>JBCNJP010000023.1:58669126-58745702 GCA_039602395.1 Deinandra increscens subsp. villosa
GCAAAAGCTTCTAATTCTGCGAACTGTGCCAGTTCCAGTTTTAATTTACCGGCTACTTGTTTCATAGCTTTAATTTGAGCTGCAGACCCCACTCTGGAAACAGAGATACCCACATTAATAGCGGGTCGGATTCCAGCATTGAATAGATCGGCAGATAAGAATATTTGTCCATCAGTAATCGAAATTACATTAGTAGGAATATAAGCCGAAACGTCTCCCGATTGGGTTTCAACTATTGGTAAAGCGGTCATACTTCCTTCACCTAAAAGAGAACTTAATTTAGCAGCTCTTTCCAAAAGGCGTGAATGTAAATAAAAAACATCCCCTGGATAAGCCTCGCGCCCAGGTGGTCTTCGTAATAGAAGAGACATTTGGCGATAAGCTTGCGCTTGTTTAGAGAGATCATCATAAATGATTAAAGTGTGTCGTTCACGGTACATAAAATATTCAGCCAGAGCTGCTCCTGTATAAGGAGCGAGGTATTGTAATGTAGCAGGGGAATCCGCCGTTTCGGCTACCACAATAGTATATTCCATCGCGCCCCTTTCCTGGAAAGTAGTCACTACCTGAGCCACAGAAGATGCTTTTTGACCAATAGCTACATAAACGCATATTACATTTTGGCCTTGTTGATTTAGAATTGTATCTGTTGCTACTGCTGTTTTACCGGTCTGTCTGTCCCCAATAATTAATTCTCGCTGACCACGTCCTATGGGAATCATTGAATCAATAGCAATAAGCCCTGTTTGAAGAGGCTCATATACAGAACGTCGAGAAATAATCCCCGGAGCGGGCGATTCAATTAACCTATATTCAGAAGATGAAATTTCACCTCTACCATCAATAGGTTTAGCCAGGGCGTTTATAACACGACCCAAATAGGCCTCACTCACTGGTATCTGAGCAATTCTTCCTGTTGCTTTTACAGAACTCCCTTCTTGTATCAGCAAACCATCACCCATTAATACAACACCAACATTAGTTGATTCCAAATTAAGAGCAATGCCTACGGTACCCTCTTGAAATTCTACTAATTCACCCGCCATTACTTCATCAAGACCATGAATACGAGCAATGCCATCACCCACTTGAAGTACGGTACCGGTATTTACAATCTTGACTTCTCTATTATATTGCTCAATACGTTCACGGATAATATTACTAATTTCGTCGGCTTGAATGGTTACCATGAGTAGTATTTCTTAATTCTTTTTTAAAAAAAAAAAAAAATAAATTAAAAATAATGCCTAAAGTAGAAGGACTAATCCGTTATTTTTTTCATCGCCGCCAATATGCCAATATTGGCACTGATAGTACGTAAATGTAACTCGTTGTTTAAACAGCTATTCAGAGTTCCTAGAGCTCCTTGTAAAGCTTGTTGGAAAACCCGTTGTCGGACTTGATTACTGGCCTTTTGTTGTTCAAAATTGATAGTTTCATTTTTGTAATTTTCTAGTTGTTCCAAAGTCTTATAAGTTGAATCAATCAAATTCAATTTTTCTCGCTCTATCTCAGAGTACCCATTCACGCGAAACTCATCTGCTTCTATTTCTACTTTCCGTAAGCGAGCCCGGGCTTTTTCCAGCTGTTCGATGGCGCCTTCGCGCAATTCTTCTGAATTTCTAATAGTATTCAATATTCTCTGTTTTCGATTATCTAATAAATCACTTAATGAAAGTAGATTATCTTTCCATTCATTTCAAAAATTCCATGACCCCTTCCCGAACCAAACATGAATCTTTCGATTCATTTGGCTCTCACGCTCAATGTAAATTACCATATTTTTATTGTTAATGTAATGAGCCTATCCTCTATTCTCTTGTCATATTTCAAAATGAAATCAAAATCTCAAAAGGAATCACTAATCCAAGATCAAAATATTCGGAGGACTCTTCTGACCAAACAAAAAATATGTAATTGTCAGCAAAGTTGTTTACTTTTTTTAATCCAAGAAGTTTTTCTTACTTTATACACAATACATAGGTCATCGATTCAGCATTGGCTAAAAAGGGGGAGAAAACCCCCAATAAGTAGTTCAAATCATTTTATCGATATGAGTGTTCTATATTGATAAAATATTTATTTTGAAACCATCTCTATATTAACATAGTGGTAGAAAGAGTACCATGCTTCGTCTGGACTTCAAACAGTTTAGCTTTAACCATGTTAATGGTCCCACATTATTGGTTGATAGAGAATCAAAGTGGATTTTCCAATAAATTACGAAATGCTATAGTTCTTACATATGATTTCTGAATTGATTCAGAAGTAATTCGCGAGATCATGCACTCTTCTTTCTTAGATATCACAGTCAAATAGAACTAGCAACTTGACCTAAGTTTGTGTTTCTTGTCAAATGACATACTTTATATTTAAGTGTTGTGACTCATACCTTTGTTTTTGGAACTGAGCCTACCGAGCATATCAAACTGGATCATGTCTTTCACTTTTGCCTTACGCGTGTCAGTCATCTTCAGAATGGAAATATTTCATTTCCCGCCTTCTCAAACACACAAACAAAAGATTACAAATTTAAAAGCACATTTTTTGAGGGGTCAACCTTTTCCATACTTTATATTCTTCCCCTTGCTTTTTGATTTTTAATCACAATTTTTTTTATTCATTTGTTTTATTTTTTAATTTTTTTTCATTTTCATTTTTTTTGTTTTGTTTTGTTTTTTTTTAATAATGAAACGACACACTGACACACAACTAAAGATCAAATATCTAAGTAATATGGGCAAGCAAACTTTCAAAGTTTGTTCTTTGAAAAAATCCAGAAATGGGTTTTGTTTCATGCTTTACCATACTTCACATCAACCAATCATTTAACAAACAATTCAGACAATGTTACCTTTTCTGCTGATCTTTATTTCAGCCCAAGCCCAAACCTAACTCAATTAAACTATTTTAAACACACTAAGCCCAGCACAACTTATTTAATATTACAATCCTCGTAATTCTAGCCTCTAGAGTTTTCTAACCAAAACCCCCAAAATTTTTGAACTAGATCTCCATACCCATCGTTTTTTCTTGAAATCTTTTCATAAATAAAAGTATGGGGATGTTTTCTGGGGTTAATTTGAGACTATTGGAACAAACCGTGTTTGATTTGTTTAAGAAACAAGAAATCTGTGAATTTTTCAAAATCTGATGGTCTTTACGGCTTGCAGACCGTGAACCAGCCCCTCAAGGCTTTACGCAGGCTGTGAGACCTGCGACCAGCGCCTGGCATCAGTGAAGAGGCCTTCACGGCTTGACCAGACTGCCCCGAGACCGTGACACAGCCTCTCACAGCCAAGCCAGGCCGTTAAAACCTTCTGGCCAGATTTCAATTTTTTCATTTTGAGCGTCTCGCGAGCGTTTTAACCAACTTTTTACATCTCCCTGACCTGTATGAGACCTCTGGACTAAGCTTTACAGTGTTTCAATTTGGTCAGTCGGTTATCATGATTTTTGGCTTGTTTTTAACCGTTTTTCACTTTAATTGTGTAGCAATGGCCCGAGCTCATCATTACCTGCAATTTAATGGGGCTGATTCCAGAGACATGAGATGTGCTGAAAAGCTGGAAAAACATAAAGACCGCCCGTTACTCGAGCTACGAGTCATCAGCTGGACGCTTTTAGAGACTTTTGGCCAAAGGGAACGTGATTTGGCTTTGGTTAACGATCGTTGGCGCAAACTTTTCGATATCTAGAGAAGCCAGTACAAAGAGATGGTGGTTGAGTTCTTTTCAAGCTTCACATTCTCCTACCCATGCTCGAACTTGTTTGCGGAGAATATGGTGAAGTTTAGGCTGGGTGGGATCTGGAGAAATATGTCGGTTGCTCAATTCGTATTCGCCACTACACTATACACTGAAGAAGCTCTTATCACTTCAGCTTCCACAGGGGGCTCACGACTCAAGACCACCTTGACTTCTGGAGGCAGATTGGAGACGATCAGTATGATGTGGCAAACATGAAAAGTACTCAAATTCGTGACCTTCTTTACCGCTATCTGCACAGGCTCATCTCAGGCATAGTCACTGCTAGGCACGATTGTGGGTCCATGTCTCTGAAATACCTATTCCTTATGTACTGCATGCATACAAGTACCAACTTCAACATAGCACATTGTCTCCTTCATTTGTTTACACGTTGCAGTGGTAATAGGCCCAAGAGGTTAGTTGGGGGCTCGATAATCAGCATTCTGGCAAAACAATTTGGAGTCAGATCGAGAGGATGTACAAAGTCAGCTGGGGTCAAGGAGTTTGATGTGACTATGTGTAGGAAGATGGAGATGGTGACGGCTGTTAGGCCATGGCGTTTATTGATAGTGTCGTTCGGGTTTGGGACCCACTTCCCAGGGATCAGGAGGAGGCAGCACAGGAACAACAGAACGAGCAAGTACGACAACCTCCTAGCCCTACATACACTCCCGCTTCCGAGGGATGCTATTCTGGAGCCCTTACTTTGGACGAGCAGATTGAGAACCGAAGTTGGGAAGGTATGTTGGCAGAGTTAGAACACCCAATGCAGCAACCATGGAACTATAGGGTGCCAGAGCCTGAGGACATCCATGATATACCACAACCCACTTCGGCGGATGTACTGGCCCGCATATCTCACCTACAGGAACACATTGACTATAGGTTTGGGGACTTATCTCAGCACTTTGATCAACAGCTTACCGAACTCTGTTACTAGCAGAACGCGAGTTTCACTCGTGTCAATGATCAGATTCGGGAGCTGCGTGAGACATTCAGGCCACCACGAGGGCGTAGGGCTTCCCCACGCGATGATGACTTGCCCAGGGTTCCACACCAGATGTCTCCATCTAATTTCATGCCCCACTTCCCATAGGGGGTGTCCCTGCCTTTCCACGTAGCCCTATTATATTTTTGTTGGTTTTGGAACTATGTCTGGTTTTTGTTACTATTTCTTTTGGTTTGTTCTGGTGTTTTGGATTCTAAACTATGTTGGATTTTCATTATTTCGGCTATTTGGTTTGTGTTGGAATGAATTATGACTCTTCTTATTATTATCTGGCTTGTTGTATTTGTTTTATTTTTATTTGTGGTGTGTTTCTATTTTTGTATATATTGTTTTTGTCTGCTAAAAGTCTGGCTAGATGTGTGATGATAGAACAGCAAGGTGTTTGATGTGTGTGGAAATGAGGATATCTGGAAACCGCCAAATTCAGGGAGTAATTTTTTCCAACCCTTTTGTTTATTCCTATTTTTCTGCATTGAGGACACTGCATTCTTCTAAGTATGGTGTTTTGGATTCTAAACTATGTTGGATTTTTTGTTATTTCGGCTATGTGGTTTGTGTTGGAATGAGTTATGACTCTTCTTATTATTACCTGGCTTGTTGTATTTGTTTTATTTTTATTTGTGGTGTGTTTCTATTTTTGTATATATTGTTTATGTATGCTAAAACTCTGGCTGGATGTGTGATGATAGAACAGCAAGGTGTTTGATGTGTGTGGAAATGAGGATATCTGGAAATCGCCAAATTCAGGGAGTAATTTTTTCCAACCCTTTTGTTTATTCCTATTTTTTGCATTGAGGACGCTGCATTCTTCTAAGTATGGGAATGGCAAGGGTTGGCTAAGCAAATTGAATATAACTCCCCCACCACATCGAAAGTTTGTAAATCCCTAAAAAGTTGAACTTTTTTTCCCAATCTCACATGACACGAAAGTACACCGTTTTTAACATAAATCATTGATAATTTATTTGTGCCTTATCGTGTCTGCAAGTCACAAGAACGGTTTTCCATGAAGGTTTATTTAGGTAAAAAATGAAAAAAAAATCATAGTCATGAGGGATGTCGTATGTCTAAAACATGTTCTAGGTTTATGTTGAGACCGTGTTCAACTAATCGCCTTGAGTTGTTATGGATCTTCTCCGGGTCATCAGTTGCCCGTAGATACTGGACTTTCTGCATAACTCCAGTATATATTTATTTAAAAAAAAATATAAAAAGATTAGTCTTGTATTGAAAGGTTGCAAAACCCTAAATCAAGCTAAGAAAAAGTATATATATGAATAAATCACAATGAAAATTGTGAAATGGCTGTATGTATACGTTAAGTTATACGTTAGGGTGGTAGCTCATACACCCGTATATGTGAGTAAACGTTTGAGTATCCCCCTCCATTTTTTGGTCGGATCCCATAACGAACTCGGTAGCACGATCGTATATATAAACCCAAGAAACACTTAGATATGCTTGACCTGAGCGTTCAATTCAAATACTACACCAATAGGTTGAGTGAATTGGTGAGATGAGTGATATCATAGAAAAATGGTTCGCATTATTTGGTAAAGAGATTTTGTGAGTTTTTAAAACCGCTAAAACCTTTGAGGATGTAAAACCTAGTATTGATTGTAAATCTTGTGGCCCGAATATGTACACTTAAGTGTCTATATGGTTAAGATAGAGTTGTAGTAGTGTCGAGGTTAAAAGTGATTGCTTGGGGACAAGCAATGTTTGTGTATGGGGATGTTTGATGTGTGTGGTTTTGGATACGAAAAGATAACTGATTTCATGCTAAAAACGTCAAAATAAACTTGAAAATATCAAATTATATTTGTTACTGATGAACATCATGAGTTTACAAGTTAAAACAGGCTTGGCACGGAAAACGAGACAAAAATGAAGAAAAGTCAAAGTTCAGGTCAACCGGTCAAACGAAGAAGTCAAAATAAAAAAGTGCTGAAAACTTCGCGGCTTGCAGGCTATGAGACCCCCTTTCCCTGGATAGACCAAGCAGTGAAGCACTTGATCAAGCTGTGATGCTGAGCCGCAAACCAGTCATCGGTGAAAACTGCCTCACGGCCTGACTTGCAAGTTGTGAGAGCCTTTCACGGCCAGGAAGACCCTGCCCAGGCCGTGAAGCACCCTTCCCTGGATAGCCCAGGCCGTGAGAGCCCCTTCACGGTCGTGAGAGCTCCTTCACGGCCGTGAAGGACCCTGGACTCAATTTTGGAAATTTTTGGATTTCGGTCCTTATAAATAGAGGGCTCATTTCCACCATTTGGGACATCTTGGAGAGCAGAGAAAAAGCCAGAGAAAGCCCTCGTTGAAGCCTTTGAAGATTTGAAGCCTTCGACGAGTTGGAAATTAGCGTTTTTCATCATTTCGAGCTACGAATTGGTTGTATTTACATTTAGTCATGAATTCTTGTTTGAATCTGATTTACTCTTATTTAAACATTAATATGGTTGGCTAAACTTATCGTATCGCTTAGGTGAGGCGAATCCAACCATGGTTTGACTTTATAGTTATCAGTTTTCGTTTACGTTTGCGTTTATGAAGTAAAAGTTATGATTGCTTTGATTTGGTTGATGAATTGAATTCCTTTATTGTGTCTAGTAATCTCTGGTCTTGTGGAACCCTAACCCTAGCTTGTAAAGCCATCTATTGTTAGGAGATCATTGTATAGCCGAACAACCGAATCTGCGGCATATGCGTGACTAGAAATAGTCACGATCATTAGGGGAACCCTAGAATTCGATTAGGAGTCCACCATAGGGTTTGAGTGAGAAATCACCTCATCGTTAGCTAGTAGATACCCTTTCCATTGTCAAGTAGTCAAGCATTCACCGATAGGTCGGGTCTGTTCCTGCTTAGTCGTGTCTAGGACCTACTAGGTCAACCTATCAACCCAATTGTAACCGCTTCATAACTCTAGGATCATTAGGGCCATACCTATCCTAACCCTTCGACCAGTTGTGAGTTGAGCCACCGATAACTCGGGACCCAGCCTAGGACATTTCATAAACCGCAACCTTATCAGAACTTAATCATGGAACAGTAGTAACCGTCTAGGGCATGTCTATAATCCTAAACCGTGAATCTATCCATAGAATCTAGTTAAGCCTTGTCTTATGACCCTAGTTCACCTCAGAGATAAGTAGTAACGCATTACCGATACACCTGTCAAACCTAAGTTGGAAGAGCCATGCCTAAGTGATCCTTTACCAATATCTGTTTTCCTAACAACAATTTAAATACTATCATTTTCAGTTTCCTAAATAGAAATCCATTTTAAAACAAAACAAAATCTGGCTGAATTATTAAACGTCTATTTTCAAAAATTATGTGTCCCTGAGGTTCGACAACCTGGTGTTTACCAATACTGTGCTACGCACGGCATGTATACTTGCCTTAGTGTGTTGGTATAGTCCCCTAGTGAATAACCAGTTTATAAATTTAAATTTGATAGTGTAAGAACCTACTTTTTATATACACTAAACAACACATCAGTTCCTCCTCGGTCTTCTCAATGTCCACCACTTTCATTTCACTAATCAGATGTGAAAATCTGGATACAAGTGCAGGAATATTTTCTTTATCATAGTGTTGAAAATTTTCAAATTCTTTGTTTAGCACTTTTCTTCTACTCTTTTTGTATTGATCATTTCCTTCGCATCTTGCTGACAATGCATCCCACAACTGTTTTGACTTTTTGCAAGTAGTAAACTGATGCAACAATTCAGTCAGCAATGCCATTGTTAGATAACCAAAAGATTTTTCTTCAAGATCATAGAGTTTTCTTTCAGCGGCATCGAAATTGTGAATTTGTTTAAAATCTCCATCTTCCTTTGGATGCATGTAAAGCTTGCGAATTGGAATCCATAAATCGACATTATTTGTGCTGATGTAAGCAGAAAATCTTTGTTTCCAATTGTGATAATCCTCCAGCTTCAAAAATTTGGGAACTTTCTGGCTTGTTCCAATTTCGTTATCGAAGTTGAGCAAGGTTTGCATTGCACTTTGCATAGCAGCGAACGCTTGAAATTAGACATTTTTCACCGAAAATGATACTTAAAAAAAACTTCAAACTTAAAAGCGAAGGTCTTCCAAGCATATTTTGGTGGTCAAACCGGAGGGTACTAGCCCTTAGGCGAGTAAAAGTATAGATCTCGTCGAGATGAACGTTTTGCTGGTATTAGGTTCCTTAACTCTCATCGGTTCTCAAGTACGTCAGTTTTAGCGAGCACAACTTTTTAGCTGGCGGACCAAGTAGCGGACCAAAAGAACCAGCATACCAATGACCTTCAATAGACCAACAATGTACCAGACCTTCAGCGTACCAACCCACGGACCAGATTAAAGCAGTGTACCAGTGAACTTAGCGTACTAGTTTAGTACGGTGTAACCGTCAGTGTACCAACCACTAACCGTCGCGTACCATGGTTGAAGATTGCCTTGCGTACCAGATAGCATACCAACCAGCGTACCAATTACTGGATGAAGATTTCCTTGCGTACCAAACGACGTACCAGAATGTTCATCTGGCGTACCATGCCATTTTCGACTAATTTTTCAGAATTTGACTGTTTTGAGCTGTAATTTGCTAGAATAAGGCACGAAAACACACTAGGAATGTTTTGAAATCATGTTTAGCACCAGAAACACTCAGAATTGGAAGAAATTGAAGAAAAATGTGAAAAAACCTAACTTTCTCTCACTACAAATCCGAATTTGATAAAAAACACAATAGTAGAGCAACCAAATGCTCTGATACCACTTGTAAGTACGTGAAACGATCTTACTACTACATGCTTTAATCAATCTAGTGAACACGAGAAGTAAATAAGAGAAATCTTATTGAATCACTTGAAGATTACAAAGAGGTCTCTCTGGTTTCTCTCTAGAACACACACAGAAAGGTGTAGAAATGACAGAAGTGTTAAGCAATCATTCTAACACGCGGTAATTGTAGTTAGTGACAATCTGTCCTGCGTACCAACTGGTGGACTAATTGGTACGGGCGTACCAATTGGTACGGCGTACCATTTGGTACGGCACCATTGATATTGACACTACAACTCACAGACTCGCTCTAATTTAGATACAATACACGAGACACATTGTAGCATAGAATATGCTCTAACAAGATATATATCTAACGTTTAGAGTGTTTATATTGCAAAGTACGTATAATTATAAAAACGTTACATATATATTCATTTAATACCAAGATATACATATATATATATATATATTCATGTTTATAAACAAACCTTCTGTTATATAAATATGGGTATAAAATCAAAACACAATATTTAAGAAGTTGTGGGTTCAAAACGATGATACGAATGATCGGTGATAAGTTTTGGGTCAACAAAATTCCAAAATTACAATTTAAAAATAAAACAACATGGTTTGGGGGTCACCGGGTTCGAACCTGCGACCTCCAATTTGCGTACATGGGATTTTAGCCACCGGGCTAAGTCATCGTTTCGAAAGTAAATCCGGAAGAAATACTTTTAAGTATAACCAAGACGGAAATCAGATTTCATAAAAATCGGTAAAAAGATTAGGAGCAGTCGGGTTTCGAACCCTTGCCCTCTAGTCACCATTCCCAGAAAACTAAATCGTGAACATGTTCCAGTTGAGTAGCATCTTCTTCATGACAAACCCTACCAATCCCGATCACCCAATCCGATTGCCGGAGAGTTTGCAGAAACTCAAAAGAACCATCAGAACTCGAATCCAAACGATTACAAAGAAAGCTTAAGGGTTACCTTGTGAAAAATGAAACCGAAAGTGATGGCGGTAATGAACTCCATCGAACTCGAATAATGAACGTCGACGTCCGAGACGGTCTACATTACTTCTCTCTCTACTGTTGTTCTCAATACTTTTTTGCACGACCCGAACAACAACATGGGACCTCCAATACGTTATGACTATGAAGTATGAGTGGTGCGCTGGTGGCTGGAATCTCACCGGTGATTGTGGTAATCCTTCGAAGGGTTGAAGACGAGAGAGGGAGAGCTGCGATATGTGTGCAGAAACGGTTGAGGGCTGCCTTAGTAGTTTCAATGTAGTATATCACAGATCAGATCGTAACCGTTAATAAAGTTAATCGCATCCCGGTTATCGGATTTGGAAAGTCGTCAAGTTTAAATGTTATGCATTCAAAATTTTCTATGAGTAACTGACAACATAAGTCCCTCGCAAGTGTACAACTTAGGAGTCTAGGTTTTAGTAATTACGATGCTAATTCTTGGAGGTTTGGTTAAGTAGAATGAGTTTAGAAATTAGCAAGTCTGGTTCGTCAAAATTTATAATTCACTAATGAACTCTAACAGAGTTAACACAGGATGACTTAACGATGAATACGCAAGTGTATATGCACACATGTCTAACGTATGACGTTCATAAAAATGTAAACGTCGTTTCGCCACATAAAACAATGAATATAAATCCACAAATGTATACTTGAGATCACATAAAAGGATAAATCCTACATCGTAACGATACATGTAAACTCACTCAAAATGATAAAAAACTTTACGTAAAACCAACGATATTTAATTGTAAAATCATAAGTAGTTACGTGACACATTGTCACATAAAATAATAGAATAACATGTGCATATATATATATATATATATATATATATATATATATATATATATATATATGGGAAGGATCCTGCGAAAACACCCTTTTTTTGTGAGAACTGCGTAAACAAATCTTAAAACCTACATAACTTTTTTCATACGTTAATATTTTTTAAAAAAAATTTGCACCAAAAGTCTTAAAATTATATTATCTTTAATCCTATAAAAGTTTTAAAATACTTAACGCTTTTTTTATTTTTTTAAATATTTTTTTTTGTGTGGTGCACATGTGCATCACAAAAAAAAACTCATACTTTTAGTATGAGTTAATATTTTTTTTTTCTTAGTCGCACCATATGTCATATATTTTCATCATTTTTTTTGCATTTTTATTGAATGATGCACATGTGCATCATACCAAAAAAAACGCTCATACATGTGATATACATTAATAGTTTAAAAAAAATTGCACCCTAAATCTTATAGTTATGTTATCTTTAGATTTAAAGATAAAAATAGCATTTTATAACTTTTTTAATTATATGATTCACATGTGCATCACACAGGAAAAAAAACGTTCAGTTTTTTTTTTTAATATTTTGCTCTAGATTTAAAGATAACGTAATTCTAAGACTTTTGGCGCAAATTTTATGAAAAATCGTTAACGTATGAAAAAGTTACGTGTGTTTTAATGTGTTTTCACAGTTTTCACAAAAATATGTCTTTTCGCAGGATCCTAACCCTATATATATATATATATATATACATATATATATCTCACATAATCATAAGATGAAATCATTGAATATCAAAAGTTTAAACTTACATTCATGCTCGTATCGTGATGATTACATAAACCCTAATTTGCTAAAGTCAACACATAAATGTTCTCACAACATTTAATACAGCTTACGTTCAGTTAATTTCAGGAAAAGGACCTAAAAATTGTCACAGTATCCCCTTGTGGAAGAATTTTCGTCCCGAAAACTGAATAACGTGGTTAACAAGGTGGTCACAAAAGAAAGAAAAATTTTCTCAGTCAACACATCATCCACTTGTTGAAAGAATTTCATCCCGAAATTTAAATCAGTTTTAGTTGTTACAAGAGTTAATCTTGACAGTAGCCTATCAAAAGAATCCGAGTTCTCTACTCCAAGAGGAGTGATGGACGTTATGTCCATGAATGTATACAACACATTGAGGAGATGTTAAATCTTTGAAGAGTTTCAAGACGAACTCAAATTGAAAGTACAGAGGATCGTTTCTGTGATCAAGCGTTTCTATGAGAAAAGTCGAACGACTGCCTGACGGGGATCGTGTCGAGTGGCAGGGTCGAATAAAATGACATGATGACCAAAGTAGCTGAAATCAAAGATTCAATGCGAAGAAAGGTCCAGAACATATCCTAGTAGCCTCCAGCTATTGTGCGCATTACTAGGAGTGAGATTCTCATTTCGGGTTTCCTATTCGCTTAAGGCATTCGCATTTACCAATAATCCAGTAGAATCGAAAAGAAGGGAATTTCAGTATGATAAAATCGTGTGTGCATCAAGTCAATCAATGTTTATTTACTAGACCCATTGTCTATTGTAATCATAAACGTCTAAATTTGCCTACCAAATAGCAAATATCATAGAATTACACATGACTGATCAAGTTAATATTAGGACCCACTGATTGATTTAGTATCTTATGGAGTTACAACCAATTAAGCTCACGTGATTCGTAATAAAATTCAACAACACCTTTCATGCAATAACGATTCAGATAACGGTTGAGATGGTCAACACATACTAGCATGATGTCTATTATGAGGGCTCTATCATGTTATTTCTCATGAGGGTTTTACCATATAACGCATACAATTTTCCCAACACCTTATATACTAGCATACGACCCTAACATGGCATATCTCTAGCATATAAGTTCATAAACTAACCAACACAACTCATATGGTGCAAAGTTGACAGGGCAACTTCACACAGTCTTGTCATTCCCACTGAGGTAGGAGACTTAGGACCTTGTATGGTGTATGGTTTTCATACTCAATCAAGTTAATACGTTCACAACATGTCATTTTCTAGTTCCTAATACATTTTATACACATAACTAATCATGCAATTCTATGCAACTTATGTTTAAACCATCACTTCAATGATTAATCAATTTATGTACCCTAAACATAGGATTAGATTCCCAAATTTAGCATGCATAAACACGTATGTTTTGTAAATATTTCTCATGAGAAGGTCAAAGCAAACAAACTATTTATCATGGTTGAAATGGTTAGACAGTTGCTCACATACTAAAATATAACTGGCAACATACTGGTTTTGTGACAAAAGGAATGGGGTCCAAAGAGAAATCCAATCAAGAGTTAACAGCCATTTAAAAGGTAACACGTAGCAATTTGTTTTAGAAAAGAATTACTCTATTCTGTTAAGAATTATTAGGAAGTGACATAGATAATTAGGTTCAAATTCAAGTTGGAGATCAGTACGACATATCATCATGCATATTACCTTGCTAAAGAATCCTAAAATAAGGGCGAACGTTCAACAAAACAAAGTGTAAACTATGGGGTACCGAATATCGAAAAGTGCTGAGAATAGCAAATTGGGGAAAAGCGCCAACGGCTTTGTATTTGAATTCGAGTAAGTAATGGGATAACAAGCTTATAATAGTCAAAACTACACATCCCAAGAATAAAATGTGAGTTTAAACTGGCACTGGTGAAGATACCAGCAGGGAGGATGCAAATAACGTAATGGATAGTATAAAATTTAGAGAGAAATATATAGGTACTTGACAGGATTTGGCAAGGAATTCGCGTAAATAAATATCGGAATGAACGTGTCAACGATTATACAATCCAATAGATTAACATCTCGTTAGGGAAATATTCACTGTTTAAGCTCACCAGCGTGCCCCATCTCCTTTGTGTTCTTGCGCTTAATGCGTCATGATTCCTTTCTTGTTAAAGCATCAGTTCAAATGGTCTTCAAAAGTAAGATAGGGTACAAAAGTGTTATAAAACGGTGCTTGCGAAACAAAAATTTCATAAAGTTCAATAGTGACTTTGGCTTGGGTTGCCTGTACATATGCATTTTTTCTATGGTTCAGTGCAGTTTACTGCGGGTTAAAAGATCAAATCGGTTGTTCCATAGAAAAGGATTGGGGCTATCACCTCAGTGAATTCCAGAGAGTTTATAAAAGAAACGCATTTGATCCAAAAGTAGTGTCCCTTAAACGAAAGTTGATCTACTTCCTAGCACAGGCTTCTAAAAGTTGGAGTTGCTCATTTGATCATGCAGTTTTTCATTCATAAGGGGAAAAATCTCATCTTTTTAAAATGTTGATGTTCATCTGAGTCAGAACTCACATAGGAGAGTTTTTCAGAAAGCATGGAGTTTGATTATTTCGGGCACGTCTCTTTTGGTAGAAATACGTAAGGGATATTTGTAATCTCGGAGAAAGTAGCATTAAGCAGTTTTATCGAGGACCTAGTCCCGTTAGATGGAGTTTCTCGAGATGAGGCTCTTGTGTATGAATCTAAAGTCAACACTTGGTCCGGTACTAGTCCCACATTCAACACGCCACTTATGTTTATATATAGGGTGTACCGCAGCTAACCACCCACACTACCAGCACTTTGAAGGCATACCAGTTGTATACCATTACTGGCTATTAGTCAAACCGCATTGGATGTTTTAACGGAAATATAGTACATCAAGTTCCTCCCATACGCTTGAATGTAAAGGGGAAGAAAGATTAAAACCTCAATACGTTGTGCAACAAAAAGGTGTAGCTGTTTCCATTTACAAGACTAATAGGATGCGTAGGGTTTGTCATTCTAGTGAAGATCGTCGAGAGTTTGGCGCACGCATTGGGAATATCATAACACTTTGGATTTCAAGACGTTCCAAAATTTAAAGCAGGCCATTAATTTAAGTTAAAGTTAGGGTTCATCAATGAAAGTTTCCTAAAAAGGATGATCAGGGTTCGCGTACCAGAAATTTCTCAATAGTTGTTATGACATGAGCATTAATAAATATAGGTCGATCGTAAAATTTATCGATAACAAGAAGTTTATGCTCGATAGGTGTAAATAGAGTTTCCATTGAAGACTTTGTATTATCACTACGATAAAGGCACAAGGTGGTCTCATCATAGATGGTGTTAACTAGTTGAAAAGCTAACCAAACGTACTGGTTCCAAAGCCCAAAAGCTTACCCACGGAATAAGGATTATAAAAACACGTAAATCGAGAATTACCGGCTCATGCAGACAAAAATCAATTACACAGTTTCAAAAGGTCGATCAGAATAGTCACTACATTAAAATTTGATAGTCTCAGTTTGAAAATCAGGAATGTTTTTCACTAACATTACCCCCATTAGCGAAACACAATATGCTTGCGGGGAGGTAAGCAGTTTGTACAATCGTTACGATGTTGCTGGCAACAAGTTTTGTTTCGCACAATAAAATCAGCAGTATGAATCCTTAGAGGGAACTTCACAAGAGTTTTCAGCTAAAAATATGTTCTAGTGCTCCCGGTATATGATTATCCAATTCTTTCATCTAATGTTGTCTGGGTATCCGTCAGGTGCATGTAAGTCTAATTTGTCCCACGATCATAAAGTTCCAGGGATTGATATGGTTCGTAAGGTCGTGAAAGCAGAATTATGATTCAAGATGAGTTCAAACCAGTCAAAGGTTTCGTCGAGAGTATTCATAGTTGAGGAAAAAAACTTTTCATTGAAATGAACATGTGAAACGATGTCCTACCAGGACTAGCACTCGGAATATGCTTCAAACGGTTCGCAAAGGGATTAGAATCTAATAATAAAGGGGGAAAATCAAGCGTGATAGTGTTTACAATGATAGATAACTTCAACCATCTGGTTGAGCCCAACATGCTCGATATTCAAATGACATAGGGTTAATATAGGAGTTTGTTTCTGTTATAACCATCAGCCTGCCTAGTAGGATTCTCCAGGATTTCCATACACTACAAATTACATTTACGTGTGCACCCGTAACGGTAATTTACTTTGTATGGTTACCCTATTCCTCTTACTTCAGCTACAAGATACGGTGGAGTACATATGAGATATCCACTATGTGGGGATCAAGAATGTGGTCATTAACCTAAAGTTATCTTGACCAGGATCCGTTAAAGAGGCAAGTTTCAAGAATAGAATGCTCTCTCTAATTGGAATGACCCTCCCGAAGCGAGTGAGCCAGAAATTTAGCTTAATAGGATCCGAATAGGGCATATCACATTGACCTTGGCTTACATTGAAGTTCCGAGAATAGTTACCACACATATAGACGTGATCATAATCAAGTACATAAACAGAGAATTTCAGTTTGACCCACATCAGGTACCGTTGAGGTTATGAGAGTTGTTCCAAAGTTGTGTTACCTCGACGCTCAACACAATAGAGACGAGAAGAGGGGGATCTTGAGAGATCAAGGAAAATGTGAGAACGATCAGGGTAACAGAGGTAGATACAAGTGCCCCCATGGGCAACCACTTGAATTCACACAATGTTGCCACTACAAAAGTTGAACGATCGCACTATTAGCACGTCATGATTACGTTTCCTGAACATGAGAGTTCAGCGATGCAGGGAAGTCAAGTTCAACAAGAATCTCACACAATATAAGAAAAAGGTTTAAGAACAGGAAGAGGTATCACACCACATTCCTAGGTAAGCACTCGCCCAATGTCCATACTACGCCCAGTCCTTCAGTCTAGAAAAATCTCGGGCAGCAAATGACTCGTCAATAGTGAAGATATGATCCTCTGATCTGATTCAACGTCTCGTTGTCCATGGATGTAAACCAAGAAGTACACGACTCTGAGAGGTTAAGTAAAATGAGACAAGAATAATCGGCTCCTCACCGAGAGTATAAGGGGATTGGATGATGTAAACGACATATCGTAAACCAGGTGCATGTAGGGTTGAGTATCACGATGCATGAGAAAAATGTTTAAGTGCAACTAATGCAAAAAAAAAGTTATTGTCTAAGATGAATCTTAGTTCTCTGCAACCAATGGCTCTGATACCAATCTGTTACATCCCTAAAAATCCACGCACGGAATACCACTTGAAATTGATGTTGTAACATACTTCCCTTATCACCATGCTTGAGTCATCACTTCAACTTGCATCTCCAGAAGACAGACGTGCGGTTTTCTCCAGAGAACCAAGATGTTTTGAAAATAGTTTCGAAATTTTTTGTATCTCGTGTGGATAAGATCAAAACAAAGTAGAAATAAAGTACTTTTGGCTTTTAGAAAGTTTATATCAAAACAAACCTAAAATCTTTTTTATTTTCAAACTTATGATAAAACACACCGAAAATCTTTTTAAATTTTCTGAAATGAAAAAATAAATGCAATATTGAAATGAACACTATTTTTAATTTGAGACAGCTCATTACCTGGGATCATATTAGTCTTAAGGCACTGAACTACATTTCAATTTCAACTAATTGAAGCACATAAGCCATGTTGATTGTTATTATAATTTATCCATCTTAAACTCAAGCATAATTATACTCATAACATCTGGATATGTTAAGGTATTATTTATTTATTTTTACCAGTGGAGCCCACACTATCATACATTTTCTTTTTCTCGTGTGATTACACTTGTGTTTATCATATAGTGTTTAACTTCATGATACCGTCAATTGTGTTCAATGTAAAAATAAATAAGAATAAATCATCTACCTTAAGGTCGATCTTTCGATACGCATATAAGGCCTCAGATTTAACAAAATACGAAAATAAAACAAGTTGAAGTTATATAATTAATCAATAATCAGGTCGATACTTCCGTATATGCAAAAAACGTCCGATGAATTATATGAAACACCAAAGAAAATAAAGCAGAATCTTAAATGAACAACTATCAGGTTGATACTCATGTATATGCAGAGATAGTCCGGTCATTTAAGAAAATAAAGAAAATTGAACAAGTTTAGATGTTTGCAAAATAAACACATGTAAGGTTCATTGTAGACACTTTCGCATGTGAAATAGCTCTTTTTCACATGTGAAAGTTTCTA
The DNA here is from genome assembly GCA_039602395.1 of Deinandra increscens subsp. villosa. Classification (NCBI taxonomy): domain Eukaryota; kingdom Viridiplantae; phylum Streptophyta; class Magnoliopsida; order Asterales; family Asteraceae; genus Deinandra; species Deinandra increscens. The sequence continues at coordinate 58,687,562 of JBCNJP010000023.1, forward strand.
ATTAATGAGAAAAAAGAAAAAAAGAAAAAAGAAAATTAATCACAACCATTAGATCAAGAGATCTAATGGTGAAAAAGGGTGTCTACCTGTCTACACTTATGGGGGTGTCTACAATAAACTTTTCACTATATATATATATATATATATATATATATATATATATATATATATATATTACTTGAAATAAGCATCAAGATGTTGTCCACTAGGTCAAGCATAACATTTAATGTATATCACATCCGTATGCTTTTTGATTCACCTAGCCTACCTAGCACATCAAACAATGGTCTTATGGATTTTTAATCTATATTATCCATGAGTCAATGTACCATCATTTTCCAATGATCAATTTCTCAATTTTCCAATTTTTTTATATTTTCCATTATGATTTTCTCCCCCTGTAATGAGAAACTCTATTTTTTGATTTTTCATTTTCTAAAAAGCAAAAGACACTATTTTTTAGTCTGAAATATAATGAAAGAAAATTGATCGATCAACACGGTTACCTTTCAGCTTTGAGTTTGAAAATTTCAATGTGAAATTGTAAATCTGTGTAGCTTAAAATAAGTAGAATACTCCACCATCAGCAACTTTGCAATCTCCTACAGGTCTTCTTGAAGTACCTGCACAAACTAGTCAAAAACATTAGTTATTAAACTGGCATGAGCCCTTGGCTGCAGGTCGAATAGTGTTGTCGTTTTGTTTTCCTTAGGAAACCACCTTAGCTTCCACATCATCTGTGATGTAACAATTTTTGACAAATCAATAATAGTTTTAACCTTGGAAGAACCACCCTTTTCTTCAGAAGTATGCTTAGGAACAAATTTGAAAGGTTTGGACACATCAAAAACTATGACATGTTCATTAAAAAAATATACTAGATCAACAGGCACAACATTAGATGGTTACTTACCTTTCCTAAAAAAATTTGAAGGACAAGAGTTAGCAAGATTCAGGGTCGTTGTCCTATCCTGCACATTCTCACCAACGATTAAAGAATTATGATTCAGGGTCGTTGTCCTATCCTGCACATTCTCACCAACGAGATTAGAGTCAAAAGAATCATAACATTCAAAATGTTATGACCTAGGCTTGCGAACTCATTGAGATGTGGGACTGAAAACGCATATAGCATCCTCCCCTCTACAAATCGATTCTCAGAAAACGGTTATTGTGAGCTCTATGTCGCGTCCGAACTTCAAAACATATATATATCAGCTCCTGATCTAGATTGCCGAACTCAAGGTTCGGTGGAATTTTGTGCAATCAGGCCCTCCACTTTATTATATTGACACAAACTACCCTCTAACTTGATTTAACTATTCTAACTATCTCAACTAACGACACTAACTGGAATACACACACGTCACACATATTTTGCACCAACAAACTCCCCCTTGACGTGTGTTGTATCACATCTTCAAACGCTTTGAATCTGTTTTTAGTTGATGTAGGGTAGACATGGCTGAAACAGAACTAAGTCAACTGAACCATTTCTGAAAGTGATAAACTCTTTGACAACTTCATAACCATGCTTGCAATCCATTCTGAGATCTTTATCTGAAAGACTTTGATGATTTCAACCTGCAGCCTTTAGAAGACAAAAGTGTGGTTTCTCTTTTCCAAAACATAACTATAATCTTAGAAGCAAAACTCCTCCTTTGGAAAAACCAAGACATTTAGTTTTGAAATTTTGTCGTATCCCATGTCGATCAGATCAAAAACAAAGAAGAAAGAAAATCTTTTTGGATTTTACAAAGTTTATATCAAAACACACTGAAAATCTTTTTGATTTTTCATAAACTGAAACATAAATGCAATATACAATTAAACTCTATTTTTGTTTTTGGTGAGAAAGATCACAACATGAGATCATATCAGACATAACGCATCGTACACACTGCAATTTCAAAATACTAAGCATGCAAGCCAAGCTGACTGAGAATACAACCATTTGGTTTATTTCAGCTAAGGAGGTCATTATCTATAGCTTTCTGATATGAAATTAAGTGTATTTATCGATCATTGATAACATGGTACCCACACAATCAGGAATACTGGCAAACTGCTTATTTCATATTTTTGTATTTTTCTTTTATTCAAGCCAAGTTACTCGCAGCAGATTTCTCATACTGATATTGTAAACTGGCTTATATAGAATCAAATGCCATAGAGATATCAAGTTCATGGTGTTTCTTGCAAAAAGAAAGCAGAACCCTAAACAAACAACAATCAGGTCGGCCGGTAGGCACGCAGAGAAAGTCCGATTGTTTAGGAAAATAAAAAGAGAAAATAAAGCAGAAATTGTATAATCCAACAACAATCAGGTCGGTACTTACGTACACGCAGAGAAAGTCCGATGGATTATACGAAACACCAAAGAAAATAAAGCAGAATGTCAAACGAACAACGATCAGGTCGATCTTTCGATACGCAGAGAAAGTCCGATCATTTGACAAAATAAAGAAAATCAAACAAGTTGAAATCTTTGCAAAATAAAGCAAGCGTACACCAGAACATCTCTTTATTTTGTTCTTGGTATTTTCTCATTTTATTTTGCCAGATATGCACAGTACCCATCATGATTTGTAACCACAATTATCAAGCAAGCGTTATCTTTTATATCATACTCACATATATCAGACTACTCAGCACATTCAATCAAGTCAAGCAAGTACCTACAGCCTTTCTTTCTACTTTATTCATGGCAGATAACGTATGCTGATGTACCATCATTTCTCATATGGTTGGATCAATTTCTCTTTTTAATATTTTTCATTTTTTTTAAATTTTTCATTTTTTTTAGGAAACAAACATCACACTATTTTTGTGTTTTTCAAATATTCTCCCCCTAAAATTCAACAAACTCTATTTTTGAATTTTCCAAAATTTCTCCCCCTAAAGATACGAAAGAAAGTAAAAGAAAAGAAAATAAAATTGATCGACCAACACGGATACCTCGCATTTTTAGATTTTGAAAAAAAAAACATTTTTCCCAAAAATGTTTGTGAAATATCAACTCTGTTAAGCGCTAACTTAGGCAAAATACTCCACTATTAGCAACTTCGCAATCACTAATAGGTCTTCTTGAAGTACCTGCAAACACTGGAAAATAATAAGTTCCTAAAACCCCAACCCTCATCCACAGTTATGGTAGGTCGTCCAGTGTCTTCAACAAAATCAGTATTGGCAGTAGAAACAATCTTTGGTCTCCATTCCATTTTTTGTTTTGTATTTTCTAATGAACCATTATCGACTGCTGAATGGCAATCAGAACTGTTACCCAGAGAATCAGAAACAACTTTTGTCACACCCCCAATTAGCCACTAACGGAGTTTATACCGTTAAGGGGCGCGACTAGACCAGGACCACAACCATTAGTTACAAATACTAAACGAATCAGAGTAAAGCCCAATGTTCATAAATAAAAACAGTTTAACATACGCAGCGGAATTTAAAAACATCAGTATCTAAGCACTAGCCACGTGCTTTACAAATCATTGTTTCAATTTCAAATTCCCAATTTAGTTTAATGAAAGTAAAAGTCTTCGCGTGCCATGCCAACCTTCAACGGATACTCTTCAACGATCTGCAAAAGTGAAACCCACACAAGTGTCAACCTAACGGTTGGTGAGTTCACAGTGGGCATGACATGCATTGGCCCGGTCTCATAGTTGTATGTATCAGCATATATACATAAGTAGTATTATTTTGCAAAACATTGCCAGGTGTTTAATTACCGAATATGCACTAGTTATGTAAAAGTTAAAGCAGTCAACCGATATCGCGGGTAGCTAATCCGGTTTCCATGCACTAAGGAAGTCGTACTAGGGCTGAAAGCTGACGTAACAGAGTGCGGCATTCGCCGTTGGTTTGTGCCTCCAGTTGTGTCCCATTTGGGATGCCCACAACTAAGAACAGGCTGATATTGCACTCCGTTCGGCCCCCGGCCGGTTGGCTACACATTTGTGTACCGCGGAGCAGGGTTTGTCAAACCCTCAGTAGATCTACCCAACATCCCCTCGCTTTCCAGATCATCAGTACTAAGTTGAGGACTTTAAGTTTTAAAGCATCCTTAGAAATCATGTGATATCATTTGGTTTAGACTTTAACCTACACTAGTCATATTAAAAATGTTTATTCCGGATTTCATCTGAAATCTCAAAAAGAGTTTAAATGTCATAATGGTTGGTTCCGGATTTCATTTGAAACCCCAAGGATGGATAGTTGCAAGTGTTCCCCATAAAACACTCCAACTTCCATAACAGGTACCCCATTAGGCAATACCTCAAATTGTCAGCGTTGTTTTCCGTTTAGTATGTTTGTTGTGACCCAAACGGGCTCACAAGTAAAGGGTTTATGAAACTCACCTTAGGTTGCTCAGCTACACTTGTTAATCCAATTTATGTTTGCTAACGAAGACCTAGTAATCACATTAAGGTCTTAGGTGTTAGGTTGTGTCTAAACTTTAACTTAACGTCACTATGGCCCATAACATAGCATGTTGCAACTAAGACTCGACATACCGACACACGATACCGATGGTTGATCATAAACAAGGGTTCACATATTACAGAAATCAAACATGTATCATCATAGCATAATCATGTAAGTCATGGCATAATATTCAAGCAAATTGCACAAGTTTGGTTTTCAGGTCAGGTCTTAGTTTCGCTAGCACAGTTTCGCTAGGCAGTTTCGCTGGGTGCACGGGCAGCACTTTCGCTAGGCAATGCCCGGTGACACAGTTTCGCTAGGCTAGTTTCGCCCGAAACTGCTGACGCAGTTTCGCTAGCCTAGTTTCGCAGGGAAACTGGTTTGAACTTTCGTTTGGTATTTCGCTCGGTAGTTTCGTTCGAGCTGGTCGGGTCAGTTTCGCTAGCGACACTATAGTTTCGCTCGGCAGTGTCGCTGAATGAAGGCCTAATTTCGCCACACAGTTTCGCCCAGAGAACACTCAGTTTCGCTGGTCGCGAAAAACATACGGATTTGCCTAAAAATCAACCTAACAGCTTCTGATCTTACATGCAATCCATTATTTAGCATACATAGGCATTTACCAACATAAATCAGCAAGCTTTAACACCTTAAACATGCATTTTGTCATCAAATCACCCAAAATACATATAAAACCCTAAAATGGCTAAAATAGCATAAATCTCTATCATGGCTGGATTTCATACGCAAAGTTGCTAACTTTATGATAGATCTAGCATTCCTAAGTATTATCTCAGAAGCATACAAGTTTTCATGAAGGTTTGATCATGCTTTAAGAAGAAAACACATAGAAAGGCATGAAACATAGTTTTGGGACTCACGTTTGATATCAAGAATCGATAGATGAGATGAGATGACGGCCTAGAGGCTGAGATCTTGGTCCTCGGGTGACTTTCTCGGCTGACCAGGTTCCAGAGAGGAGTGTGTGTGTGTGTTTGTGATGAAATGAGGCAAATGGAGAAACTAGGGCTTATTAAGTTTATTTATATCAGAGGCTAGTTTCGCTGGCAGTTTCGCTGGCCAGGCGAAACTAGCTCTGGTCACATGTTGATCGAGTAGTTCAGCTGGCTACCGGGCGACACTACAGTTTCGCCCGGTAGTTTCGCTGGCGACCAAAAAGACAAGTTTTCCACATAATCAAGTATTCACAATTTGTCATGCAATTCACAATACTAAGTCATGTATTTAAATCACATTGCACATAAGGACAATAAATAAGCACATAACACATATGGGCGGGTTCGGTGATCAACCAAAGGTCGTGGACGTATTCGGCCTAGTTATGCATTAGTTACTTAAGTTAACACTTATGACGTAACTAACGGAGATTGTCTAACGGAAGTTAACCTTGGAATTCTCGGGTGTCACATCATCCCCTTGAAATTGGAATTTTCGTCCCGAAAATTATTCTAGCGTTGTAGCGTTCGCAGCATCAGCTGTCGTCGCTGGGGAAAGAAAGCAAAAGTTTTAGGGTTGCCACATCCTCCTCCTGTTACAGGAATTTTGGTCCCCAAAATTAAATCATACCTTGAGTTTCTGTGGATGTTTGCTCGAACAGGTGAGGATACTTTTTCTTCATCTGATCCTCTCGTTCCCAAGTATATTCAGGTCCACGCTTTGAGTTCCATCGTACCTTGACGATCGGAATCTTGCTACGTTTGAGGGTCTTCTCCTCGCGTCCCATGATTTCTACCGGTTGTTCGATGAATCTTAGATGTTCATCAATTACCAATTCCTCCAAAGGAATTATTTCTGTCTCTTGAGCCTGACACTTTTTCAGATTTGAGACGTGAAACACGTTGTGAACTCCATCGAGTTCGGCTGGGAGTTTCAATCGGTAGGCTACCGGGCCTATTTCCCCAATAATTTCAAACGGACCGATGTAGCGAGGATTCAACTTTCCACGCTTTCCGAAGCGTATCACTCCTTTCCAAGGAGATACCTTCAATAATACTTTGTCACCTACTTCGAACTTTAGAGGTTTACGGCGCTTGTCGGCATAGCTCTTCTGTCTATCTCGTGCTGCAGCTATCCGCTTTCTGATTTGGATTATGCGTTCAGTCGTGTCGTGAATGATCTCTGGTCCAGTGAGTCCTTTCTCACCTGTTTCGGCCCAACATACGGGCGATCTGCATTTTCTGCCATATAGTGCTTCAAATGGTGCTGCACCGATGCTTGAATGATAGCTGTTATTGTAGGAGAACTCCACCAACGGAAGGTGAGCTTCCCAGTCTTTTCCGAAATCGAGAACACAAGCTCGGAGCATATCTTCTAATGTTTGAATGGTTCTTTCCGTCTGACCATCGGTCTGCGGGTGATAAGCTGTGCTCATATCAAGTCTGGTCCCCAATGCTTCATGCATAGATTGCCATAATCGTGAAGTGAATCGTGGATCTCGATCGGAGATAATAGTCTTAGGCACTCCATGACGCGCCACAATTCGGTCGATGTACAGCTTCGTTAGCCTATCCATGTTGTCGTTTTCCTTCATTGGGATAAAATGTGCGGATTTGGTTAAGCGATCAATGATAACCCAAATCGCATCTGGTCGATTCGATCGATGAGGTAATCCCGTTACAAAATCCATGGAGATATCCTCCCATTTCCATTCTGGGATCTTTGGTTGTTGTAGTAGTCCCGAAGGCTTTTGGTACTCGATCTTTACCCTTGAGCACGTTAAACACTTAGCCACATATCGCGCGATGTCGTCTTTCATATTTGGCCACCAATACAGGTTCTTTAAGTCTTGGTACATCTTATCTGATCCTGGATGTACCGAATACCTCGACTTGTGAGCCTCGTCCATCACGAGCTCACGGAGATTTCCCAGCAGAGGAACCCAGATTCTGTCGTTATAATATCGGAGTCCATCAGACTTAATTTCAGAATTTCCATCTACCCCTCGCAGTGCTTCAGCTGCGAAGTTTTCTTCTTTCAGAGCTTCTCTTTGAGCATCGCGGATTCGATCCGGCAGTCCCGAATGAATGGTAAGTTGCAGCGCTCGTACCCTTCGAGGCTTTTCATACTCTTTTCTGCTTAAGGCGTCAGCCACAACATTGGCTTTTCCCGGGTGATACTTGATTGCCAAATCATAATCGTTCAGTAACTCGACCCACCTTCGTTGTCGCATGTTGAGATCCTTCTGATCAAAGATGTGCTGTAAGCTTTTGTGGTCAGTAAATATTGTGCACTTTGTTCCATAAAGGTAATGTCTCCAAATCTTAAGTGCATGAACAACGGCTCCCATCTCTAAATCATGCGTTGTATAATTCTTCTCAGTATCCTTCAGTTGCCTGGACCCATAGGCAATCACTTTGTCCCGTTGCATCAACACGCACCCGAGTCCTTGAATAGACGCATCGCAGTAGACCACAAAGTCGTCAACCCCATCAGGTAACGAGAGAATTGGAGCAGAACATAACATGTCTTTGAGAGTTTGAAAGGCGCGTTCCTCTTTTTCACCCCACCTATACTGCACTCCTTTGTGCGTCAAAGCCGTTAAGGGTTGAGCCAATTGAGAGAAACCCTTGATAAATCTTCGGTAGTATCCGGCAAGTCCCAAAAATTGTCGGATTTCGGTCGGCGCTCTAGGTGTAGACCAATTCTTGATAGCTTCTACTTTAGACGGGTCGACATGGATTCCTTCCTCATTAACGATGTGTCCAAGAAACTGGACTTCGCGTATCCAAAAATCGCACTTCGAAAACTTGGCGTAGAGTTGTTCCTTACGAAGTAATTCCAAGATAAGGCGCAGATGATTCTCGTGTTCTTCCTTCGTTTTGGAGTATATCAAAATGTCGTCGATGAAAACTATTACAAACTTATCGAGGTACGGTTTGCACACTCGATTCATCAAATCCATGAATACGGCAGGCGCATTGGTTAGCCCAAACGGCATAACCAGGAACTCGTAATGACCATACCGAGTTCTGAATGCGGTCTTAGAAATATCTTCGTCTCGAACACGAAGTTGATGGTATCCTGACCGTAGATCAATCTTTGAGAAGTAACTTGAACCTTGAAGCTGGTCGAAGAGATCGTCGATTCTAGGTAGTGGGTACCGATTCTTGATTGTGACTTTGTTAAGCTCTCGGTAGTCGATGCACATCCGGAACGTTCCATCTTTCTTCTTTACAAATAACACCGGAGCTCCCCACGGAGACGAACTTGGACGGATAAATCCCTTGTCGAGTAGCTCTTGAAGCTGTGCAGATAGTTCATTGAGTTCACTCACAGCCAAACGATACGGAGCGCGCGCAATCGGAGCGGCTCCAGGAGTTAGATCGATTCCAAACTCAACTTGTCGGAATGGAGGTAAACCAGGCAGATCTTCAGGAAATACATCTTGGAAGTCGCGGACTATCGGGTAGTCGTTGATTCTGCGCTCGGGAAGTGTCGAGTCAGTGACGTTTGCAAGAATCGCGAAGTGACCTTTACGAAGGCACTTTTGAGCTTTGAGATACGAAATAATTCCGGTCACTGTTCCACCCTTTTCACCTTGGACTGTTAACACTTCTCCTCCTTCGAGTGGAATACGGACCACTTTTTCTTGACACAGGATTTCGGCTCGATTTTCAGATAACCAGTCCATTCCTACTATCACGTCAAAACTACCAATCGGAAAGGGCATAAGGTCGATTCCTAAGGTGTGGCCTGCTAGTTCTAACTTACAGTCCTTCACTATTTGTGTCGTATCATGAAGTTTACCATTCGCTAATTCTACCACATACTTAGCATCTAGGTCAATTGGTTTAGCCTTAATTAGTCTAGCAAACTTATTGGAAATAAAACTTCTTTCAGCACCAGAATCAAATAAAACAGTAGCAAAGAAACCATTCAATATAAATTTACCGTTGATCACGTTGGCATCGTTGCGGGCTTCACCTTGACCCATCACAAAAGCACGACCTCTACCATTCCCGCCATTACCGTTTCCACCATTTCCGTCCCCATCATTGTTTCCCTGATTCCCATTGTTTCCATTTCCCTGTCTGCGCAATCGCGGACAATCTTTCTTCAGGTGGCCCTGCGCACCACATTCAAAACAGCCACGGGCTCCACCATTGTTGTTGTTGTTCTGGTTGTTTCCTTGCCCGTTACGGTTGTTCACATTTCCCCTGTTGTTTCCCCCTTGATTCTGACCAGTGTTGTTCAGCCTCTGCAAATTGGTCCAGCAGTTGTTGGCTTCATGACCCAACTTTCCACATCTCCCACACTCTAAGCCTTTGCTACACATACCCCTGTGGTGCTTCTCACACTTGTTGCAAAACGGAGCCTTGCCTTTGTAGTTTCCATTACCGCCTTGACGGTTGTTGCTCCCACTGTTGCTGCCATAATTGAAAGTGGACCTTGTGTTGTCAGGTCGCTTGTTTTGATACTGGAAGTTTGAGGATCTCCCGGATTGGTTCACAGACATTGCTGGAGCTTCTTCTTCTGCCTTTCTTTTGCCACTTAAGGCGGTCTTTTCAGAGTTTCTGGCAGGTAGTGTACCCCTTTCAACCTCTTGATCAGTTAACTTGTGAGCCAGACGGATGGCTTGCTGTACGGTTACCGGGTTGCTAGCAGTTACCAGACTCTTGATTTGGGGTACGAGACCCTCCAGATAACGCTCAATGCGCTTGAACTCAGCGTCGACCATAGACGGACACAGTGCTGTGTACTCGTGGTATCGTGCAGTGTACGCTTCGACTTCAGACCCAATCATTTTGGAGTTCAGAAATTCTCCTTCGAGCTTCTTGACTTGATCGCGTGGACAATATTCCTCCATAATCAGTTCTTTGAACGCTCCCCATTCCATGTTGTTAGCCGCATCATTCCCAATCATTTGAATCTCAGCGTTCCACCAAGACAGAGCTGCACCTTCGAATGTACCAGTAGCAAACTTCACTTTGTTTTCAGCCGGGCAGTTACACATGGAGAAGACTTTTTCTGACTTCTCAATCCATCTGAGGAGACCTACCGCTCCTTCTTCGCCGGAGAATGTCATTGGCTTGCAGTCCATGAAAGTTTTGAAGGTACAGTGATGGACGTTTCCTGATGCAATTAATAGTTCGGGTTTCAAATTTTAAACAGGTCAAAATATATATCGCCTTGTGCCTTAACCGGCGTAATAATTACCATGGGCGGCAATTGTAGCTTGCACGGCTGCCACGGCGGCTTGCACATGCTCGTTGATCATCGCTTGCAGTTGTGCAGGCGTCAGATTAATGTTGTTCCTTCCCGCTCTTCCAGGCATTTTCTGGATTGTGAAAGTAGATAGTGTTCAGTCACAGTTATATTCTATACATATCCCATAATATGTATATTAGCAATTTCCCGTTATTCCTCTATTAGTCCAGAAAAATTTTGTGCATAATCGAGGCGTCGTCGAAGAACGTCGGAATTCGTAAGTACTATCGTCGAAAGTCGGCTTTCCCATAAAAGTCACCGTCGGCGTAGTCGTCGTAGCAGAAATCAGGACGTAGCGTGTAGCATCGTTTCGTTGTCGCTTTCCCCCGAAGTAGTGTGTATTAACGTTCGCGTTTCGTATTCGTGTGTGAAAATTCCCTAAGGTTTTCCGTTAGACTTCCTAGACACGGTCTATATATATATCTATACGTATATATATATATACATATGAAGTATTTACTTACACAGCAGAGCGAGTATCCCAGGTTGGCACGTAAAAATTTTGTTTTGGGAATTTGTTTGTTTGTTTGTTTGTAACTAAGGTTTCAAGTTGCAGTTTCCAAATCGTTTTCAAAAATGATTCCAATTCTTTGCAACCTATGGCTCTGATACCAATCTGTCACACCCCCAATTAGCCACTAACGGAGTTTATACCGTTAAGGGGCGCGACTAGACCAGGACCACAACCATTAGTTACAAATACTAAACGAATCAGAGTAAAGCCCAATGTTCATAAATAAAAACAGTTTAACATACGCAGCGGAATTTAAAAACATCAGTATCTAAGCACTAGCCACGTGCTTTACAAATCATTGTTTCAATTTCAAATTCCCAATTTAGTTTAATGAAAGTAAAAGTCTTCGCGTGCCATGCCAACCTTCAACGGATACTCTTCAACGATCTGCAAAAGTGAAAACCACACAAGTGTCAACCTAACGGTTGGTGAGTTCACGGTGGGCATGACATGCATTGGCCCGGTCTCATAGTTGTATGTATCAGCATATATACATAAGTAGTATTATTTGGCAAAACATTGCCAGGTGTTTAATTACCGAATATGCACTAGTTATGTAAAAGTTAAAGCAGTCAACCGATATCGCGGGTAGCTAATCCGGTTTCCATGCACTAAGGAAGTCGTACTAGGGCTGAAAGCTGACGTAACAGAGTGCGGCATTCGCCGTTGGTTTGTGCCTCGAGTTGTGTCCCATTTGGGATGCCCACAACTAAGAACAGGCTGATATTGCACTCCGTTCGGCCCCTGGCCGGTTGGCTACACATTTGTGTACCGCGGAGCAGGGTTTGTCAAACCCTCAGTAGATCTACCCAACATCCCCTCGCTTTCCAGATCATCAGTACTAAGTTGAGGACTTTAAGTTTTAAAGCATCCTTAGAAATCATGTGATATCATTTGGTTTAGACTTTAACCTACACTAGTCATATTAAAAATGTTTATTCCGGATTTCATCTGAAATCCCAAAAAGAGTTTAAATGTCATAATGGTTGGTTCCGGATTTCATTTGAAACCCCAAGGATGGACAATTGCAAGTGTTCCCCATAAAACACTCCAACTTCCATAACAGGTACCCCATTAGGCAATACCTCAAATTGTCAGCGTTGTTTTCTGTTTAGTATGTTTGTTGTGACCCAAACGGGCTCACAAGTAAAGGGTTTGTGAAACTCACCTTAGGTTTCTCAGCTACACTTGTTAATCCAATTTATGTTTGCTATTGAAGACCTAGTAATCACATTAAGGTCTTAGGTGTTAGGTTGTGTCTAAACTTTAACTTAACGTCACTATGGCCCATAACATAGCATGTTGCAACTAAGACTCGACATACCGACACACGATACCGATGGTTGATCATAAACAAGGGTTCACATATTACAGAAATCAAACATGTATCATCATAGCATAATCATGTAAGTCATGGCATAATATTCAAGCAAATTGCACAAGTTTGGTTTTCAGGTCAGGTCTTAGTTTCGCTAGCACAGTTTCGCTAGGCAGTTTCGCTGGGTGCACGGGCAACACTTTCGCTAGGCAATGCCCGGTGACACACTTTCGCTAGGCTGGTTTCGCCCGAAACTGCTGACGCAGTTTCGCTAGCCTAGTTTCGCAGGGAAACTGGTTTGAACTTTCGTTCGGTATTTCGCTCGGTAGTTTCGTTCGAGCTGGTCGGTTCAGTTTCGCTAGCGACACTATAGTTTCGCTCGGCAGTGTCGCTGAATGAAGGCCTAATTTCGCCACACAGTTTCGCCCAGAGAACACTCAGTTTCGCTGGTCGCGAAAAACATACGGATTTGCCTAAAAATCAACCTAACAGCTTCTGATCTTACATGCAATCCATTATTTAGCATACATAGGCATTTACCAACATAAATCAGCAAGCTTTAACACCTTAAACATGCATTTTGTCATCAAATCACCCAAAATACATATAAAACCCTAAAATGGCTAAAATAGCATAAATCTCTATCATGGCTGGATTTCATACGCAAAGTTGCTAACTTTATGATAGATCTAGCATTCCTAAGTATTATCTCAGAAGCATACAAGTTTTCATGAAGGTTTGATCATGCTTTAAGAAGAAAACACATAGAAAGGCATGAAACATAGTTTTGGGACTCACGTTTGATATCAAGAATCGATAGATGAGATGAGATGACGGCCTAGAGGCTGAGATCTTGGTCCTCGGGTGACTTTCTCGGCTGACCAGGTTCCAGAGAGGAGTGTGTGTGTGTGTGTTTGTGATGAAATGAGGCAAATGGAGAAACTAGGGCTTATTAAGTTTATTTATATCAGAGGCTAGTTTCGCTGGCAGTTTCGCTGGCCAGGCGAAACTAGCTCTGGTCACATGTTGATCGAGTAGTTCAGCTGGCTACCGGGCGACACTACAGTTTCGCCCGGTAGTTTCGCTGGCGACCAAAAAGACAAGTTTTCCACATAATCAAGTATTCACAATTTGTCATGCAATTCACAATACTAAGTCATGTATTTAAATCACATTGCACATAAGGACAATAAATAAGCACATAACACATATGGGCGGGTTCGGTGATCAACCAAAGGTCGTGGACGTATTCGGCCTAGTTATGCATTAGTTACTTAAGTTAACACTTATGACGTAACTAACGGAGATTGTCTAACGGAAGTTAACCTTGGAATTCTCGGGTGTCACAACTTTCTTTTTCCAAAACATTTTATTCTTGGGCATTGGTTCATTGAAAATTATGCCATCAGGATCAACAAACTTTGTATCCTTGGCATATGATGATGTGTTGTTGAAATTTATAGGACAAGTATTAGCAAAATGTCCTCTCTTATGACAAGTAAAACAACGTCAATGATCAAATTGATCAGTCGATCCATCATCAAACATGATTGGAATTACAGGTTTAGTTGTCTTTGGTTTTAAAGATTTTTGAAAACGTTTATCAAATAGAGGATCATAAAAACCTGAATCATCTCCATAACCAAAGAATTTATCTGTATGATAAAACCTGTTTGATGTAGCAGATTGAAAATTTTGTTTTCGTTTTGAAATAAACGTGACTAATCATCATATTTTGAGGTTTTACCAACAACCGGCTTCTTGTGAGCTGGTTTTCGTTGGTTTTGCTGATTTTGTTTAACAGGTACCTCATTGAGAATCATCGAATCGGATGATGGTGATCGATATAAACCATGTGAAAACCTTTTTCGAATAGTACAATCACGAATCACATGTCCTTTCTTGTTGCAGTAAAAGCAAGCTCTCCTATCAGCTGACTTAGGAGATGACATGGATTCTGTTGACATTGTTGAATGTTGAGAAGAATCACTCTCTTGACGCTCTAACTTAGAATTTGTTGATAGAAAATCAGCATCAGGTTCACACAAGATATGATTCTCAAGTGGAATCTCCTTTTCTTTTTGAACCTTGATATCCTCCACAATTTCTTCTATCTCAAACACATCTTGGAGATCATTTCCAACATTCACATTCTCGTCTTTGCTTTCATATCCCAGACCACCATTCTTTTTAGATTTATCTGGTACCGACTTAGGCTTCTCATGACCTTGTGAAGCAAGTCGAGAAAACTCATCCTTGATGGCATTTAAATCATTTTTATTGGAAAGCAAAGATTCACCAATCACAATCTCTAAAATTTTTGAACTTTAACATGTCCTGGATTGCCTTCAAACACTTTTTCCTTATCGAGAAATGTAGACCTTGAGTCAAATTTTGGTGCTTTTCTTGGATCAAAGTTTTCTTCATCCTTGTTCTTCTGAAATTTCAACTTCTTCTTGTTTTCGGACTTTGTATCAGCAAACTTTGAATAATCATGAACTTCTTCTGTTGCTTTCAAAGTATTGCTTTCAAAGTATTGATAGAATTTTCAATAACCACAGGAGGTGGAACACTTTTCAGAATAACATCACCAAAAATTTGTTGAAAATTCTCCTTTTTGCACAAATAATTTGTGAAAGACGATGAATTATTGAGATTATGCAACTGTCTTTTAAAATCACGAACCTCAATCTTCATGTCTGCAATTTTCTTTTGTGCTTCAGCCAACTCTTTTTGTGTTGCAATAAGTTCTTCTGTTGTTATATTCAGAGTAAACTTTTCTCTCCTCAACTGATCATGAGCATCATATGTTTCTTGAACAACCCTTTCCCAACTTTGTTTATAAATCTCAACATTCTGCTTCAAAAGCTTGTTTTCACGAAGCAATTTAGCTTTAGCATCTAACAGCTTCGTGTTGTCCTCTTGATGACTTAATTCTTTAGCAGTAAGATCAACAACTTCCTTTTCTAGACCCTCAAGTTTGATTTTTGATTTTGCAAACAAATCATCAAAAACCGTCACCATGTCATTCGCTTCTTTCTTCCATTTTTCAACATCCTTCATCAAGTTATCATTTGTTTCAGTCAGTTTTGAAACTTTTGCAATTAACTCTGTATTCTCATATTGAAGGTTCAATTCATTCTCATCAGCTTCACATTGTGAAGACCCATCTTTTTGAACTTCTGCCATAGCTGCACAAACACCTTTATCAAACAATTCAGAAGTAGAACTACTTGTTTCTGATTCATCAACTTGTGCGGACCTTGCAAGAAAAACAGATTGAACAGAAAGAACTTGTTCCCAGTCATAACCTTCATCTTCACATCTTAATTCTAAGGTGTCCCACAATTGTTTCGATTTAGTACAGTTCTCAAATTGACATAACACTTCATTTGTTAAAGCCATTGTGAGAATATCATAAGCTTTTAGTTCTCTTTCATAACATTTCCTTTCCTCGGATGAAAGATCTCTTTGCATTTTAGGTACCCCATTAGAATAAGTTGGGTAAGTAAACTCTTTCTCAATTGGAATCCACAAATCTTCATCAGTAGAACCAATATAGGCTTTAAACTTCATTTTCCAATTGCAGTAATCTTCAAGTTTCAGCAACTTGGGTACTTCTGAGATCTCTTGCATCCCATTCATCTTGTTCAACTCAAATTCATCAACCAATGAAATCAAATCGTTGATCTTTGAACCCTGTGGAATCACCGAACTTAAATCCCAAAGCAAAATTCTTCAAACTGAAAGTCCAATGAGTCAAACAATTCGAATTTTGAATCCGATCAATTTGCCACCAAATTTCTTGAAATTTGAACCAACACCGATGTGTCACAATCTTTTGATGTAATAACCAATGGATTACCAAATTCCTTGATAAAAATCCCGAGACTTTTGTGATTGACACTCCAAATTTAATACACCTCAAACCTCTCTAGTAAACTCGGACCGATGAAGCACCAAATATTTTTGAATGTACCGTTCCTTCAACCGTAAAATTTAATCCAACTTCTTGTAGGGTTTAAAATACAAATCTTCAATTATTCCAGGGTTTGAAATGAAATATTCAATCAGTTGAGGATTAAAATGGAACTTTCTAAAATTTCGTATGAATGTTTAACTCTTAATTCAAACAAAACTTCAATCGATTATTACTCCATCAAAACCTTTACGGATCACAAAATTGAGAATACGGTTGTGATCGAAATTGAAAACCGATGCAAACAAGATGTATTGTTGATATGTTTCAGTGAAGTTATGAAAAACCGAACTCGAACACGGTGCAATGAAAAGTATGAACTTTGATCCTAATTTAAATCTAAACTCGATTGAATCCAGAAATTGATGAATATGAGAGGCTCGAAAGAGAAAACGGATTCAAATGTGATCCATTTTGGTGCTGAACTGAGAATCTAACAAGAACACTGAATGAGAACAATGATGAACAAGAATGAACTATGAAGTTGATCTCACTTAAAACTAACAATGAACAAGAATGAACTGTGAATTTGATCTTACTTAAAACTTAAATGAATCACGAAACTAACAATGTATACATCCTATAAATCCAAAACCGATTAGAATGATATCTAACTTGAGATGAATTGTTGAATTTTTGAAGATTCGATGTCGAAGAACACGGTAACTTGAAAATAAGATCGGAAATATGTGAATCAAACGAACTGTAACCAAACTTGAATTTGAATATATCAATAAACTCACAAATGGATTTCGCACAAAATGAGATTAGATTTAGTATGCCACGTTGATGTATGAATAATTTTCCATTGAAGAACACTAAGAAGCTCGATGAAATTTGAACTGTGAATTTGCGATCTTCACAAAAAACGTACCAAAATCGATATGGAGGCTATGTATAGATTCGTATGGATTCACTGAATGATATGGAATCAAACACAACACTTAAACAACATAAATCAAGGTTCAATTTCTGAATGAGGATCAGAAAAATCTAAAACGAACACAGGTCCGCCATGGTTGAAGCTCTCGAAGAACACAACCTGTGAATCTAAATTTCAACCAAAATTGAACGAAAAATGAATTTGAGACATGAATTGAACTCGTTTTGATATGCGGAAACTAGTGGAATCAACAAGAAATCTCAAGCAACTCAATTTGAGTACAAATTGGAAGATCAGTGAGAACAAGAACAACAGTTTGACTTCGAGAAAAAGTCAAAATCGACTAAATTCTATCAGATTTGAGCTCGAAATCAATCCAAAAACATGTAGAATCACGAACTGGATGCTCTGATACCAATTGAAAACGCATATAGCATCGGATCTAGTGATTTGTACACCGAATTTGGACCGAAACAACATCGAAAATAACCGAAACGAAGAACACGAATCAAGTAAATATAAATTTTGTTTATAACACAAATTCGATCAACGATTACAATGAATAAACTCGATGTAGTATACGTAATCTAAAGATCAAGATCAAAATCTCTCCCCTCTACAAATCGATTCTCAGAAAACGGTTATTGTGAGCTCTATGTCGCGTCCGAACTTCAAAACATATATATATCAGCTCCTGATCTAGATTGCCGAACTCAAGGTTCGGTGGAATTTTGTGCAATCAAGCCCTCCACTTTATTATATTGACACAAACTACCCTCTAACTTGATTTAACTATTCTAACTATCTCAACTAACGACACTAACTGGAATACACACACGTCACACATATTTTGCACCAACAGGGACTAAGAGAACTACCATGAGAATAATCAACTTTTTTGCTTCAGCTCAAGATTTAGAAAACAACTTGAGCAAGATGTCCATTCTGATGACATATGTAGCATACTCTAGTCTTCAATTTCTTATCATGAGCACTGTCAGGAGTTGAACTCGAACCAGAAGAAGAAAACTTAGGAGACTTCTTATCAGCGCGAGGTGATTTTCGTCTTTGAAGAGAAAGCTTGTGAATGACTGAGAATTAATGATGTTGTTCAGCTTACGATTGACATCAATCACTTCAAATTTCAACTCTGAAATATTTTGAAGAGCTTCGTCAAGTTCCTTTTCTGTAATAATAAACTTCCTTGCAGCTCGATAAGTTTCAGCTTTTTGTAATCTCTTATTTTCCAACTCATCAAACAATTCCTTTCGAATCTTTTCTTCATTATTCTTGTGAATTTTAACATTAGCTTTTAGAAGCTTGTTTTCCCGAAGCAGTTCAGTTTTGCCATCTAACAACTTCGTATAATCTTCTTGATTAAGATCAGCAACAGTCTTTTCAAGACCTTCAAGTTTAAACTTTGATTTTTCAAAAAAACTATCAAAGGCTGCTGCTTTGTCATCTGCTTCCTTTTTCCTTATATCAACATCTTTAACTAACAAATCCTTTCTTCATTCAATGTTTATATTGTTGAAAGCAAAGTATACTTTTCTATCTGAAATTTTTAAGAAGTAATTTCAACCCGACACATCATTTCTTGAAAAGAAATATGTGTTGCAGACATATTTCAAACTTTGTCATCCATAACTTCACTTCTTCTAGCAATGAAACATTCTTCTGAACCAATTTATCAAGACGTTTGTCTTTCTTTGAACATAAGTCACATATAGATTCATATCCACCACTAGAATCCGATTCACTATCAGATGAATAATCAACAACGGACGTAACTGTAGCCATAAAAGCCGATTAAGTACAAATATCTTACTCCAATCATAACCTTCATCAAGCTGATTAACCAATGCAGTTTTTGAATTGACCATTGAATCTTTTAAATTTGAACCATTCTCTTCTTTTAAGGAATTACATTCTCATGCAAAATTTCCAAACTTTGAACATTTGAAACACTTGACCTTGGATTTGTCGAAACCAAATCTTCTGCCATCATGCAAATCTTTCATTCCTTTTTTCCTTAGAAAATTCTTTGTTCTTCGTACCAACATTGCAAACTGCCAGTTCAAATCCATCATCTCCAAATGATCTGGATCAATTTGATCATAATCTTCATCAATCAGATCAGTATATGGAACACTTCCAGGAACAAACCCATAATAAGAAGTAAGGAGTGCTGAAATCAATGCCATATAATCTTTAGAAGTCTTTACTGAAATGGTACTTTGATTTCCTTGTACTGGAATATTAACACTGCAACCTTCAGATGAATCAGTTTAGTTAGTTCCAACAAATTTCCAGCTATAAAAGCTGTTGGTGGTGAAGAACTTTGATTTGCTTTGCCTTTGGCATTTGTACTAGCAACATTCTGACCATAATAAATTTTATGATTCTACAAAGTATCTGATGATTTATTTATTGTTAACATTTCTAACTCCCGGTCTTGTAACTTTCCTGTTAGTTCGTGAAATATCAAAGCAGAAAATTCCTTATCATGAGTCAGCACAAGAATATAGTTTTCCCACTTGCTAGACAAAGCTTCCAAAATATTTTCCTTTAATTCTTCTTCCCTTTTCTTGATATCAACAATATCCATTTCACTAACCAAATAAGAAAATCTTGAAATAAGAGCTGTAATGTCTTCATCAGGATAGTGTTTGAAATTGTCAAATTCTTTGTTCAACATCTAAGATCCCGACGCAACTTTGGTTCTCAATTTTCTTGAGGATATGTGTACCTGACGTGGCTCTGGTGTATATAATATATTGCGTTATTTGTGACACCTTTTTTAGCAGTTGAGCCTTTAAATTTATAAAACACGATTTACTTAAACTACTACTATTTCACCACATTCACGGGAAAGTGCACCCTTCGTGGTGTAGTATAGTAGCAGCATGTTGAATCAGGATCGTCCAAAGAAACAAAGGAAAAGGAGGGCTCTTGATACTTCACCGTTGTTGACGTCTACCCTAGCTATTCTTCAAGTGAAGATGGTAGTAAAAGTATAAAAATCAAATCATAATAATATATATAATATTATAAAGTCATGTCTTGGTCAACTCAGTCGCAGATAATATCATTTGGGAGACTTATCAGTGGTGATGTTGGTAACCAGTAAATTATACCCTTTTCCCGTAAGATTATTCGAAAACAGGCAACTAGACCGCCTTTCAGTCTCAAATCTAGTATCACTACTCTCGCGGGTGATCGTCCACGACGAGTACGAACGCTAGGGAGTTGTGCTGCTAGCAAAAAAATATAGTGATACTAATGCCACTTACTTGCGAGACTCCCTCTCAGGCCAATACACCGCACTTGACATGCCGTCATGAACCAGCAGGGGAACAACCTTGCGTGCCAGATTATTTTATTATAAAAATGATCTTTTTAAGGGACTAAGGTCCACTTCTTCCATGCACCACTCTCGCGCATGCACGTCTGACGTAACCAGAGGCAAGTTCACAAACATGTACCCTCACGGCTTCCGTGGAGAGAACCTGGGGCTCTTTTGCCTACCTTATTGGCTATTTGACCAAGCTGCTTCTCGAGTGTTTTGATAGAGGCTTGCTGGTTTCAAAGTTCAGCATCATTGCTCCTAAACTTCCCCTCCGTCTTCCTCTCAGCTTCTGCGAACATCAGGGATATAGATTCTTCAAGGCGAGTGAGGCCGTCAGACAAACTGCTTTCTTGGTAGTTATTAATCTGTTGCGGCTGCTGCAAGAAGTTTTGATTATTACCTGGTTACTAACTGTTCCCGTTGCTTCTCCACCCAGAGTTCTGATTGTTCCTCCACTCAGAATTGTTGCCATATGCTCCCTGCTGGCGGGGTTTAGTTTTGCACAAAGTTTGCATTTTCGAGCTTACCATCCACCATACAACTCCAGTTTTCATGTGGGCCTCCACACCCTTCACACTGCGAGGCAGCGTTTGCAGACTTGCAGGTCTCTAGCTTATTGACTTTTGAGGTCAAGGCCTCAATTTGGGCTTTGAGAGCAGTATCTTCGTCAAGAGAGTGCATACTTGGAGCCTTTACCTTGGCATTGCGAGAAGTGTGCCACTGAAAGCAAGTTTGAGCAATGTCTTCAATTGTGGAGAAGACTTCCTCAGGACTTTCATTACCTAAAATGCCACCAGAGTTGGAGTCGAGAAATTGGCAGGTTTGCGGGTGCAAACCATTGTAGAAGATAGAAATCTGATGCCAAATCACGAGACCATGATGAGGGAATTTCCTCAAGAGTTCCTTAAAGCGTTCCCAAGTTTCATACAACGATTCGCCGTCTTCTTGAGTATAATATTTGATATCTGTCAAGAGCTTGGCAGTCTTGGCAGGTGAGAAGTAATTATAGAGAAACTCTGAACGAGCTCTTCCCAAGTGGTGATGGAAGCATGGGGTAAAGTGTTCAGCCATGTTTTCACGCGGTCCTTGAGTGAGAAAATAAGCATGCGTAGTCGAACAGCGTCATTTGGGGCTCCGTTTTACTTGAACGTCTCACAAACTTCGAGGAAGTTTGTGATGTGAAAGTGAGGGTCTTCATCGGGCAAAAGGTCAAAGTTGCAGAGTTCTAGAGCATCTCACCAACTGGGGCCGAATCTCGAAGTTGCTAGCATCAACACCAGGAGGGGCAATGGCTGCACCAAAGTTGACTGCGTTGGGTCTTAGGTAGTCAATAACTGTTCGCCCATTAGCCATTTGAATAGGCTTGTTGATGACTTCACATCAGTTTTGGAACGGGATCGGAGTCTGTTGTGAGAAATCGTTCTGGTTCAGGGAGTGGCTCCAATACGTCTCGTGGTTATATTTTCATACACTACCTGAAATCAGAAAGATAAACAAGTATCAGTTGTCAGAATATTATAATACAGAAAAAGGAAAATCAGTCTAAGTGGTGTTTGATCAAAACACTACCTAGCGCTAATGTACATTCTATAGAAGAAAAGAAAATGAAAGTTTAAAAAATTTTAAAAGAAACCAAGTGGTTACTTAAAAACATTTAATAAAATAAGTAAGAAAGAAGATTTTGATACATATTTACAAAGATTAGGCCGTCAACTTAGATTTTTTTCAAAATCCTCTTTTTGTGACCCTGGCAACGACACCAAAAGGCTTGACGTGGTTGTGGTGTATATAAAATATTACGTTATTTGTGACACTGTTTTAGCAGTTGAGCCTTTAAATTTATAAAACACGATTTACTTAAACTACTACTATTTCACCACATTCATGGGAAAGTGCACCCATCGTGGAGTAGTATAGTAGTGGCAAGTTAAATCGGGATCGTTCAAAGACACAAAGGATAAGGGGGGGCTCTTTATACTTCATCGTTGTTGATGTCTAACCCGACCATTCTTCAAGTGAAGATGTTAGTAAAATATACAAATAAAATAATAATAATACATGTAATATTATATATATCGTGTCTTGGTCCCGTCGCAGATAGTATCATTTGGGAGACTTATCAGTGGTGATGTTGGTATCCCGTAAATTACACCCTTCCCGTAAGATTATTCGACAACAGGCAACTAGACCGCCTCTTAGCCTCAATTCTAATATCACTACTTTCCTGGGTGATTGTCTGCGAGGACTATTAACCCCGAAGAGCTGTGCTGTTGGCAAACAAATATAGTGAAACTAATTCCACTTAGTTGTGGGACCCCCTCTCAGGCCAGTACACCGCACTTTAAACGCCGTCATGAACCAGAAGGGGAACAATCTTCTGTGCCAGATTATTTTATTATAAAAATGATCTTTTTAAGGGACTAAGGTCAGTTTCTTACGTGCACCGCTCTCGCGCATGCTCGTCCGGCGTAACCAGAGCCAAGTTCACAAACAAGTACTATCTCGGCGTTCGTGAAGTGACAAAATATTACCAACCCCTATTTCCCAACCAGTTACTTTCAGCTGACTCTTGCTTGGTCAGCTGAGTTTGCTTACATAGATATAAGGACCCCGAATGTATCATGCAGCATGGGGCGCGAGTCATCCGAAGGATCATGCATCGTCCCCCGACCGGGTGTCACAAGTCTGGTCCTTGGGACTTCGATTCCCCAAATGGTCTATGATACGTAAAGCACGTTTGGTTCAGAAAATCAGTAATAAACTTTCAATAAAAAGATTTTTCATAAAGTCATTAGTTTGCCTTAAAGCAAGTTTACAAAAACAGTTTACCAACCCACTAATGACACTTTTATTCCCATACGAGGGTAAGAATTTGGCTAACAAATGTTAGACTAAAGATTTGTTTCAGATATAATGAAAGATTCATAGACAAATAACTATTCATTATCACCAAAAGTTAAAGTTCTTACAATCTTTGATGAGAAGACACAAGAACACTAAAACAAATGGCTAAAAAATAAAAATGGTAGAAGTAAGTGGAAAAGTTGAGCTAATGCTCTTGAACAAGTTGGAATGGAGGCCAAGGCCTCCTTTTTTAGGCAGAGTTTGAGTTTGGCACGGGGCGTGCCATGTCAACCCGGAGTTTGGTATCTTATGTGTCAGTTTCCACAGGGTTGTGTCATGTTAGCACGGGGGCGTGGCATGTCAGCACGGGGTCGTTCCATGCAGAGGCTTCAGGGGCACGAGGGCGTGTCTGTCAGAAGGCTGTTGTGGCTGAGCGGGAGATGGGCACGGGGTGTGTCACGCTCGGGCATGGGGCGTGTTGAACTACAAAATCACCAATTTTCTCATTTTGATCAGGTTTCTTCATTTTCTGCTCCTTTAATGATTTTCTCTCAATCAAACCTGAAAAACTACAAAGAAGATAAAAACATTGTTTTCTTGTGATAGTTAGTCCGATTTTTACCCAATACGCGAGGGATATTTGCATAAAAATTATGTATATATTAAGGTACATCAAACATCCCCACAAATAAATTTTGCTTGTCCTTAAGCAAACTTAGAAAATAACTGTCGTTCACCTATTTCTGATTTTGACCTCGAACTGTAATGAACCGATCACTTGCCTAAAAACATGCTTTCCAATTACTTTGATCCTTTTTCTCCATTTTGTTATTTTATTCTATTTTTATTAAATTATTGAAAGCTACATAAAAGTTTACTATAAAGTTTAAATTTTTGTAACTATGTACACCTCACAAGGGATCACTCGACACTCGGTATTAGTATATGTACAAACTCCGAGGGATCACTCGTACCAATCTGAAATCAAGCCAGGGTCATAGGCTTGTAAAGGGATCGATCTGCCACAGATCTCGTTGAAATCCATATGATCATCATGAGGGCTTACGGGTTTTGAGGGTAGGATAAGGCTAAGGGTTTGGAAGTGATGTAAAAGGGTTAAAAGTTTCAAAACTTGGATTTTTCAAAAAAGTTTAACTGTTGGGATTTTGTGACCAAAGGGGTAGTACTACTAAAGAGCATTTGCTCTTTTATTTCCAGAAACAAAAACTAAACAACATTTTTTTATTTTTTTTATGCAGCATAGACATCTTCTTATCAGATGAATTCCTACAGCAACTGTTCGGGTGGATGACATCATATTCTATGGATAGAAAGGTCACGTACTTTGAAAAAAAATCCTCAAAATCTTTTGTTTTGCGAAAATAAGGGGGTGTAAAAGAACAAGAGGTTGTTTTGGGGGGTAAAGGGTTTTGGATGTGCAAATAATTTTGCGGGTTTTGAATCGAAAGGTTTAGGCTCAAAGGGGTTAACTAGGGGATCATTTGGGAGATAAAGAAATATTTAGGGTGAAAGAAAGAAGAAGGATTTATCCTAGGGGCCTCAATCACATGAAAACATGTTTCCTGACTTTGTCCATCTTGGACCATATATCCTTGCCATGTTCTGGCTTGAATGACTCACCTGGTTTCTCATTATGTTTGTAAAGGATGAGCATGTTAGATATGTACAGGTTGCCTCGATCACTTTTTAAAAATAAGGGAAAAAAGGGTTTTAAGTACCAATTGCATAAAAAATAAACTGTGGGTTTGTCCTGCTGTACCCAAAGTTAACTCAATGTATACTCGAATAATGTAAATGTATTTTGAATCTCTTATGTTTGGAAAACATAGTATTCACGTGATTGTGGTTCATGAACAAGTCTTTATTGGTTTTTTTATCAGAAGACAAAGTTTGGCTTATTTTCGAAAAAATTTATGGACAAGGCAAAAGTTTTAGTGTTGCATATTTCCAGCTAAGATTGGCAATCCCGTCCTCACACTTAAATTGCACATTGCTCTCAATGTGCTTTATTGATTGCAAAAGGAAAGAAATAATGTGATTTCAATAATTTTAGGGAATGAGATTCGTCACCAACTGCTTCCTTCAGACATGCAGAGTGCTTCTGAATCTGCATGGCTTGGCTGAAAGTGTTGACGCCTGCCTACTCCTCCTCGCTCATCTTCCTTTTATTACCTACAAGACTAAATTAAACTATAAAATACTTGTCCTGGAGATCTGGTAAATCTGCCCGCGTCTCAGCAGGAATACTCTTTGCTGGTTTGAGGTCTCAGAGTTACACTAGCCGAACCTCGATCTCCAGTGCTAGTAATAAAACTAAACTACTAATACTAAAAAATAAAACTAAACTACGATAAGTATCCAAAATAAAAGTGAAAAGAAAAGGAAGGGGTGGAATTTTGACCGTCTTGATGATGTGTTCTTTGAAGTCTATCCTGTTCTTTTGCTTTTACCTTAGACATCCATGGCACGCCACGTTTAGTACACGGGTCTACTGGCTAGACCCGCAGTCCTGGTCTAGAAGAGTGATAATGGGGGAGAGGCTTCCTCCATTCTTTGTTATG
The DNA here is from genome assembly GCA_039602395.1 of Deinandra increscens subsp. villosa. Taxonomy (NCBI): domain Eukaryota; kingdom Viridiplantae; phylum Streptophyta; class Magnoliopsida; order Asterales; family Asteraceae; genus Deinandra; species Deinandra increscens. Next base: position 58,713,696 of record JBCNJP010000023.1, read on the forward strand.
CGAAGTCTAGACTTGACTAGATGGTGTCCACCACTTGTAAAGTACCATCCACTTTCCTGCCCACGTCGAAGGTTGCTTCTTGGTCGCCGAATTTGATCGTTAATGTGCCGCTGCTCATGTCTACCATTGCTTGTGTTGTTTCCAGGAACGGTCGTCCAAGGATAATGGGTACCTCCTAGTCTTCTTCCATGTCCAAGACAAGGAAGTCGGCAAGGTAAACAAACTCTCCTATCTAAATCAGGAGGTTCTCAGCAATCCCTGAAGGATACTTCACTGACCGGTCAGCCAACTGGATGCTCATCCTGGTAGGTGTGGGTTTACCGAGGATCAATTTGTTGAATATGGAGGATGGCATAAGGTTTACTCTAGCCTCCAGATCAGCAAGTGCGTTTGAAACCGCAATGTCCCTAACTACACATGGCAGCGTGAAACTTCCAGGATCTAGTTGCTTTCGGGGAATCGTGTTGGACAGAATGGCAGAGCATTCTTCCGCTAGGCTGACGAAATGGAGTTCAACATTCTTACGCTTGTTAGTCAGGAAGTCTTTCATGAATTTTGTGTACTTCGGCATCTGAGAAAGAACTTCCACAAAAGGAAAGTTAATATGCAACTTTTTCAGAAGGTTCACGAACTTACCAAACTGTTCCTTATTCTTGACTTTGCTTAGCCTACTTAGATAGGGAACCTTCGGGTCCTTCATGGTTTCTTCAACAGCTACAGGTTAGGTGCTTCAGTTTATTTTTGAAGAGGTGGAATTGGTGTTATTGGACTTTGAGCAGCTTCTTCGGGGCCAACCCTTCGGCTACGGAGTGTAATAGCATTGACCATTGCTTTGGAGTTGGTCTCTATGTTGCTAGGGAGAGAACATGGGGCTCTTTCGCCTACCGTATTGGCTATCTGACCAATTTGCTTCTCGAGTGTTTAGATAGAGGCTTGCTAGTTTCGAAGTTCAGCATCATTGCTCCTGAACTTCCCCTCCGTCTTCCTCTCAGCTTCTACGAACATCAGGGATATAGATTCTTCAAGGCGAGTGAGGCCGTCAGACAAACTGCTTTCTTGGTAGTTATTAATCTGTTGCGGCTGCTGCAAGAAGTTTTGATTATTACCTGGTTGCTAACTGTTCCCGTTGCTTCTCCACCCGGAGTTCTGATTGTTCCTCCACTCAGAATTGTTGCCATATGCTCCCTGCTGGCGGGGTTTGGTTTTGCATAAAGTTTGCGTTTTCGAGCTTACCATCCACTATAAAAATCCAGTTTTCATGTGGTCCTCCACACCCTTCACACTGCGAGGCAGTGTTTGCAGATTTGCAGGTCTCTAGCTTATTGACTTTTGAGGTTAAGGCCTCAATTTGGGTTTTGAGAGCAGTAGCTTCATCAAGAGAATGCATACTTGGAGCATTTGCCTTGGCATTGTGAGAAGTGTGCCACTGAAAGCTAGTTTGAGCAATGTCTTCAATTGTGGAGAAGACTTCCTCAGTACTTCCATTCCCTAAAATGCCACCAGAGTTAGAGTCGAGAATTTGGCGGGTTTGCGGGTACAAACCATTGTAGACGATAGAAATCTGATGTCAAATCACGAGACCACGATGAGGGAATTTCCTCAAGAGTTCCTTGAAGTGTTCCCAAGTTTCATACAGCGATTCTCCGTCTTCTTGAGTATAATATTTGATATCTGTCAAGAGCTTGGAAGTCTTGGCAGGTGAGAAGTAATTATAGAGAACCTCTGAACAAGCTCTACCCAAGTGGTGATGGAAGCATGGGGTAAAGTGTTTAGCCATGTTTTCACACGGTGCTTGAGTGAGAAAAGAAACATGCGAAGTTAAACAACATCATTTGGGGCTCCGTTTGACTTGAATGTCTCACAAACTTCGAGGAAGTTTGTGATGTGAAAGTGAGGTGAAAACGCTGGAGCGTAGGATCGGCTTAGTTTGACATCAATTGTGTAATAGAAACGAGAACAAACGGTATAAATAACAATGCTCAATCTCTCATTAAAATCATAATAGATTACAGAGAGAATCAGAACACAAAACACACAAATGCTAAACACTCGCTCAAAAGTCTACTGAAAACTAGTTACAAAAGACACAAATAGAACCTATATATAGACATCGGCCGGCCGAACTCCTAGGCTTGTCTGAACCTCAGGTTCAGCCAAGGTTCGGCCGGGATTTGGCCAGAGTTCGGCGAACAACAAACTAGGTTGTAATCTTCAAGTCTTCAACTCTTTGTCTGATCCTGCTCGTTGCCACATAATGTATCAACAAACTCCCCCTTGGCAATAGCTGGACCGTTCTTTATCAGCCTTGTACTTCAGCAGACTCAAAATCCTTCCAGACCATCTAATGATTATGCCCGGCATAGATGTTAAACGTAAAACAAATCCTTATCACCCTCTGGAACTGCAATGCATGCTCCATATAATCAGGATGATACAGGATTGGATTGTAATAAAGCTCACCTATATCAGCCTTGAACAGATTGATTAGCCACATCGGGTCATAAATCTTCACAACTCGGTTCTGTTCTTTCAGCACAATCACAGCCTCACTAGTCTTCTCGTTATATTACCACCACCTCAAATCCTTGATGAAAAGCTCCGTTTTCATCAGCGGTATCTTCTTCATCACATCAGGTTTCTTCTTGAAGACCAAGATTATCAGCTTCTTACCAGTTCTTTCATGAATTCTTGTTCGGGATCGACGCCTTTTGGGTTTATGAGGATCCAAAAAATGAAATCCTTCACGGCATTCTTTCTCAATAGTCTTGTAGGTCCAGTAAATCTCATAAAACACGATATTGATATCACAAACGAGTGCGGAATCCTCATAGGTGATTGATTCAAGATAGAGAAGAGAAGAAACACGAAGAATGCGATGATTAAACGCTAAAAACTTGATCTTTGCACACAAGAAACCTTGTCGGGTACAAAACAAGAAATCCTAAACTTGAACTCTCTCTCTAGTTTATGATTACGATCATAAAAACCTCCTTGGCTCTCCTCTCAATCATAAACTCGCAGCCCCTAATGAGGAGGTCAAGTGGGGTTTATATAGGCACCCCAATGGGTTTACTATTGGGCCCCTTGTGGATCATAAACCCTATAGTAAACCCAAACCCAATCATAAACTAGCCGAAATACAATAGTAAACTAGCCTATGATTCTAATGAAACCCTCTAAGCGCAGCCCAACTTATTTAATATTACAAGCCTCATAATCTAGCATCTACAATCTTCCCCTAGGCTTGCGATATTAAATGTCTTCGATCTTTGAACTTCTTCTTCTTGACTGGTTGGCATATATGCTGATGAAGATTCTTTCCGCAGAAATCTTCAATGAGTTTCATGACGGGCACTTGGGACTTCCTCTTGATCAGCATCAGGTTGAACTTCTTGAAATGAACAAGCAATGAAATGGAGGACTCTCATTGACTTGCTTCTTGAAAGAACTGGTTCTTGCTGAATCTTCGGTAACTGTCTTGAATCTCCAAAACAATTAGAGGTTAAATTTTGAAAAACCTCTAACTGTGAAGAACTGGATTGTTGAACTTCAAACTTCATGAACTCTGACTGCTCTCTGTATCATTTTCTTTTTCAAAGATTGACTTGAAATCTTCAGCTTCCCCTAAACTTGTGAGCATTTTCTTTGAAAAACTTTTGAAGCTTTTGGATACTTGTAAAGACACCAACAACTTCCCCTGAACAGTTGCTTTTCAGATGGAAGTCTTGTCTGGCTGGTTCTTTATCTTTGAGCAGCAGCATCATCTTTCTATCATCAACCTGTCTGAAACACATTTGAAAAAATATACTCCACCAGACATTTGATGACTGGTCTTTGGGTTAGACGGTAATTATCATCTGTTCAGTTGATTCAAATTAACATAATTATAACCAAAACCCCTAATATAGATTACGGGTTTTCTATAAAACTTCCCTTGAACCCAAGACCTCTAAAGACTTCCCCTTAGCTGATAACTTCCCCTCAGCTAAGGACTTCCCCTGAGATAATACATATTATCTTCGAGTTCCCTTCAGATACTATGTATTATGGAAGTCTTTTCATTAGATAATAAGTATCATCCTCGAGTTCCCTTCGGATAATACTTATTATCCTCCCTCCTTCCCCTAAAAATTTGTCAAGATCTGACGGAGGAAGTCTGTTCCATTAGATAATAAGTATCATCCTCGAGTTCCCTTCGGATAATACTTATTATCCCATACTCCTTCCCCTAAAAATTTGGCAAGATCTGTCGGGGGCATATTGTCATGCATTGAAACCCATGAAAAACACATTTTGACTTCTCAAATTGACCTGGCCAAGATGAAAACACACCAAAAAGAACTTAACGACTCACACACGAAAGATATAAACTAAAAAAATACTTACCAAACCAAACATGAGAAAGTTTACAAGGGATCAAACCGTATGAATCTGACTAAGGAACCCTTTTCAGCTTCAGTTACTCGACTAGTCCAGATGATTGCCGGTATGTTTGTCCGCTTTAAACTCAAACCCGTTTAATCCCAACCGAATGCGTCATGCTTAATATAGTACATTATTACCATCTTGTTTAATTGTCCCCACACCCAAGCGTACACAGCAAAACCTACCCAACCTTAGAGTTTATTGAGGATTCACAAACCCCCAACTTGAGGAACCATGCAACACCGTTATGACTACCACTTATTTTATTAACCATCAGTTGGTGATCAGGTCGGCCGCTAAGCACGCAAAGAAGACCAACTGAGTGATTATTTTTCATTTTCTTTTCTTTTTCTTTTCTTTTTCATTTCTTTTTCTTTTTTTTAATTATGTGGTGTAGTCATGACAGCAGAGACATGGCGTGTGAGAGAGTGAATACTAGGTAATTACCACTCTCAACCCATTTTTGTCGGGACTCAGTCTTTTAAACCATGCAACCTAGGATGTGAAACTAAACATATATATCTTTTAAGTTCACTGCACTTACATTGGAGGTCATAAGTTTAGGTCGAGCTTACCGAGCATATCACTGTGGAGCTTGCCTTTCACTTTCGTCTTACGCGTGTCAGTCATCTCCAACCCGGACATTCATTTTACTTCCCATAAACTTCTCAAAAAACAAGACACAAACAATTAAAAATTGAAAAGCACACTATTTTTGAGGGGTCAACTTTTTCTTCATCTTTACATTTCTTCCCCTTGCTTTTTGATTTTTAATGTCACAATCTAGTGAACATCAGTTTTTTTTTTAAATAAAGAATAAAACACACTTAAAAGAACAAAACACAAAATTTTGAAGATATCTGGCCAAGCTAACTTTCAAAGTATTGATTTGAAAATTTTTGAAAATTGGGTTTCATGACATGCACACTTCATTGCATCTGAAGTCAAACACTTCAACAATCAATCACCAAGTGAAAATTTTAGGAGATTTGGTTTGACTTAAAACACCCTTTGCCGCTTCATTCACACAACCAAGTTAAGAACAGTACCTTTCGCGCTGAATTTTACCTTTTACCTCTCAAGGAAACATATCCTCCATAAAAAATTGCTTATCATGACATGAAGATACGTCTCTTAAAATGTGCCTGGAACAATCACTTATCAACAAATAAGTTAATCAATAAAAATGTTAGTGATAATCCTCCTTGACTGTTCCTGCACATAATGAGAGATTAGTTAGCCATTGGTACCCAGGCCATTGTTTTTCTGGGTACACCTGAGGAATCAATGAAAGATACCTCTTGTAAGAACATCCCCTTTGAAAAATCAGGAAGTTGGGATGGAACTGCCTTGATTTTTGGTTTCCAAGTTCCAGGTGATTTAACATTTGTTTTAGTCACCTTTGGAGTTGTGACCTTAGGTATTTCAACCTTCTTCGTTTTAGATTCACTTTTCAAAACAGTTTTTGTTTTAGTCACCTTTTGAGTTGTGACTTTAGGTATTTCAACCTTCTGCATTTTAGAATCATTTTTGAAAACAGTTTTAGTTACCTTGGGAGGGGTAACCTTGGGTTTTTCAGACTTTGTTTGTTTTGAAAATGGTTTCTTCACCTGTTTTTGGAAATTTTGGTAACTTGGAAAGCTGTTGTTTTGATTTAAAGATTTTCTTTCAGCTTTGGCAGCACCCCAATGTTGATCAGAGGGTTTAACCTTAGGAGTAACAGTCTTCATTGCCTTAGGTTTTTCCACCTTCATGGGCTTAGACTTTACAGACTCCTGAGATGAAACCCTTTGACTTTTCGGAAAATGGGGTTCATAGGGGCGATAAAGACAGTTTCTAGCAATATGACCAGCGATGCCACAATTAAAACAAGTCTGCTTCTTTAGATAGAAGTCAGACGTGTACCCATTTGTCTTTGGTGGCTGATATGGAGTTGGTTTGCCTTGTGTCTGCTTCTTTGCTTTGACTGCAGCTTCAGATTTGACATTCTGCTGGTTTGTCGAAGCCTGTGTCGAACCTGTCTTTACTGTCTTTATGCTTCCTTGATTCTTTGACGTTAAAGCACCATTCTTGCAATTACAACAGCAACTGCATGATCCAACTGAAGAAATGGGAGACACAGCTACTCCCTTGAGTTTTTCATTCTTCACTCCAGCTGTTGGTTTCATGCTTGGATGCTTGATGGTGATCTTTGGCCTCTCAACTTTAGGTTCGCTTATCACTCCATCAGTTATGCCTTTGAACTTCGAGGAGAAGGAAGGTAATTCATATCCTACATCTGGTTCTTGATCAAACATTGATCCAGATGTCATAAAGATCTTCCCCTCAGGCCGTGTCGTCAAGATCACCTTTACCCTTTCGACTTTGTCAATTACCTTGAAGTATGGGGTTTCAATTTCAGGGTATGGTTTCAACTCTATCCCAGCCTCATCAGACTTAGAGTTGTGACATCTATTATACTCCCGGCACTCAGCATCATTTCTTGATACGTCCTCTATTCTCCCTTCACCATATGTCATGTTTGCCTCGTTGTCTATTTCCTCTTGAGTCAATGGTGTAGTTCCAACCAAGACACTATCAATAGGAGGAGCAGCTTCTTTATAATCAGACTTGGTTCATTCAACCTGTTCCTCACTAAGAAGTATTCCTATAATGTCTCTAGGAACTAGTGGAGGAATGATGTTGTTCATTGCCAAAGATTTATCAGTTTTCTCTGACCCAAACCCAGATGTGTCTTTCCCAATTTGGCCAGTCACAACAGCATGTGACAATTCCTTTCCAGCATCGAGCAGTCTTTTGTTTCTTTCCTGATTGCAATCATACTTGACCTGCAGCTCATCAAATTTTTGTTGCAGTTCAGTTAATTTCTGTGTAAGCTCAGATATCTCAATCCTAGCCCGATCATATAAGATAGTCTTCTCCGTTGCTAGCTTCTGATATTTCTCAATGTCTCGTTTCTGAGCTTTTATCTTCTCCTCATTCTTTTGCCATTTACCCTTAAAAGAACTCCTCTCGCATTTTATCTCAAATAATTCTATCTGATAATTTTTACAAATTTGCCTAAGTACAGGAATTATACGAGCACAAGTGGGATTGGGGCATATCTCGGCTTTGTCAACTTCATTTGTGAAATCATCTTTGTCCTCAACTATATTCTTTTCTTCAACCACTGAACTCATTATGCAGCTTCTGAAAATTTTGAAAAATCAGCAAAAACGGTAAAATCGACAAAATCGGCAAAATCACTATTCAAAGAATAGTGTCAGAAACTTAAAACTGAAAAACGGAGGCCTTCGGAGTGGAATTTGGGGGTCCAAACGGGCTCCCCTGGACGTTAGTCCGGGGTAATTCTGGGGCTCGGTGTCACGAACGTCGTGTTCAATTTGAGGTTCTAACTCCAAACGAGTCAAAAGTTACGTCCGTTTCCGTGAAAGTGTGAAAAAATGACTTTTTGCCGCAAACCCTGTTTCCGATCGTAAACCCTGTTTCCGATCGTAATCCTTGATCGTAAACCTGTTTCTGATTGAAATTGGATCGTAAACTCCTGATTACGATTGAGATTACAGCGGATCGTAAATACCGAATCGTAAACGTTGTTTCCAATAGAAAGGGATCGTAAACCCTTGATTCCGATAAGAAAATGTCGTAAACTCCGATTTCGATCCCAGCAGATCGTAAACACTCTATTTCCGACTGAAACAAATCGTAAACACTTAAAAATCTCGTCTTGAAGTCGTAAACGCGATTCCGATGAAGATCTTCAAGCAATGCAGTCGTAAACACTCAAAGAAACCCAGAAAAAAAGTCGTAAACACGAAGAACAGCAGCAGATCCAATCGGAAACACCTCCAGCAGCTTCAAATCTTCAAACACCAAAACTTTTTCCAGAAAAATAGCTTGAATCCAATATCGTGAGAACCTCGAAACACTCGTTTCTTGGCTCTGATACCAATTATAGGTCTAGAAAATCTCCTAAAACACGATATTGATATCACAAACGAGTGCAGAGTCCTCGTAGGTGATTGATTCAAGATAGAGAAGAGAAGAAACACGAAGAATACGATGATTAAACGCTAAAAACTTGATCTTTGCACACAAGAAACCTTGTCGGGTACAAAACAAGAAATCCTAAACTTGAACTCTCTCTCTAGTTTATGATTACGATCATAAACACCTCCTTGGCTCTCCTCTCAATCATAAACTCGCAGCCCCTAATGAGGAGGTCAAGTGGGGTTTATATAGGCACCCCAATGGGTTTACTATTGGGCCCCTTGTGGATCATAAACCCAATAGTAAACCCAAACCCAATCATAAACTAGCCTAAATACAATAGCAAACTAGCCTATGATTCTAATGAAACCCTCTAAGCCCAGCCCAACTTATTTAATATTACAAGCCTCATAATCTAACCTCTACAAGTCTTCTTGAAGTAAAAACCCTTCCAATCAGTTCCATAACTGCAAAAAGGCTTTCTGGTTAGTTCACGAATAACCCAAACTGGCAGACTGCTAAAGTCACTAGCACATTTGAAGTATTGGACTCCGTGTTGACGCTTAATCCCGTAGCACTTCAAACTGTCAAAATACATCCAACTGATTATAGAACCTGAAGCTTGACCCTTGAATTTAACAAACGGTCTTTGCTTAATTGGCTTCACAGAAGGAACACAGTTGACATGAAACATCTTCAAAAATTCATCAAATGCCCAACGTTGTTTTTGTTCCTTAACCTCTTTAGCAACCGGATCTTCAGGCCTCTCTGCTTCTTTCTTCTTTAATATTTCTTCAGCCTCAGCACCTTTTTCCTTGGGAAACACTTCAAACTCATCACGAGACTGATTGTTGTTAAAATTTAAGTATAAGTCTGGATATTCTTCTTCTGTAATATCTTCTATCTCAACTTCCTCCTCAAATATATCTTCAACATCTTCATCCGATTCTTTTTTCAGATGATTCATATTTCCTCGGTGCTGATTTAGAAGCTTTTCTCATTTCGTCATCATTCAGATCAAACACAGCTTGCAACTGTTCTGCCGTCAGATCACCAACAAATTCACCCTCTTCGAGCGTCTGCAACATCTTTTCGAATTCACCCAGACTCGTTGCCGCTTGAGTAGATGGGATTGTAGTAATCGGCACTGCTTCTCGAGAATCTTTCCCTTGGGAAGTAGATGTCCCAGCACCCAAACCAGTGGTTCCGGTCGGGCCTGATCCTCCACCAACATTCCCTTCAGGATCATCCTGATCGGGATCATCATTTAGATATCTCATCGGATCTTCATTACAACCCGAACTATCTCCAATCTCCCCCTGAGCTTTAAATTTCTTCATCAAGAACTTTATTAGCTCATCCATTTCGAGAAGCAATTTGCTCTGAGTCTGACTTGATCTGCTCAACCGCAGGATCTCTTGATCTGTCGCTAAGTCAGGACTCTGCAAGATTGTGATCTGTTGACTTTGAGATTGATTTTGAGCTCTTAATTCATCATTACTTGTCCGAAGCTCAGTAATCATCTTCTCTTGCTCCTCAGTCTTAGTATTTAACACATCAATATGAGACTGTTGATCACTCAACGCACTCTGAAGAATACTGGCTTGTGAGAATGACACAGAACCTTGTTCAAAGTTGAAATTAACCTCTAGTGTTGAATGTGAAGAAGTTGTAGCGGCTGTTGCTGTCGAGAAAACCGGAGTTGTGGGAGTTGAACCCATCGGCTGATTCACAAACTGCGCACCAGCACTTGCTGAAGGTGCTGTGCTAACAAGTGTTTATCTGTTTGCATTCATGAGATCTTGCAAGAAGTCAAATTGAACATCAGACACCAAAGTCTGAACAGTTGTAGACACACCTGGTAGAGACTTTGCTGGACTGGTCGATGAAGATACACCGTAATAAGGGTTTAGAATAAACTGTGACGCTTTCTGCCTTTTACCTCTTCCACCAGCAATCGACTTCTTCCTCTTTTGTAAAGAACCAGACGCTTTCTGCTTTCCTTTGCCATGAACTTCATCGGCGTCAGGAGCATAATCTTTATCGGACTCAGTTGAGACTACATCGTCGTACACACGATCCTTGTAGCGATCGTTGCTCTTGTTTATGCTGATTCGGTACGTGAAATGTTCATCGCTACCTTTTCTGAGCTTCACATATTTAGAGTTGATCAAGACACGCACAAACGGATTGTTTGTGTCAGACAAGTCTTCGGAGTCAGCCCCAACATTCATAAAATCCCTATCATCATCAGATTCATCTTCCAGGGTATTCACAGCAGGTGTCTCAGTCACATTGACAGCTACAGGAAATTCTTGTGCTGAGACCACCAGTTCAGAAACTGGCGGTTGAGAGACAACAGGTTCAGGCACTGGATTTACTGGTTCCTCTACTACTAGAATTTGTCTTTTAGGTCTTTTCACCATTCCTTGTTGTGGAATTTTATTTTGTTCAACAATCCAGCTATAATAAAGTTCCTCTGAATCACTACCTTCTTCATGACGAGGTGCACCCTGCACTTGTGCCACGTAATCATCATTTACTAAATGACCAATCAAGCGCTTCAATTTAGGCTGAAATTCTGGTGCTTTCTTTTGATAAGACGCCAGAGCACCCACACTTGCTTCTATCATGTGTTTCAGTTCCATTTTCTGTGTTTCAAGCTTCACCAAATCAGGATACCGGCCATTAAGGATCATCTGAGGAAATCTTGGATAGATAGCTGCTTTCTTTTGCCTTAGAGTTAGGTTATCTCTCATGTAATGAAAGATCAACCCCGCTACATTATACGGTAGGTTCATCACCAAAGCATTCATCAAAGACAGCATTGTTTGTTGAACTTCATCATGCCCAGATATTTTGTGCCCCAGACATACCAACAACACATGCGCCAAGTATTTGTATGGAACGCTTAGCGAAGATTTGTAGACCCATTCTTTACTTGGATCATCGGTGTACCAAATTCGCTTTAGAAACGCCACATTATCTTCAGGAGGAAATTCCAAAGGTGCAGTTGTTGTATCAGTTTCCACCTTCAAAACCCTGCGAATTTTAGCTTCAGTGACTTCATCTGGTCGACCCTGAACGGTTGCAACAATTCTGATTGGAGCATCAGTAATCGTCTACGCAGTACTCCAGAACTCCAGAATAATATCACGATATACATCACAAGATTGAGTGATAGCATAGTGAATCCTTGAATGCTTCAGAAACTCAAAAATCCTGGATCCGCCAAATTTATCAAGCTTGCCTCGTGCAACACCAATATGTGCACAGATGTTGTGTTTGTCACCGATCTTTAGTTCGTTTGCCATATTTGAAAACACATAAGATAAAACATTCATTAAATTCCATGTGATTAACAGATATAATCACCGATTTCGTCAGTTCGTTGTCATTTGCTTAAACAAACAACTTTTTGATCAAAAATGTTAACCCACCGAACTCCGTCCGAGCCTCGTCCGAACTCCAAGTTCGGAGTGTTTCGTCCGAGCCTCATCCGAACTCCAAGTTCGGAGTGTCCGAACTTAAAGTTCGGAGCCTGACGAACTCCGAAGAATTTGAATTTCAAAATCAGTGAACTAGACCAAATCAACAAAAAAACCTTTGAACCCCTTGGTCGGTTTTGAATTACAAACACATTGGAACCATTTTTATCTTCAAAAAACAAATTTTAAGTGGTCTATTTTTAGATCTAGAAACTTGAAACAGTCCGAACGGTTTTTAGAACAAAAATCCTACAACCGGTGATTAAAAACAGAATTTAACCACACCATTGTACTTGGAATCATTAAACCTACCTAGAACAAGTCTCTAAATGTCCAAACAAGTCATAAATCGAAAGTTTGAATTTTGGGCAGCAATTCGGTGCAAGTTCGAAGTAAACAGAGAAATATGACCTCCGAACCTCAAGTTTGGACTATTTATAGCCTTGAGACGTTCAGGACCTCCGAACGCCCTCCGAATTCCTCTTTCGGACCAACAGTCCCACCGAACTCTCTCCGAACCTTACCTTCGGCACCTCCAAACCTTGTCCGAATTTGGACCTCGGACCCTCCGAACTCCTGGTTCGGACGTCCGAACTTCAGGTTTGGACTTTTCAAAAAATTTCAAATTAAACCGTTGATTTTTATGAATCTTCAAATTGAACCTCAAAAGTTTTAAGATTTGTCAATATGCTTCAAACTTTGTTCAATTCAATGATGAGTTTTCTGAAAACAAATCCGTTTGGTTGTTTCTGGCATAATTTTGAATTTTTCATTAACGATTGATCGAAAATAAAACAGAATCAAAATCTTTTCGATTTTTATAAAATTTTCAAACATACCAAAAATCCTTTTGAATTTTTACAAAATTATACTAAAACACGCATAAACTTTTTTTGTAATTTTCAGATATTCAAGCAATAAACCAAACAGAAATGAAATAACCGAATTAAGGACTAATATAACTTCAATGTTTTTGCGAGAAAGATCCAAACGCGAGATCATATCAGCTAATGTGCATCAGACACACTTCAATTTCATTTTTAATTAGCATGCAAGTCAAGTTGGCAGCGAATACAACTTTTCAGTTTATTTCAGTTTGGGCAGATCAATTTTTACAGCTTTCTGATATGTTAAGGTATGATTTAGCATGCATTGATAATATGATAGCCCACACAATCAGAAATACCGGTAATCTGGCTTATTATATTTTGTATTTTTCACAGAATCTGATTTCCACCGAGATTTATCGTCCATGGTGTTTCATGCAAAAATAAAGCAGAACCCTAAACAAAGAACAATCAGGTCGGCCGGTAGGCATGCAGAGAAAGTCGAATTGTTTAGGAAACAAAATTAGAAAATAAAGCAGAAATTGTATAACCTAACAACAATCAGGTCGGAGCTCCCGCACACGCACAGAAATTCCGATAAGTTATACGAAACACCAAAGAAAATAAAGTTGAACGTCAAACGAACACCAATCAGGTCGATCTCTCGATACGCAGAGAAAGGCCGATCGTATGGCAAAATAAAGAAAATCAAACAAGTTTAAATCTTTGCAAAATGAAAGCATGCATACACCAGAACATCTCTTATTCTATTTTTTCTTTTTCATTTTATTTAATGCCAAGATCACACAACATCTGTCATGATGTGCCTTACACTTAATCAAGCAGTTTTTTTATGTTTATATCATACTAGCATATATCATATTTTCCCTTACGCATTTAATTAACCAAAGAAGTACCTACTGCCTTTCATTTTTACTTTATCCGTGGTAGATAACACACGTCGATGTAATATCACTTCTCGCTTGGTCAGAACAATTTCTCAAATTTTTACTTTATGTTGATACATTATGTGGCAACGAGCTGGTTCAGACAAAGAGTTGAAGACTTGAAGATTACAACCTAGTTTGCTGTTGGTCGAACTGTGGCCGAACCCCGGCCGAACCTTGGCCGAACCTGAGGTTCGGACAAGCCTAGGAGTTCGGCCGGCCAATGTCTTTATATAGGTTGTAGTTTGAAGATTATGCAAATTGGAAGAAAAGGTTCGAAGCTTACATTGGAACTACCGATCCAGACTTATGGATTGCTTTGGATGCACCATACGTGTATCCTGTTGGAGTAAACAATGTGCCTATAATGCAAAGAAACCTGGATGTTAATCAAAAGACTGATTATACAAGAGAACAAAAAGCATATGGTCTTCTAACTTAAGCACTTCCTAAGGAGTTGCTACACCAGTTTAAGAGTTGTAAACATTCTCATGAATTGTGGACGACAATAAAAGAACGGTGTGAAGGCAACGACCAATGCAAGAAGAGTAAAAAGAAAGTTCTGAACAAGGAGTTTGATAATTTCAAACATTTTGATGGTGAAGGTGTTCCAGAATTAATTTCAAGGTATTGCCATTTGTTACTGAGATGGATAATGTGCAGATCAAGAAGGATGATGAGGAACTTAAGGAGAAATTACTTAAAGGTTTGCCATCAAAGTGGGCATCATATGTGTTAATGATTATGAATGATAAAGATTATCCAGCTTTGACATTTGTGAAATTGTTGGGTAAGCTGCAAGCAAGAGACTTAGAGATGAAAAATGTGAATACAACACTTGCAGAAGTCCAGAATCCAGATGTGTACTATGGTTCAAACGCGGCAACAATTTTAGGTAAATCGGGTAAAGTGACAAGTTCTGCACCAGCAACGGCCTTCATGGCTGGAAATTTACCTGGAAATGTATCTAACTAAGGAAATGGAATGGGTTCGAATGGTTAAGAATACAATTATAGTTCTGGAGGGTGTAACGTCTCGATTCCAGCAAGTAATCTGATGAATACTAGCAAGATGGCCATGTCGGTTACAATGACAGAAGACTATATGGCTCTTGTATCTGCATTGGTATCATCGTATTATGGGGTTATAACTAGGAAGGTAAGTAATACATAACTGACTGAGGAGGATTATGATCAGGTTGATCCGGATGACTTGTAGCTGATGGATATTAACTGGTAGTTTGCCATGCTTGCGAGAAGGGTGAAGAGATTTCTGAAGAAGACTGGTAGAAAAAATCGGAATTCTAGAGGAAGAATTGGTTTTGACAAGTCAAAGGTGAGGTGTTATAATTGTTCAAATTTCGGACACTTCGCTCGGGAATGCTCTTAATCTAAGAAGCAAGAATACCAGAAGTTTGCTCCTAAGTCTACTGTTTCTGGAACCAACAATGCATCAAATTCCGGCAGTTCATCAAACTTTAAACCTAATTCTGAAATAACAAAAGCCCTAGTGTCTCAAGAAGACAAAACTTATAACTGGGGTAATCAATTTGCTGATTCATCTGCATTGATTGTGACACATGTGCAGGATGGAGACACCATGACGGAATCCACTCAAGATGGAGATGAAATTCATGGCGAAACAATTGATGGAGTTAATGTAGGAGTTCATGATGAAGCAAGTGTATCGGATTCAAAGGATGATCATCAATCTTTTCCTAAAGAAAAATTTGCATTCATGGCAAGCTTGTCTGACCAAGTTGAATCAGAAGCTGTTCTCTTGTTAGAGAAGCAAGTTCAAGTTCTAACTGAGGAGAAAGGAAGCACTGATCCGTGAATGTGAAGCTGCGAAAGCTGAAGCACTTGACACAACCAATGATTTTGAGAACTTATATCTAAAGAGTCTTCCATTGAAGCAACAATATGAGAGGGCTCAGCAAAAGGCTGTGGAGAATGCTGACAAGATGATTGCACTACAAAAAGAAATGCAGAAATTGACTGATGAAAACAAAAGTCTGAAGTAGGAGGTTGGTACATTAAAAAGAAACAACATCACAGAATCGGTTGCTCTTATGGCCGATACTTCTAAGGTAGTTTCTTATCCTCCGATGTGCAAATCTTGTGATGAATTTGCTACCGCTAAGAGTACGCTCTTAGATGAAAAGACAAAACTAAATGATCTTTTATCGGTAGCAAGAGCTGATAAGAATATCTATAAGGAAATATGGGAAGGAACCACTAAGGAGTTGTTGTCGGTTCATGAGCAGTTACGTTTACAAAAATTTGATTTTTCAAACCAATCTGAACTGCTTGTGTCCGCACAAAAGGACTTGGCTGATAGTCAAAAACTTGTTGCAGATCTAAAAATTGAGATTTCTGAACTAAAACAAAAGATTGATTCTGTTCAAGTTTCATTATCATTTACCAACTTTCTTTATAAGTCTGAAAAGGAAAATAATTCTGGTAAATTGAACCAAGTTCCCCCTCCTATCATTATAACCAATAATCCTTCATCTGAGGATAAAGTGGAAGTTTCTTCTCATGACAAACAGAGTAATCATCAATTAATAATTCGAAGTCTGATAAAACTTCAACCGGGAAATCTATCTGTGATTCGACGGTTGATGAGTTGTTTTATGATGTCTCAGAGCTTGATAAAATTGATGATCTTGTATCTGAAACGGAATCTGAATGTTCCAAACCCACTTGTTCAAATGTTTCTAAGCCAGATAATCAAAATTTGATTTTAAAACATGATTTTTTGACCATCAAATCTGAGCTGAACTGAGTGAGTTTGGACAGAAACAGATTGCTAGAAGCAAGTCTGATGATGGTAAAAAGGTCAAACATGGTGGAGTTGGGTTTGTGCCTCCGGCTAAAACAAAATCTTTTGAACAAGGATCTTCTTCTAAGGTTTCAAAACTTGAAAAAGCCAAGGCCGGCAATCCCACTCCGAAAACCAAATTTGACACATCTGAAAATTGGGTGACCTATCGCTTAAAAGGTTCAGATAAGATCTATAGCGATAAAGACTCTCCTTTGGATATGGTTAATCCCAATTTAATAGATAAAAAATTTTCGGGAAAGTATGATCCTGCTTATGATCCTAAGGTGAGGAGTGTGCCAATTAAGAAGGGGAAAGATAGTATCAAAGTAATGGACACACTTGACTCTGATTCTGAATCTGGGTTGGTTAACAGGATGCAAAAGTCTGTTCAAAACTCTGTGAACAAGAAACCAATTAAATCAACTTTTCAATCACCACCAAGAGTCTTTCACAGACAAATGAACTCAAATTTTAGAAAACCAAGTCCTTATGTCGAAAGGTCACAATTTTACAATAATGAGGGTTTTTATGATGAGTTTGGTTGTGGACCAAATCAACATACTTTTGTAAGGGCTCCAAAGTGGGTTAATCGTGGTTGTCAAGATGATTTTGGTACAAGATTTGGTGGGAGGAGAGACAGATATCAGAATTATGAGGATCATTTTTATTCTGGAAATCCACATGTTAGAAGTCAATTTATGTACCGTGGTGATGTTCCGTAGAGGGTAACAGGTTATGAGTCTGGATGTAATGATGATTCTGGAAATCATCGTGTGTCTAACCGAAAGGGTTTGAAACTAAGACACAAAAACAACAAAAACATGTTGTTGAGTCCGATGTGGATGGTGACACGATTGAAAAATTTGTGATTGATAAACAAAAATGTTTTAAATGCAAAAATCAGCCCAAATCTGACAAGTCTGATGTAGAAAAATCTGATGAAATTTCTGAATGATATCAGACTGAAACACCTATTTTCAAAAAGAAAGTCAGATTTATGGATTATAAGGGTAGAGTTCATTTTTTTGATGAGTCATCTGAATTTCAAAAACATAAAACTAGAAAGAAATCAGACAATGAATCTGAAAAAGTTAAATCAATTCTTAAAAGCTCTACTTCTGGATCCAAAGGATCTTCAAATGATGCTTGGAAACCTAAGGGTTCTTCCATAGCTGGTGTTGATTTTGTGGAAGATGACGGTCGACCCAAAGCTTCTAGCTTGGGTACGTCCCGAAACTAATCTTCTGTCTTAATTTATATAGGGATCTTCGCGACAACTCATGAACAACATTTGGGTTGTTGATAGCGGAGTATCTCGGCGCATGACTAGTGATATCTCTTTGTTGCATGATATGAAGTACTTCGATGGAGGAAAAGTTACATTTGCTGGAAACAAGGGAGGTCAAGTCACCGGTATTGGTAAATTGTCAAACGGTGCAGTCACATTCGAGAAAGTTGAGTATGTTAAAGAATTGGAGTACAATCTTCTTAGCGTCTCCCAGATCTGTGACAAGCAATACACAACTGCTTTCACGGTGAGTGAATGTGTGATACTGAAGCCGAGTACAAGATTCCAGATGAATTTGTTGTGATGCGAGCACCTCGTTTTTCGAATTTGTATATGCTGGACATGAATTCAGCCAAAGCAATTGTTTCGGCTCAATGTTTCTTATCGAAAGCTTGAAAAACCATGTACGGATCGTTTCCAGAACAAAGAATGATAGAGAGGGAAGTTTGTCATTCAATTATAGTCAAATGATTACAATACCGAGAGAGTATACATCAATTAAGCTCTGGAGGAGGTTTGGACAGAACCTCCTCTCTCTCTAACACTCACAAAGAGTAATGACCAAACTTGAAGATGTTCAACACACCGAACCTATTTATAGGTTAACCAGTTGGCGTACCACTTTGGTCCGCCGTACCACTTTGGTCCGCCGTACCTGTTGTTACGTGCGTACCAACTGGTACGCTGGTTGGTATGTTGACATCATTACATACATTTAATCCTAATGCATTCACACAGTAACGACCATACACAGAAACTTGTCCTAACAAATTCCCCCTTGGACGTTACTGTCGAATGTAGATCTTTAGCTTCCAGCAATTGTCATCAGTCAGTCTGCTACATCTTAAAATCTTGAACTTCAGCAAATCCCCTTGGACTGAATATCAGGCATGCAGAAAATAGTTCGAATCTTGTACAATCTCCACAACCAACAGAGTTCCCACTAGCTTCAAGCACAGCACATCAATTAGAACCGGCATATATGATAATGGTTCACTTCAATAGTCGTTACCCGTAAACTTATAAAGACATACACTAACATCACTGCATGTTGACAACAATTCATAATCTTCACAAACTTGTAATACATTCTGATCTTTATGAAAACCAACACGATCAACATCTTTAACTACAGAAATTCCCCCTCAGCATTAAGTCTCTCCCAATATATCAGCAGCTAAAGAACATCACATCAGTGGTCTCGGTAGATCAACACGAGAATCTCATGACTCAAGAAAGTATCAGGCATATGACAGAGAGTTCCAAACCATAACTGAAAACTTTGACACATTGGTTTGCATGAACATCAGAATACATCACCTTTCCATGAAGATCACAAATTACCATCATCCCAGAACTGATTGCTATTGAATATTAACTTTTTTCAATTATGAAACTTTGAAAGTTTTATAGGGTACCCATTTCCCCCCTAAACAAGTAAAATATTCAAATCTTCAATATTCTTCAGTTTGTGTAATCATATCCATGTCTCGGAATCTCTGTCCATCATCAGAAAACATGTGTTTTTGAATCTCTGTCCGTCATCAAAAACTATGACTACCCACAAACATTTCTTTTAGAAATTCGACGTCTAATTCTCAACAAGTATCGGAATCTGGAAATTCTTCAAACATAACAACCCACAGCCAGCGAATCAAGGGTAAACCCAATAACTGATTTAAATCTTTGAAATTCCCACAACCTCTCCCCATACCCCACCGTTGTTTGTCTGAATTAGCGGATGTTCGGGGGCAGCGCCCCCGAGAAGCGGGGTCCAAGGGGCGGCAGCCCCTGGCGGGGTCCAAGGGGCAGAGCCCCTGGCTGGGGACCATTAATCAGCGGACCAATATCAGAAATTTTGACGAACCATAAGCTCCAATGTACCATTTGCTTTAGCGGACCATTAATAAGCGGACCAATATCAGCGGCGTACCATTTGGTACCGCGTACCATTTGGTACGGTGTAACCGCTGCGTACCAAGCATAACCGCTCCGGACCACTATGGTACGTTCGATGAAGATATACTTGCGTACCATCTGAGGACCACGGTACAGCGGAAGAAAACACTGGTACGGTGGTTGAAGATTGCCTTGCGTACCACCAGCGTACCAGCAACATACCAACACTCAAAAACGCGAATTTCTCAAATTTCACTCCAGATTCAAGATGTTGTCGAATTTCTCCAATCAAACACTATTGTTAGGTGCGAAAAAAACCATGTACGAATCGTTTCCAGATCAAAGAATGATAGAGACGGAAGTTTGTCATTCAGTTATAGTCAAATGATTACAATACCGAGAGAGTATACATCAATTAAGCTCTGGATGAGGTTTGGACAGAACCTCCTCTCTCTCTAACACTCAGAAAGAGTAACACTCATTCAGTTTTACTTTTGTTTACTTTTGTTGTCTGTTTTTCTTTTCTTGTTCTCAAAAATCCAAAAATCGAGTGTTTTGTATTTTAGGGGGAGAAAATCAGAAAATATATAAAAAAAAAATTGAAAAATGCAATGGGGCCGAATCTCGAAGTTGCTAGCGTTAACACCAGGAGGGGCAATGGCCGCACCAAAGTTGACTGCGTTGGGTCTTAGGTAGTCAATAACTGTTCGCCAGTTAGCCATTTGAATAGGCTTGTTGATGACTTCACATCAGTTTTAGAACGGGATCGGAGTCTGCTGTGAGAAATCGTTCTGGTTCAGGGAGTGGCTCCAATACGTCTCGTGGTTGTATTTTCATACACTACCTTAAATCAGAAAGATAAACAAGAATCAGTTGTATTCAGAATATTATCATACAGAAAAAGGAAAATCAGTTTAAGTGGTGTTTGATCAAAACACTACCTAGCGCTAATGTACATTCTATAAAAGAAAAGAAAATGAAAGTTTTAGAAAATTTAAAAGAAACCAAGTGGTTACTTAAAAAAATTTAAGAAAATAAGTAAGAAAGAAGATTTTGATACATATTTACAAAGATTAGGCCGTCAACTCAGATTTTTTTCAAAATCCTCGTTTTTGACTGAAAAACCGTATACGGATCGTTTCCAGATCAAAGAATGAAAGAGATGGAAGTTTGTCATTCAATTATAGCCGAATGATTACAAACCGAGAGAGTATACATCGTTTGGAGCTTTGGAGTAGGTTTGGACAGAACGTCCTCACTCACACAGACCACACAGAATGAAATGAACAAACTTGAAGATGTTCAACACACTAGGTTGACCAGCTGGCGTACGTACTTGCGTACCAACTGGTACGTTGTTTGGTATGTTGACATCATTACATATATTTAATTCTAATACATTCACACAGTAACGACCACACACAGAAACTTGTCCTAATAAATTCCCCCTTGGACGTTACTGTCGAATGTAGATCTTTATCTTCTAGAAATCTTCAGTTAGCTTGCTGTAGACGCCTCTATCTTCAGCAAACTCCCCTTGACTGAAACTTCAGCTATGCAGGAAACAGCTTGCAATTTTGTACAATCTCCACAACCAACAAAGTTCCCCCTAGATTCAAGCACAACACATCCAATGGAACCGGCATATATGATAATGGTTCACTTCATCAGTTGTTACCCAGAAACTTGTAAACAAAATCCACAAACATCACCACATTTGACAGAAATCTTCACTCTTCACCGAATTGTAATACATTCTGATCTTAATGAAAACAGACACGATCAAAATCTTCAATCATAGAAATTCCCCCGCAAAGTGAAATCCATCCCAATATATCAACAATCAAAGGCTATAACATCAACTTCATGACTTAACAATGTATCGGGCATTTGATTAGAGAGTTCCAAACCATAATCGAAAGCTTTGACATATCGGTTTGCACGAACATCATAATACACCACCTTTCCATGAAGATCAAAATTCACCATCATCCCTGAATTAATTGCTTTTGAATATTCACTTTTTCAGTTATGAAACTTTGAAATTTTCAAGGGTCTCAATTTCCCCCTAAACAAGTGAAATTTTCAAATCTTCCATATTCTTCCGTTTGTGTAATCATATCCATGTCTCTGAATCTCAGTCCATCATCAGAAAACACGTGTTTTTGAATCTCTTTCTGAAATTCGAAGACTAAATCTTGACAAGTACCGGAATCTCGAAATTGTTCAAACATAACAACATACAGTTATCGAATCAAGGGTAAACCTGATAACTGATTTAAATCTTTGAAATTCTCATGACCTCTCCCCATACCCCACCGTTGTTTGGCTGAATTAACGGGGGTTCGGGGGCAGCGCTCCCGAGAAGTGGGGTCCAAGGGGCAGCAGCCCTGGCAGGGTCCAAGGGGCAGAGCCCCTGGCTAGGCGGACCATTAATCAGTGGACCAATATCAGCGGCGTACCATTTGGTACGGCGTACCATTTGGTACGTTGTAACCGCTGCGTACCAAAAATAACCGCTCCGGACCACTCTGGTATGTTCGATGAAGATATACGTGCGTACCATTTGAGGACCATGGTACGGCGGAAGAACACACTGGTACGTAGGTTGAAGATTGCCTTGCGTACCACCAGCGTACCACCACTCAAAAACGCAATTTTCTCAAATTTCACTCCAGATTCAAGATGTTGTCGAATTTCTTCAAGCAAACACTATTGTTAGGTGCGAAAATGACTCAGGAAGGTTCGATTCACCAAAAATCGACCAAAAACTCAAGGAGTCTCGCCTAATTAACTCTTTAACGTCTCAAAAACTCTAAAAAACGAAAATGTGATCTGGAAATTGAGCCAACGACTCTGATACCACTTGTAAACCACGTATTCGATCTTGCTAAGACATGATTGCTATCGGAATTGGTACATAACGAGTAAATAATGATTCTTCGACTGATTCACTAGCTTGTTTAACAGAGAGATTACAGAGAGTTTACACCTTGAAAAACACACACTTAACAACCTAACTCTCATAAACTTGCACTCTCTAAACGAACTAAACAATTTATATTAAACTGTCCAGCGTACCAACTAACCAACGTACCAGATGGTTCGTGCGTACCATCTGGTCCGCCACTGGTACGCTGAGACCTGTTTTTACAAAACACTTAATTACAAAGACCTAGCACTAGACATACAAACATGCTCTAACAAATCTTGTAAACCACGTATTCGATCTTGCTAAGACATGATTGCTATCGGAATTGGTACACAACGAGTAAATAACGATTCTTCAATTGATTCACTAGCTCGTTTAACAGAGAGATTATAGAGAGTTTACACCTTGAGAAACACACAGTTAGCAACCTAACTATCACAAACTTGCACTCTCTAAACGAACTAAACAATTTATACTAAACTGTCCAGTGTACCAACTAACCAACGTACCAGATGGTTGGTGCGTACCATCTGGTCCGCCACTTGTACACTGAGACCAGTTTTTACAAAACACTTAATTACAAAGATCTAGCACTAGACATACAGCACATGCTCTAACAGTGACCCTGGCAACGGTGCCAAAAGGCTTGACGTGGCTGTGGTGTATATAAAATATTAAGTTATTTGTGACACCGTTTTAGCAGTGGAGCCTTTAAATTTATAAAACACAATTATTTAAACTACTACTATTTCACCACATTCATGGGCAAGTGCACCCATCGTGGAGTAGTATAGTAGAGGAAAGTTAAATCGGGATCGTTCAAAGACACAAAGGATAAGGAGGGCTCTTTATACTTCACCGTTGTTGATGTCTAACCTGACTATTCTTCAAGTTAAGATGTTAGTAAAATATACAAATAAAATAATAATAATACATGTAATATTATAAATGCCATGTCCTGGTCCCGTCGCAGATAGTATCATTTGGGAGACTTATCAGTGGTGAGTTGGTAACCCGTAAATTATACCCTTCCCGTAAGATTATTCAACAACACGAAACTAGACCGCCTCTCAGCCTCAAATCTAGTATCACTACTGTCCTGGGTGATCAAATGCGAGGAGTATGAACCCCGGAGAGTTGTGTTGTTGGCAAACAAATATTGTGAAACTAATGCCACTTAGTTGTGGGACCCCCTCCCAGACCAGTACACCGCACATGACACGCCGTCATGAACCAGCAGGGGAACAATTCTCCGTGCCAGATTATTTTATTTTAAAAATGATCTTTTTAAGGGACTAAGGTTAGTTTCTTACGTGCACCGCTCTCGCGCATGCACGTCCGGCGTAACCAGAGCCAAGTTCACAAAAACGTACTATCTCGGCTTTCATGAAGTGACAAAATATTACCAACCCCTATTTCCCAACTAGTTACTTTCATCTGGCACTTGCGTAGTCAGCTGAGTTTGCTTATATAGATGTAAGGAACCCGAATGAATCATGCAGCATAGGGCGCGAGTCACCCGAAGGGTCATGTATTGTCCCCCAACCAGGTGTCACAAGTCTGGTCCTTGGGACTTCGATTCCCCAAATGGCCTGTGATACATAAAGCACGTTTGGTTCAGAAAATCAGTAATAAACTTTCAATAAAAAGGCTTTTCATAAAGTCATTAGTTCGCCTTAAAGCAAGTTTACAAAAACAGTTTACCAACCCACCAATGACACTTTTATTCCCAAACGAGGGTAAGAATTTGGCTAATAAATGTTAGCCTAAAGATTTGCTTAAGAGATAATGAAAGATTCATAGACAAATAACTATTCATTATCACCAAAAGTTAAAGTTCTTACAATCTTTGACGAGAAGACACAAGAACACTAAAACAAATGGCTCAAAAATAAAAGATGGTAGAAGTAAGTGGAAGAGTTGAGCTAATGCTATTGAGCAAGTTGGAATGGAGGCCAAGGCCTCCTTTTTTAGGCGGAATTTGATTTTGGCATGAGGCGTGCCATGTCAACCCGGAGAGTGGTATCTTTTGTTTTAGTTGCCACGGGGTTGTGTCATGTTAGCACGGGGCGTGGCATGTCAGCACCGGGTCATTCCATGCAGAGGCTTCAGGGGCACGAGGGCGTGTCTGTCAGAAGGTTGTCGGGGCTGAGCTGGAGATGGGCACCGGGCGTGCCATGCTGGGGCACGGGGCGTGTTGAATTTCAGCAATCACCAATTTGCTCATTTTGATTTGTTTTTCTTCATTTTCTGCCCCTTTAGTGATTTTGGCTCAATCAAACCTGAAAAACTACAAAGAAGACATAAACACTATTTTCTTGTGATAGTTAGTCCGATTTTTACCCAATACGCGGGGGATATTTTCATAGAAACTATGTATATTTTAAGGTACATCAATACTCTTCCTCAATTGAAAACCACAAATCTACATCGTTAGTTCCAACATACGCTTCAAACCGCTCTTTCCAATTATGATAATCTTCCAATTTCATGAGCTTGGGTACTTTCTGACTTGTACCAATTTCGTTATCATAATCCAGCATCACTTGCATTGTTGATTGAACTGCTGCAAAAGTTTGGAAATCGTTCCTCATGATTTGAAGAAAAACAAAAAGTGTTCTACCAAATGAAAATTCTAATTGCCGAATAAAACACTCTTAGAGATTGAAGTTGATTCGCCGAATGAGATCTCAGAGAATGAAAGTAACACAGCTGAATTAATCAAACTAGAGCATGAAACTGACTTAATGAATAAAGTGATTCAGCGGATGAAAGTTTTAGAAAATGAAGACACTGAATGAAATTATAACAGCCGAAGGAACCGATTCATCGACTGAAGATACTCGGCGAATGAAACTCAGAGAATGACAAACGAATGAACAAATAAGACTAGCCGAATCATCACAAAATGATAGGCGAATGAAAATATAATCTCATTCGGTGGTGTATTTGGACAAAAACTCATAGAATTTTTCAAATTTGAAGAAACTGCTTTTAGAAAAGTTGTTCTAAAACATATTCAGAACATTTTGATCGGATTGAATTTGGAAAATGATCACTTTTGAAAACGAAAAATTTGAAAATGCTCTAAACTTGAGATATTTTACTGAACAGAGCAACCAAATGCTTTGATACCACTTGTAATCTACTGGACAAGATCTAGTTGATTGTTCAAGTGTAGAGAGACATGAAACAGTAAAAATATCATGTTGACTTTATTTCCACCGCATGAAAACTGGACACACACAGATCACCGAATGAACACTCAACTGGAAAAAGTTATAAATGGGCTAAATAAGGTTGCTATTTATAGACAACATGTCCACCGAATGAGTGCTCACTGAATGACTCATTCGATGGTCATTTGCCACTTATTCGGTTGCGCTCATTCTCCCATACAAACTACATGCTCACACAGAACGCTCTAGCAACTGATAGAGACATAACACGATATATCATTTGACATATAAGCCCAATGTACCAACAATTCGTACCTTGTTTTTCGCTACTGTAAAGAGAACTTGGTCAATAAACCAACTAGACGTTAACAATGCCTTCCTACACGGAGACCTCAATGAGGAAGTTTACATGAAGATCCAGCAAGGCTTTAAGAAGGTAAAGAAAGTAGAGTTTTTTGACTAAGAAAATCCTTATACAGCCTAAAGCAAGCCACAAGAAACTAGTACCAAAAGTTCACGTCGGCACTACACAAATTTGGATTTCGAAAATCGAAGGGAATCACTCCTTATTCATTTTTAGTGGCCAAAAGACGTTCTTGGTAGCTCTCATTTATGTAGCGAACATTGTTATGGTAGGAAATGACACGAAATAGATCAAAGAAGCAAAGGGCTTCCTAAATGAAAGGTTCAGCAAAAAGGACCTTGGACCCCTCAAGTATTTCTTAGGAATTGTAGTAACAAGAACCTAAAAGGGTTTGTTCCTTAGCCAAAGAAAGTATGTTCTTGATATCGTCAAGGATAACGGGATGCTTGGCTACCGGCCCAATTCTTTTCCCATGGAACAAAATTTAAACCTTAGTAAATGAGATGAAGAAGAACGTGTGGATGCTCCTTCCTTTATCGTAGACTGATAGGTAAACTCCTTTACTTTAGGCCACCCGACTCGTACATCACAAATTCTGTCAACATCCTTAGTCAATTTGTGACTGGCCCAAGACAATGCCATATAGACGTTGTCACACATGTAGGTACTATGATACCTAAAATCCACACTAGGGCAAAGGAGTACTACTAACAATTATAGGGGGGACAAATTTAATAGCCTATTCAGATTCATAATGGTTGGGATGCCAAGACACTAGGAGCTCAAGTACTAGTTATCTGCTATTCATTGGAGGAGCACTAGTTTCCTGGAAATCCAAGAAACAATCAATCTTGTCAACATCCTCTGCGGAAGCAAAATATAGAGCCATGGCCACGACGGTCAGCAAGATTCTTTAGATGAGATTTCTTCGATCAAGACGTACCCACCCTCTATTCTACGATAATATAGCTCTTAAACATATAGATAAAAACCTGGTCTTCCATGAAAGAACGAAACACGTCAAAATGGATTGTTACTTCATACGTGAACGAGTTGAAGACCAAGAAATAGAGCCTTTATACATTGAGACCAAACTACAGGTTGCGGACCTCTTTACCAAAGTTTTAGGCTCAAAGAAATTACAAACACTTCTTGACAAGTTAGGTGTCTGTGACCTTCACACTCCAACTTGATGAGAATAGACGAGTAAAAGATCGCCACAATCTACCCCACCAATTCTTCCCTCTAGTACCCCCTCCTTCTATTATATCCCTTCTCCTTCTATTATATCCCTTCTATATTTGCATGCATTTCTTTCTTTACATCCAATCATTTTGTTTTCTTTTGTGTATAAATATTGTTGTAATCCTTGTTGGACATCAACGATATTTATAGAAATCTTTTACCATATCAATATTTTATAGTAATGTCAGGGGTATGTGATAATGCGGCGTATAAACATTAGCAGGGACTCAAGTGCATGGTTTCGTAAGGAAAACAAGATCATCACAAAACAGGGGCACAAATATGAAACACGACTATGACGAGTAAAAAACATAGTGATGTATAAAAGCATGCAGCAAGTGTTACCATTAACGTAAGAAAAATGTAAAGATACAAGTTAGGTACTTGATTTTTTTTAAGAGTTAAATCACCACAACAAGTTGATCTTCAAGAGTCATTAAATTTTTATTTGGTAATTTCAATGACACACAATACTAATACTGTTTGTAAAAGTCATATGTTGTTCTACAAATCGGTGCTACTGTGTTCATTTTGGTTTAATTTTAGAAAGATAAAATTGAGTTGTTTTGCTTCTTTCAGTTCAGTGCTACTGTGTCACACCCCGGTCAACGGTTTGGGTGTGAGCGAGACGGAATCATAGTCGCAGATATACAGGAACATCTTCTACTAAATTCAAACGTCATTTAAAACATAATACCATTCATGTAGCAGCGGAACATTGTGGTGATATGATATTGTCTTACATTTGAATAAAAGTCTTAATTTGAAATTGAAATCATAAAGTAGTTTATTTAAGATAGGTCGGGAGTATGACTCCGGTAAAGCTGGTCCGATAGTTATAGTGAAGCCCCATTTGCATGTCTTCCATATTAAGCTAAAATACCTGAGAAGTCATGAGTTTAAAAGGTCAACATAAAGTTGGTGAGGTTCACAGGTTTATGACTCTACGATAAGTTTGTAAAAAGTTTATGATATACTTAAATGTTACGTTGGTTTACTGTTGTTGTTGAAAGATCTCACATAAACCTCAAATTCGAATACTAACGGATTACCCACTCATGGTATTCTATCCCAAGAATACCGAACAGAGCAGAATAACTGACGTCTACCCCTTGACAATGTACGGAGTCAGGATTGGAGTGACCAAACTGGGCAGGGTTGTCAACCCAACTAGATCAATTCACTAGTTATCGTTTCGAGCATAACTAATCGAATTCAATTAATAGTGGGATTTGGTTGTACAAATGTTAATAAAATATACCAGAGTTTGGGATGCGGGAAGGAACATGTAATCATACGGCTAACAGGTAAACCATAACATTTAGTTAAAACTCACTTGATTCAGTGATGATGATGGATTACCGAGTGGCAACTAGCAAGTAAAGTCCTAATAAAACATAAGAAAATATGCATAAGGGTCTACATAATCATTTGAGTAACGAACATTATCCAAATGATACCGGTCAAGTCTTGACGTATAATCCCGTTTGTAGCGTTTGAAAACCCGTTAGTTAATGGTTTACGAAATCAGTAAATGTCACACCCCCAATTTCCACTAACGGAGTATAACTATGTGGGGTATGATCCAGAACATGATCCAAGTCTTTAGTTAAAACCAATCCATCAAAATAATATAATTAGTTAAACGTGGCTTTACAGACAAAGTTTAAATAGCACATCGGCGGAAGCATTTAAATAAGTTACTAAACTTGCTGTTTTTGCTAAAGGTAATACAAAAGTGTTGGAAGTACATCTCCCAAAAAAAGTTTTCAAAAAGAGATGTATTGCCAACACCTGTGCCTCCACGCGATCCTCCTAGCGACCTGAAAAGCATGCAACAATCAAGTTTCAGCCAAAGCTGGTGAGTTCACAAAAGCAGTCTACAAACCACCGTGTAGACCAGAAATGTATACGACTAACGAAAGACTAATTCGTAAGTTAAATGCATAAACTACAAGTATTATCCATATCATTAGGTAGCTAGCATATGCTTATGTTCACCTGAATTTTCGCAACCGAAGCTGACTATGCGTCATAGGTCTTAGCCTTTGCGATTTGCCTTCCCCGTTGTTGGGCTATACTTTAGAGGCATGAACATTAGATCTTTGGGCTTTAGCTTTATACTATTGGGCTTGGTTTATGATTGCATTTGGGCTTGGCTTGTTTACGATTTAGGAAGTGTACTTGTTTACGATGTGGGCTTGGGTTTGGGCCGGTTCCTCTTGCGTTTATGATTAGTTTGTAGGGTTTATAATGGGTACTATATAAACCCTGATGTTGATGACTTTAAGAGGCTTTTGGATTACGAAAAAGTATCCAATGATTGAAGAAAGGGTTGAGAAGCTGGACTTGAAGTTCATGAATGACAGTGTTTTTGGGCTGCAGACTCAAGACAAAAAGGGAAAGAATATGTTTCAAGGTCGACTTGAATGGATGAAGAGAGGAGCATTTCCTGAGTGCCAGAGAACAAGTAGTAGAGTCTGATC
Organism: Deinandra increscens subsp. villosa; assembly: GCA_039602395.1. Taxonomy (NCBI): domain Eukaryota; kingdom Viridiplantae; phylum Streptophyta; class Magnoliopsida; order Asterales; family Asteraceae; genus Deinandra; species Deinandra increscens. Next base: position 58,743,592 of record JBCNJP010000023.1, read on the forward strand.
AAGAAGCTGATTCTGAACCAAATGTGCCTGCTATGAATGTGTCACTTGCTGAAGATCAAGATGCTCCATTAGATGTGCATGCATCACATGTTTCTTCCAAAGATGGTGAAGAAAATGTATTGGATGATATATTGCCTGTAGATGAAGATGAAGATGATATTTATAGAGATCTGGAGCCTATAAGCAACAAAAGAAACAGGGATGATGTGAGCCATGCATCAAGTGATGACTCAATCCCTCAAGACTTGAATGATAATGTTGCTGATAATGACATGTCTACAAAATCTAGTGAACCTTCTGAGACAACCACAAGGAAAAGAAATGACCGAAGAATTACAAGATTTAAGATGCAAAAGACAAGCTCAGGTCTGGATAATGTTCCATCCAGCAGGTCCAAGTTCACAGATTCCGGTCATTCAAGAAGAAGCCTCAGATCAGAATGATGTGGATCAACCTGCCCTAGTACGGACTGAAAATCCTCTTCTAAATGAACATAGCCCAGTTCATGAAGAAGGGCAATTTTTGGAGGTTGACGACACTTTTGTGGAACCCAGTCCAGTAAGAGTAAACTTCTCTACTGAGTCAAGTCTGCCACCAACTATTCCAAGCTTCCAACCTTTTCAGGCTGCTGTGGGAGCATCTGATCTCCCAATTGAAATGAGGTTAAGTGCTGATCCTCAAATTAATTATCTTATGTCTGAAAACAGAATCCGTCAAAATGAGATAAAAGCACTTAAAGATGAAAACAAGACTTTGAAAGAGAACGAGGCAGCTAACAAGCTAAGGCTTAAGTTCTTGTATGAAACCTTGATGGATCTGAAGAAGAAGCATTCAGAGTTGAAAGTTGCTGTTGAGTCAAAATCATCTAGTGACCATGGCCAAAGCTCATCTCAAGGAATTCAAGATATAAGTGCAATACATGAAGATGAAGGAGATGACACAATTGAGATGTCTGAGTATGTTCGTGGTGGAAGATTTATTTCAAAGGCTCCTGAAGGTCAAGTCAATTGGTTCAAAGAGTTCTTCAAAAGTCCTACCCCCAGGCTGTACTCCATAGATGTGGGAGAGAGTGAATTAGACAAGAAGGGGAGCCGGGAACCAATTCTGTGTTGGCATTATGATTCTGAAAAGGAATTGTTTGCTGGGGTGAGAAGTGGATATACTCCAGTCGAGTACTACCGATCAAGAGGTCAATTCCACTCATGGACTGAAACAGAGTTGAGGAACTTGCTGAGGGTACCGTTCATTAACAGGTGGAATAATAATCATGGTAATCTGGTTCGCGACAATTTGATAGCCCAAATGGAGGAAAACTTTGCAAACTTTGAATCTGAAGGCTGCAAAGTGGGTTGAAACCGGAACAGATCTTGTCACCGATGAGCCAATTGGTGAAATGAGGTGTCCTCCCACCAAACGAACTCGAGTTATCAACATGCTCGATGAAATAGAAGACCATACGCTTGTAAAGAATTTTGATAGCTGGTTTATGATCCTACAACGCATGAGGTGGTGGTTGTTTGCAAGAAGCTGAGAGAGTTCCGCATGTTTGATCCCGTTGATTTGCTGAGATTCGGAGAGAATGATATCAAGCTCCTGGCATCCCGTCCAATACTTGGTGATGAACATGACATGGAGTGTCACACCCCCAAATAACCACTAATGGAGTTTATGCCGTTAAGGGGTGTGACCAGACCAGGACCACAACCATTAGTTACAAATACTAAACAAATCAGAGTTAGTCCAAGTATAAATCATAAATTAAAGTCTCAAGATACGCAGCGGAAAAACATAGTCTTAGCACTAACCACGTGCTTTACAAAATCATTGTTTTAAATTCTCAATTAAGTTTAACTAACAATAAAATGTCTTCGTGTGCCATGCCAACCCGCTCCGGATACTCCTCAGCGATCTGCAAAAGTTTAAACCACGCAAGTGTCAACCTAACGGTTGGTGAGTTCACGGTGGGCTTGTCATGCAGTGGCCCGGTCTCATAGTCATATTCGTGTCAACATATACTTATGAAATATTTATTTGTGAAAAGCAATGCTTAGTGATTCCAAAATCATAGTAATGTGGTTTAGTAAAAGTAATGTCTGTAACATACGTTATCG
>JBCNJP010000023.1:58746202-58763783 GCA_039602395.1 Deinandra increscens subsp. villosa
GACTTATAGAAATTATGAAAAGCATATTTTAAACATTTATGATTATTTTAATAAATTAAAATAATCAAAACATTTTAACCGGATCAAATGTTTATTTTTCTTAATGTCTTGACTTGAAACGTAATCCTTAAACGTTTTACGATGTATCAAAACGTAAATAATTATTTTCGACAAATAATTATTCGTATGAGTTTTGAAACCCTAAATTGAATTAAACTCATCATGATTGTTAATGTTAATTATTTTAGTAATGATTATATATGTATTAACATGAAAACCCTAATTTTCCTTAACATGAGTTTAAATATTAAAATAACCTAATATTTTACCTACTTATGTTTAATCATTTAATCTTTAACTTGTAATAAGTTAATAGAATTATTTTGACGAGTTAGAATAATTATTTTAGTAATAATTATGAATCCTAGTTACATATTTATAACTTGACGCGATTAAATATACGATCGATCGGGCGAACTAAAAATAACAATAAATATTATTATTTAACACAATGTTCAAGACTTGATTGAACGGGTTTTCATGATACATTATCACATGTTCATTTCTTGTATCCAATTTACCTAAATGCCTTTGTACGGGAACGTTCGCATTTACTGTGACAACTGCCAAGTTCCCAGGTTAACACCGTTAACTATTTCCGTTAGTTTCGTTAGCAAACCCGTAGCACATTATTTTAATGTTTATATAAAAATATATTACTAATTAATTTAGTAACTTAATTCACGACTTTATGTGTTTCTTGAAAATTGGCGTTTTATGAGAAACCGGGTTTTGTACGCGATTTAAGTTTGATGTGCGTACACGACGACGAGACTTTTCTCGACTAAATATCTCATGTCAAATAAGTTATAAACGCTTGGAAACATTCCTAGTATTTAATTTCCAAGCTTTGGATTAAACCCCCACTTATTACTTGTTTTGGAGCATTTGCACATGATTTGGAACATGAGGGACTATTTGTGTAATTACCCAAACTTAAAAATGAAGCCCTAAGACCCCCTCACTCTTCATTCCACACATTTCTCTTCCTCCTCCTCTCTTCTTACGGTTCCAAACACACACACACCTACACCTTCAACTCTTGGATTTCTTCTTCAAATCAAGCAAGATTAAGGATTCCCAAGCTTGCTCAAGCATCAAGAATTCTAGGAGAAGACTTGGTTTCATCTCATCTTCCAAAAATCTGCCATCTTTTGCTAGTTGTAAGCCCTAGAAATCTTTTCTTAAAATTGGTTGAAAGCATGTAGTAATCTTGTGTTTATGTGTTATTTGGAGTGTGAAATCACCCATGAATCATGGTTTATGTTAGGAAAAGTAATTTTATGAATTGGGACAGATTTTTTAGTGTGTTATGACTGTGAGTTTTAAATGTTTACATGCTTAGGGGTGTTCTTGAAGAAATTGGCTATGATAGAACTTGAAATTGAGGAATATGTGCTTATATGCAAGTGACATACTTGACTTTTGCTATGATCATTGTATGATTGTTATGACAACTAGAAATCCATAATAACATGTTATCTAAGGTGTTACAAGTCTTTACATGAAGTTAAATGATCAAAAGATTGGTCAAACCAGCAAAAATGCAATTTATGCAACTACTAGATTTTGGACAGATTCCGTCCAAGTAAATGGGCCAACTTGCGCAGGCCATAACTTACTCAATTTTGATCGAAAGCAAGTGATTATAATCTATAGTAAACTAATATGTCTTAGCTTTGATTTGGGCTACTCGTACGCCTTTTAAGGCCACCGTTTGGTCACTCAAAAACCTACTGCAAGTTGGGTACGTAGGGCTGTGAAAATCCAGCTTTTTGTGAAGTTGTGCAATTTTGTTGGGCTTGATTCTCGGGTGTTAATGAAAACGCCTGAGCGTGAGATTGGCCTAGTTCGATAACAATCGTGTATACGAGAATGTAAACTAAACAGTGTAAATAACTCAATCTCTCATTAATACTTTGATTACAAGAGACTCAGAGTACAAACACACACTCTCACACAGAAGTTCGCTTAACTCTCAAAAACTAGTTACAAGGACACACACAAAACCTATTCATAGACCTACGGATGTCCGAACTCCTTAGCTTGTCCGAACTTGAGGTTCAGCCAAGGCTCGGCCAAGGTTCGGCAGGAGTTCGGCCACCAGAACATAAGTTGAAGTCTTTGTGTCTTTGTTGCTTTGTCTGATCCAGCTCATTGCCGTATCGTATATCAACAAACTTCCCCTTGGCAACAGCTGGACCGTTCTTCTCAGCCTTGAACATCTGCAGCAACCCCATCACTCTTCCTGACCAAATCATGGTTATTTCCAGCATAGATATCGAATGCAAAACAAACCCTTATCACCCTCGGGAACTTCAGCGCTTGCTCCATGTAATCAGGATGATACAGGATTGGATTGTGATAAAGCTCGTCTATATCAGCCTTCGACAAATTGATTAGCCACATAGGATCGTAAATCTTCACAACTTGGTTGCTTTCCTTCAACACAATAACTGCTTCACCCGTTCTTTCGTTGTAGTACCACCACCTCAGATCCTTGATGAAGTCAAGCTTCATTTTCATCAAAGGAATCTTCTTCATCACATCTGGTTTCTTCGGAAACACCAAGATTATCAGTTTCTTACCAGTTCTTTCGTGGACTCTTGTCCGGGATCGACGTCTATTTGGCTTTTGAGGATCCACAAACTGAAATCCTTCTCGACATTCCCTCTCAAGTGTCCTAGTGCATACCCAACGCATCATTGCCATAACAACAAAATTGCTTTCTGGTCAGCTCACGTATATCCCAAACCGGCAGACTGCTAAAATCTTTGGCATATTTGAAGTACTGGATTCCATGTTCACGTTTAATCCCGTAGCTCCTCAAACTCGAAGCATACATCCAACTAATTATTTCACCTGAAGCTTGACCCTTGAATTTGAAGAATGCTCTCTGTTTGATTAGCTTCGGAGGCAGAACATAGTTAGCATGAAAAGCTTTCATGAACTCATCAAATGTCTGACGCTGTTTCTGAACTTTAGCCTCCTTAACCACCTGGTCTTCAGGTTTTTCTGACTCTTTCTTTCTCAATCTTTCCTCAACCTCAGCATCTTTTTCCTTAGGAAATACCTCGAACTCATCACCAGATTAATTATTGTTGAAGTTGGAGTACAGATCTGGATATTCTTCTTCTGTAATATCCTCTACCTCAATCTCCTCTTCAAAAATACCCTCTTGGTCTTCATCAGACGCTGGTTCAGGATCTTCATATTTCTTTGGAGCTTTCTCAGATGCTTTTCTCATCTCTTCGTCATTCAGATCAAACACTCTTTGCAACTCTTCAGCCGTCAAATCACCAACAAACTCACCTTCTTCGAGCGTCTGCAACATTTATGCAAAATCACTCATACTCGTTGCAGCTTGATTAGATGGAATTGAGGTCATCGGCATAGCTTCTCATGAGTCTTTCTCCCCCTGGGAAGTAGATTTCCCAGCACCCGAACCCGCGGTTCCAGATGGGCCTGGTCCTCCACCAACGTTCCCCTGAGAATCATCTTGATCAGGATCATCATTCAGAAATCGCATCGGATCTTCTGAACAACCCGAGCCATCTCCAATCTCCCCCGAGCTTTAAACTTCTCCATCAAGAATTTAATATGCTCACCCATTTCAAGAAGCATCTTAGACTGAGTCTGACTAGCCCTATTTAATCTCATAATGTCTTGATCTTTGGCTACGTCACGACTCTGCAAAGTTATGATCCGCTGATTCAGAATTTGATTCTCATCCTTCAAATCATCATTATTTAACCACAGCACAGTAATCATCTTCTCTTGTTCTTCAGACTTAGCTTTCAAGGCATCGATCTGAGATTGTTGATCGTTTAGCACGCTTTGAAGAATACTGGCTTGAGAGAAAGAAACTGAACCCTGTTTGAAGTTGAAATTCACATCAGGTGTTGAATGTGTTGAAGCAGTAGCAGTTGCAGTAAAAAACACCAGAGTTGTGGGCGTAGATCCCACTGGCTGATTTACAAACTGCGCACCAGCACTTGCTGAAGGTGTTGTGCTAACAGTTGTCGATCTATTTGCATTCATCAGATCTTGCAAGAAGTCAGCCTGAACATTAGACACTGAAGTCTCCTGAACACGCCTGAGCGTGGGATCGGTCTAGTTCGATAACAATCGTGTATACGAGAATGTAAACAAAATAGTGTAAATAACTCAATCTCTCATTAATACTTTGACTAATAGAGACTCAGAGTACAAACACACACTCTCACACAGAAGTTCGCTTAACTCTCAAAAACTAGTTACAAGGACACACACAAAAACCTATTTATAGACCTACGGATGTCCGAACTCCTTAGCTTGTCCGACCTTGAGGTTCGGCCAAGGCTCGGCCAAGGTTCGGGCGGAGTTTGGCCACCAGAACATAAGTTGAAGTCTTCGTGTCTTTGTTGCTTTGTCTGATCCAGTTCATTGTCATATCGTGTATGAACAGTTAATGAAGGTATTTTTGAATGAAAATGATGGTTATATACTGATATTAAAATCTAGAGATGCTGGTAAGCAAACCTCAAGTTTTGACCGAGTTATGCAACATATAAGGCTACTTTTCTTGTTTTACAAAACAACATAAATGCTTAATTTTTTGCCAAATTCTGACGCGCGTAACTTCCTCAATACTTAACCTTTTGAGCTGATTATTTTGCAACAAGTCCATAATATTATGAACTTTATACCTGTAAAATTTTAGAGGCTAACTCCAAGCATAGAGAAAATTAGTCATGCCACCAAATGTGCGTTTTGTGTTTGACTTTTAAGTTTTGTATTTACGCTTGTTTACTTGAAATTGTGCATCTATGCTTCCTACAAGTTTAGGACTTGTGTTTGAGTGTTATGACCAAATTGAATACATGAAAACATGATTTATTGATAAGCAATTCGTCCTAGCGACAACCACTAATTTGGTTAGATCGTATTCACCAAAATAGGTCAATCATAACCAACCTGTAAAGTCAAGTGTCGAGTACCTGTGCACCCTAAGGTGAGTTTCACTACTTCATTTAGTTATATCCGGTTGAGGATGATAACACACAACTAGTTTCGTCCAGTAAAGGATGGCAATGCAACGACAAAGGTATTTTGTCTGTTTAAGTAGTTATCCAACACATATCACATGATTCACTGAATTGCTTTATAATTACAAAAAGTCCTTACATTCTCGGACCATTAATAATGAATAGTGAGGTAATGTTGAGTAGTACTACTGGGGATTGACACCCCGCTCAGCGGTGCACCGGATGCACCCTCCCGACTGGCGGTCGGACCGAGAACAATATGAGCCTAACACTACCGTGATCTGGAAAGACACGGGTGTTGGTCCAGAAAATCTACCAAACACGATATTGATATCTCAACAAGTGCGGAAACCTTGTCGAGATTGATTCAAGAGAAAGATGATATAAGAGACTTGATAAAGAAGATAAGCAACAATAAATATCAAATCTTGAATGCAAAATGATCAATCTTTCATTAACTCGAAGAACTCGTAAACACAAAGATGAGAGAAATCGTAATCCAAAAGCCTCTGAAAGTCATCAACATAAGGGTTTATATAGTACCCATTACAAACCCTACAAACTAATCATAAACGCAAGAGGAACCGGCCCAAACCCAAGCCCACATCATAAACAAGTAGACTCCCTAAATCATAAACAAGCCAAGCCCAAATGCAATCATAAACCAAGCCCAATAGTCTAAAGCTAGAGCCCAAAGATCTAATGTTCATGCCTCTAAAGTATAGCCCAACAATCTTCCCCTAGGCATGAACCATTAGACTGTCTAAGGAAGACATAAATCAAATCTGAACGTATGAGCTTCTTTCCTTGACCACCAACCTTTCTCCATAATTAGATTTGTCGTGCCATGAAACATACCCACCCGTATAGCATTCTCCATGTCATGTTCATCACCAAGTATTGGACGGGATGCCAGGAGCTTGATATCATTCTCTCCGAATCTCAGCAAATCAACGGGATCAAACATGCGGAACTCTCTCAGCTTCTTGCAAGCAACCACCACCTCATGCGTTGTAGGATCATAAAAACCCGCTATCAAAATTCTTTACAAGCGTATGGTCTTCTATTTCATCGAGCATGTTGATAACTCGAGTTCGTTTGGTGGGAGGACACCTCATTTCACCAATTTGCTCATCGGTGACAGGATATGTTTCGGTTTCAACCCACTTTGCAGCCTTCAGATCAAAGTTTGCAAAGTTTTCCTCCATTTGGGCTATCAAATTGTCGCGAACCAGATTACCATGATCGTTATTCCACCTGTTAATGAACGGTACCCTCAGCAAGTTCCTCAACTCTGTTTTAGTCCATGAGTGGAATTGACCTCTTGATCGGTAGTACTCGACTGGACTATATCCACCTCTCACCACAGCAAACAATTCCTTTTCAGCATCAGAATGCCAACACAGAATTGGTTCCCGGCTCCCCTTCTTGTCTAATTCACTCTCTCCCACATCTATGGAGCACAGCCTGGGGGTAGGACCTTTGAAGAACTCTTTGAACCAATTGACTTGACCTTCAGGAGCCTTTGAAATAAATCTTCCACCACGAACATACTCAGACGTCTCAATTGTGTCATCTCCTTCATCTTCATGTATTGCACTTATATCTTGAATTCCATGAGATGAGCTTTGGCCATGGTCACCAGATGATTTTGACTCAACAAAAACTTTCAACTCTGAATGCCTCTTCTTCAGATCCATCAAGGTTTCATACAAGAACTTAAGCCTTAGCTTGTTAGCTGCCTCGTTCTCTTTCAAAGTCTTGTTTTCATCTTTAAGTGCTTTTATCTCATTTTGACGAATTCCGTTTTGAGCATTAAGATAATTAATTTGAGGATCAGCACTTAACCTCATTTCAATTGGGAGATCAGATGCTCCCACAGCAGCCTGAAAAGGTCGGAAGCTTGGAATAGTTGGTGGCAGACTTGACTCAGTAGAGAAGTTTACTCTTACTGGACTGGGTTCCACAAAAGTGTCGTCAACCTCCAGAAATTGCCCTTCTTCATGAACTGGGCTACGTTCATTTAGAAGAGGATTTTCAGTCCGTACTAGGGCAGGTTGATCCACATCATTCTGATCTGAGGCTTCTTCTTGAATGACCGGAATCTGTGAACTTGGACCTGCTGGATGGAACATTATCAGACCTGAGCTTGTCTTTTACATCTTAAATCTTGTAATTCTTGGGTCATTTCTTTTCCTTGGGGTTGTCTCAGAAGGTTCACTAGATTTTGTAGACATGACATTATCAGCAATATTATCATTCAAGTCTTGAGGGATTGAGTCATCACTTGATGCATGGCTCACATCATCCCTGTTTCTTTTGTTGCTTATAGGCTCAAGATCTCTATAAATATCATCTTCATCTTCATCTACATGCAATATATCATCCAATACATTTTCTTCACCATCTTCGGAAGAAACATGTGATGCCTGCACATCTAATAGAGCATCTTGATCTTCAGCAAGTGACACATTCATAGCAGGCACATTTGGTTCAGAATCAGCTTCTTGATCAGAATCTACTACTTGTTCTCTGGCACACTCAGGAAATTCTCCTCTCTTCGTCCATTCAAGTCGACCTTGAAACATATTCTTTCCCTTTTTCTCTTGAGTCTTGATGTGTGCAAAACACATCTAATTTTCCTTTGTATTTTGTGTAATATTAGAGTCGGTTTTGAGTCCTTTTATTGGAATTTTTAATTTATTCTATAGCATTTGAGTCTTAATGTGTTATTAAGTCATCTTTGTACAATTTTGAGTGAGTTTAGTAATTAATTGAGTCATTGTGTCTATTTAGGTCGATTGTGATTAATTGTGTTCAAAAGGGTTAAATATATTTGGTGCAGGTTGGTATAATTGTTCAGGGGGATGGTATGACATTATATCTAAGTTGGGAGTTGAAGGAATTAATTAATAAGCTGAAGGACTGGTGTGAGATTTATGAAAGAAGGGGGGCTGATTTGTAAAAGTTAGAAAACTAGGCATGCTTGATTCATAAATTGGACAAAAAGGAAAAAGAAGAAGTCACGTGGGTCTTGGTAGGAAGAAAAAATAGAGTTAGTTTTGAAAGAATGAAACTAAATCATATATGGAATAAATCAGGTGTACTTTGAAGGAAAATAAAAGGGGGAAGTCACGTGGGCTGCTGAAGTATAATCCATGAAGCTCAATTGGGCTATTTAGTACAAATGGACTATAGTCCATGAGAATGTCGAGCGTGAATGACTAAATAAATAAAGGAGACTTTGACGTGAATTGGGAGGAACCCTACGGATATATATATATTTTGCTGATTTCGAATTGAAGGGGGCTCTCCACAATTTATTTTTTCTCGACGGCAACATCAATTGAAGGGTTACGACAGAACCTGAAGACGATTTTAAAATAGAGAGAGAGGAAGCAACAAGAAAAGATCGACGCGGTGCAATCATTCAACTATTATTCTTTTCTCCGGGTTCTAATCTTTTTTCTTGTTTCTTGTAATTACTTAACCAACATGTTCATGAACCAAGTTTCATACTTTATTTATTTTTCTGACTTGATCATGATCGTTGGCTAATTTAATTTTTACCGCCTAGACTCGTATTGATGATTTTGATCTTTTGATTACTTTGTTCGGTTTTATGACTAACTGATTGATGTACTTTCCTATTAAACTCCATGGTTGCTATGATTGAATGCATATGTGAATTGTTGATTGGGTTTATAGTTGTTGATTGATGCACTCTTTACCTTCGAATGTCTTTCGGTCTAGGTAATTTGTCTAAAGTAGCTAGCTTAGGGTTGGTTGCGTTAGAGTGGTTTAGGAGACGTCTTGAACTATTGCGTTGGTTAATATTTATTCATTTGATTGCAATTTGCTGCCCTAATTAGACAAGCCGGAAGGTGATAGTTAGGTAGGTTAGTTGGGTTGCTTAGTGGAATAGGATCACATCGCCATCGGAAGAGGGGTGCCCCAGGAAATTAGGTAGCTTGCTAATTCTTGTCATTCATAGTAATTCATGGTAGCTCCAGCTAGCTTAAGGTGCCTTAGATTGTTTCGAGGGTGGTTAGGTCTAGTTGAGGTTGGATGTACCCGCAAGGTGAACTCCTGTTCGAGCATTAGGATTGCATGCTAGGAAGGACTTAAAAGGTGAACTAGCCACCATCAGATTAGTCATAACCGATTGAAGTTGTCATTAGTGATTAGGATTCTGAGTCTAGGTGGTATCTTTCTCTGTTCTAAAGGTTGTTCTTAGGTTTCTTGCTGTCCATTTGTTAGTTGCGGTAGTTAATTTTAATTCAAATCAAATCTCAAATCAAAACCCAAATTACTCAGTATTTCCATTTTCTAGGTCTAGGTTAAGTCTTTGTCTTTAGAGTGTCCTTAGGGTTCGATATTCCCGGTCTTCCTTAGCTTTACTATAGTCCGACAGGTACACTTGCCTTAGGGTTCGGTTCAGTTTTAGGGTTTTCGGTAAAATTTAGGTTTTAATAGCATTTTAGGTACGTTCCGAGCACATTAAGTTTTTGGCGCCGTTGCCGGGGACACTTGGCAATAGCAAGATTAACTAGGTCGTCTAGGAATTTTGAGTCTTTTTGGTTTTTGCGTCTAGATTTCCTTTAGGTTTATTTTTTCTTGAGTCTAGTTTTTATATTTTCATATTTTTATTTTTTTTCTTAGTCATTTATTTTCTTAGATATTTAATTTTCTTTTCATGGCTGAACAACGCACCGTCCACCAGCAGGCTAGTGTCGGGTTCGACGATGCTAGCTTCGCCATCGCACCCACCACCATTTCTGCCACCACGAACTGGCATATCCCATCACACGTCATCAATGCTCTCACTAATTCGGTTCAATTCAATGGACGTGATGATGAAGACGCGCCGGCTCACCGCTCGCATCTAGAGCGGCCGTATGGTTGGAGACGCTTCCTCCTAACTCGATTGCTACCTGGGCAAATTTGAAGCAGAAATTCCTCAAAAAGTACCACCCTCCAGCAAAGGCTTCGCGTACTCGGGAGGAAATCCATTCCTTCAGGATGGATCCCGACGAGCCTTATTCAGTAGCCTATGAACGCTTCAACACTCTCCTTAGTAGATGTAAGCAACACGGGTTGACGGAGTGGGCCATCATCGAGAAATTCTATAATGGTCTCACATATGAGAAGCAACGAGAGTTCAACATATCAGCTGGAGGGCACATGATGGAGAAACTCACTATTGATGAATGCAGAAATCTTTTCGAGAGTTTCGCGGTAGCCGAGCAGCAGACCCCAGGAGATAATAGGACCACCACCTTAGTTCCAACGAGGTCTACACTTTCACCATCTAGGGGAGTTTACCACGTCAGTTCAGACACTGCTACACATGCCCAATTAGACGTCCTTCATAAACAAGTCCACGACTTACAGCTTCAACAATCTGCTAAATGTGAGCTATGTCGCGGAGCTCACGACACTCGCGATTGTCCGCTTGCCTCTGCTGAGCAGGTAGATTACATTGGAAGCCGACCCCATTTCGGTAATTCGTTCCAGTCCGGGTGGAGGAGCAGTCAGAATTCGGGATGGAGAGACGGAGGAAACCCACCAAACTTTCAACCGAGGTATAATCAAAATGGTGGAGTAAGCGAAGGACCAACGATGAAGGAGATGTCGGAACTGATTGCAAATCAAACTCAAATTCTACAACATCTAGTTGCAAAGGATGAGGCGACCCAGAAGAAGCTGGTCGAGCATGATTCACTTCTTAGAAACCAACAGGCAGCTATTCTGGACATTCAGAGAACAGTAGGTGAATTGGTGAAACACGTTAAGGATCTAGCTAACCATGTGGGGCAATTTTCATGTAGTACGTCAAAGAAATCCAATGCGTCGGTTAATGTTGTCACCACGAGGAGCGGAAGAGTTCTAGAGAGACCATCACCGGCGGTAGTTGAGGAGGAGTCGGTCGATGAAGAGATCGAGTTCCAGACGCCAGACGGGAGGGTGCATTCGAGCGTAACGCCAGCGAGTACCGCACCAAACGTCGAGGCTGAAGTAGTTAGGAAGCCGCCGGCTGGAGAGAAACCGTTGAAGTGGGAGGCGGCTAAGGAGAAGAAAAGAGTGCGATTCGCAAGTAAAACAATCACAGAGGATGACCTGAAGCATGTGCCCTATCCTGAGAGGTTAGTTCAGCAAAAGAATGCGTGTGAATATGGGCAGTTTCTAGAGCTTCTTAAGCAACTTAGGATTACATTACCTTTCACTGATGTTATAAAACAAATGCCTAAGTATGCTAAATTTTTAAAAGACATGTTGACAAATAAAAAGAAGCTTGAAAGTTTTTCTGATGTTACACTTGATGCTCAATGCTCCGCAATAGTACAGAATAAATTTCCCGAGAAACTTAATGACCCAGGGACCTTTACAATTCCTTGCTCTTTTGGTGATTCTTCTGTTACATGTGCTTTAGCTGATCTAGGTGCGTCTATCAATGTTATGCCTTTTTCTGTTTTCAAGCACCTAGGATTAGGCGAGTTAGAACCGACTAGGATGACAATTTCTTTAGCAGATAGGTCGGTGGTTAGGCCCAAAGGAATAGTGGAAAATGTACTTGTTCAAGTTGATAAATTTTTGTTCCCTATAGACTTTGTGGTAGTTGACAGTGCGTATGATGCTAGCTGCCCTTTGATTTTAGGTAGGCCTTTCCTTAGGACCGCCAGGGCGTTAGTTGATGTTTTTGCGGGCACTATTACTTTGAGGGTTGACCATGAGAGTGTTGTGTTCAAGGTGGGTAGACATGAGGATAGTGGCACCGAATCTGTGTGTTTGATAGGTACTTTGATGTCATTCATAGACCTAGTGGTGGTAGGTAATCGGTTAGAGGATGAAGAGGTTGAGGAGCATGCGTGTGAAAAGAACACCGGGGGGTTAGTTGAACTAGTTGACAAAAATGAGAATTTTGACCCATTAGTGAAACCCAGTGAGGTAGTTGAGAAAGTGGTTGGTGAAGTTGTCATAGAGGATGAGTGTGGGGAAGATCCCGGGGGGTTAGAGGATTTATTTGATAAAAATGAACATTTTGACCCGTTAGAAGAACCCGGGAGTGAATTGGTAGTTGGAGAGAATTTGATGGTTGAGAGTAGTTGTAAGACAGCCACACTTGGTGATTTAGGTGTTTTGAGTGATGATATAGAGGTTAGGCCAAGTGTGGGGAGGTTGGTAGTGGTTATGAGCGAAAATGACCCGACATTGAGTTTTCTAGAAAGAATTAAGTTTCTACCGGGTCGTTATAAGCATTGGAAGGTTAAAATGTTATTGGAGTTCATAAATTTTGATGCTTTATGGGTTAGGAAGTTGTTAGGTAGTTGGAAAGATGAGAACCGGATGCAAACCGGTAGTTGGTTTTTTAAAGATGTGAAATCAAAGCCTCCGGATGGTTTAGGAGGTTGTTTTGATGATTTTTGCTAAATGATGAAGTGCCCGGTTTGTATATTATGTAGTTGTGTTTTTAATTTTCTGCACTTTTTGGTTTTTGTGCTTTTTGCGTCTTTTCGGTCTTTGTGTTTTTCGGTGTTTGCAGGTAATTCGGGAGACTCAAAAGGTGGAAAATGGAGAGGGTGAATTCCGGGTGCTAAGTGCAGGTCTAAAGATACAGGTTTGGCTAGAAAATTCGACCAAGAGACCTGGAGGGTGAGCAAAAAGGAGATAGAAAAATTTTGGAGCTGAAAAAAGAGAAAAGTCTCTGGAAATCACGTTCCAGGCGTATCGCCTGGAGGTTTGGCAGGTGTAGGCGATACGCCTGGAGAGGTATTGAGCTGCCGGCCAGTTTGCGTTTCTCGCGGTACGCAAGATGTGGCGGGAACCCCTCGCGATACGCGAGAGGGGGTGGGAGACCAGCAAATTTCAAAATTTTTACTTATTTATTCAGTGGTCGGTGAGTTCTCGTTTATTCAGTTAAACACCATTTCAATATAATTTTTAATTTTATTTTATTTCGTCCTTAGTTTATATTTTTGTGATTTTATTTTTCGTAATTGTTACTAATGTTTTAGTCGAGTCGAGTCGTGTGTTTGTTTTTGTTGTGTCGTACAGGTCCGGTGATATTTGCGCATAAAGATTTGGATACACTTTAGTGGAGGACCTGCGGTTACGAGCTCACTTGCCATTTATCACAGTCATTAATCAGGGGAGTTTGTTCCGTTTTATTTTTATTTTTATTTTTATTTTTATTTTTCGTGTGCATTGTTATTTTTATCGTTCGTGTGTTTATTTTTATTTCTGCTTTATTTTATTTCCATTCCACATTGAGGGCAATGTGTGATTCAAGTGTGGGGATGGGATACTTTCGTATTGAGTCTTTTTTTTTTAAAAAAAAATTGAAAAATTGTTCAAAAATGTCCGAGATTCTGGCTGCGATTAAATGGAAAATGATAGGAAACTGGGAATTGATTTTCTAATTTGTGCTTGAATGTTAAAATAATGACTTAAGGTCAAAATATTTAGGAAATGTGTTAAGTATGGTTGAATGGAAAACATTACTAGTCTATGATGTGTCGGTAGGCCCAGCTGACCTAGGAGTAGCTTAAATAGCCTGTGTGTTTATTGTTGTATAAATATGCTAATCAGTCTGCTAGTGGGTTCCCATTTTAGGAGTGATAGGGATTCTGAATCTGATGATTAGGAGGAAAGAGACCGCTTTAGGCTAGATACTCTTATGTCCTTAGAGTTTCCAATGAGCATGTTAGGTAATAATTTGGTTAATGAATTAGAGTGAAGGGGCAGAATACTCATGTACGAACTAAGGATAGTATCCCGTGGTAAGTGCCTCTGATGATGTTCCGGATCTCGCGGGCAAAATACTCACGTATGATTTCGGGGGTAAGACCTTGTGAAAAAATACCTCTGATGATGTCCGTTGGTAATTTTAGGTAAAAGTGACCAAAAATTAAAAAAAAAATGGAAAAAAATTGAAATAGAAAAAAGAAGAAGAAAAGAAACGTTAGTTTAGAGAATAATTGCTCAAGAAATTTGCATATAAATCAAATAGTTATTCTTCGGACATCCTAGTATCTGGTTTAAGGGGGGTTAGAGAAAATATATAAATGTAATTCATTATTACCCTTTGCTTTGACTGAATGTGATTCAGTAGTAGGTTGAACTAGAGCTTTCTTTAGTGGGATCCAAAGGTAGACTGAACTTATATCTGGTAATTTCATAAACACATGGGGGCGAAAGAAAAGGTTGGTGGTTGGGCTTAGTCGGATAGAAATATCGGCAATTGTAGTTAGTGTGTTAGTACGTTATGGAATGTGGAATTGTATGGAGGTTTGTTAAATGTAAATGATAAATGCTTAGAGTCAATTTCCTGGTTGTGATTCCATTGCAGTATTTTTCGAGGACGAAAAAAGAGTCAGTGTGAGGATGTTTGATGTGTGCAAAACACATCTAATTTTCCTTTGTATTTTGTGTAATATTAGAGTCGGTTTTGAGTCCTTTTATTGGATTTTTAATTTATTTTATAGCATTTGAGTCTTAATGTGTTATTGAGTCATCTTTGTACAATTTTGAGTGAGTTTAGTAATTAATTGAGTCATTGTGTCTATTTAGGTCGATTGTGATTAATTGTGTTCAAAAGGGTTAAATATATTTGGTGCAGGTTGGTATAATTGTCCAGGGGGATAGTATGACATTATATCTAAGTTGGGAGCTGAAAGGAGTAAATTAATAAGCTGAAGGACTGGTGTGAGATTTATGAAAGAAGGGGGGCTGATTTGTAAAAGTTAGAAAACTAGGCATGCTTGATTCATAAATTGGACAAAAAGGAAAAAGAAGAAGTCACGTGGGTCTTGGTAGGAAGAAAAAATAGAGTTAGTTTTGAAAGAATGAAACTAAATCATATATGAAATAAATCAGGTGTACTTTGAAGGAAAATAAAAGGGGGAAGTCACGTGGGCTGCTGAAGTATAATCCATGAAGCTCAATTGGGCTATTTAGTACAAATGGACTATAGTCCATGAGAATGTCGAGCGTGAATGACTAAATAAATAAAGGAGACTTTGACGTGAATTGGGAGGAACCCTACGGATATATATATATTTCGCTGATTTCGAATTGAAGGGGGCTCTCCACAATTTATTTTTTCTCGACGGCAACATCAATTGAAGGGTTACGACAGAACCTGAAGACGATTTTAAAAGAGAGAGAGAGGAAGCAACAAGAAAAGATCGACGCGGTGCAATCATTCAACTATTATTCTCTTCTCCGGGTTCTAATCTTTTTTCTTGTTTCTTGTAATTACTTAACCAACATGTTCATGAACCAAGTTTCATACTTTATTTATTTTTCTGACTTGATCATGATCGTTGGCTAATTTAATTTTTACCGCCTAGACTCGTATTGATGATTTTGATCTTTTGATTACTTTGTTCGGTTTTATGACTAATTGATTGATGTACTTTCCTATTAAACTCCATGGTTGCTATGATTGAATGCATATGTGAATTGTTGATTGGGTTTATAGTTGTTGATTGATGCACTCTTTACCTTCGAATGTCTTTCGGTCTAGGTAATTTGTCTAAAGTAGCTAGCTTTAGGGTTGGTTGCGTTAGAGTGGTTTAGGAGACGTCTTGAACTATTGCGTTGGTTAATATTTATTCATTTGATTGCAATTTGCAGCCCTAATTAGACAAGCCGGAAGGTGATAGTTAGGTAGGTTAGTTGGGTTGCTTAGTGGAATAGGATCACATCGCCATCGGAAGAGGGGTGCCCCAGGAAATTAGGTAGCTTGCTAATTCTTGTCATTCATAGTAATTCATGGTAGCTCCAGCTAGCTTAAGGTGCCTTAGATTGTTTCGAGGGTAGTTAGGTCTAGTTGAGGTTGGATGTACCCGCAAGGTGAACTCCTGTTCGAGCGTTAGGATTGCATGCTAGGAAGGACTTAAAAGGTGAACTAGCCACCATCAGATTAGTCATAACCGATTGAAGTTGTCATTAGTGATTAGGATTCTGAATCTAGGTGGTATCTTTCTCTGTTCTGAAGGTTGTTCTTAGGTTTCCTGCTATCCATTTGTTAGTTGCGGTAGTTAATTTTAATTCAAATCAAATCTCAAATCAAAACCCAAATTACTCAGTATTTCCATTTTCTAGGTCTAGGTTAAGTCTTTGTCTTTAGAGTGTCCTTAGGGTTCGATATTCCCGGTCTTCCTTAGCTTTACTATAATCCGACAGGTACACTTGCCTTAGGGTTCGGTTCAGTTTTAGGGTTTTCGGTAAAATTTAGGTGTGTCTAGGTCTAGGTTTAGGTCTAGGTTTTAATAGCATTTTTAGGTACGTTCCGAGCACATCAAGTCTGCAGCCCAAAAACACTATCATTCATGAACTTCAAGTCCAGCTTCTCAACCCTTTCTTCAATCATTGGATACTTTTTCATCACTACCATCTGTACAAATTTGGGAGTCATCAGAAATTGATCTCTTGCACTTGACATTGCATTGCTCGCCCAATCTGACAGCATCATCTTAGAAAAGTTAAACTCCCAATTCAATGCAAGAGCAACGAATGCAGTAGCATGCATTTTGTTTAGCTGATCAAAGCTAGTCCTTTTTCCAAGAAATGATTTTTGCAAGTAATGTGCCAGACACCTCCAGTAATGAGGTAAGAGCCTTTTGTAGATAGGCGGGTAGTTTCCTTCATAACCCAAAAGTCGAGTGCCTTCTGTCACTTGATCCTTAGTGTACTCCATCTTGTCTGTAGCTTTATCATTAATGATCAACCCTTTACGAATGTCTTCTTCCACAATCTCAATCGGGCGGTTTTGAATTTTTGCAGTGATCTTTGTCTTGTTGGAGTTCACCCTTGCAGTGCCCCAGAATTCTCTAACTAGGCATTCATCAATCTGCACATGAGTCCTCAGGGCATGGTTAATTTTGCAGACGTTCATTCCTGCAATCAGTGAATAAAATAACTCCATGTGCTTCTCTGGAGGGTTTTCAAGGTAAGCGGGAATGCAATGATCCCTAGCGAAAAGCATATCCTCATTTATCATAGCTTCAGCCATCTGAGACAACGAGACAAGTGGATCAGTCATAAATTCATCAAAAACTCAACGAAATTGTAACAATCAACACAAGTTTCAATGTTTCTTTTCAAAAATTTAACTTCTCAAGTGAAACTAAGAGAGATTGATTTTGGTGTATAAGTTTTAATAAATTTACATTTTAGACTTTAACTTGTAACAAAAAAATAAGTTCAATGAGTTAAAACATGTTCACAATTTTAAATATGTTGTTTTAGCAAGATTACGATTTATTAAATGGGTTTACGATATTCAATCCGGGTTTACGATAAGGGAATATTGACCGGGCCAAAGTCCAATCGTAATCGCTGAAGCCTGGTCGTAAACGCCTTAAAAACTCATATGGCCCAGTCGTAAACTACTACGGAAACACAGATCGTAAACGAGGATCGTAAACGCCAACGGTCGTCTCCTTCGCTGCGACGATCGTAAACTCATACACCGCCATTAACATACA
>JBCNJP010000023.1:58764283-58782255 GCA_039602395.1 Deinandra increscens subsp. villosa
CTTAAATCAGCATGAAATAAGAAAGACACAAACAAACAAAGAACAAGACAATATGGTCCTCACTGATCTTAATCAGTTTCGCTGTAAAGTATCGCTGGAAGAACATCAGTTTCGCCCAGAACAGAAAACCCTCTTTTGGAAGAAGAAATGATCAAAAACCAATCCAAATCACTATGGAGTAATGATCAGTTGATTGCATAGGCTTCAGGACATCAAAACATACAATATTCAACCAAATTTCAATCCAAAACAATCAGATTATAGATCCAAATAGATTTTTAAAAGTTTTACCAAAAACACTAAAAAAAACACCAAAAATCAGGAGCACAAAGGCTCTGATACCATATTATTGGTCCTCACTGATCTTAATCAGTGCTAATGAAGGTGTTTTGAGAAGAAAACCAATCAAATATCAATAAAGGATGATTTCCAATAGCTAAAATGGGTTTTTAGTATTGAACAATCACAACTACAACCAAATGGATGATAAGAGATGAACAATAGCTACAAAGGTTGAATAGAATGCTCCTAGCCGTCACCAAACTTACCAAAATCCAGAAATCTTGTATTAGGGTTGATAAAGTTGCCAAAGTTACAAAAGAGTGCACAAAGGCGACAATTTATACAGATCAGTAGACAGTTTCGCTGGCAGTTTCGCTGGCAGTTTCGCTGGCAGTTTCGCTAGCCAAGCGAAACTGTCACTGATACCAGACTAAACTAGTTACCGAGCGAAACAACAGTTTCGCTCGGTAGTTTCGCTAGCTACCTAAAAGGACAAAATTACAATTGAAACTAATCTAAACAAGCAAACTTAACAAAACTATGAATTCCTCCCTACATTGATCTTCAATCCCTCCCCTTGGGAAGCTCATAGGTCAAAAGCTTATTGGGAACCTTGGCTTCGTCTTTCAAACTGCAAGATCCCTCCACCAGGATCCCCAACCATTGTTGTTACTTGTTCTAGTATTGTTTCAGCAAAGACAAGGAAAGGAAATTGTTTAAAGACATACACATCACCAAAACAAACTACTAACTAAAAAAGAGGGCTCAGACCGTTGCATCGTCTTCATCGCCCATCGCCTTCTCGGGAACCTCCAGCTTCCCGCCAGCATCTTCTTCGTCTGCCTTCTCCACAGACTTCCCCTTTTCTCCCGCATCAGCACCGGCAGCATCAACCAAAGGAAGCTTGTCTCCACTAGTCGGGATCCCAGCCTTCTCCAGTTTCTCCAAGGATAGCTTCCAGGCATCCACCGTCCATTTCGAGCAAGTGACCCCCTCGGCTTCAGCTTCTGCTGCCATTTTCAGCATTGCCTGGAGCACACTGCGAGCAGCTGACTGCTTGGAGATAGCATCCTCCACCTGCGCGGCTACCTGGAACCTCAGCTCCTGCTCTCTCAGCTTGTGCTCATAATCACGAGTCTTGCCCTCAGCTATCTCACCTTGGATGCGGATGGTGTTCCTTGCCTCATCAAGCTTCTTCTGGGAATTGTTCAGGTTATCAAGAGAGAAAAGAATCCTCCATACAATCGGCATTGTTTGGGAGTAGGAAAGGCCGGTGATTTTGAAGAATTCGTTTACGATGGCCGGAAAGGGATAGGACATTCCAAGAAGGAAAGGATAGTAGAGAAAACAAACCCAGGTTTTGGACATGCAATCGGCTTTCAGCCGGGAATCGAAATTTCGAATGACGGCCGACGGCGGAAAGAGGCCAGATTCCTTCAACTGGCGGATGTCACCGTCGCTGAAATTGCATGTTTCTTCTTCATTGTAGGGAAGAATCCCCTGATCAATGAAGTCCTCGATGTTCAACGAGGAGGAAGGAGTGGCAGAACGAGTGTTCTTCTTCGCCATGACCGGAATAAAGTAAAACGAAAAGAAGCCGGAGAAGAAGAGAAGAAACTGACCTGAAACGTCGAAGAAGCTCGAAAGGGTTTTTAGGGAGAAGATGGTGAAGTTATGATCTCGGAATCTTGTATTTAAAGAAAAGTAATGATGGTTATCCCATCAATCGGACGCCGTAAAAAACGTCAAATCCAACTGTTTTTACCGTGATAACGGCGTGAAATACTGGGTTAAGCGAATCTCGCCAGCTGTAAATCTTATCCACAGGCAGCCGAGATTCGGGGGCAATTGTTAGCAGTCGATTTCAGGATGCTCATAGGAAAGCTACATAAGACCAGGAATCTCGCTACGGTTTGGGAATCCCGTCCAGTCAGGTATCCTGAATATTTGTTATCGACTAACCTTTATTTTTTCCATGTGCTTTATTTGTTTTCAGGAACGTTGTAGAGCTTAACCGTCTCCTGAAGACTCGGTCTTAACTAACTGGCACGTGGGAAAGTGGGTCGCATCTTCTTCAACGGTCGAGAGAAGTGGAGAAAGAAGATCCCGAGAATCCCGGATAGTTAGTTAGTTGTTAGTTTGTTATATAAACCGAGGATTCGATCAGTAGGAACACACAACTCACTCACACATTAGCTCTGATAGCATACGATCTCTGTAACACTTAGCCTGATCGATCAAACCTCCAAAACACTTGTAATTTTCAGTTTCCTATCAATAAAATTGTGTGGTAGCGGGCCCTTCAGGCCGGCTCCCGAGGTTTTTTTTCTAGGATTCCTAGAGGCAACTCGAAGAATCCTGGATTTTTCCCTCGTTACATCCTTGTGTTCAGTTTTACATTTCGAACATATTAGCAAGCACACTACCTCACATTCTAAGTTTGGAATACGAGATTCCTTTGTGAATTTTTGACCAAAACATGCTCCACTACTGATGGAGCCAGTCAAAGGGGAGCCACTCTCTCTATATTTAGCAGTCTCGGGCAGCTCGACAAGTGCTGTACTCGTTAAAGACCATGAAGGACAAGAGCATCCGGTGTACTATGTAAGCAAAACATTATTAGATGCTGAGACCATTATTCTTACTTAGAAAAATTAATTTTAGCTCTTGTTATGGCTTCTCAAAAGTTAAGGCATTACTTTGAAACTCATGTTATTTATGTGAAAACTAACTATCCTATTAAATGTGTCTTGAGAAAGCCATAAATGTCAGGGAGAATAGCGAAATGGGAAGTTACACTAAGTGCCTATGACATCATATATGAACCAACAACAACAATAAAATCTCAAGCTCTTGCGGACTTTGTGGCTGATTTCAGCAGTGACATACTGCAGGAAGTTGAACTAGAGGTCAAGCAACTCTAGGAAACTTTAGGCAGTTGGATATTATGCACAGATGGAGCCTCTAACTTCAGAGGAACAGGATTGGGTGCACTGCTAAAATCGTCACAGGGGGACATTATACCTCTATCTATACATTGTGAATTTAAGGCTACTAATAATGAAGCCGAATATGAGGTTTTGATTGCAGGATTACAACTTTCTAGAGATATGGGTATCCAACACATTCAAGTTTTTATTGATTCCTTATTATTAACTAACCAGTTTAATGGATCCTATTCAATGAAAGGCGAAAGACTAACCAAATATCTAGACCTTGTCAAAAAATTAGCATTATCTTTTGAAAATTGCAACATATCACAGGTGCCTAGATAGGAAAATGCAGAAGCTGATGCTTTGGCAAACTTAGCATGGTCTCTAAGGATCCCAGAAGGTGTCAAGATTCCCATAACTCACATCCTAACCCCGACAATTGAGGAACAGGAAGTCAATGATGTCACAGCAGATAAAGATCAAGAAGTGATGGATTCTCAGGATCCTCAAGGATCATGGACATATCCCATCAAGAAGTTTATCCAAGAAGGAGAAATCCCCAAGAACGAGAATCCTAGGATTTTCCGGACAAAGGTAATCCCATATTCAATAATAAATGGTATCTTATACAAGAAATCTCTTGCAGGTCCATACTTGAGATGCCTAGAACAGCCCGAAGCATATGCATTACTCTAGAATATTCATGAGGGAGATTGTGGCAATCACGCAGGGGGTAGATTACTGTTTTCTAAATTGTTAAGAACAGGATACTACTGGCCCACTATGAAGAAGGATGCAATGGCTTGTGTTTAAAAGTTTGATGTGTGTCAACGGCATAACAACATCCTCCATCAGCCTGCTAAACCGCTCCACTCGATATCATCCCCATGGCCATTTATGAAGTGGGGTATGGACAGAAGGAGGTGATCTCCATCATTAAAAGGAATATCCTAACAAGATTTGGAATCCCATCAGAAATAGTATATGACAATGGGTCTCAGTTTATTGGTAAAAGAACAACTCGTTTTTGTGAAGCTTGGGGCATCAAGATGGTGACTTCAACTCCTGTGCATTCACAAACTAATGGTCAAGTAGAATCAACTAATAAGATTATCATCAACAACCTTAAGAAGAAGCTAGGAGCCAAAAAGGGAAAATAGGTTGAGGAGCTCCCATTTGTGTTATGGGCTGATTGAACAACTTCCAAAAGTGCTAATGGTCAGACGCCATTCTCCTTGATGTTTGGTTCAGAAGCTGTGATCCCTACTGAAATGGTGATGCCGACTACTAGAACAAGTTTCCAGGATCTAGAAGCGAACAATCAGAAGCTCCTTGAAGATCTTGAAACAGTTGACGAAATCAGAGATCTTGCAAAGTTCAGAATGGCGGCATACCAGCAAAGGATGGCCAAGTCTTACAAAAGAATCTCAGGATCAGAAGGTTTCAAGTAGGAGACTTGGTACTTAGAAAGGCTTTTCAGAATACTACCAATCCAGCTGATGGGAAGCTTACACCTAAGTGGGAGGGTCCTTACTTAGTTGATTCAGAAGCTGGAAAGGGGGCATATAGATTGGCTACTATGGAAGGTGAGCTGCTCCCAAGAGCTTGGAACGCAATTCATCTAAAGTCATATTTTATGTAAGTGCCCTCAGGATCCTCGGAGCTTCCCAAAGGATCCTTGTTTAAGCATTCAAAAACTTCGAGTATGTGTTTGATTCTTATTTCAATTTCATATTATTATCTTTTTGAAGTGGTTACTGACTTAGGCATCGGACGGGTGTTAGCCAAGCTAACACCCACCCCTCACCAAGCCTTGAGTGTTTCGTAGAAGTTCCAATCATCCTGTCAGAAGCTAGAGGCTGGTCACCTCTTCTAAGTTTAAAGCATTCTGAATGCAGTCAAAGGTTTAGGAGGTTTTCACCTTCTCGTTCACTAATGGGAATCGCCTGGAGCGCATGACCCTTGCCAGGAGGGCACGATGGTGGCCTATGGTTCAAGGTGGTGCGACCAGTCCATCTACGGGTGGATGATAATTTCATCATTGTTGATCATAGAGTGCATCTCAAAAATGGGTGGCAGACGTGCCATTCCAAAAAGGTCATAAGGTTTTTGGCATTTTCATGTCAACAAAGGTTTAGGCACTCTCGTGTCTCTCAAGTTTTATGGGCTTGACCCCAGTTGGCTTAGTCCCAAGTGTTTTTGAGCTTGACCTCAGTTTAACAAAGGCTCTTAATGTTTCCACATTAACTAAGGTTCGGACATGTTCATGTCTCAAAAGTTTATGGGCTTAACCATAGTTGGCTTAGACCCAAGATGCCTCAAAAGATCAAAATGGGCTTGACCTTATTTGACTCATTCCTAAGTACTCGAGACTTACTTTCAGTTTTATCAGGATTCCATCAAGTCTATCTTAAGTATCCCTAAGGATTCTCAAGGATCTTGACTATCTCAACAATTGGAAGATTCTCGAACATGTGACATTGGTAATGCAAATATGATACGCTTTTATTACTAACTAAATGTTGAATGACATCATGGTTTGTTAATGTTAACAAGTTTTGTAAAATCTTAAGTTTTTAAATTAAATAAGGTTACTGAGCATCCTATAGGATCCTCACTGGACTACTTTCGGAATTTACAACATTATCAAAATACGAACAACACACCATGATGGTCAAAATGCTACTAGATTATGTTCGTCATGCATAAAATTAAAGAAGTTGACCCCAGGCTTCGTCTTGGAACCTAAGATCCCTCCACCTGAGGCCAACCATAACAAAATATTTTCTGAGAAGCTTAGACTTCGCCTTGAAACTTAAGGTCCCTCCATCCAAGCTTCAATGAGTTAACCTATCATTGTTTTAGTTTCACCACATCATTGTTCAAGAACCACCAACCAACAAACAGAAACAAACAAAAAATGTGGGATCTGACCTAGTCAAGATTTCCTTCATCGCCCACCTTCTCCATAACAGCTTCCACCTCCTTGACCTTATCCTTCTTCGCACTAGCATCCTTGTCCACCACAATGATCTCCAGCTCAGCCCTCTCAACAGCCTTCCCTGCAGCCTCATCCCTATCAGCCTTCAGCCTCTCGAAGCTCTCATTCCAATCCTGAACCTGTCAGCTCTCTGGATTGAAGCCTTCAGCCTGTGCACTAGTGGCCATATCGATCATGCACTCGAGTACACTGATGGCGGCTAAGTACTTTACATTATGATCGGCCATCTTCAAGGCTTGAGCAGCAGCAGCCTCCTACTCCTTGAGCTGCTTCTCATGGTAGCGGTTCTTGCTAGCAGCAATCTTACCCATCTGCTCAATGTGGAGCAAGGCTTTATCGAGTTTAAGCTCAGCAGCTTCAAGCTTCTGCTCGGTTATGTCCAGCTTGCCTTCTAGCTCGATTACCTTGTGGCTCAGTTTATCAATGCCCTGCATCAAATAAAGTGGACCAGAATTAGCAAGGGAAGTATTCTATCTCCAATTTTAACATACTTCTCTAATATTTCTGTACACTTACAATGTTCACAATAGCCTGTAGAGAGAGCAGCTTGTTGGCTGCTGCAACAGGAGGGAGGCCATCAAAGCTGTCCATATTGATGGTGGCATCAGGGACTTTGCGCTTCATAGCAGAGGAGGTTTTGGATCGAGTGCTGGGAGGCCGAAATTTGGGAGCTGAGACATCTTGAGAGGCCTTGCTGCTGGTTTCTTCGGTTTTTTCCTCA
The DNA here is from genome assembly GCA_039602395.1 of Deinandra increscens subsp. villosa. Classification (NCBI taxonomy): domain Eukaryota; kingdom Viridiplantae; phylum Streptophyta; class Magnoliopsida; order Asterales; family Asteraceae; genus Deinandra; species Deinandra increscens. The sequence continues at coordinate 58,771,221 of JBCNJP010000023.1, forward strand.
TTGGCAATTAAAGACTTGAGGTTCATGGAAAGAGAAATTGGAGGCTGAACCTGGAGTTTCATCAAAGACAAATGGGAATAAGTTTCACGAAACGGTAAAATACAGTTTAAAAGAAAATAAAAGCAAATGCCCTCAAGTACCTACAAACATGGTCTTGGATGGGCTTTGAGATTATTGAGAGGTGGTCCGAGCACTTGCTACACCTTTAGGAATGTAGCTTCTTTCAGAGATTGGGATGCTGTAGAGTTCTTGGAGCTTCTTGGAAGAATCTCGGGCAGGTTTGATCAATGCTTCAAATTTGGGAGCTGCAAATACAAGAATCAAGCAAATCAGTAGCAGAAGTAAAGAATTTACAAAATTAAAGTAGCTCAGGAAACTCTTCCTGAAAAACCGTATACGGATCGATTCTATGGATGAGACAGAAGTTTTGTCATTGATTCATGTCGAATGATTACATAACGAAGGAGTATACAAACGTTTAAGCTCTGGGGGAGGTCGGACAGAACCTCCCCTCTCATCACACAGACACAAGACAGAAACTTACAAAGAAATACAAAGACGAAACTATTTATACTTCTTCATTCTGTCCGAACTGGGTAACCTCCGAACCTGCTCCGAGCTTCCTCCGAACTTGGAGTTCGGACCACCTTCGGACAACTCCGAATCTGGAGCTCGGCTGAGGTTCGGACCTCAGTTCATGTTTCCGACAAATCAGTCTGTTTGACAATTCAAACAGTAACAGCCACACAAGGTTCATGCATCAACAAATTCCCCCTTGGGCGTTACTGTCGAATCCAGACAAATCGCTCCACCAACTAAGAACGGCCATGCAAAACGAAGTTTTGTCATTGATTCATGTCGAATGATTACATAACGAAGGAGTATACAAACGTTTAAGCTCTGGGGGAGGTCGGACAGAACCTCCCCTCTCAACACACAGACACAAGACAGAAACTTACAAAGAAATACAAAGACGAAACTATTTATACTTCTTCATTCTGTCCGAACTGGGTAACCTCCGAACCTGCTCCGAGCTTCCTCCGAACTTGGAGTTCAGACCACCTTCGGACAACTCCGAATCTGGAGTTCGGCTGAGGTTCGAACCTCAGTTCATGTTTCCGACAAATCAGTCTGTTTGACAATTCGAACAGTAACGGCCACACAAGATTCATGCAATAACACTTCCTACCCCTGATGACCCATTGGGTAGGAAGGTTCTTGCAACCGGTTAAACTTTTTCTTTTGACAAAGAAAAATTGGCGTCTCCAATCATGATCATTGTGAGAAGCCCTAGGAACCATTTGGGCTTCTCCGGTTCTGGTTTTCAGAACAAACCTACTATTACCATGGGTACCAAGCCGGTACACTTTGCAAATTTCAGCAACCCCAATGTTCAAACCACGGGTATGATTGAGATGGTGAAGTGAGAAGAGGATTCGCCAAATCATTGGCATGACTTGGGAATAAGCTAAGTTAGTGACCGGAAAGAACTTGTTTACCAAAGGAGGAAACAGAAATCTCATGCCGATGAGGAAGGGATAGTACAGAAAACAGACCCAATCAAAAGAAATATGATCAGCCTTCAGACGAGGGTCATAAGGGTGGAATTCGGTTCTAGCAGGGAAGCATGAGGATCGCTGCAACATCTCAATCTTGCGATCATCGAAGTTGCAGGTTTCTTCCTTAGTCGCCGGAAGCAGACCCTGATCAGTGAACCCTACGTCCACATTGTCGGAGATGATGGCGCTAGAACGGAGTAACTTCTTGCCCATCGTAAATGAACTGAAGAGGACAAAGAGAAAGGGACTAACCTGTGGAGATCGGAGAAGCTCCAGGGTTTCCGAAAGGGATGTGAAAAAAATGAAGGAAGGGTAAGGCTTATAAAGCTAAAAATGCCAACGGGAATTTGGCTTGGGAGTTGGGCCGAACTAATTTCATTTTGATCATGATTACATTAGCGATAAGATCAGAGAATTCAAATTCTTGACAGCTGGCTCACATGCTGAAAAAGCATATAAGGATCAATTCTATGGATGAGACGGAAGTTTTGTCATATATTGTGTTGAAAGGGTATATAAACCGAAGGAGTATACAAACGATTAAGCTCCGGGGGAGGTCGGGCAGAACCTCCCCTCTCAACACATTGATCAGAAAGACACTGGACAAAAACTTGCAAAGAAATACAAAGATGAAACTATTTATACTATTCATTCTGTCCGAACTGGGTAACCTCCGAACTCTGTCCGAGCTTCCTCCGAACTTGGAGTTCGGACCACCTTCGGACACCGCCGAACACATAGTTCGGCTGGAGTTCGGACCACAGTTTATGTCTCCGTTAACTCAGTCTGTTTGACAATTCGAACAGTAACGGCCACACAAGGTTCATGCATCAATAAATTCCCCCTTGGACGTTACTGTCGAATCCAGACATTCATCTTCTAGCAATCTTCAGTTAGCATGCTACAGACACCTCTATCTTTAGCAAACTCCCCTTGACCGAATCATCAGGTATGCAGGAAACAGCTTGCAATCTTGTACAATCACAACAATCAACAAAATTCCCCCTTTCTTCAAGAACATCCACTGTGAGAACTTATCAATCACATAGAAAGATACTTCAAACCACCAGATATGACATCAAGATGCAGGATCACTTCATTTAATCGTCATGAATAAAAAAAAATCCACAAACATCACTGCATTTGACAGAAATCTTCAATCTTCACCAAATTGTAATACATTATGATCTTTATGAAAACAGACACAATCAGCAGCTTCAATCATAGAAATTCCCCCTCAGCATGAAATCCATCCCAATATATTACTTCGGTAACGTATATCTCATTGCAGACTGGAATCTAACCAAGTCTTCATAACTTAAGAAAGTATCAGGCTTATGACAGAGAGTTCTAAACCATAACCGAAAACTTTGACATATCAATTCGCACGAACACCAGAAAACACCACCTTTCCATGAAGATTAAAAATCACCATCAACCCTGAACTGATTGCTTTTGAATATTCACTTTTTCAATTATGAAACTATGAAAGTTTTAGGGTCCCCAAATTTCCCCCTAAATAAGTGACATATTCAAATCTTCAATATTCTTCAGTTTGTGTAGACAAATAAACTCTGATAAACGCCATCACAAAGATTTAATTTCTCAGAATTCAATCAATCTCCTCAAAGTAATCATATCCATGTCTCCGAATCTCTGTCCATCATCAGAAACACCCGTTCATGAATCTCTGTCCATCATCAAGAACAATGACTACCCACAAACTCATTTCTTGAAATTCGATCACTAACTCGTAACAAATATCGTGATCTGGATTTTCTTCAAACATAACACCCCACAACTACCGAATCAAGGGTAAACTCGATAACTGATCTGCTTCTTTGAAATTCCCACCTAACGGGGTTTCGGGGACAGCGCCCCTGAGAAGCGGGGTCCAAGGGGCGGCGGCCCCTGGCGGGGACCAAGGGGCAGAGCCCCTGGCTGGAAATTTTTGAACTCGAACCAGACTCAGAATTTGATCGAATTTTGATATCCAGATACTTCTGTTAGGTAAAAACATGACTCAGGAAGACTCGATTGATTAAAAACCAAACAGAAACACTTCCAATCACCCCTAACCGAAGGTTTAACGTCTCAAAATGAAGAAAAACGATAGATTTCGACCATAGAAAGAGCCAACAGCTCTGATACCACTTGAAAAAGCATATAAGGATCGATTCTATGGATGAGACGGAAGTTTTGTCATATATTGTGTTGAAAGGTTATATAAACCGAAGGTGTATACAAACAATTAAGCTCCGGGGGAGGTCGGACATAACCTACCCTCTTAACACATTGATCGGAAAGACACTGGACAGAAACTTGCAAAGAAATACAAAGATGAAACTATTTATACTATTCATTCTGTCCGAACTGGGTAACCTCCGAACTCTGTCCGAGCTTCCTCCGAACTTGGAGTTCGGACCACCTTCGGATACCGCCGAACACATAGTTCAGCTGGAGTTCGGACCACAGTTTATGTCTCCGTCAACTCAGTCTGTTTGACAATTCGAACAGTAACGGCCACACAAGGTTCATACATCAACACATGCGCCATCCGCCAAAAATTTGGGGGCAATTGTTGGTACCAGATTTCAGGATATATTGAACAGCTCGCAGAGGCTCGCAAGCACTTCACTGTAAGGATCCTGAATTTTATTTTGAACTAACAATTACCTTCCCACTAGTTTAATTTTTGCAGATGACTATCGATATGACACACGTGCCCTAAAGACTCGGTCAACTAACAGAAAACGTGGACCAAGTGGACTCTAAAGGCTAGCTGGGCGACGTGGGATTAGTTTCTAATTTATAGGAAGTTAGTTATGTAATCCTTGATATATATTGAGCTCTAGGGTCGCACACAACATAGGACACTTGTTCTCGAAACTCTCTGTAACACTTAGAATACGAGCTCACTTCATTTGTACTTGAACAATTTCCGTTATATAAAAGTTTGAGGCAGCAAGCACTTTAAGCCGGCTCCCGAGGTTTTTTGCTAGGATCCTTGAGGATACTCAGGGATTCCTGGATTTTTCCCTCGTTATATCCTTGTGTCAACATCTAAACTTTCATTTTCATTGCCAAATTCATCAAACACACTACCTCACTTACAAAGTTTGATCAACTAATTGCTTAGGCAGTTTTTGACCAAAACAATAACTCCAACGTTAACCCAACAATTTTCTCAAAATGATTTATTTTTAATTCCAAAAATCCTAGTTAATCTAATTTAAATAATTAAACAACCAATATTTCTCTCTAAGCATGAGACAACCCTAGATCTAGGTCCAAAACCATATTCCATACAAGAATCAACACTCTAGTTTAACAATCCCATGATTTAATCAAGATCTAATCAAGATCTATTTTATTAGAAATCAAGAAAGTGCATAAAAATCATCTTTTTACTCAATAAAGCCTAGATCTATGTTCATGATGGTGATTTCTCCATCCTTAAACCTTAGATCTACCTTCAAGATCGTGTTTTCATCAAGATCCAACAAGATACCTATGTAAAAGTTTAGATCTATAAAATCCATGGAAGAAAAGTAAGAAAAAGGTAGACTTTTTATATAAAAATCAAGCTTTCATCACCAAAACACTAGATCTATCAATTATGATGTTTTCTCATGACCAGTCATGTATAAAAATGAAGTATAATCCAGCCCTAACAGAGATCTAACAAGATCTATAAAGATCGGACAATTGTTCAACAAAAAGTGTCATAAAAATCTATAAAAATCAATAAAAATCAATAAAAATCTATTATTTTTGTTCAAAATCACTAATTCTACCCTTGTAATGCAAGTTGTAGGTTTAGAAATGCATAAAAATTGGATCTTGATGATGGGGGTTGAAGGATTCAAGAAGATGGAAGTTGGGTTTGATGAATCTAACCTTTTTGATGGAAAACCGACAATTTACGATGCTCGAAATCACCAAACTTGGCCTCAAAAGCTTCAAAGATCTTGCTCCTAGATGATCTCAGCCGTTTTTAGGGTTTTAGGGTGATTAGGAATGAGAGCATGGAGGCTAAATGGAGAAAAGTTGCTTAAATACACGAAATAAAGGCAAAAGCAGGTTTTTCTCAGCCCATATCGGTGGACGGTACGCGAGCCTTCCTCCAGGAGGCTTTGCGACACGTGGCGCCTTCCTAGGGGTGCTCGCGTGCCGTCCTCGATCCTTTTTCGCGTACTGAGGCCTTTTTGACCTGTTTTCACCCGATTTCTCCAATTTAAGATTACCATCATGTCAAACACATATAGTCCACTCAATTTGATATAAATTATGCCTCCTAACGATTAACAGTTGATAAAATATCGTCCGATATGCATTTTTGGTTGGTTTTGTCGTTTTTCTCGTTTTTAAGTAATTCACTAACGTTTTGCGATCCGCTCAAGTGTGTGATTTTATGACATGGTAAATTGTCATATGACTCATAAACATGCTAAAATCGATATACGGAACTCAAAAATGTGATCTCCCAGTTAAAATCGAAATCGCGTGGGATTTACCGAACTTTCACCGTTTCCGTTATAAACCTTAAATTCACACCAACCTTCACTTTTATTTACTTGTGTGTGTAACTAGTATTACACAAAAGGGTCATACATATTCAGATTGATCAAATTCCCGGTTGAACGTAATTTAGCGATGTGTTCGCATAAAATCCAAAATAAAGGCAAATTGAACATCGGATAGATCGATAAAGATGATAATGGATCCAATAACATAAAATTAGGTTATTAAACATAAAATTTGATCATTAACCATATATTTGATTATCAATCATCGAATCAGGTTACAAAACGGATAAATTTATACAATCGAAAAACCCGAAATGCTACATGGTGTACACGTGCAACAGTAAGATCAAAGGGATAAATTAGAACATATATTGTGTTTGAACTAATCAAGTTTTGTTTCATTGAAAATAAGTTACTAAAAAAAACAATTTCATAGATTTGTCAATGGTGCACATGTGCAATATAGTCTGCACGTACACCATGGTAACAAAATGTAGCTACAATTACGATTTGGAAAGCACAATATGTGTAAACTAAACATGTGCAATAAATATTTAAAAAATATCATTGAAAAATTATGAGGTCGTAATGCAAGTATGTAGTACATTTACAATTTGCATACTGGTTACAATGCACAAGTGCACTACAACTAGATTTGGGACATAAGAACATGATTTGAGAATAATGCACGCGTGCAATAATGTTATTATATATGTCACGATTATAATGAACATGTGCATTATAGCTCGTGGCACAATATCACTTTGTGCACACGTGCAATATGTTGTCACTTTGTGCACACGTACAATAACGGTACGTGAGTATACCACGTATGTGCGATATGAGATTAGTACACGTGGCCACCGTGTGAGAATAATGCACACTTGTAATATGTTTGTAATCCATTTAATGACTACACTAAGCGTATACAGTACTGGTGAAATCGTGACATAATAACATCATGTGATAATAATGCACATGTGCATCACCTTAATACCGAAAAGAGTTCTAAGGGCAACTTGTGTATAATGATGTAAATATTAACAAATGAAAACTCAACTATCAATACTATTTATAATACACTTGTGTATTCTCGTTCCTTTTTATTTATTCGGGAGCATCTTAAACATATGGAAGACATCTTTACATGTACACAATTACTGAATGAAACAATTTCCGTCCATTCTGTATACATATACTTTTTAATGTACTTATACCGTGTAATATGTTGTCAGGACGAAAGAGCTCAAGGATATCTAGCCGAGTTGGCTAAAAGTCTGGTAAGATCGATACACAACTGTCGCATATAATTACATGGACCATAAATTCCAAAACATATATAGTTTATAACATGCCAATCAGAAAGAACGTCGGTAAAGAGGTTAAAGATCGTATACAACCTAGAAGACGACACGAAGGTCACCACGAAAGGATCACCAAAAAAGTATATCATCACAAACAACGATGCCAGAAGAGTTATAGATTATGTTACATTTGGTATTTTTAACAAAACGCCCTTCGTGTAGCATAACGAACACGTGCAGTATAATGCACATGTGCAGTATATATGTGCGGGTCACGTATAATCCGTGTTTTGCAACTTATTTTAAAGGGAGTTGAAAAAGCATATAAGGATCGATTCTATGGTAGATAATATCGAGACATAAGTTTTGTCATATATCGTGTTGAATGATTACATAAACCGAAGGAGTATACAAACGTTTAAGCTCTGGGGGAGGTTGGACAGAACCTCCCCTCTTAACACATTGATCTGGAAAGACACTGGATAGAAACTTACAAAGAAATACAAAGATGAAACTATTTATACTATTCATTCTGTCCGAACTGGGCACCTCCGAACCTTGTCCGAACTTCATCCGAACCTGAAGTTCGGACCACCTTCGGACACAGCCGAACATAAAGTTCGGCTGGAGTTCGAACCACAGGTCATGTTTCCGATAACTCAATCTGTTTGACAATTCGAACAGTAATGGCCACACAAGGTTCATGCATCAACAGGAGTTACCCTAGACACGTGCATTATAAATTAAGATCGTATATTCGTATCTCGTATACAGATGGATGTAAGAGGAAGCAACAACAAAAGCAAAAGAATGAAGAAGTCACGCTAGAAGATATGATTCCAGAGGATGCGACATAAGTTTTGAAGCATAAATTCACTTTATTTCCATGTTTAGTTCTATTATTGTATATAATTTGAGTGACTTCTATGCTTAAGGTTAGTTTTTACATGGTACCCGAAGCAACAAGATTAGTGGTTTCAATATGTTTTTGACAGGTTCTGATTCCAATTCAATGATAAACTGGTTTTTCGATTTGGGTTTTGAGGGTTGTGTATGCTTTTCCATTGTATGATATGAATCGACTATTTGTTGTAGATTAGTTTGGTTCCATCCATTTCATTAGTCACATAAGGTGTAAAAGATCCAAGCACATAAAATGTATAATAGAGTAGGTATTTAATTGTTGATCGGAATACACAGTGTCGTATAAGATGCGCATGTCCGATGTGTATGTAGCAAGTTTAGCGCACATGTGCATCACATAATAAATTTGAAAACATAAACCCATTACGTGAGTACGATGCATATATGCATTATGCTCGGAAATTATGTCATCGTAACACGACATCGTACTCGGTAATTGAGACATGTAAACCTAAATAATCTAATACAAGGTTAATAATTTGAAATTGGAAGTTACGGATCATTTTTTTTTTGTTTTTAAACACATGCAGGTTGGAATATACGTCGTGGATGTAGACCACGCATGCAGTACATATCAAAATTGAGCCATAAGCACGCCAGATGGGTATAATGCACATGTGCATTATGGTTATAAGCAGGTGTTGGAAGCTATGTAACGAGTCGAGTGCACGTGTGCGTTACAGATGATGCTATAATATAAACACATTACAAAATTATGATGCATGGGTGTGTATAATGCACATGTGCATCATGGTTATAAGCGGTGTTGGAAGCTATGTAACGAGTCTGGTGCACGTGTGCGCTAAAAATGAGATTACTTTATATACACATTACACAAGTACGATGGATTATAAACACACTACACGAAGTATGATGCACATGTGCAGTATAGGTTTAAGCCCATACTTGTATGTGACTCGCTTGCTCCATGTCTCTAATAGGGCAATGTCACTATAAGTACATACTATTGCCATGTCACTAATAAATATAAGTTTTGTATACACGGAAAAATGCTAAAAATGGTTGTAAAATTATCTGACTTGTAGCTCAACTGCCCTAGGCTGACTTGCAGACACCAGCACTAGCTTTGGTTCAACCCCAAAATCAGATCCAAACCCCACCTTGATCCATGCATACCACACCTCAGCTAACTCGCAATACCCAAACTTCTCCAGTAAATACAGAAACAACATACTTGTCTCAATATGTGCTTAGGGCTCACCAAAAGTATAACATAGGCTCTAGGTTTCACTGATCAGTATTCAAAATACATGGTACGATTAAGTAAATCTCAGTAGCCAGCAAAACCAACAGGTCAATCGAATGCTTTCTAGGTCAAGTAAAACTTTATGTTCCATGCAACCAAATGTCGTGAAGACATCAATGCATTATCCTTTTCTAAGTCCTCAAGCGTTGCTTCACCAATCTCAAGTCTCCAATCACTCAAGCTCAAATTTCCAACCTCATGTAAATTCTAACCCAGTTCCCAGAGCCATGCAGTTCCAACAAGCTAATATGGTCCCACCCTCGTCTTTCAGACCCCAACCGGCATCCGGTCAGCCAAGTTATTCGATGCAAGCTGAGCAAGTATATCCTGTTCCTTCCAGATGGTTGAGCCACCAACGTATTTAACAATTCCACATGTTGATTTTGTGAATATATATCCCAAAATCTATAATATATTTGAATGGTTTAGTGATTCTAATGACTTGGTAACATGATGCATAAAAGACACAAAAGAGAGACGTGGCCAAATTCCCATCCTAGTCAAACACCCATCGGTAGATATCACATAGAAGTCTAGTGGTGGTAAAGATATGTTTATAACTGGACAAAACAAGAGTTCAATTACAAGCTAGTGTTTCAAACAAAAGGAGTCTATATATCTCAAAAATCAAGACTGTATAGTTCAAACTACCTACATATTAAACATCATTTCATCTTACTGACCTAATAAACATAATTGAGATCAGTTCAATATCCGATCGACATGAATATCACGTATAAATCGATACTATCTTTTGATTAGTGTCGGAGTTTGAGGTATTCCAATTGGCGGAATCCGATTGACGGGAAGAAGATTCCGACCCGCAGCGAGTTTCAGGTTGTCGATTTGAAACAACGATGGTTTGGGAATGAGAGTGACTGCAATGGAGAGTTGTGAATCCTATTAAATAAATAACGTTAAGTTACAGATATCAAATATAAAGGGATAGATTTCTGGATTGCAGCGCGTAACTCGTGTAGATGGTGACCTAGGTGTCCGTCTAGACGAGCATTTGGTGGCGCAAACGAGTTTGTGGTCGGGAAGATGAAACAACAGAACCACCCGATTAAAAGAAAAATAACATACATACATGAAGGATGATTATACTTTGAATAAGACAGTTCATGTGTTAAAACATATAGGATGTTTAGGGACATACTCAACATGCATCAGTAACAATTGCGTTGGGTTGGCTTATGATGCATGTAAGGAAAAATAGAGCTTGGAAGATTTCCGGCTGAAATGCCAATTTTACTAGTTCCGGCTGAAGTTGAAGTTGAAACGGAATTCACACTTCAAGCGGAACAGGCAGTTCAAGCGGAAAGAAGCAATTCTGGTACTTAGCGAATATTCCGGGTGAACTCGATTATCCACCAGATAAAGAGTTCAACCTGACTTTTCCTGAGATGTCTTTTCAGCAAGTCCATTCCTATAAAAGCTTCTCGTATGCTT
>JBCNJP010000023.1:58782755-59072952 GCA_039602395.1 Deinandra increscens subsp. villosa
TCACACTTTAGCTCTTCAATCTCCTTCATTACCGTTTGATTGGTTTTTTCTTGCTGATCCATTTGATTTTTCACCTGCTTAATCAAGGAAAACAAATCATTGTTAGTAATAACAGGATCAACAGATTGAACCTGGGATCCTGTGAAGACAGGGTAATCAGTCTTTCTCGGCTGCTCGTCCACTTTCTTCTTACGGTCATTAGTCTTCTTCTGGCTTCCTGGAATGGAAGGAAGAGGAGGAATGGAGGACGATGTAGGGGCCGAGACAGTTTTCTGTTAGTTTGACATTTTTGAGATTGGAGATCAAATGAAGTGAATAAGGTATGGGATTTTGATAAGATTAAGCACCACTTGCCCCACGGATGGCGCCAAACTGTTTTGGTAAAAAATTCACAAAGGAATCTCGTATTCCCAACTTAGAATGTGAGGTAGTGTGCTTGCTAATATGTTCGAAATGTAAAACTGAACACAAGGATGTAACGAGGGAAAAATCCAGGACTCTTCGAGTTGCCTCTAGGAATCCTAGCAAAAAAACCTCGGGAGCCGGCCTGAAGGGCCCGCTACCACACAATTTTATTGATAGGAAACTGAAAATTACAAGTGTTTTGGAGGTTTGATCGATCAGGCTAAGTGTTACAGAGATCGTATGCTATCAGAGCTAATGTGTGAGTGAGTTGTGTGTTCCTACTGATCGAATCCTCGATTTATATAACAAACTAACAACTAACTAACTATCCGGGATTCTCGGGATCTTCTTTCTCCACTTCTCTCGACCGTTGAAGAAGATGCGACCCACTTTCCCACGTGCCAGTTAGTTAAGACTGAGTCTTCAGGAGACGGTTAAGCTCTACAACGTTCCTGAAAACAAATAAAGCACATGGCAAAAATAAAGGTTAGTTGATAACAAATATTCAGGATACCTGACTGGACGGGATTCCCAAACCGTAGCGAGATTCCTGGTCTTATGTAGCTTTCCTATGAGCATCCTGAAATCGACTCCTAACAAAGCAGATGACAAGTATTCTTTCAAGGAGCTCAAAGCAGCTTCATGCTTCTCACCCCATTCGAGCTTCTTGTTCTTCTTCAATATGTCATAGAATTCTTCGTGCTGGTCCCTTTAATTGCTATGTTGGCCTGGGCTTAACGATATATTTTTCATAGCCGAAGTGTAGTAGTCTTTGGCTTCTTGTTAATCGCTCATTATTCTTACAACTCCCCAAGGTGTGGGAAGCTTCACACACTGATGATAAGTTGACGTAACTGCTTTCATGTCATGGATCCACGACCTCCCCAAGATAACGTTAAAACAAGAAAGGGAGTCAATTACACATAATTTTTGCATGGAGTTGGCCCCTTCAACGTACACAGGAAGCGTGATGTCTCCAACTGTATGCTTGGTTTCTCCACTGAAACCTACTAACACTGAGGATCTTGGGATAATTTCCTCTTCTGGGATGCTCATCATTTTTAGCACATCTAACTGAATGATATTGACTGAGCTATCGTTATCTATCAGGATCCTGCGAACATAATGGTTAGCAATGCACAATGTGATTACCAGACTATCGTGATGAGGATCTTGGATATCCAGCTTATCAGTTTCATCGAAGGAAATGATTTTGTCTTCAGTCAACATCGCGTTCTTCTTTGGTCGGCTTCCTTGATCCATCTTAGCCTCTCTAGCATGTCATTTAGCTGAGGAGAAGGAAGCTCCAGATATATCAGATCCTCCCGAGATAAAGTTTATCACCTTGGCATTCGCTGGTGGTGACTGTGCTCTTTTGGGCAGCTCGGAAGCATCCTGAGTCTTGCTCTTCTTTCTGCCACACAATTTTTTGAGATGCCCCTTACTGAGCAGGTAGTTGATCTCTTTTCGAAGAGCTATGCAATCATCTGTTAAGTGCCCAAAGTGTTCATGGTAGGCACACCACTTAGACTTATCCTTCCAGGATCCCTGCTTCTCGGAGTTCCTTGGCCATCTGGCTTTATCACCAAGATCCTGTAGAGCACATAACAAACCACTTACGTCAACCGAAAAACAATAATCAGATACCTTTGGGAAGTCTTCTTCATCCTCCTTATCCTCAACTTCATTGACTCTAGGATTATCATTCATGTAATAAGGCTTGGATTGTTGTTGATTTCTAGGAGAATACGTCCTTCTGCATGAGGATTCAGGTTTTGACATATCACTTCTTTTCTGGACTTTCTTATCATCTTCTAGCCTGATGAACCTCAATGCCCTTGTTCTAACTTCATCAAGGTTCCTGCAAGGAGTCATAACTAGGTCATCATAAAAATGGGAATCCCCTCTTAGCCCCATTTTTAAAGCTTCTACAGCAGCTGCCATATCCAAGTTGGGAATATCCAGAGCTTCTCGACCAAACCTGGCCACGTAGTCCCTAAGGGATTCATCAGACTTTTGAACTATCCTGTACAAGTCACCTGTGAGCTTCTCAAAGCTTCTGCTGCAAGAAAATTGGTTATTAAACAGGTTAACTAAATACGGAAAAGAAGTAATGGTGTTAGGAGGGATACTGAGCACCCATTTCAAGGCTGGTCCTGTTAGTGTTGAGCCGAATCCCTTGCAAAGGCAAGCTTCTTTGATGTTTACTAGGATGGGATTGATTACCATCCGTTCCCTGTATTGCGCCACATGCTCCTCAGGATCCGTGGTCCCATCATAGAGTTTCATGTTGGGATTCTGGAATCTTTTTGGAATCTCCACGTCAGAAATGGGCCATGCAAACCTGGAAACTCTGTGACTGCCTGCAGGCACTTCAGGAATTGGCCAGATAACACTACGGACACTTGAGATCATGTTCTTTAGTCTTTGAAGCTCCCTGGCTATAGTTGGGTTGATACCTGCATCCTACACAGTCTCTTGGTTAGGATTAGCATAAAAATTATCAAAGTTGTTACCAGCCCAGGGATTCTGAGGATGGATCCGGGATCCATATCCAGCATCTCTAAGGATAGTCGGCTCAGTTGTGGTCTCCACTTGCATGGGGTTGAATTCTCCCTCATGCATCTCCTGAGACGAACATGGAAACATGCCTGTAGAGACAAAAGGGTTAGAAAATAAGGATCCTTGGGGATGCTGAGCAGCTTGGAAACGGCTTGAGATTTCTAGGAACGGCTGAGTTGAGGATCCTTGCAGCAATTGAGTAGTAGGTTCCCCTGGCTTTTGGCTCCAAGGCTCTTAAAGTTTAGACGTTATGAACCGCTGAGACTGGGGCCTGGGTAGTTGTGCTGAGTATCTCGGCGGCTGCTGAATTGGGAATCCGGCTGGCTGCTGGATCGAGCATCTCGGCGGCTGCTGACTTTCGTAATCTTTGAAGTAAGAGTCTGGAGGTTGCTCGGAGTAGAATCCGGAGTACTCCAGATCTACTACCCCCGAAGTCTTCTGATATTGAGAACCCGAGAATCCCGAAGCAGTAGCCGTTGCAATGTTTAAATTTGGAGCTGTAGAGGATTTTGAATTATGTTTTGGTTGCTCCAATATTTCCGGGGAGTCAAAACAGAGCGATTTCGGCATCAAAGGGCTAGTTTCCTCTACTGATTTCTTTTATTTCTTCAATTTCATGATCTCCTTCATCATTCTCTCGTTGGTTTTGGCTTGTTCATCCACATGAGTCTTTATTTGCCTGATCAAAACATACAAATCGTTATTATAAATGGAAGGGTCGGTGGACACACCTTTCGATCCAGTAGAAGTAGGATACTCCATTCTTTGAGCATCGCTGTAAATCGTTTCCTTTGGCATAGGAGGACGACTGGTGCTAACAGTCGGTTTGGTGGATGGAATGGATTGAGTCGACATTTTCAAAAATCAGTAGCGGGAAGGAGATCAAGGCTCTTGTAAGGACCAAGAATTGTGGCTTGTGTATTAAATAGTCACTTGGCGGATTATTTTGAAGGCCTATGCATGTGTATAGGTGAAAATTATATGGGCTATGGGTATCTTAGGTCATTGGGCCATTTTAGACATGTTTGGGCTCAATTTAAAAGAGTTTAGAGGGAGTTTAGTGGGCCTTAGGGTTCAAATACGGGAATTATTAGCAAATTAGGGTTTTGTGGATAGCTTGTTGACCAAGCTTGTCCATTCCTATTTATAGGAGCCCTAGTGCATCATTGTAGGGGTTCGCCATTCTAGAGAGAGACCAGAGAGATAGAGAATTCGAAATTCTCTGAGGTGTACTAGACGATTCTCATCAATTGTAATCGTGTGCATCGACAAGGTTTTATTGTTTTATTAATTGTGTTTATCATTTTATTTCTCTCATCTTGAATCACTCGATTAACTGGATTCCGCACACTCAATCGAGTAGTGATATCGTGTTAAGAACCGTTATCGGGACTTATAATTGGTATCAGAGCCAAGAAACTTCGTTTCGAGGCTCTCACGATATCTGATTCAAGTGTTTCTATGATTTTCGGAGTTGTTTTGAGTGTTTTTTTTGTTTTTTTTGTGTGTGACGGCTGTTAAAAGTTATTAGGGTTCATAACTTTTTTTTCATCTGTTCTTGCTCGTGAGGCTTTCTATTTTGGTATTTCGATCTGAAATATTGTTTTGTGGTAGTTTTTTTGGACGAGTTTGGTATTAAATTTTTTTTTATTCGGGTTAAAGGTATCCATCGATTTGTCTTTGTTGACCGTGATCGGAAAAAATCAAGAGATCCTTTAGTGGGTTGAGTTTTAATTAAAAAATATATCTCTCGAAAATGCTATTCTATTTTACAAATTTATTCGTGAGATTTTAGTCATTATTTAGGGAAGTGGTCAAAGGAAGGTGGCTTATTGAGTTTTCGGTCAAATAATTTTGTTCTCGGTCATCACGGGAGTTTCCGATCATCATATTCAAGATTTTGACTAGTCAAAATTGGTGTTCGGAGGAAATTTAGTTTTCGGTTCAAAAGTTCACAGCCAAGTCCAATTCTACGTAACTTGAAGTGCAAAGAAAATTACAACTTTGCCATTGGGAATTAATTAGTTTGTGTGGTTCATATCAACCGGTTTTTGAAGCAGTAAACGACCGCTCATTTTATGTTGGTGCAAATTAATTTTGACGGGGTTTTGATCGTTGAATTTTTCTGCACCTTGTGGAGTGATTCGGTTTTTTTTAATTTTCATATTTTTGCTCCAAGTGTTTCAAGGTGTTACTAACGATTTTTGTGAGCTTCTTGTGATTGTGTTTACAGGTTTCGTTCGTGGTATAGAAGAAAGGCAGTTCAAATACTCAAGCTTACCGGTTGAATTTGTGGCTTCGACCGACTTTCAACCGGATTCATAAGCTTTCCGATCGTGTTTGTGACTTTCCGATCGACTTTTCGATCCGTTGGTCACTTCTCGATCCATACTTTTCGATCAGCACGTGGCCTCGTCCCGAGAAGCTTGATTGAAAAGTAGCTTTTTGATTCACTGACCTTTTCGATCGAGCCGAACCTCTGCCCGACCGAAAAGCCTCTTTTCGATCGATCCTTGGCTTTTCGATCCGGATACTCTCCGATCGGTTCCTCATACTTTTCGATCTGTTCCTTCGATCGTAAACACCTTTCCGATCCATCACCCTTTCCGACCGAGAAGCTCTTTCCGACCCATTTTTTGTCCAGTCGAAAACCTTCTTTCCGATCAACCTTCTCGATCTATACCCTGTCCGATGGAAAAAAAACACTTTTCAACCTACCTTTCTGATCAAAAACCCTTTTCTATCCGTTTAAGTCTTTCAGTTCGAATTCTCTCTAGAAGTTGATTCAAAGTCAATGGCAAGTACTCAAGTTGTTTCTCGTGCTGTTGATGATCAAACTCAGATATGTTCGAACTCGGCATGCTCAGAATCGATCGAAAAATATAAGCAACTGTTTCGAATTGAACAAAGAGACCGTATCAATGCAGAGTACAAACTAGAGAATCATCTAAAACAAGTTGAACCCAACAAAAAGAAGTTAGAGGCTGTAGATGAAGAACTCAGTCAGCAGATGTATCTTTTCCGAACATTCCGCGAAAAAATTGCCAAAGAAGAGGAGGAAAAGCGGAAGATCAATCATGCTGAAGGATCATCGGTTTGTAATGGCGAGGAATGCTCAAATCCCACATATTGTGCTTTGATTAAAGAATGGGAGAGCAAGTTTACAAACGAATGTAAGAATCATTCACAAACCACTTGGGAAATCAACAACTATAAAGATATTGCAAGGCTTTATAGAGAAAAGTTTGAAGTAGTTAAACAAGACCTAGTTAAGTGTCAACAAGATAAGAGTGATAAAAGCACCCTTTTAAGAGTGGCTGGAAGCAAGGTGGAAGAATTGACGCAAGAACTCACTGAACTGAAGGCAAAGTTTAATTCTACTGAGATTGCATTGGTGAAGCATCAAGTTATACAAAAGAAAATGATGGACTCTCACCATGCTTTGTTTAAATCAGAAGATCGACTCAAGAATGTGCAAGAGACATCCGGTCTCGGGGATGCAAACTCTCCTCCCCCACTACAACATGAGTACATCAAACTGCCTCAAACTGCAGAGGAAGTGTTGAAAGAGTCCCTTTGTTGGGCTATATTATGTAAGGCATGAACATTAGTTGGGCTTTTGTATTGGGCTTAATCTAGCTTAGTTAATAGGCCATGTGGGCCATTTAAATGATTATGATTGGGCTAGGTTAGTGTTTATGATTGGCCCAAGCTCATGTATGAGGTGGTATAAATACCACCTCATTGTAATCGATTTAGGTAAGCTTTTCTATACAAACTTGGAGTTTACGATTTCTTTGTGTGCTTGCTTGTTTACGATCAGCTTCACAAGTGGTGTTCTTCATTCAAGATTCAATCTTTCTCTTAGATTGTCTCTATTTCTTCTACTTGTTTCTTGAATCAATCGTTTTTGAGGATTCCGCACTCATTTACGATCAAATATCGTGTTCTTGGTTTGATTTCGGACCTACAATTGGTATCAGAGCCAAGAATCTTAGATTCGAGGCTCTCACGATATTGATTCAAGTGTATTTCTGGGTTTCTGTTGGGTTTTTGTTCAAGTTTTGAAGATTCGAAGGTGTTCCAGGTGATTACGACATGTGCTGCTGCTGTTCAGTGAGTTTACGATTGGGTTTTGTTGAAGATCTTCATATTTTGGCGTTTACGAGTGGTCCTGCTGGTGTTCTTTGAGTTTACGACTTCAAGATCACGTTTTTGTGAGTTTACAATTCGTACGTTTTGGGTTTACGACATTTCCTTGTCGTAATTGGTGTTTACGATCGTGCCAATCGGAATCGCAGGGTCGGAAACGTAGTTTACGATCAAATACGATCGTAATTGTTGTTTACGACTACGTTGGTCGTAATCGGAAATCGTAATCATAGTTTACGACATAATCAATCGGAATCGGTGTTCTCGAGTTCTTCGGATCGTAATCAGGCGTGTCCGATCGTAATCGACTATTTACGATCGTAATCAGGTGGTTTTTTATCGAAATCACAGAATTTGGACGTTTGGACTTTAGTTTTAAGCTTCCTAAGCTATCGAGATGGATTTTGAACCAAGTATGTATCAGAAATTGGACTTCGAGATCGGGTCTATTACTCGTCCACCTAGACTTACTTCAGCGGATAACTTCTTGGAATGGAAGTATAGGTTCGAGAACCACTTGAAAAGTGTTGATTTAAGGTTATGGAGAGCAGTGTTGAATGGACCACACATACCAATGCATGGAGCGGGAGCTAAAGCAGGAAATGCTAAGACTGAGGATGAGTTTGAAGATGAGGACTGGGAAAGGTGCAACAAGGCAGAGAGGGCATTTGCGATTATGACCATGGCATTGACACCAGATATTGCCCAAGGCTTTAAGCATTGCAAGACGGCGAAGGAACTGTGGAATGCATTGATCGTTGCTTATGAGGTATATCCAGACATCAAGGCAAGTCGAAAGCAGATGTTGAAGCATAAATTCAATTTGTTTAATCACATCCAAGGTGAATCTTTCGAAGCACAAGTGCAAAGATTTGTCTCTCTGATGGCAGAAATGTCAAGTTATGGTGTGGAACCGGAATTGGAAGATAAGAATTTGAAGCTGCTAAACAGTTTGCCAAAGTCATGGAACACCAATATATCAATTATTAAGGACAACAACAAATTGAGTGAGCTGTCTCTGGATGAAATGATCAACAAGTTGAAGTCCAAGCTGATTGATGATAAGCAGCGTGAGTTGAATCATATAAGCTCACTTAGTTTGGCTGGGAAGCTGAATCAAGCTTTGTTGTCGGAAGAGGTTGATGAGAAGCAGAAAGGAAAGTCTGTTGGAAGTGGATCAAGTTCGGTGACTAAAACGAATGCATTTGTGGCACAACCCCAATCTAGTTCAAATGGAGGAGACAATTCTGAGGCCAACACTGATCCCAATTTTGCTCTGGGTATGGGATTCATGAACAGTTACCATGCCTTAATGGCCGGAACCCTAATTCCCTCTGAGATTCTATCAGGGGAGCTTAATCAGATTAATCCAGAGGATGTGGAGATGCTGGACGTCTCTTGGCAAATGGCTATGGCGGTGTTCAGGGCTAAGAAGTTTATGGCTACTACAGGGCGAAATGTTTGGAAGGATCAAGACAAGATCAGAATGGGGTTTGATAAGACAAAGCTCAGGTGCTACAATTGTGATGAATATGGACATTTTGCTAGGGAGTGCAGCAAACCGAGGAAGGAGAAAGCAGAAATGAAGAAGCCAGCTGATGGGAAGGCTAAGGCCGAAACAAGTGCCTTGATAGTGCAGGGAGGTGGAGGTTATGACTGGACCCCCCAGCTGAAAGATCTGACCCCCCAGCTGAAGGATCTTAGTCTGACACATGCTATGATGACAACTATGGATGATGATGATGAGGAAGAGCATGCTTTTGTGGTTACTGAAGATGAACCTGAGGAGAATGAAGCAATGGCTGCAGATAACACCAAGGTATGTTCTAACCCTGTTTGTGATCGTATAATTACTACTCTTAGACAATATTGCAAAAACTTTGAATCAGAATTGTTTGAAGTAAAATGTGAAAAGAGTTCTCTTAAGGGTAGATGGACAAAAAATGAAGAAAAAGTTAAGGCCCAGAAATTAGACATAACAAAATATAAGAACCTTGCAACTGAGAATGCCTATTTGTATGACAATGCTAATTTAGAAATAGCTGAGCTAAGTAAACAGATAGAAGACCTTAAGCATAAGAACAATGAGATGCAGGTTAAGCTTGATATCAACCTTATGAGAAGCAAAAGGATGTTGCACGCTAGTAAATCCTTAGACACTTGCATAACTGAGGTTAGAATGGGAAAGGACAAAGGTGGAATAGGAATTAGCTTTGCAAGCAAGAACGTTGTTCCTCAAGACAAAACTAGAGATGTTATAGGAATGATCTTAGAGGAGGATCAGATAGATAGATCTGCATCGGAAATGCATGAGGAAGGACCTCCCTTAGATAGTGTCTTGGTTGGAGTGAAGCCTTTGACTGAGGAGGAAATTGAGAATGAAAAACACATGACTTATGGGTTGGGTAAAATGGACAGAGTGATGACAGACCCATGTGAAGCAGGTCCATCCAATACTTCACTGAATAACTGTGTGAGCGCTTCTAATGTATATGTTTGTTGTGCAGATGAAGTAGAAATCAAAGACATTTCTGAGAAGGATGCAGAGTGTCAGAGAGTGGATGAGAGTCATGCGTCTAGTAGTTCTAGTGGTTCTAGTTTATGTTTACCTAAGGATGATGTAATGGCACTTGTGTCAGAACTAGAAACATCCAAGTCAAAACAAGTAGCTGTATCGTTATTAAAAAATGTTTCAGAATCTAATGAAAAAGTGTCTGGTTTTAAAATTCGTGTGCCTAACACAAAAATCGGTCGTGAGACTAAGCCCACAGACTTTGTTGCTTATCCCCAGGTTGTGTCAGCTTTTAATAGAACAAACAAATCTAAATCGGAACAATTTTGTTTAATTACACAATCTGATAAGGATAAACAACGTGTTATACACAAATGGGATGATAAGCCAGAGTGGAAGTCGTCTTACCCAAGACGTACGTACCTCTGTAGCCATGTCAATGGGCCTAGACTCATGAATTGCTTTCAATGTGGAAAGCCAGGACATTTTGCAGCTAACTGTGTGAATAGACCTTACCAACCATACTATCCGCAAAACCCACGGACTAGTATGTTGGAGAAAATGATGACAGGTGAAAAACAAAAACAAAAGCAGAAGCAACAAGCTATGTTTCAGGGGAAGCAGCGTTTTGAACCAATGAAGACTGAACAGTCTAAGGTTTCAAATGCAAGGGCACCTGTGACAAAGCCTGTTGTTGATAAGTGGAAAGTGACCGGAACTCCAAAACAAACTTATGTATCTAAAGGAGTTTCCCACAAGATAAAACCAGAATTCGTTGAAAAACGAGTGGCTAAAGTAAAAAGAGCTAATCAACCTAAGGGCAAAGCGAAAGCCGAGCAACAGGTTTTGAAACAAAAAGGTGTCGCTCAAACAAAACAACTTGTGTATACTAAACTGAAACTTGAGTGGACACCAATTAAAAAGCCAACTGGTAAACAGGTCATTTCACCACAAAAGAAACCTGTGATTGTCAACAATTCAACAACTGTGTTGAAACCAAAGAAAACCACCACATGGAAACCAAAAGTCAACATTCAAAATGAGAATGTGTCTGGATCAAAGTCTGAAATGATTCTCCAATCCGTTAACTACATTGATTCAAAAGGTGTGCCCAGATCTGTTATGGCCTGGGTACCTGGATCTCATTAATTTCTTATTCTTGTAGGGACAGCCAAGAAGATCTATCAGCAATCTCTGGTACGTTGATAGTGGTTGCTCCCGACACATGACCGGAGATCTGTCCCTTTTGGAAGATGTAGAAGATTTCGATGGTGGAGGAGTTTCATTTGCAGGAGGTGTGGGTGGTAGAATTAGTAAGAAAGGTGTGGTGAGGAGTGGAAATCTGTCTTTTTCTGATGTTCATTATGTGGAGGAACTGTCGCACAGTTTGCTGAGTGTTTCTCAGATCTGTGACAAGGACTATTCGGTGATGTTCAATCGAAAGGAGTGTATTATATTGAAGCCTGGTGTGAAGATTCCCAAGGAGTGCGTACTGATGCGTACTCCAAGACGATCAAATTCATATCTTCTAAACATGGGCAAACCTCCAACGTCAGAAGAAGCATGCCTCATATCAAAACAGAATGAAAATTTGGCTATGTTGTGGCATCGACGACTAGGGCATGCTAATATGAAGAATTTGACCAAGCTCGCGAAGGGAGAGCATGTCAGAAAGCTGCCGATTAAAGACTTCTCCTCTATTGAAAAATGTGTGGCATGTGCAAAGGGGAAGCAGCACAAGTTGCCACATCGTCCGAAGATAGCAAATTCAGTGTCGTCAGTTCTACAACTCTTACACATGGACTTATTTGGGCCCATGCAAGTTCAGAGCATCAGCAAGTTCTCCTATTGTCTTGTGATTGTGGACGACTATTCACGTTTTACTTGGGTCTTCTTCTTGTCTAACAAGTATGAAACTCCAGCCCTAGTGAAACAGTTTGTCACACTCATAGAAAACCAGCTGAACAAGAAGGTCAAAGCTATCAGATCGGATAACGGAACGGAATTCAAGAATGCTGAGTTGAATATGTTTTGTGGGGCTAAAGGCATAGACAGACAGTTCAGTGCTCCCTACACTCCACAACAGAATGGGGTAGCTGAGAGAAGAAATAGGACACTCATTGAAGCTGCAAGGACAATGATGTGTGAAGCAAAACTACCAATCTTCTTCTGGGCTGAGGCAGTCAACACAGCATGTTATGTGCAAAATCGCGTTCTGTTGAACAAACGTCATGAGAAAACTCCATATCAGATTGTCTACAAAGAGAAGCCGACAGTGGGTTATTTCAAGACTTTCGGGTGTCCGTGCACGGTGCTGATTCAGTCCGACGTAGGGAAATTCGAGGCGAAAGCGGATGAGTGTTATTTCGTTGGTTATTCGGGAAATAGTGCTTATCGAGTCTATAACAAGACCACTGGGTTGATCATTGAAGCATTCAATGTGGACTGGCTTGAAGATAATCCGACGGATGCAGGGACTGGACCAGATTGGATTTTTAACTACGGGTCTCTGTTTGAAGGTTTCAAGTTTTCGAATGATCTTCATAATTTGGGTGAAGAGGAAGAGATTATCACACAGCCTTCTGAATCAAGACCTTCTGTTGAAAGAGTCAGTGACAAAGCACCAGTTCCAGTTCCCACAACTGTCACCGCAGATGCCAACGCAGATGCTTCAGGAACTTCGGGAACGTGTGATATTGATTCAGAAATACAGCAATGTTCAGGTATTAGTGATATAAATGATAATCTTGTGAATACTAATCTGCCTGTTTCAGTGTCTGTGCCAGATATACAGGTTTCAAGGATCAACAAGGACCATCCAGTCAGTAACATACTTGGACCTGTGTCTTCAGGAGTTAGAACTAGAAGCCGCACAGGAGATATCAATGTCTGCATGTACTCGTGCTTTATCTCCCAGATTGAGCCTCCCAATGTGATGGTTGCTCTCAAAGATCCAAACTGGATGGAGGCCATGCACAATGAACTTAATCAGTTCTCAAAGCTGGGAGTGTGGCGACTTGTGAAGAGGCCTGATGGTAAGAAGGTGATTCCCACGAGGTGGCTTTATAAGAACAAGAAGGATGATTCGGGGATCATTGTAAGAAACAAAGCAAGGTTGATAGTACAAGGGCACAGGCAAGTCCACGGTATCGACTATGATGAGGTTTACGCTCCAGTGGCAAGATTGGAAGCAATTCGGATCTTTCTAGCTGTGGCTTCGTATCTCAATTTTACCGTACATCAGATGGATGTGAAGACTGCCTTCCTGTATGCAGAGATGAACGAGGAAGTCTATGTTGCTCAACCACCAGGGTTCATAGATGAAGAAAATCCAGATCACGTTTATCTGCTGGATAAGGCTTTGTACGGTTTGCATCAAGCTCCTAGAACCTGGTATGAAACGTTGTCCAATCACCTGGTGGAGAATGGATATACAAGAGGAGTCGTTGATCAAACGTTGTTTAGAAAAAGGGTGGAAGAAGACATAATCATGGTGCAAGTGTATGTAGATGACATTATCTACGGATCGACAAACGAAGAATTGTGCACCGAGTTTGAGGAGATTATGAAGAAGAAGTTTGAGATGAGTGACCAAGGCGAGATGAGTTTCTTTCTTGCACTTCAAGTCAAGCAGAATGATTCTGGGATTCTTATTCATCAGGAGAAGTATGTGAATGAGATTCTGGAAAAGTTCAAGATGCAGGATTGCAAGCCCATCGCCACTCCCATGGCATCCAGACCACTCTTGTCAGCGGATCTTAACGGGGAGTCAGTGAGTGAATTCCATTATCGGTCGATGATTGGATCACTAATGTATTTGACAGCAAGCAGGCCAGACATCATGTATGCAGTTTGCGTGTGTGCTCGATATCAGGCTAACCCTAAACTCTCTCATTTAGCTGCTGTTAAACGTATATTCAGGTATCTGAAGGGCAGGCCTAGGCTTGGTCTTTGGTACCCGAAGAACACTGATTTTCAATTATATGCTTTTACTGACAGTGATTATGGAGGTAGTGACCTTGACAGGAAATCTACTACTGGAGGATGTCAGTACCTGGGAGATAGGCTCATCTCTTGGCAGAGCAAGAAGCAGCATACCGTATCCAAATCAACTGCCGAAGCTGAGTACGTGGCCGCATCTGCCGGTACTTCACAGGTAGTGTGGATCCAAAACCAGCTCACGGATTACGGTATGGAATTCGTTAACACTCCCATATTTTGTGATAACGCTGCTGCTCTTGAGATTGTGAAAAACCCTGTCCAACATTCCAAAACCAAGCATATTGATATCAAGGTACATTTTATTCGTGATTGCTTTGATCGTGAGCTAATTCAGCTTCAAAAGGTAAGCTCCGATCAGAATGTTTCGGACATCTTTACAAAACCCCTTCCTCGTCCTAATTTTGAATCTTGTGTTGAAGGCCTGAAGATGATTGCCTTCGAGGAATGATCTGATTATCTATGTTTTTGTACAAAGTTTTTGGTTTTTAAATTTTACTTAAAAATATTAATCAAAAAAAAAATAGAAAATGACTAAAAAAAATTGAGTCTTGTTTCAAAAGCCTCACAAAAACAGGGGAAGAAATGGTGCTGGTTAAACTGAAAAGTTTTTATGATGTCTTTTGATAGGACTTGAAAAATTGCTTAATGACGGTTGGAGACTGACACGTGTAAGGCTGATGTGAAAGATTGCTCGAAGATTATATGTCGGTAAGCTCAACCAAAACAATGATCATCCATGTAAGTGCAGTAATCTTAAACTCTATACATGTTTAGTTTCCCATCCTAGTCTACATGGTTTAAAAAACTGAGTCCCGACAAAAATGGGTTGAGAGTGGTATTTACCTAGTATTCACTCTCTCACACACCATGCTTATACTGTATAAGACAACACCACAGGAAAGAAAAAGAAAAAGAAAAAGAATTAAAAAAAAATGAATATTATGAAAAAGAAAAGAAAAGAAAAGAAAATTATTCAGTTGGTCTTCTCTGCGTGCTTATGCGGCCGACCTGATCATCAACTGATAATGTATGAAATCAGAAATAAGTGGTAGTCAAAGCAGTGTTGCATGGTTCCTCAAGTTGGGGGTTTGTGAATCCTCAATAAACTCTGAGGTTGGGTAGGTTTTGCTATGGAAAATTGGGTGTGGGGACGGTTAAACATATCGGTAAATCTGTACCATATTTAAGCACTTTACTGGATGTGAGTTTCTGTGTTCAAACCACCTGACAATTGTCTAGAGTGTCTAGTAACGGAAGCTGAAAGGGTTCCTCAGTCAAAGACCTGTCTGATATTATCTGTGAAAAATACCAGCACCAGGTATGTAATTATTTGAAATTTCTGAGGTAAGTTTGTAAATATTTAATTTTGGTTTTGATTTTATCTGTTTTTACTTTTAAAAATTTTTCATGATCATGATCGGATACTCGGGTATGATTCTGAGGGGAAGTTTTGTAAAATTCTCAAAGTGTCAAAAATTTTAAATGTTTTTGAGAATTATCAAGTTTGGGTGATTTTTAAAAACATTTTTGAAGTTTGAGGGGGCTAAATGAAAGTTTTCCAAAGTGGGTATAAAAACCCAATTCCGTTTACGATCTCTCACAATCTTTCTTCTCACCGTTTACGATTCCGTTCAAAAAAACCCTAACCCTCCGCCGCTACCTCACCGGAAACACCATCTGTCTCATCTCCGGTCATCGTCTGAGAAATCCGAGCAGATAAACAAACTCGCAACCCTTTTTCGACCTAAAACCCTCATTCAATCGAGTGTTTCTGTGTGTGTGAATTGATTTCTTGACAGAATTTGTGTTCGAAACCCTAACTCAAGTTCTTCACTGTATTCAAGTCGATTTAGCGTGATTAGAAGTCGGAATCGTGTTTGGAATACTTGAAAGGTAGTGTTGGTTGGCGTGTTTAACATATTTGAGGTGTTTAATGTGTTTTCGAGAAGTTGCAGGTACAACAATGGTGTTTCATGGTGATTACGATCTCACAGTGAAGAAGACGACGGTTGGATGACTACGATCGATGATTACGATCGTAGTTTACGAGTGACGATTACGATCGTTGTTTACGACCGTTGTTTACGACATTCGGAGTTCACGATCGGGCCCTGGATTTAAATTAACGTTTACGATTGGACTGTCTGATTGCGATTGGGCCTCAATACATCCGATCGTAAACCCGCATTAAAAAATCGTAAACCCATAATTTGAGTCGTAATCTCATAATGAACTCATAAACACCTATTTTTTTTTATTTTGATCAAACTTAATCAATTTTGAGATAAATCAAATGTTTGTGAAACATATGACTCAAATCCAAATATTTCACTTGAATAATTCAATTGAAGTTTTCAGAATTTTTCAAAATTAAATGAATTAATCAAGTGAATTTCAGATTGTTTCCAAACATGATAGTTTTGATGAATATGTCTGATACATATGTCTTGTCTTTCTCAGATGGCAGAAGAGATGCTGATTAAGATATATAATATGAACCAGACCACTGTATGCCGGCTTATTTGGAGGACCCACCAGAAAAACACATGGAGTTATTCTACTCACTGGTGGCAGGGATGAACACGTGCAAGATCAACTATGCTCTAAGGACGAATGTTCTGATCGACGAGATGCTGGTCAGAGAGTTTTGGGGGTCTGCTAGAGTTAATTCAGACAAAACAAGGATTACCGCAACAGTCCAGAACAGGCAAATTGTCATTGAAGAAGAAGACATAAGGCAGGGCCTGAACATTACAGATGAAGCTTCTGATCCAATCTCATACACAAAGGAGGTAGTTTTGGCGGGAGCTCAGTTAATGGGGTACGAGGGAAAGTTTCCGCCAATCTTCAAAAAGCTTCTGCCACACTACTGGAGGTGCTTGGCGCATTACATGCAGAAGTCTTTCCTAGGCAAAAGAACAAGTTTCGATCAGTTGAATTACATTCACGGAACTGCTTTAGTAGCACTAGCCTTGGATTGGAAGTTTAACTTTTCAAAGATGATGCTGCTAGACTGGGTAGGCAATGCCATGCTGAGCGCCAGAGAGCAATTTTTGATGACTCCTAGGTTTGTGCAAATGGTGGTAATGAAGAAGTATCCGATGATAGAGGAGAGAATTGAGAAGCTTGATGTGAAGGTCATGGATTTTGGGGTCTTTGGCTTGCAAACCCAAGATAGAGCGGGTAAGCAAACATTTGAAGGAAGATTGGAATGGACAAAGAGAGGTGCGTTCCCTGAAGTTGCACGGGAACAAGTGATGGATGACTCTGAGCCAGAGGCAGATGTGCCTGAAGTTAATGCATCCATTGCAGAAGAACAAGATGTAACAGCAATTCCTGCTGTCAATGTTCAAGAGGATGATGTCATACCCTCAGATGAAGAAAATATAATGGATGACATTCTTACTGGCCAGGACATAACTGAAGATGATATTTATGGGGACTTGGAGCCACTAACCCATAAAAGGTCAAGAGAAGATATGATTGGGTCGTCTGGCAGTGATGATACACCTCCTGAGCTGAATATAAACGTTGATGAAGTTTTCGAAGAAGAACCCGTCCCTGCTCGTGAACCATCTCCACGAAAGAAATCAGATCCAAGGAGCATACGGTTCAAATTCACCAAGACTAGCTCGAGCTTAATGATTGTAGAACCATCTGGACCCAGTTCTGTGGGACCCAGTGGTCAAGTAGAAACAACTGATGAAGACATTCAAGAGCAACCTTCTGCTTCACAGACAGAAGAGGTGCATGATCAACCTGCCGCTGTGCATACTGAAACTCCAGTTCTGACCGAACATAGCCCAGCTCGGGAAGAAACTCAATTTCTAGAGGTTGATCACACCTTCATTGCTCCAAGCCCAGTAAGAATTAGTGCAGCTCCTGTGGTAAATCAGCCTACAACTATTCCAGGATTTAGGCCGTTTCAAGCTACTGAGTTACCAATTGATCTGAGGATAAGCACAGATCCTCACATCAATTTCCTGGTTTCTCAGAACAGGATCAGGGAAAATGAAATTAAGGCTTTACATGCTGAAATCAGAAGGATGAGAGACAGAGAGATAGCTGAATACAGAAGGGTAAAAGATAGAGAGGCAGCTGACGCTAATAGACAAAAGTACCTCTATGAAGCTCTGATGGATTTAAAGAAAAGATTCAATGCCTTCAAGAGTTCAGTAGAGGGAAATATTTCAGGTGCCTCGGGTCAAAGCTCTTCGACTCAAGGTACAAATGAAGCAGCTGAGGATGATGGAGATGAAAACATAGAGATGCCAGATTACGCCCGAAGTGGCAGAGTTATCTCCAAAGCCCCTGAAGGACACGACAACTGGTTCAGGGAATTCTTCCAAGGACCAGCTCCCACACTATACACCATTGACGTTGGTGAAAGCTCAATTGATAAACGTGGGAGTCGTGAGGCAATCTTATGTTGGCACTACGATATGGAGAAGAAAATCTTTGCCGTTATCCGTGACGGCTATAGTCCAGTGGAGTACTATCAAACACGTGCTCAATTTCACTCCTGGACTGAGCCTGAGATCAGGAGCCTTCTGAGAGCTCCATTTATAAACCGATGGAATGGACCTGAAGGTAATTTGATCAGAGATAACCTAGTAGGCCATATGGAGAATGATTTTAGAGAGTTTGAGCTTAAAGAGGTCAGATGGAGAGAAACCGGGACTGACCCTGCAACAGGGCAGCCTATTGGAGAAGCACGGAGGCCACCAACTAAGCGCACAAGGGTCATCAATATGTTGGACGAGAATGATATGGCGAATGCTATAAGGGTTGGCATATTTGATGGTGCAGCTAAGAAGATTGTAGAGAACGGGTGGTGGTCGAACAACGTTCAGACCTCATTCAGGTTTGATTTGCTGCTACCGTGAAGTGGTCTAATGGTTCATGCCTAGGGGAAGATTGTTGGGCTATATTATGTAAGGCATGAACATTAGTTGGGCTTTTGTATTGGGCTTAATCTAGCTTAGTTAATAGGCCATGTGGGCCATTTAAATGATTATGATTGGGCTAGGTTAGTGTTTATGATTGGCCCAAGCTCATGTATGAGGTGGTATAAATACCACCTCATTGTAATCGATTTAGGTAAGCTTTTCTATACAAAGTTGGAGTTTACGATTTCTTTGTGTGCTTGCTTGTTTACGATCAGCTTCACAAGTGGTGTTCTTCATTCAAGATTCAATCTTTCTCTTAGATTGTCTCTATTTCTTCTACTTGTTTCTTGAATCAATCGTTTTTGAGGATTCCGCACTCATTTACGATCAAATATCGTGTTCTTGGTTTGATTTCGGACCTACACCCTTAATGAAGCAACATGGTATACGGGCCTCAACCAGCACATAAAGATGAAAAGACAGCCACAGAAGCAACTCAGTCTAATAAAACTACTGAGTGTGCAAGCTCAAGCTCCAGTGAGGTGAAGAGATCTGATGAAGAAAAGTTGGTTCCTTATCCAAAGATCGAGACTCCTTATTCCAAAGTTGTGGATGAGGTAAAACGGGAACGAGTGGTGATGACTACAAGGCCCAGCGGTAAGATATTCATGACAACAGGGTCTATGTTCATTTCGATTGTAGGAGAAGAGAGACCCTAATTCACCACTAAGTTCAAAGGCTTGGGTCATGATGGTGGTTTATCATCTGACATTAAGAGTATAAGTCCCAAGATCACCATCAAGCCTCCAACTTCAGTTCCTATCAAGATTGAAAGGCCCAAAACTACAATCAAGTCTCCAATCTCATCAGTGGGCTCATGCAGTGGCAACACTACTTTCTCTAAGAAGTCAGAGGGCCCAAAAGTTCAAAAGCCCTGTTCTGCTCAGTTTTCAGTGAATCAGAAAAGATTCAACGGAAATTCATCAAGGTCAGAAAGATCTGATAACTGGAGACCTGGAGTCTTTACGAACATGCAACCGAATCTCAATGCCTCTCCATCAAAGCCATACAGCTCAAATGGCTACACGTCTGATTTCTACCTGAAGAAGCAGACCTGTTATAACTGTGGAGTTCCTGGTCACATTGCTAGAAACTGCTTGCATCGTCCCTTTGAACCTTATTACCCGCTGAGTCATAAGGTTTCATCTCAGGTTTCAATAAAGTCTAAGCCGATGAATGTGCAACCACCAAAGGCAATGAAGACTGTTAATCCTAAGGTTAAACCTTCTGATGGAAATTGGGAAGTTCCCAAAGAGCACAAAAAACTCTTAAATCAAAAACAGGTTTTTTCCAAATTATGACAATTTTCATAAAAAGGTGAACGAATCAAAACCTCAAAAGGTTGAAAAACCTAAAGTTGTCAATCCAAAGGCAACTAAAACAGTTTTGAAAAATGATTTTAAAAATAAAAAGGTTGAAATACCTAAAGTCACTACTTCAAAGGTGACTAAAACAACTTTCAAATCACCTGGAATTTGGAAACCAAAATCAGAGGCAGCCACACCCCCAATTCCCGATTTTACAAAGGGAATGTGCTTAAAAGAAATAACTTTCAAAGATTCTGCAGGTATACCCAGAACAACAATGGCCTGGGTACTTATGGCTAACTAATCTCTTAATGTGTGCAGGAACAGTCAAGGAGGACTTTCATTAACATTTCTTTGTTTCTGATAGTGATTGTTCCAGGCACAGGAAGGAGGCATCTCTTCACTATATGACATGCATATTTTCAATGGAGAGTTGTTTTCCTTGTGAGAGGTAAAAGTGCTTATGTCAACAAGGTACTGTCTGGTTTAATTGTTTCTTGACTAGGTATGGTTCTGCATAGAACAAAACCCTATTCTGGAAAATTGTCAAAAGATTAACTTTGAAGGTTAGCTTGGCCAATTTTGTCTTATAGTGTGTTAGTATCGTTTAAACAAATAAATAAAAAATAATAATAATAAAATAAAAAAATCAAAAAATAAAAATAAATAAATAAAAAATGTGTGTTGATATTAAAAATCAAAAAGCAAGGGGAAGAATAGAAAAGATGAAATAGTTGACCCCTCAAAAATATTGTGCTTTTTAATTTTTAATCTTTTGTTTGTGTTTTGAGAAGGGATATGAAATATTTTCGTTCTCAGAATGACTGACACGCGTAAGGCAAAAGTGAAAGACATGATCCAAGGTGATGTGCTCGGTAGGCTCAGTTTCAAAAACAAAGGTATGGGTCATAACACTTAAAGATAAAGTATGTCATTTGACGGGATACACACACTTAGGTTAAGTGCTTGTTCTATTTGACTGCGAAATTGTTCCCGATACACACGCCGGACTCCAAAGTGTTGAATCGAAAATCTCAAAAAGTCGGCGTCCCCTCTGTTTTGTGTGAGCAAAGATCTGGGGATGTCAAAGCCGTCAGTCAAGTCTTGCCTCTGCTTTGCGTGAGCAATGACCTGGTGTAGAATGGTTGACGTGTTAATCAGACATTGCTCTGTTTTTGCGTGAGCAAAGACCTGGTTAGTCTGTATTAACGTGCTTGCAGATCGCTGTATATAATTTACACTCCAAAAGATGCCAATGTGCACAACAAAAGAGACCCTCTAGCGTCCAAAACCCTTCAGCCCTGACTTTGTGACTAGGCTTATGTGTTTGATGAAAGGTTACCACCTGACTGATAAACGCCTCTGAGTTGAAATCATACAAGTCTTTGTATATTATCCCTATCTCATTTATGATCTATTCTTTCTCTTCTCAACTAAGTCTCGAGAAAAGATTCAAAACTCTGGATATGGGAATGTGAAAATATGTGGTATGGAATGATCAAGCTTGATAGACTGCACGTATTAATTACCTAGGATTTGTGCGTGACTGTCGGATGTTCATAATTAATGTACCTAAAAGATAAATAAGTGACAAACAGCCGGGAAAATGAGGAACATGGGTTTAAGAAGGACCAATATACTGGCAATCGCCTGGACGTGTTTGAGTAACAGATGCTGAAAAGGGTTCCTCAGTCAGATTCATACGGTTTGATCCCAAATAAAACCTTCTCGTTTAGAAATTTGGTATGTTTGTTTTATTTTTATTTTTCTTTTGAGTCATCTTAAGTTTTTATTGTTTATTTTTCAACCATGGCCAGGTTAATTTAAAGGTTTTAATAAGTTTTATGGGTTTTATGCAAGAATGTTTCACTCCTCCAAAATCTTAAGGGGAGATAATGCGAAGAGTCATCGGGTTCAGGGGAAGTATTTATAGGAAACCCGTAACCTATGTTAGATTTTTTGGTTAAATAAGGCTAACCCGATAACCAGTCATCATTGTCTGGTTAGTGTTTGTTCCATGTTGTGCATGACAGGTTAAATGAGATGTCATGGAGAAGAAAAGTCAATGAGTGCTGCTACTGTTCGTGTTGAAGAACCAGCCGGAACAGGACTTACCCTATGCTCAGGGGAAGTTTGTTGGTTGTTCAAGTAAAGCTTCCAAAGACACGGTTCTCAAGTTTAGGGGAAGCTAATTGAAGAAAAGATGCAGAGCAGTCACAACAAGAAATTCAAGAATGCCAAGACAGAGGTTTTCAAAATTTATCCTCTGAAGTTAATGGCAAGTCAAGACAGTTACTGATGATTCAGCAATGACTCGCCATGTTTCAAGAAAAAGCAAGTGCATGAGAATCCTCCTTTCATTACTTGTTTATCATTTGAAGTCCAAACTGATGCTGATTGAGAGAAAGCTCCCAAAAGTCGTTCATGTTGCCCAATGAAGATTGTCGAAGAAAAGAATCTTCACCAGCCCATGTTCAAGCCAAGGAGAAGACTGCAAGTCTGAAGATTTAAAGTAAAAAGATATTTAATAGCACAAGCCAAGGGGAAGATTGTAAGGACCAAGAATTGTGGCTTGTGTATTAAATAGTCACTTGGCGGATTATTTTGAAGGCCTATGCATGTGTATAGGTGAAAATTAGTTGGGCTATGGGTATCTTAGGTCATTGGGCCATTTTAGACATGTTTGCGCTCAATTTAAAAGAGTTTAGAGGGAGTTTAGTGGGCCTTAGGGTTTAAATACGGGAATTATTAGCAAATTAGGGTTTTGTGGATGGCTTGTTGACCAAGCTTGTCCATTCCTATTTATAGGACCCCTAGTACATCATTGTAGGGGTTGGCCATTCTAGAGAGAGACCAGAGAGATAGAGAATTCGAAATTCTCTGAGGTGTACTAGACGATTCTCGTCAATTGTAATCGTGTGCATCGACAAGGTTTTATTGTTTTATTAATTGTGTTTATCTTTTTATTTCTCTCATCTTGAATCACTCGATTGACTGGATTCCGCACACTCAATCGAGTAGTGATATCGTGTTAAGAACCGTTTTCGGGACTTACAACTCTTAGCTGAATTCAAACACCACTTGCCCCATGGTGGGCACCAAATTGTTTTGGTCAAAAACTGCCTAAGCAATTAGTTGATCAAACTTTGTAAGTGAGGTTGTGTGTTTGATGAATTTGGCAATGAAAAAGTAAGTTTAGATGTTGACACAAGGATGTAACGAGGGAAAAATCCAGGAATCCCTGAGTATCCTCAAGGATCCTAGCAAAAAACCTCGGGAGCCAGCTTAAAGTGTCTGCTGCCTCAAACTTCTATATAACGGAAATTGTTCAAGTACAAATGAAGTGAGCTCGTATTCTAAGTGTTACAGAGAGTTTTGAAAACAAGTTTCGTGTGTTGTGTGCGATCCTAGAGCTCAATATATATCAAGGATTACATAACTAACTTCCTAAAAATTAGCAACTAATCCCACGTCGCCTAGCTAGACGTAAGAGTCCACTTGGTCCACGTTTTCTGTTAGTTGACCGAGTCTTTAGGGCACGTGTATCATATCGATAGCCATCCGCAAAAAATAAACAAGAGGGGAGGTGATTGTTAGTTAAAAACAAAATTCAGGATCCTTACAGTGAAGTGTTTGCGAGCCTCTGCGAGCTGCTCAATATATCCTGAAATCTGGTACCAACAGTTATGACTTGAAATTTTTTTGGTGTCTATATATGTTTAGATTGGCCTAAAATTAATTTTTGAAGACTAAATATGGATTGGTTGATTTTATAGAAAATAATCAAGTTTTGAGACGTCGTAAGGTTTTTAGTTAAATAAATAATTATTTGTTAAATGTTTAACTTAGATTTTGGTTTGACCACTTGATTATTTATATTCTCATATTATTACTTAAATAAATCACCAACGATTCACGTATCCGATCGAGTCCGTTGTGTCATGACGAGTCGCACGTTTTATTCATTTAGATACTTATTTAATTACCTATTTATTTGTCAGTGCTTTCTCCACCGCGTTCGATCGTAAATGTGATCTTCGGGTTTGATGCGAGCCGCTATTCTTCGGTTTTACTCTAGACGCATTCGCCATCATGTGAGTTTTCATAGCCCCTTTTTACTTAAATGTTTTTGGGGTCCAACATGTATCATTTATCAAATTCTGTTTTCATATGCGTATTCTATGTTCGATGATTACTTGAAACTTGTATGATTGGTTAGTTAAACGATGGACGATGAACGATTGAACGATGGAATGATGAGCGATTGAACGATGAAAGTAATTTTTAACATAAACTTGCCAGGGTTACAGTAATAGATCTATTGGCCTAACAAGCTCACTTGGCCTGCCTCGCATGTGGCACCTTGTGATTGGAAGCCTAATTGTCAAGGGTTGGATTACTTTAGCTTATCATTTTATCAATTATCATTTTATTAAACTTGTACGCATGTTTTTGAACGTTACCATTAAACCTATTAATTCTCACCAACTATTTTAGTTGACTTTGTTTATAAACATGTTATAGGTAATGCGGTTTGACTTGGATATCGTAACCATAGGGTTGAATCGGCTTTAGAGAGACCTAATTAAATTATGAGCTCTCATGTTTAGTTTATCTATTATGTCTGATTATCGTACATTATGACTTGGATTCTATGTTTGCTTATTTTCTATGAAATGAGTAACAATTAAGAATATCGCAACCTAGTTTAGTGTTGTGTGCTTCTGGACAATCTTCGCGCCCCGACATATTCCGTCGTCGGTTAGGGTGTGACAGATTGGTATCAGAGCCACAGCTATAGGGATCTTGATTATTAGAATTGGTTTAACCTAGACTGTTGCCTTAGGTGTCTTGCATGAGTGCCTCATGCGCAATGTGCCTAATTGCTTATTTTTTCTAATAAATTGCTTCTTAATTGTTGCCTAATTCAATTGCTTCGTTCTCGTTAAACAGCACGCACTTGAGCACGAATCACTAAGGCTTCCTGGCCTCTTCCTTAGAAAATGGTGCCTTACGTACCATTTAGCAAAAATGTGATTTCCATGATTTTCAAATTTCGTTGGAATTAGGGTTTTAGTGGTACACATGTAGTAACTG
This sequence comes from Deinandra increscens subsp. villosa, assembly GCA_039602395.1. Classification (NCBI taxonomy): domain Eukaryota; kingdom Viridiplantae; phylum Streptophyta; class Magnoliopsida; order Asterales; family Asteraceae; genus Deinandra; species Deinandra increscens. The sequence continues at coordinate 58,807,742 of JBCNJP010000023.1, forward strand.
GAAGGGTGGAAACACCGATAGTCGGGGACTCCGTCAAGAAAAGCGTTACCTATAAATACTAATCAACCGTTGGACCCGGACGCTCACCTGGGACGCCCCGATGAGTGTTGAAACCTATTAGGCCAAATCATATCTCTACCAGTAGGATCTTAATCTGATTAGTCTCGGTTGTAGCATGCCAATTGGGAGGTGAGAACCACTCCGATGTGTTTATCTCAAATGCTTGATTTCATGTTTTGACGCACAATTATGTTTAAACAAATGGTTTTTGATAAACTATGATCTGAGTTACACGATATCAAGGTTTGATAACACACACCATTTTTGCACTAAACAATTTTACCCTCAAAATTTGATTCTCAATCACATCTCATAATGTCTCATCATTGTTAATTCTTGAATCTCAGCATGTTGATCCACTTCAAGGGACGCCGAAAGGGTGATAGCGGCCGCAAAATGGCCTCGGTGATAGCCAAACAATGGCTGAGGTTCTTCCCGGTATCGTGGCTCAACTCCAGCAGGGTGTGAATGCTAACCTTGCTAATGCTGCTGCTATGGCTACTTGTTCATTCAAGCAATTTAACTCTTGTAAACCTCCCAAATTCAAGGGTACCGAGGGTCCCATTGGTTTACATCAGTGGTTCAAGGGGATGGAAAACACCTTCGTGAACAGTGACTAACCTGATCATCTGAAGTTCTCGCTTGCCACCAGCACACCCACTGAGAAAGCCCTCACTTGGTGGAATGGTGAGAAACGGATTCGTGGGTCCGATGAGGCCTTAGCTCTATCTTGGGATGAACTAAAGGAGGTCATTAAGGAAAAAGACTGTCCCCGTTCTGAATTAAAGAATCTTTAGGATGAATTTCGGGCGCTGAAACAATACAGTGGGGAACATAAGGAGTATACCGATCGTTTCTGTGAATTGAAAATTTTGATGCCTGAAGTTGTCACTCCTGAATTTCGAGCTATTGAATGTTATACCGGTGAGTTACCCGAGGACATACAGGATTCTATCTGGACCAGTAATCTTGTAACACTTGACAGCGTTGTTCGTCTTGCTGCGCGTTTGACCGCTAACCATGTGAAGGCGGGCAAACTAAAAAGAAGGGGTTCTAAGAAGGAACCGGGTACTGAAAAGACCGAACCCGCGGCCGAAAAGGAGTTCAAAACTGAATCCTCTCCTGCTAAAAGTAACAAAAAGAAACGTAAGGGGTGAAACTTTGCGGTTACAGCTACTCTTACGCCTGCTATTCCTGCCACTCATGTTGCACAATGGGTTCCTGGTGCACCTCCAGCTAAGAGACCTTATACAGGCACCCATCCTCTTTGTGACTGGTGTAACCATCATCACCTTGTTCAAGCCGAGTGTTGGCAGTGCACCAACTATGGACGATTTTGCCATCCCACTCATAGTTTTTGCATACCTGCGCGAGCCCAGTATCCGGCCCAGCCTCTGATAGCCCAAGCTCCTAATGTTCAGGTTTTGGTTCGGGCTTACTGCAATTGTGGATCCACTACCCATGTGAGGAATTCTTGCCCTGCTCGTGCGGTTGCTAACCCGCATGCTGCTAATGCTAATCGTGGTGCTCCAGGTCGTGCTTTTGTCATCAATACTAATCAGGGTCACAATCATGTCTCTTTATTCTTGTAATCAGTTTTTGTTATCGATTTTATTCTCATAAATCTTTTAGGTTGTATGTTAATCGGGCTCAGGCGGACCATGAGGTCGTCAATGGTACATTTCTTTTAGGTTGTATGTTTGTATCGTTACAGTTTGAGCATTTAATTGACACAGCACATACTGCACTCGATTACCATTCACGGCTGACAAAATCATTCGCATTCCTCATCCGGATGGCCAATTTCTAATTATTCATGGCGATAAACCATCTGGTGGGCTCAAGCTTTTGTCTTGTACAAAGGCCCATAAGTACTTACACAAGGAGTATCCAGCCTTTCTAGCACATATTATGGAGGTCTGAGAAAAAGAAAGGGGAATCGAAGACATCCCGACCGTGCGAGACTTTCCAGAATTTTTTCCTAATGACATTACAGGTCTTCCTCGCGTTCGCCAAGTTGACTTCCGTATCGATCTTGTACCAGGAGCTACTCCTATAGCTAACTCGCCATATCGCCCCGCACCCTCGGAAATTAAAGAGTTGGCTAAACAACTTCAAGAACTTTTTGACAAGGGTTTCATTCAATCGAGTTCCTCACCATGGGTAGCACCTATTTTGTTTGTCAAATAGAAGGATGGTTCGCTTCGTATGTGCATCGATTATCGCGAGCTTAACAAACTCACCATCAAAAACCGTTATCTGTTTCCTCGTATTGATAACCTCTTCGATCAGCATCAGGGAGCCACTTGTTTTTCAAAAATCATTCTTCGTTACGGTTATCATAAGCTTCGAGTCACGGAGGAGGATGTTCACAAAACTGCCTTTCGCACTCATTATGGCCACTTTGAGTTCACTGCTATGCCTTTTGGTTTGACAAATGCTCCTAATATATTCATGGACCTCATGAACCGTGTTTGCAAACCCTATCTTGATAAATTCGTTACCGTCTTCATTAATGATATCTTGATCTACTCAAAGTCTAAGGCCGATCATGAAACTCACCTGCGTCTGGTACTTGAACTCCTGAAGAAAGAACAGCTTTACGCCAAGTTCTCCAAGTGTGAATTTTGGCAAAAAGAGGTTTAATTTTTGGGACACATTGTTAATGACAAGGGTATTCATGTTGATCCTACCAAAATCGAAGCCGTTAAGAGTTGGTGTATCCCTACTACACCTACCGAAGTACGTTCGTTCATTGGTTTAGCGGGCTATTATCGGCAGTTCATTGCTAATTTCTCCCGTATTGTCGTGCCTCTTACTGCCTTGACTCAGAAAAGTCAACCCTTTGAGTGGGGTCCCGCTCAGGAAAGCGCATTTCAGACACTTAAGTAGTTGTTGTGTGAAGCCTCTATCTTAACTCTTCCTGACAGGACGGATGATTTTGTGGTTTATTGTGATGCTTCTCATCAAGGCCTCAGTTGCATTCTCATGCAACGAGGAAAGGTAATCGCATATGGATCGAGGCAGCTTAAGAAGCATAGAAAAATTACACGACGCATGATCTCGAGTTTGGTGCGGTCGTGTTTGTTCTAAATATCTGGAGGCATTACCTTCACGGTACCGAGTGTGTGGTCTATACCGATCACAAAAGCCTTCAGCATATTTTCAATCAAAGGTATCTTAATATGTGCCAGGGTCGTTGGGTCGAACTGTTAAACGACTATGAATGCGAGATTCTCTATCATCCTGGTAAAGCGAATGTCGTGGCTGATGCCTTGACTCGAAAAGAGCATGCCAAACTTATTCTCTTTCAGAGTTCTCATCATATGACCAATCTTAAAGCCCGTATTCTTGAAGCTTAATGCACCTCGGTCAATGGAGGTAATCTGCATAATGAGTTATCTTGTGGCGCTGAACTTCAATTCGTGACCAAGTCGGATGGTCTTCTCTATTTCTTGGATCGTCACTGGATCCCCGATCGAGACGATCTTCGAGCGTTTATTATAAACGAGGCTCACAAATCTCATTATTCTGTTCATCCTGTTTCAGATAAGATGTATTTTGATCTTCAAAAGCTTTATTGGTGGCCTGGTATAAAGAAAGACATTGCACTCTATGTTACTAAGTGTTTGACTTGCATAAAAGTCAAGTCCGAGCACCAGCGACCCTCCGGATTGCTCGAGAAGCCGAGAATCCCAGTTTGGAAGTGGGAGGACATTTCGATGGACTTTATCACGGCACTTCCAAAAACCCCTAGAGGTCACGATAGCATTTGGGTCATTGTCGATCGCTTGTCCAAATTTGCTAATTTTCTTGTTATCAATGAGAAGGATAAGGCTGATAAGTTGGGTAAAATATATGTGAACGAGATGGTTAAACGTTATGGTACTCCTTTGACTATCATTTCTTATCGTGATGGGCATTTTACCTCGCATTATTTGCAATATCTTCATTTTGCCTTGGGAACTCGCTTGGATCTTAGCACTGCCTATCACTCACAGACTGATTGTTGGTCTGAGCCTACCATTCAGACTCTCGAGGATATGCTCCGCGCTTGTGTCATCGATTTCGGGGGCTGTTGGGATACTCTTTTACCATTGATCGAGAGCATTGGTATGGCCCCGTTCGAGACTTTCTATGGTCGAAAATGTCGGTCACCTATATGTTGGAGCTATGTCGGTGAAACTCAAATCACCGGTCCCGAGCTAATTCAGGAGACTACCGACAAAATCTCTCAGATTCTTGATCATTTGCTCGCTGCTAGGAGTCGTCGGAAGAGTTATGCTGATAGACGACGAAAGCCCCTTGACTTCAAAAAGGGCGACCTTGTCCTCTTAAAGGTATCACCTTGGAAAGGCGTCGTTCAATTTGGAAAGAAAGAAAAACTAGCACCTCGTTATGTCGGCCCGTTAAAAATTCTTGAAAAGATTGGTAGAGTGGCTTATCGACTTGATCTTCCTTCTGAGCTAGCCAATGTCCACCCTACATTCCATGTGTCGAATCTTCGAAAGTGTCTGGCTGACGAGAACCTTCATGTTCCGCTAGAGGATGTTCAGATCGACGAGTCTATGTACTTCATCGAGAAACCAGTTGAGATCATAGATCGTGGAATCAAACAACTCAAGCACAGTCGGATCCCGATCGTTAAGGTTCGTTGGGAGTCTAAACGTGGACCAGAGTTCACTTGTAAGCATGAGGACCAGATGAAAGCCAAATACCCTCAGTTGTTCGTTTAGTCTTCTTGATTTTAATTTCGGGACGAAATTCCCAAAAATAGGGGAGACTGTAACATTTCGGGTTTTCCGATTGTCTGAATTTATCCGTTTTGTAACCCGATTTGATGATTGATAATCAAATATATGGATAATGATCGATGTTGATGTTTACTAACCTAATTTTATGTTATTGGATCCATTATCATGTTTATCGATTGGTTTGATGTTCGATTTGCCTTTATTTTGGATTTTACAGGAACACGTCGCTGGATTACGTTCAACCGGGAATTTGATCAACCTGAACATGTATGACCCTTTTGTGTAATACTAGTTACACACACAAGTAAATACAAGTGAAGGTTGGTGTGAATTCAAGGTCTATAACGAAAACGGTCAAAGTTCAGTAAATCCCGCGCGATTTCGATTTTAACCGAGAGATCACAGTTTTGAGTTTCGTATATAAATTTTATCATGTTTATGAGTCATATGATTATTTACCATGTCATGAGTCATCACACACTTGATCGGGTTGCAAAACGTTGGTGAATTACTTAAAAACGAGAAAAACGACCAAACCGACCAAAATTTGCATATCGGACGATATTTTATCAACTGTTAATTGTTAGGAGGCATATTTTATATCAAATTGAGTGAATTATATGTGTTTGACACGATGGTAATCTTAATATGGAGAAATCGGGTGAAAATGTGGGTCAAAAAGGCCTCAGAACGTGAAAAAAGGAGCAAGGACGGCACGTGAGCACCCCTAGGAAGGCGCCACATATCGCGAAGCCTCCGGAGAAAGGCTCGCATACCGCCCACCGACATGGAACGAGAAAAACGAGCTGTTTCCCTAATTTCGTGTATAAAGCAACTTTTCTCCATTTGGACTCCATTCTCTGATTCCTAATCACCCTAAAAACGGTTGAGATCATCTAGGAGCAAGATCTTTGAAGCTTTTGAGGCCAAGTTTGGTGATTTCGAGCATCGTTAAGTGTCGGCTTTCCATCAAAAAAGTTAGATTCATCAAACCCAACCTCCATCTTCTTGAATCCTTTATCCCCCATCATCAAGATCCAATTTTTATGCATTTCTAAACCTAGATCTTTCATTACAAGGCGAGATCTAGTGATTTTGAACAAAAAGAATGGATTTTTATTAATTTTTATGGATTTTTATGACACTTTTTGTTGAACAATTGTTAGATATATATAGTACTTGTTAGATCTATGTTAGGGCTGGAAAATACTTCATTTTTATACATGATTGGTCATGAGAAAACATCACAATTAATAGATCTAGTGTTTCGGTGATAAAAGCTTGATTTTTATATAAAAAGTCTATCTTTTTCTTACTTTTCTTCCATGGATTTTATAGATCTAAATTTTTACATAAGTATCTTGTTGAATCTTGATGAAAACACGATCTTGAAGGTAGATCAAAATTTTCACCATCATGAACATATATCTAGGCTTTCTTGAGTAAAAAGATGACTTTATGCACTTTCTTGATTTCATATAAAATACATCTTAATTAGATCTTGATTAAATCATAGGATTGTTAAACTAGAGTGTTGATTCTTGTATGGTATATGATTTTGGACCTATATCTAGGGTTGTATCATGCTTAAAGAGAAATCTTGGTTATTTTATTTAAATTAGATTAACTAGGATTTTTGGAATTAGAAATAAATCAATTTGAGTAAATTGTTGGGTTAACGTTGGAGTTATGACTTGAATTTTTTTTGGTGTCTATATATGTTTAGATCGGCGTAAAATTATTTTTCTGAAGACTAAATATGGTTTGGTTGATTTTATAGAAAATAATCAAGTTTTGAGACGTCGTAAGTTTTTTAGTTAAATAAATAATTATTTGTTCAATGTTTAACATAGATTTAGGTTTGAGCACTTGATTATTTATATTCTCATATTATTACTTAAATAAATCACCAACTAGTCACGTATCCAATCGAGTCCGTTGTGTCATGACGAGTCGCACGTTTTATTAATTTAGAAACTTATTTATTTACCTATTTATTTGTCGGTACTTTCTCCACCGCGTTCGATCGTAAAGGTGATCTCCGGGTTTGATGCGAGCCGCTATTCTTCGGTTTTACTCTAGACGCATTCGCCATCATGTGAGTTTTCATAGCCCCTTTTTTGGGGTGCAACATGTATCATTTATCAAATTCTGTTTTCATATGCGTATTCTATGTACGATGATTACTTGAAACTTGTATGATTGGTTAGTTGAACGATGAACGATGAACGATGAACGATTGAATGATGGAACGATGAGCGATTGAACGATTAAAGTAATTTTTAACATAAAAATGTCGGGGTTACAATAATATATCTATTGGCCTAACAAGCCCACTTGGCTTGCCTCGCATGTGGCACCTTGTGATTGGAAGCCTAATTGTCAAGGGTTGGATTACGTTAACTTATCATTTTATCAATTATCATTTTATTAAACTTGTACGCATGTGTCACACCCCGGTCAATGGGTTTGGGTGTGAACGAGATGGAATCATAGTCGCGGATACATAGAACAACTTCTAATAAATTTAAAACTTCATAAAAACATTTCGTCATTTCATTGCAGCGGAAAGAGTAGTGGGGACGACAATGTCTTACATTCGAAAATCATAAAGTCTTAATTTAATATTAAAAGCATAAAACATTTTATTGGGATAGTTGGGACTACAACTCCGTAAGCAGGTCCGATAGCATGATGAAGCCCCATTTGCACGTCTTCCATAATTTGCATCAATTACCTAAGAAATAAAGTTGGTGAGGTTCACAGGTTTATGACTCTACGTTTAAAGTTGGTAAAACAGTTTTCTGTATACTTAAATATTACATCGATTTACCGTTGTGGTTGTATGAACTCGCCCGAACCTTGATTTCAAATACTAACGGTTTTGTGACATCCGAGAATTTCAAGGTTTACTTCCGTTAGACAATTCCGTTAGTTACGTTATAAGTGTTAACTTAGTAACTAATGCATAACTAGGCCGAATACGTCCACGACCTTTGGTTGATCACCAAACCCGCCCATATGTGTTATGTGTTCATTTATCGATGTCATTATGTGCAATGTGATTTAAACGCATGATTTAATATTATGAATAGCATGATAATTGTAAATCCTTGATTATGTGAAAATTGCCCTATTTTGGTAACCAGCAAAACTACCGAGCGAAACTACAGATTCGCCCGGTAGCTAGCTAGACTGATTGACCTGTACGGGTTCAGGGCCAGTTTCGCTTGGCCAGCGAAACTGCCAGCGAAACTAGCCTCTGATATAAATAATCTTAATAAACCCTAGTTCTCCTATTTGCCTCTTTTACACAACAAACACACACACTCTTGCTCTCTCACGATTTCTGAAAGGATCCAACTATCATCAGACTATCTAGGAGACCTTACCAGCTAGCACATCATCATCATCAAACCTGTAAGATTCAAGAAACCCTAGTTTGTGCATGTTTTATGTATTTTCAATAAAGTATGATCAAACCTTCATGAAAGTTGTTATGTTTGTATTCTGGATGCTTAGGAATGCTAGATCTATCATAAAGTTGCTAACTTTACGTGCTAAATTCGCCCATGTTAGAGATCTAGGTAGATCTAGGTCAAAATATGTGAAAATGGACTTTTTGGTGTTTTAGCTGATTTGATGATGGAAATCCATGTTTGAGCTGTCAAAGATGATTGTTATGTGTTGGTAAATGATTATTCATGCTAGATGTTAACTTACATGAAGTTTAGAGGCCAACAGATTGATTTTCAGACTTGAAAAGTGTATTTTTGCGACCAGCGAAACTGTTAAGTTCTTTGGGCGAAACTATACAGCGAAACTGTATAGATCTCCTTCCAGCGACACTATGCAGCGAAACTGCAGTGTCGCCGGGTAAACCAACCAGACCAGCTCGAGCGAATCTACCGAGCGAAATTCCCTGAACGAAAGTTCAAACCAGTTTCGGGCGAAACTAGGCTAGCGAAACTGTGCCAACAGTTTCGAGCGAAACTAGCCTAGCAAAACTGTGTCATCGGGTATTGCCTAGTGAAAGTGCTGCCCGTGCACACAGCGAAACTGCCTAGCGAATCTATGCTAGCGAAACTGTGACCAAATCCAAACTTGTGCAAATTGCTTGAATGTTATGCCTTACATGATTATGCCATGATGATACATGCTTTGACTTCTGATGTATATGTGAACCCTTGTTATGATCAACCATCGGTGTCGTGTGTCGTATGTCGAGTCATAGTTTCAACGTACTATGTTATGGGCCATAGTGACGTTAAGTAGAGATTAGACACAAAACTAATACTTAAGACCTAAACGTGTTCATAGGTCTTCGTTAAGCAAACTTGGATTATATAACAAGTGTAGCAGTGCAACCAAAGGTGAGTGTCACTAACCCGTTTACTGTGAGCCCGTTTGGGACACACTGAATAACTTAATGGAAAACAATGCTGACAACTTTACGAGTGCTATGCACTACTTGATGAAACTGAAAACTTAGAATGCTATGCATCTACTGGATGAACTTGAAGTGTTTTATGGGAAACACTTGTGAAACTTAACAAACTATTTCTGAAACGAAAACCGTTTTAATATGGCTAGTGTAGGTTAAAGTCTAAACCACATGATATCACATGATTTCTAAGGATTGCCTTTTTAACTGAAAAAGTCCTCAACTTAATTGTGCCATTAATTGTAAAGCGAGGGGATGTTGGGTAGATCTACTGGAGTTTGACAAACTCCGCCTCGTGACACTGGAGGTGCACGGAGGTACAATATCAGCCTATCTGACCGTGATCCCGAGAGGACACGGGGGAGGCAAAGCCGCGATGACGAATGTCCGCAAAACAAAATGGCTGAAGGCTCTGCCTCTACTATACTTAATCGTCAGCTTTGGTACAAACTTCCTTAGTGCATGGAAACAACGGATTAGCTACCCGCGATATCGGTTGAGCACTTTAATTATACAAGACTAGTACATACCTGATAACTCTGTTACGGACAATAACTCTACTAAATAACAAATGTTTATAAATTGGCGTATATAACTGAGCATTGCTTTTCACAAAAAAATATTACGAATACATATGTTGACACGATTATGATGATGAGACCGGGCCAATGCATGACATGCCCACTGTGAACTCACCAACCGTTAGGTTGACACTTGTGTGGTTTTCACTTTTGCAGATCGTTGAAGAGTATCCATTGAAGGTTGGCATGGCACGTGAAGACTTTTACTTTCATTAAACTAACTTGGGATTTTGACTTGAAACAATGATTTGTAAAGCACGTGGCTAGTGCTAAGATATTTATGTTTTATTCCGCTGCGTAACTTTTGAAACTGTTTTGAAATGAATGTTTGGACTTTACTCTGATTCGTTTAGTATTTGTAACTAATGGTTGTGGTCCTGGTTTGCTCGCACCCCTTAACGGTATAAACTCCGTTAGTGGTTATTTGGGGGTGTGACAGGTTTACCCACCCATAGCATCTCGCCCGAGAGATGCTGAACAGAGTAGAATAACTGACGTGTACCCCAAGACAATCCGGAGTCAGAACTGGAGCTACCAGCTAGGGTAGGGTTATCATCCCAAATAGATCTATTCACTAGCTATCGTTTCGTACAGAACTAATTGAAATCAATTAATGGTGGGATACAGTTTTAAAAATGTTTATAACGATAATGTACCATAGTTGGGCAATCAGTAAGAGAACAAGCAATCATACGGCTAACAGATAAACCATAATATTAAGTAAAAGCATTTATCAGAGTGATACCGGTCAAGTCTTGACGTTTTTTAATCCCGTTTGTATTTGTTTGAAAACCAGATAGTTAACATTTATCGAATAACTATTTTCATGATGCGTTCATATTTATGTTCAATAATATATATAAAAGGATAATCATTAAAATGAATCAACCAAGTTTTAAACATTGTCAAATAATAATGTTTATTATTAATTTTATTGGTTAATCCTGCAAGTTATAATTATTTTTAAATAATTATGATTAACAATTTTTGGTGAATAAAAAATAGTTTAAATCCTTTTGTAAATAATTATTAATCAAAGAATAATTATTTATAATTTATTTCATTTTAGTCATGAAAGGATTTTAGAGCTACATTTTTAATTACAACATTTTATAAAATCGTTTAATATTTCATTTACATGAAATATTTATTTCCTTCTTAAATATTTTAAAACGTTGATAAAATATCATGACGGCACTTGGATTTATAAAAGTTTATTTATTATAAAGTTTTAGGTTGTCTTAATAAAACATGATAAGAAATTTTGGTTTAAAATTTCTAACATTTACGTTTTCGCGTAAATCGCTGTATGGTCCCGGTTTTATTACTACGCAACGTATTTTCATTTTTGATTACTTTGATTTCATCAAAGTAATAATAAACGTTCATGAAAAATATTTAAAGTCAATTGCTTGCCTTTTGATTATTTTGTAAAAAAAAATCTTTTATAGAAATATTTATTTCTACAAATGTCTTTTTATAGAAAACTTCTATTTTTATAACATGTCTTTAATTGGTATAAACTTGTATTAAATCCAAGTATTTATGTCAAATTAATCATTTGACATAAATTTTATTCTTACCATTTTTAGTAAAAATTAAATATATTCTTTTTGTCTTTGAAAGACTTTTATAACACTTTGATGTGTTATAATTCTATTTCAAGTAGTTTTTACATATTCTTTTTATGAGTTATTTAACATCACAAAAATATATAAGTGTAACCATGGTTTTTAATCCCTTATATATTTTAATCTAATTTCAATAACCCATTAACATGTTTATCATTTCATCTCATTTACTAGCATTTTCACAACATAATCAAATGTTCATATCTACTAACACTTTGTGCTAGGACCAACTGTTTAAAGTAAATGCAATCTACTAACACATTTAGTGTTAGGACAAATAAATATTAAATCTACTAACACTATTCAAGTGTTATGACAAATTAAACATATAATCATATAATCATTTAACATTTTAGTTAGTTATTCTTTTATGATTTTATTAACAAAGAAGAGGCTTTAGATTGTTAAACCAACTAACATTGAAATCAATGATTTCAAAAACACAAGAATCATGGTGCACACCTATTACTTTCATTTGATTTCACAAGTGTGTTTCACCACACTCTTTGGCTATTTTAAGTCTTAAGACACCAAGAGTGTGTTTTGATCCTTGGAAGAAAAGAGATAGAGAAGAGAGTTTGGTTAGTTGTTTTAACAAAATGCAAGCATTCAAGGCTTTGGTTGTCAAGACTTGAGAGTTTCATTGTGGGTGTAAATGGTGTAAAAAAAGTGAGTTAGAAGACTCACAAAAGAATGAGGACAAATCGGTGGTGGTTGGCGGTTTCCAGCGGTGGCGGTGGCGGTGGTCCGGCAGGGTGGTCTGGCGGCGGCATAAGGTGGCTCGGCGGTGGAGGCCGCCGACGGCAGGGGGGCTGCGTTGGTTGTCAAGACTTGAGAGTTTCATTGTGGGTGTAAATGATGTAGAAAAAGTGAGTTAGAAGACTCACAAAAGAATGAGGGCAAATCGATGGTGGTTGGCGGTTTCCGGCGGTGGCGGTGGTCCGGCAGGGTGGTCTGACGGCGGCATAAGGTGGCTCGGCGGTGGAGGCCGCCGACGGCAGGGGGGCTGCGGTGGTGAGTGTGGCCGGTTCAAGGGGAGACAAGAGAGGGGAGTGTGTTGTAGTGTGGGGAGCAAATGAGAGGTGGTGGCCCTTTCTTATAATAAAAAATCTAGTTATTAACCATTAGGCTAGAGATTAGTCAATGGGAACTTACATTTGTATGACAACTTATAAAAACCTAGACTAGGTGAGTTGTCAAGATTATGTGGCTCCTAATTTCACTAACTAGTCAATTGTAAGTGGTTAAATTTTATAATCTTCCATGCATTTTATAAAAGGTTGAAGGCTTTTATAAAATATAAAGAGGTTAGGGGATTATAAAAATCATAATTTTTATAAATTTGGTTCAAGTATAATTAATTACAAAGGTGGTGAGATTTGTAGGTTGATGATAGGCCAAAATTCTATAAAAATCTAGTGGGCCAGTTTTATAAAATTCCATGGGCCAAATCAATTTAATTAGTTGGGTTTGGAGATGGGCCGAAGCCCATAAAATCGGGTGAAAGGGGCCGGTTTTCAGTTGGGCTGCGAATGGGAAGGAACCAAGTCGGGGTTGGGCTTCCACGTGGGCCGAGAGAGGAGAGGACATCGGGTTTGGCCCAAGGCCATTTGGGCCGCGGTTCGGGCCTCCGGGTTGGGTTGGTTACCCGGTTGGTCGAGTCAGGTTATCGGATAACGTTTCGGGTTTATTCGGGTTGTTCTGGGCTTATTGGGCTTAACCGGGCCCAATAGGTTTATCGGTTTTTGTTTGGTTTAGTCTTGACAACGGAGCGGTTTACATCACATTTTTATGTTCATAAAAATGTTTTAGGGTGAAACAGATTATATCAGTTTTGATAAAATATAAAAAGTCCAAATTTTTATATTTACGTTTTTATTATTGAAGTTCCATATTAAAAATATGAAAACCTTCATATTTTACGGGTATATGTTTCTGGTACAAACACGAGATTAAAATCAGTTATCAGTTTTCAGTTAGTCATTGAATCCCGAAATTTTAACAGTTTAATCACACAAATAACACGTATGAACACTAAATTAAAAGTTAAAGGAGAGAGGTTTGACCTGTTTTTGGACGAGGTGTCACATTCTCCCCCCGTTAGAAGAATTTCATCCCGAAATTCAGTTCTGGTTACTGGTAGATGCGACGTTCTCAAACATGCGAGGATACTTTCGACGCATTTGGTCCTCGCGTTCCCAAGTGTACTCTGGCCCTCGTCGAGAGTTCCATCGTACCTTGACTATAGGAATGCGGCTATGCTTCAGCTTTTTGATTTCTCGGTCAAGTATCTCGACAGGTTCCTCAATAAAGTGCAGTGTTTCGTCAACTTGAATTTCATCAAGTGGGACGATGAGCGTTTAATCGGATAGACATTTCTTAAGGTTACTAACGTGAAAAACATCATGTACACTGCTTAGTTCGACAGGCAGGCGTAATCGGTAAGCTACTGGTCCGATGGTTTCAGTAATCTCAAAGGGACCAATGTAATGAGGGTTGAGCTTACCTCGTTTGCCGAACCTAATGACACCTTTCCAAGGTGACACCTTTAGCATGACATGATCACCCTTTTCAAAGGACAAGGGTTTGCGACGGTTTTCGGCGTAGCTCTTTTGTCTGTCTCTGGCAGCTTTCAGACGGTTACGGATCTGGAAGATTTTCTCATTCGTTTCAAAGATTAGTTTAGGAACAGTTAATTGATTGTCACCAATCTCAGTCCAGCAGAGTGGGGATCGAAACTTTCTTTCATAAAGTGCATCAAACGGTGCGGCTTTAATGCTGGTGTGATAACTGTTGTTATAAGAGAATTCGGCAAGATGGAGATGCTCGTCCCAATTGGGTCCGAAATCAATCACACATGCTCTCCGCATATCTTTGAGTGTTTGGATCGTTCTCTCACTTTGGCCATGTGTCTGTGGATGGTAGGCAGTACTCATATCGAGTCTAGTACCCAAAGCATTCTGTAGAGATCTCCAAAAATTAGCGGTGAAACGGCTATCACGATCGGATATGATAGATATAGGCACACCGTGTCGTGACACGACTTCCTTAATGTAGAGTTTGGCTCGCCTATCCATGTTATCATTTTCCTTGACTGGCAAGAAGTGCGCAGATTTCGTCAATCGATCTACTATCACCCAGATAGCGTCATATCCAGATCTAGACTTAGGCAATTTTGTGATAAAGTCCATGGATATTTCTTTCCACTTCCATTCGAGAAGTATAGGCTGAGTCAACAATCCAGAAGGTTTCTAGTATTCGGCTTTGACCTTCGAACATGTTAAGCATTTGCCGACGTAGGTGGCTACCTCGGCTTTCATGTTAGGCCACCAAAATTGTTTCTTCAGACCGTGGTACATCTTATCTGATCCGGGATGATTGGAATATCTTGACTTGTGAGCCTCATCAAACACCCATGTCCTTAACCATAGACAGGTACGCATAGTCTATCCATGAAGTTCTTGGTTCCATCAGGTTTCTCGTCTAGTTGCTTCTCCATTCCACGTAGGCCTTCTTCTGCTAGATTTTCCATTTGAGGACTTCAATCTGAGCGTCACGCACTTGTGAAGTGAGATTCGAGCGTATGGTCATACTTAATGCTCGAACATGAAGTGGTTTGACGTTAGCCTTGCCTGGGTGATAATGAATCTCGCATTCGTAATCGTTTAGCAGTTCCACCCATCGGCGTTGTCTCATATTCAATTCCTTCTGATTGAAAATGTGCTCGAGACTTTTGTTATCGGTGAATATGGTGCATTGAGTACCATAGAGATAGTGTCACCAGAATTTGAGAGCAAAGACAACGGCTCCGAGTTCCAAATTATGAGTCGTATAATTCTTCTCGTGAATCTTCACGTATCGTGATGCATAGGCGATGACTTTCTCTCGTTGCATTAGCACGCAACCTAAACCTTGATGTGATGCATCGTAGTATACAACGAAGTCTTCGATTCCGTCAGGTAGTGATAGGATATGTGCATCACATAGCTTTTGCTTTAACAACTGGAAAGCTACTTCAGTCTTAGCATCCCATATGAACTTCTTATCTTTTTAGGTCAAAGCGGTCAGTGGCTGGGCTATCTTTGAGAAGTTCTCAATGAATCGGCGGTAATAGCCAGCGAGACCTAAGAATTGTCGAATCTCATTTGGAGTTGTGGGTGTACTCCAATCCTTGATTGCTTCAATTTTTGTGGGATCCACATGAATACCTCGATCGTTGATCACATGACCCAAAAAGTGCGAATCCAAAAGTCGCATTTGGAAAATTTCGCGTAAAGTTCCTCCTTCTTCAACAATTCCAGGATAAGTCTCAGGTGTTGCTCGTGTTCTTCCTTACTACGGGATTAGATAAGGATGTCGTCAATGAACACGATAACAAATTTATCCAGATATGGTTTACATACATGGTTCATTAAATCCATGAACACTGCCGGTGCGTTTATCAAACCAAATGGCATTACAAGGAACTCATAATGGCCATAGTGTGATTAGAACGCTGTCTTCGAAATATGCTCGTCTCTAACCCTGAGTTGATGGTATCCTGATCTCAGATCGATTTTGGAGTAGAAGCTTGATCCTTGAAGTTGATCAAATAGGTCGTCAATCCCTAGGAGCGGGTAACGGTTCTTCACGGTCAACTTGTTTAATTCCCTGTAGTCAATGCACATCCGGAAAGTTCCATCTTTCTTCTTAATGAATAGTACGGGCGCTCCCCATGGAGAGTGGCTTGGACGGATGAAGCCTTTATCTAGTAATTTTTGTAATTGACTTGATAACTCTTGCATCTTGGATGGTGCCAGACGGTACGGCGACCTGGCAACAGGGGCGGCACCGGGTGCCAAGTCAATGTGAAACTCTACTTGTTGCGTCGGGGGTAATCCTGGAAAGCCTTCGGGAAAAACTTCCCGGTATTCGCGGACAATACGGACATCTTCCACACGGCTTTCCTTTGGTTTCTTTTCAGTTATGTGTGCTAGGATAGCGTGGCATCCTTTACGGAGGAATTTATGTGCCTTCATACGAGATATGAGATTTCGCTTGATTCCACTCTTTTTGTCTTGCACGTTTAGAGTGTTGCCATCTGTAAGTGGCACGCTTACTATCTTATCATGACACACGATCTCTGCATGGTTCTTTGATAACCAATCCATACCAATGATGATACCAAAACTTCCTAATTCAACAGGCATTAAATCGATGCTGAAAGAATGATCGGAGAGTTCTAGAGAGCAATTTTGATAGATTATTTCAGTTTCTACTAATTCTCCGTTTGCTAATTCTACCGTGAACTTAGTGTCTAAGACAACAGGAGTAATTTCAAGTAATTGCCCAAATTCAGTAGACAAGAAGCTTCTATCGGCACCAGTATCGAATAAAACAGAAGCGTAATGATTATTTAGTAGAAACTTACCTGTCACCGTGTTGGGGTCACGGCAAGCCTCTCCGGCATTGATTACAAAGGCTCTTCTTCTAGCTTGGTTAGCATCCTGATTTTTCGCCTTAAGACAGTCCTTCTTGTAGTGTCTGGTGGCTCTACAACCATAACAGGTGGACTTCGGACAATCGCATGCTACATGCCCTTTAGTCTTGCAGATATTGTAGTAGACATTTCCACAATCGAGGGTGTGGTGGAGATTGCATTTGTTGCACAAGGGTGCACCACCGGTATATCCTGTCTTCCGGATAGCGTGAGTAGGGGTGGTAGCAACATAGACTTTCACTGGTCCGGCTTCCTTAGCGGGGGTCTTCTCTTCACGATTCTTCTAGAATCCTCGTCTCTGCTTGTTTTCGGGCTTCTTGCTTGCAGGGGGAGTGGTACTAGCATCGGGGGATTTGCTCTCAGACAACTTCTTTCCAAGGTTCACACCTTGACGATTAGCTTGGTAAACAAGGTTGTGTGCCAGACGCACAGCATCCTGAAAAGTCTGAGGATTCGAGAAAAGGACATTAACCTGGATATGCGATGCAAGTCCCCAGAGATGAGCGAGTTCACGAAACCTCTTAGTATAGCCATCAACATCGGCTCCATTCATGGATAGGTTCCAGGAATCAGCTTCAAGTTTTTGGAGTTCTTCTCTAGGGTAATACTCATCGTGAAGCAGTTGTTTGAGTTCGTCCCATGTCATAGATAGGCCAAATCAGTTCCCATAGCATCAGCATGGGAGTTCCACCAAGTCAGTGCGCTATCAGTAAGTGCGCATGTGGAATATTTAAGCATGTACTTCTCAGGGCAGTTGCTTATGCGGAAGATGGACTCCATTTTCTCAAACCAGCGAACTAAACCAACAGCGCCTTCGGAACCCTTGAAATTTGAGGGTTTGCAGTTCATAAAGTCTTTATATGAACATTCACGGGGCCCTGCATTTGTTAGGTCGAAACGTTTGAGTATAATTTGTAATTGTAGTCTAAGGTTTTCTAACATCGGTCAATTCGTTCTTACCGCGTTCCCCATCATCGTTTTGACGCTGGGTTTCAGTAGCGGCTACAGTTTCAGCGACGCGATGAGCAATCACTCCTCGATTTCAGCAGCGGTCATAGCAGGTGTAGGTGAAGTGTTCCTGGGGGTTCGGCGTCACGGTGGCATAATTTCGCTTTAAGTTACAATTGTCAACATAAAGAAAATTTTAGATAATATGTAAATGGGGTTATTACATGCTCGAGAATAAGTGCCACGACATACATCAATTGCCATAACATATTACGCGCAAACACAACCAAGAAACATAAGATAGAAAGGAGGAGGTAACATAACGTGCCATAGCGGTAAAAATGATAGAAATAACACAACCATAACATGATAATAGCAACTTACATAACCATAAAAGAGATAATATTAATCATAACATACATCAACCATTGTTTTCCACCATATTAAATATAAAACATACCAAAAGAGAACAAGTTTTCATCCTGGGCACGTAGTCCCGGTAATACATCATAATCAAAAGACAATAACATGTTTCATCTATAAAATGGTGGTCCAAAAGACTAGGTCAAATCTACCTAGAAGGGTGGAGGTGGTGGGGGACCTGGGGGCATGATAAATGAGGTGGTAACCTGAGACATGGCAACAAGGAAGGAGAGGAGTCGTCCAGATATGAACTCCAGGGTGGTGACTCTCCTCTGTAAGTTCTCATGAGAGAGAAGCAGATCGGTGGTGGCCATGCTAACCGCGGTCATATGAGCATGGAGGGTCCTCATGGCGTCATCAGTAGCTCCCATACGCCCCGTCAATTTGGCTATCTGGTCCCTAAGGGCCTTAACCTCATCAGTAGTCGGGAGCTGGGAAACCTCCGCATCAAGCTCTCTGAGGTCCGTCTCAATGCGTCTCAGGCGGGCTACCAGGAGTGGTCCGGTGTCGGGTATAGGCTCCCCAGTGAAGGGTGAGATACCCAACGGGACACAGCGGTAGGGATCGGGGAGAGATGACTCACCCCGTGCATAACAGCTCGGGAACTCCTCCAAAATCTGCCATGTATGCACCTGGTCCGGCATCCAAGCTAAGTGGGGTAGCTCGAACACATAGCACCGCTTGGGCGCAGGCTCCTCAGGGGTGTCTCCAGCCTCACGACTCCGGGATGGGCCAGACGCCTGCCCCGGGGTATATCCCCGCCTACCGCCGTTAGGAATAGCGACGTAGGTCTTTACAGATCGCTCGCGGTTTGCAAAGGGGTCGATGGTGCTTGAAGCACCAGCGGGGACCACACCGCCAGCAGTGGCGGTGGCGGTAGGGTGGTCTAGTGTGTCATCGGAGGTCAGGGGCCTAAGTGGCCTCAGAAAGCTTGAGGGGATGGTGGACAGGTGAACCGTACCCACAGTGGCTGCCTCGGGCTCAGGACTAGATGGTACATAGTCCTCAGGCGAAGGCGTGTAATCCTCTGGTGCAGAGTCCTCAGGCGAAGGGGTGTACTCCTCCACAGTATGTTCCTGTCACACCTTGTAAGATTTGTGTCGGGATGCGAAAAAGGTTATCACAGTCAAGGATAAGAATGTACTGTGGATGGTTCAACAACTAGAGCCGTTTTGGAAATTGTTTATTTGTTGGAGTTAATAGGGGTTTTCCAATATCATTACGAAGCGGACTAACTGTAATGAGAATAGTAAATTGTTTTAAGTTTACAACACATAAGTTTCGAAATATTTTTAGGACATGACACTGTTAAGTGTTATGTCAGGAAAATCTCCAAAGGCTAAACCATACTCCAGAAAAGCAAATGAAAGTCCTAAAATGCAATTATAGGAAACAAGCAAGCAGGTCCTGTTTTGGTCAAAAATTCACAAAGGAATTTCGTATTCCAAACTTAGAATGTGAGGTAGTGTGCTTGTAAATATGCTCGAAAATATAAGAATGAACACAAGGATGTAACGAGGGAAAATCTAGAATCTTTTGAGTTTCCTCTAGGAATCCTGGAAAAAAACCTCGGGAGCCAGCCTGAAGAGCCTGCTGCCTAGCAGTTTTATTAGTACGAAACAAAGAATTACAGAGTTTTGGAGGTTTGATCGATTGACACTAAGTGTTTACAATGATTGTAGGCTAACAGAGCTATAGTGTGTCGGGTGTGTGTATATAAGTCAATCGAATCCTCGTTTATATAAGAATTACAATGATAACAAACTTTTCGGGATTCCCGGGACCCTATCATTCAACTAACCTGACCGTTAGAAGCCTCTCCGTTCACTTGGTCCACGATCTTTTTTAACTGGAACTTGTATTTCGGAAGTAGTTGGTGACTTCAACGGTACCTGGTCAAATAGGCACGTAGCAAATATAAGGGTTAGTTAAATAAAACAAATCAGGATACCTGAACAAGTGGGATTCCCAGACGATAATAGGATTCCTGAACCACATGAGCTTCCTGCGAGCATCCTGAAAATATACCCTCAACAATTGCCCTTTGAATTTCAACAGATGTAGATAAGCTTCGACAGCTGTTAAAATTCAAAAAGATTCGTTTTTCACGGCGTTTACACGTTGAATGCAGTTGAGATGTGACTGATTTCTCAGCGTCCAACGGATGTGATGGTAATCATGATATTCTCTTTAAATAAGAGATCACAAAATAAGATTGTCACCATCTTCTTCACAAAACCTCTCGAGCTTCTCCGATATTTCAGGTCAGTCCTTCTTCATCTTTCTTATTTCCTTCCTGTTTTTCGGCCATGGCCAAGAAAAACACCCGATCATCTTCTTCGCTTGTTTCTCTGGCCGTCGAGGACTTCCACAATCAGGGGTATATTATCCCTGGCGAGGAAGAAACCTGTAATTTTGACGACGGCGACATCCATGAGTTGAAGAACTCCAGTATCTTTCCGCCGGAAACGATTTTTCGACCCTTCGACCCTCAAGCCAAGTCCGACTTCATCTCTACCACCTGGGTTTGCTTTATGTACTACCCTTTTTCACTTGGAATGACATTCCCCTTTCCAGAGCTTATCACCCAATTCTTCAAGACTACCCGACTCTCCTACTTCCAAACCATGCCAATGGTTTGGAGGATCCTGTATTCTCTTGACCAGTTGAATCAAACCTGGGATCTCAACATTGGGATTCCTGAGATATGTGAAGCATACCAACTAAGAACCCATGGTTGCAGCCGGTTCGTCTTAAAGGCTCGCACCTCCACCACCTAGTTGATTCCCCGAGCTTCCCATAATAACCATGACTGGAAGAAATGTTTCTTCTTCGTCAAACGAGACTCGATTCCTGGGGGACGGAGTTGCCGTTGAAGTGGGTTGAAAAGGGTAGGATATTAATTTCTTTCGTTGTTACTGGATTTCGAATATGTATTTGACTTTTCTTGTTTTTTTCTTTTTTGTGCGGCGCCTAAGTTTGAGAATCTCATCAAGAAGCAGCCAGATTTTAAGAAGCTCGAAGCACTCTACCAGATTCCTGCTAGCGAAAGAGCCCTAATCCTTGAAGCAGCTTCCAGTGAACACAACTACTCGGCTGATCATACTCCCGCCATGTCTGGTAAGTTTTTGTAGGATTCTGAACTGTTTACTTATTCAAGCATCCTGGATGTTGACAACCTGTTTCTGTTTGCAGCTCCCAAATCAAGCTCTTCGTACTCTTTGAAGGACCTAGACCACCTGCTTAAGATCAAAAAGGAGCAGCTTGAACAGCCTGCCTCCTCCAAGCCGCCTGTCAGGCGGCCAAAGGCTTCTGCTTCCAAGAAGCGGAAGGCACCTGAGACTCCCGCGGCTCCCGTGTACCTGAAAACTTTTGAAGACCTTGCCCCTTCCGAGGTCAGCAACAAGATCCTCTCGATGCAGACTATGATCAACCTGGTAAGAAGCTCAAATAATGTTTACGTTAGTTTCATACCTGTTGCAGCTGCTGACCAGTATTCCTGTTTGTGTAGGGTATTGAGAAGCTGAGCACCCAAGCCATGGATATGGAGAAGAAACTAGCCGAGGCCAACAAGAAGATCCAGGCCCAAGCCGACACTGCTAAGGGTAATACCCTGTTCTACGAGCACAAGCTCACTGAACAGCGTCTGGCCCTAGAAGCCAAGATGGCCAGCGATGCTGAGATTGGCCAACTTTTAGCTGCCCGGAGCGTCCTGGAGTGCAAAATCCAAATGGAGGGTAAAGCTGAAGAGGCTGGTTTGCAAGTGCCAGGCTGGGATGTTGCGGGCTGGAGGCTAGTTCTGGAATCATTAGGAGGAGGAAACGGTGATGTGGCAGGGAAGGATGGAAATGATAGTGGCTCCTCAAAGACGGTTCCGGATTCTCCGGTGGCGATGACAAGGGCTTATGTGTTGGATCTGGGAGAGGGCAAGTAGCTGGAGGACGTGGTGAAGCCGGTGGAGGAAGGGAGGGTAGTGGGCGATGAGGATAATGCAACGGTCTGAGCCCACTTTTTTAGTTTGATGGTTTTTTGTTAAACAATGTCTTTGTGGTTCCTGTAAGAAACAAGTAACAAACAACAAACAATGGTAGGGATCATGGTGGGGGGATCTTGTGTTTACAAGACGAAACCAGGATTCCTAAAAACTATTGACATCTGAGCTTCTCAAGTGGAGGGATCCTGAGGTTTTCAGGGTGAAGCTTGGGGAGCTGAAACAAACCTGAGAAGCTTCTTGTCCTCCGGCTGAAGCTAATGCTTCTGGAGCTAAAATGGTAAGTTTAAAAATCAGCTGGGGATAAACCCGGGATTCTTGGGACTAAGTCAAAACTGGGGACAAGCCCTTTTTACTTGGGACAAAGCCAAAACTAGGGACAAGTCCTTTTTACTTGGGACTAAGCCAAAACTGGGGACAAGCCCTTTTACTTGGGACTAAGCCAAAACTGGGACAAGCCCTTTTTACTGGGACTAAGCCAAAACTGGGGATAAGCCCATACGTATGTGACATGATAATGTCAAAACCTTAGATAACACGTCAGTGTTATAAACCTTGAGAATCCGCCCAGCAGCCTACAATGACAATATTATCAGCTCCGGTGATGTGCAAAAATCAATCTATAAAAATAAACTAAATTATTCTAGACCTAGACACACTAAATTAAAACCCAAGTAACCTAAAACTAGACCGACTCAACAGGCAAACGAACCTATCAAACGTAGAATAGCTATTGGTAAACCGAGGTCGAACCTTAGAGACACTAAAAAGACGAAATTAACTAAGAAAAATAAATTACTGATTAATTGATGAAAATTGGTTTTGAACTGAAGAAGCAAATAACTAATTAAATTAACTAAAATTAACTAAGCTAAAATTAACTAAATTATTAAAACTTACTAAAACTGGAAATTGCTAAAAAAAGAAATTACTAAAATTGGAAAACAAACCAACAACTCAAAGCCTAAAGACGAAAACCAGATATGATGCAAAATACCACCTAGACCTAGAATCCTAGTTAATACTAACGACTTCCCATGACTATGACAATGACGACTAAATCAGGATCTAAAGATACAACCTATAAGAAACCTACGAGCCCCCGAAATCCTCTCCGGACGTAACTGATAAGAATCCTAACGGTTGGAAAACGCTCACTGATTTGTTAGTTCACCTTTTGAGTACATCCTAACCGATAATTCTACCGCTCAATTAATTGGTTCACCTTTTAGGTATTTCCCAATTCAATTACCCTAACCACCTGCGAAACTAATCTAAGGCACCTTAAGGCAATAGGAGCTACCTCTAACCACTATGAAGGTCATAACTAGCATATTAACTAACTAATCTAGGGGACTTCCTTTTGAGATAATCCTGATCTAGACAATTAACCAACCCAACTAGTCGACAAGGTTATCCCCTTTTAGGTATTAAACAAGGCAGAATATAGCAATCAAGATACTAATTATTAATCAATGTTCTAGTTCGGGACGTCTCCTAAACTATTATCTAGATGAAAACCATAAAGCTAACACCTTTAGATGCATTACCCGACCCGAAAGACATTCGTAGGCAACACAAACGCATAAGCAACAATCACAGTAGGTTAGAGGAATTTCAATAGATTATCAATACATCAATTACTTGTCACAATCAAGGAAAAGTCGAAAACATTAACTAATCATCAATTGGTCTAGATGGTACAAGAAATTAGCCAATCACAATCAACATGTCTGAGTTATAAGAACAGTAATATCAATCAGTAGCATGATCTGGTCTAATAAAAACGGAAGTTAAATCGAAGTAATAAGAACCCGGGGAAGCGAATGGGAGTCGAATGCTTCAATCCTATGGCTCCAATGGCTTCAATCTCGAATTCCTGCTCCAAAATCGTCTTCAAGGACTCTGACTTACGGCAGAAGTGAAGTTATTCGATTGGAAACACCGCCTTTGACTTTTCAGGCACGCGCGTATCGCTTGCTTCTTCAGTTCCACTAGGCGATACGCCTAGTGCTTCGTTTTCAGCATTTTTCATCTTTTTGCTCTTCAGTTCATCTCCTTTGCTCGTTTTCTCCAAGATCTGCACCAAAACTGCAAAATAAACGTAAAACACAACCTAGGACCCTAATACTCATAAACAACTAAAAACCTACGTCAATTGACTCAAAAGACTCACAAAAAAACTCAAAAACGTAAAGGAAAACCTATGTGTTTTGCAACACATCAAATATCCCCCCACTTAACCTTTTTTCGTCCCCGAAAAAAACCTGCAAATGGAATCATAACCTGAGTAATTGGCTTCCAACCTTTTCAATTTCATCAATTGCAATTCAATTAGACTACTTACATTCCGGTAGCGCTTATCGGTATTTAGATTCGATTAAACCCAACCACCAACTTTTGAGCCCCCAAGGTGTTTATACTTTACCGAATATATTTCAGTCTGCCTATGTGTCCCACTCTAGAAAGATCAAGTTCAACCTAATCCCAGATCATATTCGGTCCAAATAAAGCGTAATAAAGATATAACTTTTTAATTTTTCCCACCCGCTTTAAATCAGATACAAAAATGTCCAAAGAATGATGGAATTATATGGAATGTGAAGTGTTTGAGCATTTATTTTCTAATCTACCATATTCTTTCTTTTTCATTCTTTTTTCTCTTTTTTTCTCTCTCTTTTTTTTATTTGGTCAATTTTAACTAAGTTTACCAACGGACATCATTAGAGGCATTCTTTTCGAGATGTTATCCCCAAAATCATACGTGAGTATTTTGCCCGCGAGATCCAGAACATCATCAGAGGCACTTACCACGAGATACTATCCTTAGTTCGTACATGAGTATTCTGCCCCTTCACTCTAAAAGTATTAACCAATTCATTACCTAATATGCTCATGATGGAAAAATGGGGCGCCGTTATTTCTCGGATTTACTTTCGCATAAAGATCATAACGTGCCAGGTATTCTAAGGACATAGAAGTATCTAGCCTAAAGTGGTCTCTTTCCTCCTAATCCTCAGTTTCAGTATTCCTATCACTCCTAAAATGGGAACCCACTAACAGACTGATTAATTTACATATTTATACAACAATAAACACCCTGGGATAATTAAGCCTTACTAAGTTAGCTGGGCCTACCAATACATCACTAACCGGCAATGCTTTCAACTCTTAGTTATATTTATCATTTAAGCCCTTAATCAGACAACCAATCCTCGGTTTTACCTATCATCTTCCATTTTAAACTGCAGATTTAATCAGAAACATTTTTTTCAATTTTTTCAAATTCTTTTTTTTTTAACAAAACTCACACTCAAAACAAAAACACTAAGACTGACTCAACTAACGAGACACGACACGTAGTCTCCCCATCCCCACACTTGAAACTCACATTGTCCCTAATGTGAACCGAGAAACAACGACACAAACAAATAAAATAAAAAGAACAGAAAAATAAATAAATACAAAAGAATAAAGACTGAAAAATAAAAGAACAGAAAAATGGAACAGACTCCCCTGATTGAATCGGCATGAATGAAAAGAGTCCTGTTCCTCGCCCTCTAATTCGAACGTGATATCGAAATTCACTAACTCCAGAATTGCATCAAACATCGTCACGGACGAAAGCGGCAACTAACAAACCATATTCTAACAACCAAGGCAAACCAAAATCACAGCAGCATATATAGATATCAAACAAAATACCCAACCGGTTAACCCCGTACAAATTCCCAAGTATCAGAATATTAGAATATTAGTACAGACCATGATGATAAAAACAAAAATAAATAAAAAGTACAAGGATGTGAAGTAACCGATAAAAGTGGCTACTGCTGCTATCAAAAGTCTCCATACCATCATCTACTCATCACCAGCATCATCATCAGAATCGTCAGGCTCGTCATCTCCAGCCTCAGGCTCACAGAAAAAATCAGGCACCTCGAACCCCTGGGTAGTGAACAAACTCCTAATAGCCCTATCCTGCAAATCCTTCCTCATAATCATCTCATCTCTAACCGCCTATAATGTCAACGGCTCAGCCCTCGGCACCCTAACAGGTCTATCAACCGGAGGCCTCTCCCTCCTCTGTGGAATCCTCCTCCTCGCAGGAACTCCAATCTCAACCCATCTCGGGGGATCATCAAACGGACAAAAACTAGCCTTCCGCATATCCAGTAAACTATATGGCAATGTCGGCGGTCCAGCAGTCAAATGCGAAGGCCTATACCTCTCTAACACACCCAAATGATCAGCCAACCTACCAATATACGGGCCCAGATCGAACCTCGCCTCCGGCCCAACCTTGCGGGGCCGAGCAACTGACTGAATGAAAACCATAGCGAGGTTGGTCGGGTGGCTCTCAACCAACGACCTCAAACAAAACAGATCCAACATGTTAATCTTCTCAGCCCCAGCCCGTCTACCGATCAATGAACCTGCCAAAATCCTATGAACATACCGCAAAAACGAATCCCTAATCGCTGAAGCAACCAACCCGAGTGTGTATGGCGTATCAGAAATCGTCTCCCAGAAGGACCTCAACTGACCATCTATCACATACAACTCCTTGGCCTTCTTGGCCGTACCCCTCAAAGTCCTCCTAAACTCAGATGTAGCCACCTCCTCATGTGTATAAAAACCTAAAGCTACAGCAAACTGAGGCACGCTCATCTCAAACAACCTCCTACCCAAAGCAAACGAAACACAAACCGGGGAATCGAACTCCTTCAGATCATACTTCCATGTTGAATGGAACTCCACGGTCAGCTCCCGATACTGGGGTCCATCACAAGCCAAAACTCGTCTCCATCGCTCATCTAATAGCTGCTCCAACGCCCTCGCTCCCATCCTATCCATCAGATCCCAGTCGAATGTCCTATGCTGGAGCAAGTCTAGGCGCACGAACGTCTCACATCTCTCTCCCTCATAAGTACCCTCGAACTGTAGCAGGGTATGGTCCTCAATCCGACGCTCCTCAACCGAAGGCAACTCCACCTCATAGTCTGGTAACACCTCCTGTGCCAAATATCGGATCCTCGGCCTATTATGGATAGTCTTTGTCGTCTTTTGCTTCTTTCTAGACCCACTACCAAATTAACTAACTAATCTAGGGGACTTCCTTTTGAGACAATCCTGATCTAGACAATTAACCAACCCAACTAGTCGACAAGGTTATCCCCTTTTAGATTTTAAACAAGGTAGAATATAGCAATCAAGATACTAATTATTAACCAATGTTCTAGTTAGGGACGTCTCCTAAACTATTCTCTAGATGAAAACCATAAACCTAACACCTTTAGATGCATTACCCGACTCGAAAGGCATTCGTAGGCAATACAAACACCAATCAATAACCAAAACCCTAATCACAATACACATAAACAACAATCACAGCAAGTTAGAGGAATTTCAATAGATTATTAATACATCAATTACTTGTCACAATCAAGGAAAAGTCAAAAACATTAACTAATCATCAATTGGTCTAGATGGTACAAGAAAATTAGCCAATCACAATCAACATGTCTGGGTTAGAGGAATTTCAATAGATTATTAATACATCAATTACTTGTCATAATAAGAATAGTAATATCAATCAGTAGCATGATCTGGTCTAATAAAAACGGAAGTTAAATCGAAGTAATAAGAACCCAGGGAAGCGAATGGGGGTCGAATGCTTCAATCCAATGGCTTCAATCTCGAATTCCTGCTCCAAAATTGTCTTCAAGGACTCTGAGTTATGGCAGAAGTGAAGTTATTCGACTCGAAACCCTGCATTGTATTTATAATTGAAAAATTAGGGTTTTCTGGAATTTTGTCCTCCAAGCGTATCGCTTGGAGGACCCTTGAACAGCAGGCGATACGCCTGAGGGCGCTACGCGATAGAATAGTCGGGTCAACAAATAAAACACCGCCTTTGACTTTTCAGGCACGCGTGTATCGCTTGCTTCTTCAGTTCCACTAGGCGATACGCCTAGTGCTTCATTGTCAGCATTTTTCATCTTTTTGCTCTTCAGTTCATCTCCTTTGCTCATTTTCTCCAAGATCTGCACCAAAACTATAAAATAAACGTAAAACACAACCTAGGACCCTAATACTCATAAACAACTAAAAACCTACGTAAATTGACTTAAAAGACTCACAAAACGACTCAAAAACGTAAAGGAAAACCTATGTGTTTTGCAACACATCATCTGGCCATTTTGAGCATACTGGTGGACAACGTGCGCTCCTGGCGAGGGCCGTGCGCTACTGGCGATTACCCAAACTTGAGAGAGGAGTCAGCCTCTCAAACCTTAGAAGGTATGCAGGATACCTTAAACGTAGGAGAGGTGGCCAACCCTAACTGGGGTTATACCCAAAATATTTAGGATTCTCGAAATCTGTAAAACACTCAATACTTGGTGAGGGGTGGGTGTTAGCTCAGCTAACACCACTCCGATGCTTAAGTCAGTTTTGTGTAATAATGATAATAATATCAATATTAAAATCGAATTAGTATACGTACCTTGTAGTATTTTGGCAGTGAGGATCCTTAGGATTCCGAAAGGATTCCAGTGGGATTCTTACATAAAATAAGCTTTGAGGTGTATGGCATTCCAGGCTCTTGGTAGGGGTTCTCCTTCCATATTTACCAAACGGTATGCCCCCTTTCCTTCTTCAGAGTCTATAAGGTAGGGGCCCTCCCATTTGGGTGCTAACTTCCCATCAGCATGATTGGTTGTGTTCTGGAAAGCCTTCCGTAACACTAAGTCACCTACTTGGAATCTTCTTATCCTGGTGTTCTTGTTATAGGATTTTGCTATCCATTGTTGATAAGATGTCATCCGGATTTTGGCCATATCTCTGAGCTCCTCAACCGTTTCGAGATCCTGAAGGAGATTCTAGCTATTGGTTTCAGGATTCTGGCAGTTGACTCTGGCTGTTGGAAGTACCATCTCTGTAGGGATCACAACTTCTGCCCCAAACACTAATGAGAATGACGTTTGGCCAGTAGCATTTTTAGGTGTGGTTCTATCTGCCCAAAGGACAAATGGTAGCTCCTCAGCCCATTTCCATTTCTTGGAGCCCAGCTTCTTCTTGAGGTTGTTGATTATGATCTTATTGCTGGATTCCGCCTGTCCATTAGTATGAGGGTGGACAGGTGTTGAAGTGATCATCTTGATGCCCCAGCTTTCACAAAAGCTTGTAGTTCTCTTGCCGATAAACTGGGAGCCATTGTCGCATATGATTTCTGCCGGAATCCCAAATCTGGTGAGGATGTTCCTTTTGATGAAGGATATCACTTTCTTCTCCCTAACTTGAGCATAGGCTTCTGCTTCAATCCACTTGGAGAAATAGTTTGTCATTGCAAGCATAAACACCTTTCCTCCAGGAGTCTTTGGGAGCTTACCCACAATATCCATGCCCCACTTCATGAATGGCCATGGGGATACTATGGGATGCAGATGCTCAGTGGGTTGGTGCAGAATATTGCCATGCCTTTGACAAGCATCGCATTTCTGTGAGAAGCTCGCGGCATCCTTCTTCATAGTTGGCCAATAATATCCGAATCTAAGAACTTTAGAGAACAGTGCCCTGCCCCCGGTATGGTTCCCACAATCTCCAATGTGGGTGTCTTCGAGCACCTCAAGAGCTTCTGACTTCTCTAGGCACCTCAGGTAGACACCTGCAAGAGATCTTCTATATAAGGTATTGTTAATAATAGTATAAGGTACTACATTTATGCGAAAAGCTATGGGGTTTTCGCCCTTGGGAATCTCCCCATCTTTCAGATACTTCCTGATCGGGTAAGTCCAGGATTCCTGAGCATATTTAGGATTCTCAACATCTACACCTGCATTATTGTTAACAGCCTGAGCTTCCTGTTGAGCTATCGCTGGCGTCAGGATGTGAATTATTGGAATCTTGACATCCTCAGGGATCCTGAGCGATGAAGCCAAGTTTGCTAAGGCATCAGCTTCTGCATTATCTTCTCTTGGTACCTGCGAAATGTTAAAATTTTCGAAAAATAGAGACAATTTTTTAACAATTTCAAGATATTTGATCAGATTCTCCCCTATCACTGCATAAGAGCCATTAAATTGGTTAGTCAATAAAAGAGAATCAACAAATACTTGAATAGACAGGATTCCCATATCCCTGGCCAGCTGTAATCCAGCAATTAAAGCTTCATACTCAGCTTCATTATTGGTAGCCTGGAATTCACAGGATATGGATAGAGGTATCATGTCCCCCTATGGTGATTTTAGCAGGATTCCCAGTCCTGTTCCTCTAACATTTGAGGAGCCATTAGTATAGAGGATCCAGTCTTCCTTGAGCTTCTCAAGTTGCTAGACTTCCTTCTCAACTTCTGGTTCAATGTCACTGCTAAAATCCGCCACAAAGTCAGCTAATGCTTGTGACTCAATTGCTGTTCTTGGTTCATATTTGAAGTTGTAGGCACTCAGCTTGACTGCCCACTTAGCCATCCTACCTAACATTTCTGGCTTCCTGGGAACTGCCTTAATAAGATAGTTAGATTTTACAATTATAACATGAGTTTCAAAATAATGTCTAAGTTTATTGAAAGCCATTATAAGAGCTAGAATTAGTTTTTCAAGTTGAGAATACCTGGATTCTGCGTCTAACAAAGTTTTACTTACATAATATACCGGATGCTGCCGATCTTGATGGTTTTTTACCAGGACTGCATTGATTGAGCTTCCGGAAACAGCGATATACAAATATAGCGGCTCCCCATCTTCTGGTTTCATCAATAGCGGGGCTGCTGACAGGTAGTCTTTCAGGCATCTGAGAGCTTCTTCGTGCTTTTCAGTCCACTTGAATTTTTTGTTTTTCCTCAGAATATCATAGAAATCCTTACTTTTTTCTAAGGATCTTGAAATGAACCTGTTGAGTGCTGCATTTCTTCCTGTCAACCTTTGTACCTCTTTTACATTCGATGGAGACTTTAAATTTACGATTGCTTTGATCTGCTCAGGACTTGCTTCGATCCCTCTTTCGGTAAGCATGTATCCTAAGAATTTTCCAGCTCGCACCCCGAAGTGGCATTTAGAGGGATTGAGCTTCATGTTATACTAATCAAGGATATCAAAGGCAATTTGGAGATCCCTGACATGATTTTCAGCTTTCTTGGATTTCACCACCATGTCATCTATGTAAACTTCCATTGTGTCCACCCAGTTGCTCTTTGAACATCATATTGACGAGCCTCTGGTAGGTGGCACCTGCATTTCTTAAACCAAAGGGCATAGCAGTGTAGCAATATATACATGTTGGAGTCATAAAAGCGGTATGCTCCTGGTCACATGGTTCCATCTGAATGTATTGGAATCCTGCTGAGGCATCCATGAAGGTGAGCATCTCGTGACCAGCTGTGGTATCCACCATAGCATCAATATGTGGAAGTGGAAAAGGATCCTTAGGACAGGCCTTATTCAAGTCTGTGTAATCGACACAGACTCTCCACTTTCCATTCTTCTTCTGGACCACCACCACGTTTGCCAGCCACCTAGGATATTTGACTTCTCTAATCATCTTAGTTTTGAGAAGCTTGTCCACTTCCTCCTATATGATTATATTCTTCTCTGGAGCGAACTTCCTCCTTTTTTGCAGTATAGGCCTGAAAGAAGTATCTAAACCAAGTTTATGAGTAATAACATGTCTAGGGATACCTGTCATGTCTTCATGCTTCCAGTCGAAAGTTGAAGTTCTAGCTTTGAGAAGCTGAAGTAATTCCTGCTCAACATTCGTTGGGATGCTTGTTCCCACGAGCACCTTGATTTCAGGATTCCCAGGGTCTAGAGGCACTTCTTTGACATCAGGCTCCGTGTCCTCCTGTACTTCAAGTGCCCTTTTCTGTAAATGCTATCCCTTCGTCACCTTGGTGGGGTTCCTCATCGACGTCAAATAACAGTTCTTGGCTTCCTACTGGTCACTTTCAATCCTCACAACTCCCCAAGGTGTAAGAAGCTTGATGCACTGATGATAAGTTGAAGGGACTGCCTTCATCTCGTGTATCCATGGCCTGGCCAAGAATGATATTGCAATAAGAGAGAGAATCTATAACACAAAATTTCTGCATAGAGTTTACCCCCTCTACGTATATTGGCAGTCTGATATCCCCAACGGTGCTTTTAGTTTTACCGCTGAAGCAAACCAGGACTGAGGATCTTGCAACTATTTCAGTTTCTGGAATCCCCATCTTCTTGAGCACATCAAGACGGATTATATTTACTGAGCTTCCATTATCAATCAGAATCCTGCGGACAAAATGGTTAGCAATATATAAAGTAACTACAAGACTATCATGATGAGGATCCTGAACATTAGAACGGTCGCTCTCATCAAAGGATATGAGCTTGTCTTGAGTTAGGGTGGACGTCCGGACAGGTCTGTCACCCTGTTTAGATTTAGATTCCTTAGCGTGCTTCTTAGCTGATGAATATGAAGTGCCGCAAATGTCTGAGCCTCTTGAGATAAAGTTGATAATTTGAGCATCCTAGGGTGGAGAAGCTGCTCTCTGAGGCACCTTGTCGGCTTCTTGAGTCTTGACCTTCTTTCTGCCTATCAACTCTTTAAGATGCCCCTTATTGAGTAGATAGCTGATTTCCTTCCGGAGCGCTATGCATTCATCTGTTAGGTGGCCAAAGTCTTCATGAAAGGCACACCACTTGGTCTTGTCTTTCCAGGATCCATGCTTATCATTTTTCCTAGGCCATCTTGCCTTTTCGCCAAGATCCTGCATTGCACACATTAGGCCGCCAATGTCAACAGAAAAACAATACTCAGATACCTTAGGATAATCCTCATCATCATCATCAAGCTCTACAGCATTGACTTTGTGATTATCCGGTTTGGAGTATGGACGGGGTTTATACGGCTTCCCGGGGGATTCCGCCTTCTTACTGTTAGGATCATATTTAGGAACCTCCACTCTTTGGTGGATCTTTTTGTCATCTTCCAAACGAATGAATCTCAAAGCTCTACTACGTACTTCGTCAAGGTTCCTGCAAGAAGTCATGACAAGATCATCATAAAAACGTGAATCTTTGGAGAGCCCCATTTTAAAGGCTTCCACGGCTGCTGCCATATCCAGATTAGGAATCTCAAGAGATTCTCGTCCAAATCTGGCAATATATTCTCTGAGAGGCTCATCTGGCTTCTGAATTATTCGGTACAGGTCACCTGTGAGCTTCTCAAAGGTCCTGCTGCAAGAAAATTGATTGTTAAATAGGTTAACTAAATGAGAAAATGATGTAATAGTGTTAGGAGGAATGCTCAGTAGCCATTTCATGGCTGGTCCTGTCAAGGTTGAACCAAAGCCTTTGCACAGACAGGCTTCCTTGATTTCTATCTGGATGGGATTGATCTCCATACGCTCCCTATAATGTGCCACGTGTTCTTCGGGATCCGTAGTTCCATCGTAAAGCTTCATGCTTGGAGTTTGGAAGCGTTTCGGGATATCCACTTGAGAAATTGGCCAAGCAAATCTGGAGATCTTGTGACTTTCCAGGTGAACCTCAGGAATGGGTTTCAGGATCCCTGGAACACTCGATATCATCTCTTTCAACTTCTGGAGCTCTCTAGCGATACTTGGATGGATACCTGCATCACAAGGAGCACCCTGGTTAGAAACGACAGAAACTGAATTAGACACATTACCTGGGCCAGGATTCTGGACTGGGATCCTGGGATTATATCCATAGCTCGTTGGGATGCTCGGATCTGTGATGGCTGTTGTCTGCATGGGGATAAAGTCACCATCATGCACATCTGAGGATCTGGTCTTGAAGATTCCTGTAGAAACAGAAGGGTTAGAGTATTGATATCCTTGGGGATTCTGGCTTGGTTTCCCAACAGAAAAGGGATATCCTTGAGATGGTGTGGCTAAGGATCCCGACGGTAATGGAATCCAAGAATCATTGTAGCGCGATAGTGAGGATTCTGGTGGGACAGCTCCTGAGAATCCAGCAGTACTCCCTGCATACCAGCGGCCTGAGAAGTCATCGTAGGGGCTGTAGTGAAGCCTGGTGCTGATTTGTAATTGTAGTGAGACGGATCTCAGAATCCCGAAGTATTAAAGTCGAGATGCTTGGGAAATAGAGGACTTTGTTCCTCCATAGGTTTCTTGGACTTCTTAAGCTCTTCAATCTCCTTCATCACCGTTTGATTGGTCTTTTCTTGCTGATCCATCTGATTTTTCACCTATTTAATCAAGGAAAACAGATCATTGTTAGTAATAACAGGATCAACAGATTGAACCTGGGATCCCGTGAACACGGGATAATCCATTCTCTTCGGCTGCTCATCCACTTTCTTCTCGTTATCATTGGTCTTCTTCTGGCTTCATGGAGCGGAAGGAAGAGGAGGAATAGAGGATGATACAGAGGCCGAAACAAATTTCTGTTGGTTTGACATTCTTCGGATCGAAGATCAGATGAAGTGAATGAATTATGGGATTTTGGTAAAACGAAGCACCACTCGCCCCACGGTGGGAACCAAACTGTTTTGGTTAAAAATTCACAAAGGAATTTCGTCTTCCAAACTTAGAATGTGAGGTAGTGTGCTTGGAAATATGCTCGAAAATATAAGATTGAACACAAGGATGTAACGAGGGAAAATCCAGAATCCTTTGAGTTTCCTCTAGGAATCCTGGCAAAAAACCTTGGGAGCCGGCCTGAAGAGTCTGCTGCCTAGCAGTTTTATTAATACGAAATAACGAATTACAAAGTTTTGGAGGTTTGATCGATTGACACTGAGTGTTTACAATGATTGTAGGCTAACAGAGCTTAAGTGCGTCGGGTGTGTGTATCTAAGTCAATCGAATCCTCGTTTATATAAGAATTACAATGATAACAAACTTTTCGGGATTCCCAGGATCCTATCGTCCAACTAACTTGGCCGTTACAAGCCTCTCTGTTCACTTGGTCCAGGATCTTTTTTAACTGGAACTTGTATTTCGGAAGTAGTTGGTGACTTCAATGGTACCTGGTCAAATAGGCACGTGGCAAATATAAGGGTTAGTTAAATAAAACAAATCAGGATACTTGAACAAGTGGGATTCCCAGACGATAATAGGATTCCTAAACCACATGAGCTTCCTGCGAGCATCATGAAAATATACCCTCAACAGGTCCGATGCATGCACAGCAATTTAGTTCAAGTACCTGAGAATTCATACGAGAAAACGGTCTACAAATAATTGTTGGTGAGTTTCATAGGTTTAAAGTGCTAGCAGTTAAAGATTGAATGAAAATAGTAATTTGAAACAGTGATCATGTTAATAATTGACAATATCGGATAAGACTAGTTGATAATGTTACCGTGTACCCTGAATACCGAAACTGGCTGTTTACCCACTCTTGGCACCTTTTGTCCGGTTGGTACCCCATAGATATGACATAACAGTTTGTACTATTTGACTAAAAGACGGAGTCATAATTGGAGCTACCAATCAGAGCAGGGGCATTAACCCAATAGATCTATTCAAACGTTGCCGTTTGCAAATGATAATTAATCGGATTCAGTTAATAGTGGGGTTTGGGTTATAGCATGAATGAACATCAGATAACAAGTTTGGACAATGAAAAAGCACATGAAACAATTTTGATAACAGGGTCTAATTGTCTAACATGGAAAAATGTATGTATGAATTCTCCCCCAAAGATAAAAATAGTTAAAGGAAAAAGGGGCCGTGAAATACTCACATGATTCAGAAACTGTAGTCGGTAATATGATCAACGGAAAGTGCAAGCCTAGATAATTATAAGACATGCAATTATAATAAGTAATTGGGTTGACATTAATGTCACTCCAATTAGGTAGGTCAAGTCTTAACGTCATAGTCGCCTTAGGGTTAAATGATTTGAAAGGTCAAAGTGAAAGTATCCGGTTATGTATTTATTTGGAAAAATGTAAATTATATATTTTTAATTAAATAAAATATTCAAAAATACCCAAATAATATTTAGAGATGGTAAATATTTATAGAAATAAATATTGAGCCAAAATGAGGGTTTTCATATAAGAAATTGATTATTTTGACTAGTTAGTCGAAAACCGGGCGATTTTGCAGTAACCGCCGATTACACGATATTTATCCGTTTAAGTTAGAAATCAATCAAGTTCAATAAAATATGATTATTCTCTGTCCAAAATGGGTAGATAATTATTTCAAGTGTCGGTTTGCATTAGTTTGCCGGTTTGGTGTATTTTGTGTTGGTTTTGCCGTTTTGGTCCCGTTTGCCCGTTTAATGACATCGTCAGGTCCCTAAATTCACCATATGTATTTGTAAACATGTTTTTACCATTAAAATAACCCTATGAGTTCATTTGGACCAGATTTGGGTTTTCTTACAAAAATGGTGTTTCCGGGCCCGTCGGTGTTGGTTTAGTCCCAGTTTGTGCCCAAATTCAAGTAATTTGTTAAGGGATATTTTGGTCATGATCTAAAGTCATTTAAACCATCACAAAATACTGTTTAAAAGCCTGAACATTCTGGTCAAAACGGATCTATGGTAAAAAGCATTTTCTAGGGTTTTTAAAGTGTACTTTTGTAGGTAAAAGTTTGCTATGGTGAGTTTAAGCACTAGTAATCTTTCTAAAGTCCAAGATATCATATTTTGACTATATTAAGAGTTTAATAAAACGTTTCATAGGCATCATGGGGTCCAAAGTTACAAGAACAACACATAACACACAATATATACAAAACTAATGTCTAAAAATGCAAACTAAACAGATACTTATGTAAAAGTCCAACAAAACTAGGTTTTGAACATAATATTGCAAGTAAATACTATCATGAGTTTCTAGTAGGTAAATACATGGTGAAACATAAAGATAAATACAAGTAAGTAAGCTTTTATGGTTCAAAATGGTTTTTAGACAACAATGTA
The DNA here is from genome assembly GCA_039602395.1 of Deinandra increscens subsp. villosa. Taxonomy (NCBI): domain Eukaryota; kingdom Viridiplantae; phylum Streptophyta; class Magnoliopsida; order Asterales; family Asteraceae; genus Deinandra; species Deinandra increscens. The sequence goes on from JBCNJP010000023.1 coordinate 58,844,956, forward strand.
GGTCAAGACTTGCTATTGGAGTGTTCTAGTCATGAAAGAAAACTAAGAATACTTGCTAGAACAAGATTTAACTAAGAAAAGTGAAGATGAAACCTTGTTAGAAGAAGATGGAGGCCGAAAATGGTGTTGATGAGGATGGAACTTGAGTTTTCTTGCATCCTAGCATCATAAATCACCAAGAACTTAGATGTTTGAGTAAGAAATTTAGAGAGAGAGTAGAGAGAGAGAGAGGGAACTTACAGATTTGGAAGGGAGAGAGAGATGAGAGATGTGACACCCGAGAATTTCAAGGTTAACTTCCGTTAGACAAACCCGTTAGTTACGTTATAAGTAGCTAATGCATAACTAGGCCGAATACGTCCACGACCTTTGGTTGATCACCGAACCTGTCCATATGTGTTGAATGTTCATCATTGATTGTCCTTATGTGCAATGTGATTTAAATACATGACTTATTATTGTGAATAGCATGATTAATTGTAAATACTTGATTATGTGAAAATTGCCTAAATTTGGTAGTCAGCGAAACTACCGAGCGAAATTACAGATTCGCCCGGTAGCAGGCTAGACTGATCAATGTACCCGAGATCAGAGCCAGTTTCGCCAGCCAGCGAAACTGCCAGCGAAACTAGCCTCTGATATAAATAAACTTAATGAACCCTAGTAGCCTCATTTGCCTCATTTCACAACCAACACACACATACACTTCTCTGGAACCTGGTCAGCCGAGAATACCATCAAGAGACCAAGATCTCAGCCTCTAGACCATCATCTCATCTCATCTATCGATTCTAGAATCAACCGTGAGTCCCAAAAACTATGCTTTATGTGTTTTCTATGTGTTTTCTTCTTAAAGCATGCTCAAACCTTCATGATATTGCTTGATCTTCTGTATATATGCTTTAGGATGCTAGATCTGTAATAAAGTTGGTAACTTTACGTGTGAAATCCATTCATGTTAGAGATTTGTGCAAAATAGGTCATTTTAGGGTTTTGAACCTATTTTAGAGATTTGATGATCAAAATGCATGTTAAACTTGTTAAAGTTGCTTGATTTATGTTAGTAAATGCCTATGGATACTAGATAATGAATTGCATGTATGATCAGAAGCTGTTAGGTTGATTTTTAGGCAAATCCGTATGTTTTTCGCGACCAGCGAAACTGTTGTTCTCTGGGCGAAATTAAGTAGCGAAATTGCATCTCCTTCCAGCGACACTGACCAGCGAAACTATAGTGTCGCCGGGAACCTGACCAGACCAGCTCGAGCGAAACTATCGAGCGAAATACCTGAACGAAAGTTCAAACCAGTTTCCCTGCGAAACTAGGCTAGCGAAACTGCGTCAGCAGTTTCGGGCGAAACTAGCCTAGCGAAACTGTGTTGCCGGGCATTGCCTAGCGAAAGTGCTGCCCGTGCACCTAGCGAAACTGCCTAGCGAAACTATGCTAGCGAAACTAAGACTTGACCTAAAAACCAAACTTGTGAAATTTGCTTAAGTGTTATGCCATGACTTACATGATTATGCCATGATGAAACATGCTCGATATCTGATTTATATGAACCCTTGTTTATGATCAACCATTGGTGTCGTGTGTCGGTATGTCGAGTCATAGTTGCAACGTGCTATGTTATGGGCCATAGTGACGTTAAGTAAAGATTAGACACGAAACTAATACTTAAGACCTAAACGTGTTCTAGGTCTTCGTTAAACAACAATATTTGGATTTACTTGAAGTGTAGCAGTGCAACCAAAGGTGAGTGTCACTAACCCGCTTACCGTGAGTCCGATGGGCCACACAGAATAACTTAACGAAAAACAATGCTGACAAACTCGAGAGTGCTAGGCACCTCACTGATAAACTTGAGAACACGGGATGCTCGGCACCCACTTGATGAACTGAAGTGTTTTATGGGAACACTTGTGAATTCTGATCAAACTGCTTTTGAAAACAAAACTGAAAACATTTTAATATGGCTAGTGTAGGTTAAAGTCTAAACCATATGATATCACATGTTTTCTAAGGATGCCTTATAACTTAAAAGTCCTCAACTTAATTGTGCCATTAATTTGTGAAAGCGAGGGGATGTTGGGTAGATCTACTGGAGTTTGACAAACTCCGCCCCGTGGCACGGGGAGTGCACGGAGGAACAATATCAGCCTATTTGACCGTGGTCCCGAGAGGACACGGGGGAGGCAGAAAACGCGATGACTTGGTCCGCACCGTACGGGATGGCTCGGCCCCCACAAAATAAGTCAGCTTTGGTACAAACTTCCTTAGAGCATGGAACAACGGATTAGCTACCCGCGATATCGGTTGAGTCCTTTAACTTTACGGAACTAGTACATACCCGATGACGTGGTCACGGACAAATCATTTATAAACTAAGAATTAAATACAAGCATTGCTTTTCACAAATGAATATTTTGTAAGTACATTTTGATACGAACTATGATTATGAGACCGGGCCAATGCATGACAAGCCCACTGTGAACTCACCAACCGTTAGGTTGACACTTGCGTGGTTTAAACTTTTGCAGATCGCTAAGGAGTATCCGCTGGAGGTTGGCATGGCACAAGAAGACGTTTATTTCTGTTTAAAACTTAACTTGGGAATTTTAAAACAATGTTAACTTTGTAAAGCACGTGGTTAGTGCTATAAGACAATATTTTATTCCGCTGCGTTGTATCTGAGACTTTATCTATAATTTGTGTTTGAACTAACCCTGATTCGTTTAGTATTTGTAACTGTGGTTGTGGATCCTGGTCTAGTCGCGCCCCTTAACGGTATAAACTCCGTTAGTGGTATTTTGGGGGTGCGACAGATTGGTATCAGAGCCATAGGTTGCAGAGAACTGGAATCATTTTTGAAAACGATTTGGAAACTGCAACTTGAAAAACCTTGGTTACAAAAACAAACAAACAAATTCCCAAAGACAAAATTTTTACGTGCCAACCTGGGATACTCGCTCTGCTGTGTAAGTAAAAGCTTAGTACGTACAGATATATGTATATATATATATATATATATAAGTATATATATAGACCGTGTCTAAGTAGTCTAACGGAAAGACCTTAGGAAATTTTCACACGCAAATACGAAACGCGACCTCGAATACGCACACTACTCTGGGGAAAGCGACAACGAAACGATGCTACACGCTACGTCCTGATTTCTACTACGACGACTACGCCGACGGTGACTTTATGGGAAGCCGACCTTCGACGATAGCATTTACGACGTACTTCGACGACGCCTCGATTTTGCACAAAATTTTCTAGACTAATAGTGGGATAACGGGAACTGGCTAACATACATATTATGGGATATGTATGAGAATATAACTGTGACTGAACACTGGCTACTTTAACTGTTCAGCAAGATGTCTGGAAGAGGAAACGGAAGAGGCGGTATTAACATGACGCCTGCACAGCTGCAAGCGATGATTGCTGAGCATGTGCAAGCCGCGGTGGCAGCCGTCCAAGCTGCATATGCCGCACAGGGTAACTATTATGCCGGTTAAGGCACAAAGCAATTATATCATGACCTGTTTAATTTTAAAGTCCGAACTATTTATGCATCAGGAAACCAACACCACTGCACGTACAAGTCTTTCATGGACTGCAAGCCGATGACATTTTCCGGCGAAGAAGGAGCTGTAGGACTCCTCCGATGGATCGAGAAGTCCGAGAAGGTCTTCTCCATGTGTAATTGCCCAGCTGAAAACAAGGTTAAGTTTGCTACTGGTACTTTCGAAGGAGCTGCACTCTCCTGGTGGAACGCTGAAATTCAAATGGTTGGGCTAGACGCGGCTGATAACATGCAGTGGGCAGCATTTAAGGAGCTGATCATGGAAGAATACTGTCCCACGCGACCAAGTGAAGAAGCTAGAAGGCGAATTCCTGAATTTGAAGATGTCTGGGTCTGAGGTTGAACAGTACACTGCACGATATCACGAGTATGAGGTCTTGTGCCCCTCAATGGTTGACGCTGAATTCAAACGCATCGAGCGTTACCTGGAAGGCCTCGCGCCTCAAATCAAGGGATTGGTGACTGCCAGCAACCCTGCTAACGTGCAGCAAGCCATTCGTTTGGCTCACAAGCTTACTGATCAAGAGGTCGAGAAAGGTACGCTACCTGCGAAAGCCACTGAAAAGACTGCCTTAAGTGGCAAAAGAAAAGCTGAAGATGAAGCTCCGGAGAACTCGATGAATGTTCAGAGTGTGGGTAACAGTACTGGGAGGTCTTTCAACTCCCAAGGTCAAAGCAAGAGATCAGGGAACAACAGTAGCAACTACCGCCAGGGTGGCAATGGTCAGGGCAACTACAGGGGTAACCTGCCCTTGTGCAACAGATGTGGGAAGCATCATGCTGGTGCTTGTAGGAAGAATGTGAACTGTGAAAGGTGTGGCAAGGGAGGCCACGAAGCAAAAGACTGTTGGGCGACCTTGCCCGAACAACAAAATCGCCCCAGAAGAAACAATAACTATGGGAACAATCGGGGTAATGGGAACAACAACGGCCAGAACCAGAACAACAACAATGGGGGAGCCCGTGGCTGCTTTGAGTGTGGTGCTCAAGGTCACATCAAGAGAGACTGCCCTCAGTTAAGAAGACAAGGTAATGGCAATCAAGGGAATAACGGTGGGAATGGTAACGGTGGAGGTAATGGTAATGGGAACGGCAATGGTAATGGTGGAAACGGGAATGGTGGAAATGGTAGAGGTCGAGCTTTCGTCATGGGCCAGGGTGAAGCTCGTAATGATGCCAACGTGATCAACGGTAAATTTATTTTGAACGGTTTCTTTGCTACTGTTTTATTTGATTCTGGTGCTGAGAAAAGTTTTATTTCCACTAAATTTGCTAGAATAATTAATGCTAAACCGATTGCCCTAGACGCTAAATATGTGGTAGAACTAGCAAATGGTAAACTTCATGATACTACCCAGATAGTTAAGGATTGTAAGCTAGAACTAGCGGGCCATACCCTAGGAATCGACCTTATGCCTTTCCCAATTGGTAGTTTCGACGTTATAGTAGGAATGGATTGGTTATCCGAGAATCGGGCTGAAATTTTATGTAAGGAAAAAGTGGTTCGTATTCCACTCGAAGACGGCAAAGAATTAACGGTTCAAGGTGAAAAAGGTGGAGTAGTAACTGGTATTATCTCGTTTCTCAAAGCTCAGAAATGCCTCCGTAAGGGTCACTTCGCGATTCTTGCAAACGTCACTGATACGACACATCCCGAGCGCAAAATAGATGATTACCCGATAGTTCGCGACTTTCAAGATGTATTTCCCGAAGATCTGCCTGGTTTGCCTCCGTTTCGACAAGTTGAGTTTGGGATTGATTTAGCTCCAGGTGCCGCTCCGATCGCACGCGCACCTTACCGATTGGCTGTAAGTGAACTCAACGAACTCTCCTCACAACTGCAAGAGCTACTCGACAAGGGGTTTATTCGTCCAAGTTCGTCTCCATGGGGAGCTCCGGTACTGTTTGTTAAAAAGAAGGATGGAACGTTCCGCATGTGCATCGACTACCGAGAGCTTAACAAAGTTACGATCAAGAATCGATATCCACTTCCTCGAATCGACGATCTCTTCGACCAACTACAGGGTTCAAGCTACTTTTCAAAGATTGATCTACGGTCTGGATATCACCAACTTCGTGTTCGTGATGAGGATGTACCTAAGACAGCTTTCAGAACTCGGTATGGACACTACGAGTTCCTGGTTATGCCGTTTGGGCTAACCAATGCACCTGCCGTATTTATGGATCTGATGAATCGAGTGTGCAAGCCGTACCTCGATAAGTTTGTGATAGTCTTCATCGACGATATTTTGATCTACTCCAAGTCAAAGGAAGAACACGAGGAGCATCTGCGACTTATATTGGAATTGCTCCGCAAGGAACAGCTTTATGCTAAGTTTTCGAAATGCGATTTTTGGATCCGCGAAGTCCAGTTTCTTGGACACATTGTTAATGAGGAAGGAATTCATGTAGATCCAGCCAAAGTGGAAGCAATTAAGAACTGGTCTACCCCAAGAGCGCCAACAGAAATCCGACAATTTTTAGGACTTGCCGGATATTATCGAAGGTTTATTAAGGGTTTCTCTCAACTGGCTCAACCCTTAACGGCCTTAACGCACAAAGGAGTGCAATACAGATGGGGTGAGAAGGAAGAGCGCGCATTCCAAACGCTCAAAGATATGTTATGTTCGGCTCCAATTCTTGCGTTACCCGATGGAGTTGACGATTTTGTAGTTTATTGCGATGCATCGATTCAAGGACTCGGTTGCGTGTTGATGCAACGAGACAAGGTAATTGCCTACGGGTCCAGGCAACTAAAGGATACTGAAAAGAATTATACAACGCATGATTTGGAAATGGGAGCCGTTGTTCATGCACTTAAGATTTGGAGACACTACCTATATGGAACAAAGTGCACGATATTCACCGATCACAAAAGTCTACAGCACATCTTCGATCAGAAAGACCTCAACATGCGACAACGACGGTGGGTCGAGTTACTAAATGATTATGATTTGGCCATTAAGTATCATCCTGGAAAAGCCAACGTTGTGGCCGATGCCCTGAGCAGAAAAGAATACGAAAAGCCTCGTCGGGTACGAGCGCTTCAACTTACTATACATTCAGGATTACCGGATCGGATCCGTGACTGCCAACGAGAAGCTTTGAAAGCAGAAAACTTCGCAGCTGAAGCACTGCGTGGTATAGATGGCCATTCTGAAGTTAAGTCCGATGGACTCACGTATTATAATGACAGAATCTGGGTTCCAATGCTTGGAAATCTCCGTGAGCTCGTGATGGACGAGGCTCACAAGTCAAGATACTCGGTGCACCCTGGATCGGATAAGATGTATCAGGACTTGAAAAATCTTTATTGGTGGCCGAATATGAAAGCCGACATTGCTCGATATGTGGCTAAGTGTTTAACATGTTCAAGGGTCAAGATTGAATACCAAAAGCCTTCTGGTTTACTGCAACAACCAAAGATCCCAGAATGGAAATGGGAGGACATCTCAATGGATTTTGTAACGGGATTACCTCATCGATCAAATCAACCGGATGCGATTTGGGTTATCATCGATCGGTTAACCAAATCTGCACATTTCATTCCGATGAAGGAAAGTGATAATATGGATAAATTGACAAAGCTATACATCGACAAAATTGTGAAGCTTCACGGTGTGCCTAAGACTATCATTTCTGATCGAGATCCTCGATTCACTTCCCGGTTATGGCAATCAATGCAGGAAGCATTGGGAACCCGACTAGACATGAGTACAGCTTATCACCCGCAGACTGATGGTCAGACGGAACGAACGATTCAAACCTTAGAAGATATGCTCCGAGCTTGTGTTCTGGATTTTGGAAAGGATTGGGAGACTCACCTTCCACTGGTGGAGTTCTCGTACAACAATAGTTATCATTCAAGTATAGGTGCTGCACCTTTTGAAGCACTGTATGGCAGAAAATGTAGATCGCCCGTGTGTTGGGCTGAAACAGGTGAGAAAGGACTCACTGGACCGGAAGTTATCCATGATATGACCGAACGGATTATTCAAATCAGACAACGGCTAGCTGCAGCACGTGATCGACAAAAGAGCTACGCCGACAAACGCCGAAAACCTCTAAAGTTTGAGGTGGGTGACAAAGTATTGTTGAAGGTATCTCCTTGGAAGGGAGTGATACGCTTCGGGAAGCGTGGAAAGTTAAATCCTCGCTACATCGGTCCGTTTGAAATTATTGGGGAAGTAGGCCCGGTGGCCTATCGATTGCAACTCCCTGCTGAACTCGATGGAGTTCATAACGTGTTTCACGTTTCCAACCTAAAGAAATGTCTGGCTGAAGACATCGAAATAATTCCTCTGGAGGAATTGGAAATCGACGAACATCTGAGATTCATTGAGCAACCAGTAGAAATCATGGGACGCGAGGAGAAAGCCCTCAAACGTAGCAAGATTCCGATCGTCAAAGTGCGATGGAACTCAAGACGTGGACCTGAATATACTTGGGAACGTGAGGATCAGATGAAGAAAAAGTATCCTCACCTGTTCGAGCAAACGTCCACGGAAACTCATGGTATGATTTAATTTTGGGGACCAAAATTCCTTAACGGGAGGAGGATGTGACAACCCTAAAACTTTTTGCTTTCTTTCCCCAGCGACGATAGCAACGACGACAGCTGATGCTGCGAACGCTACGACACAAGAATAATTTTCGGGACGAAAATTCCAATTTCAGGGGAATGATGTGACACCCGAGAATTTCAAGGTTAACTTCCGTTAGACAAACCCGTTAGTTACGTTATAAGTAGCTAATGCATAACTAGGCCGAATACGTCCACGACCTTTGGTTGATCACCGAACCTGTCCATATGTGTTGAATGTTCATCATTGATTGTCCTTATGTGCAATGTGATTTAAATACATGACTTATTATTGTGAATAGCATGATTAATTGTAAATACTTGATTATGTGAAAATTGCCTAAATTTGGTAGTCAGCGAAACTACCGAGCGAAATTACAGATTCGCCCGGTAGCAGGCTAGACTGATCAATGTACCCGAGATCAGAGCCAGTTTCGCCAGCCAGCGAAACTGCCAGCGAAACTAGCCTCTGATATAAATAAACTTAATGAACCCTAGTAGCCTCATTTGCCTCATTTCACAACCAACACACACATACACTTCTCTGGAACCTGGTCAGCCGAGAATACCATCAAGAGACCAAGATCTCAGCCTCTAGACCATCATCTCATCTCATCTATCGATTCTAGAATCAACCGTGAGTCCCAAAAACTATGCTTTATGTGTTTTCTATGTGTTTTCTTCTTAAAGCATGCTCAAACCTTCATGATATTGCTTGATCTTCTGTATATATGCTTTAGGATGCTAGATCTGTAATAAAGTTGGTAACTTTACGTGTGAAATCCATTCATGTTAGAGATTTGTGCAAAATAGGTCATGTTAGGGTTTTGAACCTATTTTAGAGATTTGATGATCAAAATGCATGTTAAACTTGTTAAAGTTGCTTGATTTATGTTAGTAAATGCCTATGGATACTAGATAATGAATTGCATGTATGATCAGAAGCTGTTAGGTTGATTTTTAGGCAAATCCGTATGTTTTTCGCGACCAGCGAAACTGTTGTTCTCTGGGCGAAATTAAGTAGCGAAATTGCATCTCCTTCCAGCGACACTGACCAGCGAAACTATAGTGTCGCCGGGAACCTGACCAGACCAGCTCGAGCGAAACTATCGAGCGAAATACCTGAACGAAAGTTCAAACCAGTTTCCCTGCGAAACTAGGCTAGCGAAACTGCGTCAGCAGTTTCGGGCGAAACTAGCCTAGCGAAACTGTGTTGCCGGGCATTGCCTAGCGAAAGTGCTGCCCGTGCACCTAGCGAAACTGCCTAGCGAAACTATGCTAGCGAAACTAAGACTTGACCTAAAAACCAAACTTGTGAAATTTGCTTAAGTGTTATGCCATGACTTACATGATTATGCCATGATGAAACATGCTCGATATCTGATTTATATGAACCCTTGTTTATGATCAACCATTGGTGTCGTGTGTCGGTATGTCGAGTCATAGTTGCAACGTGCTATGTTATGGGCCATAGTGACGTTAAGTAAAGATTAGACACGAAACTAATACTTAAGACCTAAACGTGTTCTAGGTCTTCGTTAAACAACAATATTTGGATTTACTTGAAGTGTAGCAGTGCAACCAAAGGTGAGTGTCACTAACCCGCTTACCGTGAGTCCGATGGGCCACACAAAATAACTTAACGAAAAACAATGCTGACAAACTCGAGAGTGCTAGGCACCTCACTGATAAACTTGAGAACACGGGATGCTCGGCACCCACTTGATGAACTGAAGTGTTTTATGGGAACACTTGTGAATTCTGATCAAACTGCTTTTGAAAACAAAACTGAAAACATTTTAATATGGCTAGTGTAGGTTAAAGTCTAAACCACATGATATCACATGTTTTCTAAGGATGCCTTATAACTTAAAAGTCCTCAACAAAAATTGTGCCATTAATTTGTGAAAGCGAGGGGATGTTGGGTAGATCTACTGGAGTTTGACAAACTCCGCCCCGTGGCACGGGGAGTGCACGGAGGAACAATATCAGCCTATTTGACCATGGTCCCGAGAGGACACGGGGGAGGCAGAAAACGCGATGACTTGGTCCGCACCGTACGGGATGGCTCGGCCCCCACAAAATAAGTCAGCTTTGGTACAAACTTCCTTAGAGCATGGAACAACGGATTAGCTACCCGCGATATCGGTTGAGTCCTTTAACTTTACGGAACTAGTACATACCCGATGACGTGGTCACGGACAAATCATTTATAAACTAAGAATTAAATACAAGCATTGCTTTTCACAAATGAATATTTTGTAAGTACATTTTGATACGAACTATGATTATGAGACCGGGCCAATGCATGACAAGCCCACTGTGAACTCACCAACCGTTAGGTTGACACTTGCGTGGTTTAAACTTTTGCAGATCGCTAAGGAGTATCCGCTGGAGGTTGGCATGGCACAAGAAGACGTTTATTTCTGTTTAAAACTTAACTTGGGAATTTTAAAACAATGTTAACTTTGTAAAGCACGTGGTTAGTGCTATAAGACAATATTTTATTCCGCTGCGTTGTATCTGAGACTTTATCTATAATTTGTGTTTTGAACTAACCCTGATTCGTTTAGTATTTGTAACTGTGGTTGTGGATCCTGGTCTAGTCGCGCCCCTTAACGGTATAAACTCCGTTAGTGGTATTTTGGGGGTGCGACAAGAGAAGTGTTTCTTGAATGTGTTTATGTCAAATGGGGGCTAGGGTTGTGTAAAGTTGTTTAAGTATGAGAGTATTAATATAAAAGGAAGTGTTTGGTTAGTGTTTGTGTGAGTTTCGGTTCTAGTACAACCGAGAGAGAGAGAGAGAGAGAGAGAGAGAGAGAGAGAGAGATAGAGAGAGAGAGAGAGGGGGAAAGAAATGAGAGTGTTTGGGTCTTGAGTTGGTAAATATCTAGTAAGTTATGTGGGTTAATTAAAGTCTAAGTGTTAGTGTGTGTGTATGGGTCGGTTACGGACCGAAAAGGGAAGGAAAGGGACTCGGGTTCTAGTCCTTTGGAGCCGGTTCACCTATGCAAACACAAGGAGGCTCAAGGGTCTTGAAATGTTTACAATTTGTGTGTGTTTGTAGTGGTACTTGGCTGCAACAATGAGGGGGAAAAGAGGGTTCAAATGGGAGGGAAATGAGAAACCACTGGGTATTAGTTTTGGGAGGTTATAGGACAACCTTTGCCTACAATTCTTAGGGGTGTAAGATCATGTCTAACTTGATGTGAATGGCATCAAGTAACTAGTCAACTAAACCAAACAAGACAATCTAGGAAAATGGTGGTGGTTTGGTTACTTGCTAACCGGCCAAGAGAAAGAGAGAGACGAGATCACGGGTTCGATCCCGTGATCGAGCCGGTTCGCGAGGGAAGAAGGGGGAGAGGAGGAAAAAGGTGACGTGGGGGAAAGAAAGATAAAAATAATTAGATTGGATCGGGCTTGAATATTTTTATAAAATATTTATTCACGATGACGTAAAATAATAAAAATAATGACTTGGTTTAGAACAAAAATACTCGAGGTTCAATAACTTGTAAATATTACGTTGCATGTATATATATATATATTGAATGCATGTAAAATATATTCGTCGTGAACGTTAATAAATTTAATAACATGTTTTGGACGTAAAATAAATCCAAGTTTACATAGGGATTGGATCACAAGTCTCGTTTCGTTGTCGTTGTCTAAACACATTGTTATTTAACATGAAATTGTTTATTAAAGTCATACGTGAAATATGTGAATCATGAAATGATAATAGGTTGATCAAAGTTTATGATTTAAAATGAACGTAAAATGATGATGATAATAGTAATGGATCCCAAGATGATGAGATCATGCATGGGGTTTACCACATTGTTGGTAAATTTGATAAACGGACTTGGTTAGTTGCTTTATTATTATTGGAGTTCCAGCGACCATTCCGTGCAAAGAAATCATCATGTTCAAGTATCGTTTTGAACATGAATTAGGGCTACGTCAAGGCTATATTCCTATTGTAGATGAATGTAGTTATGATAAAATTGGCATGTTACAAGTAAACAGTTACATAACACAGTTAACATATAAGTATATATTATCGGTTTAAATCCTTGGAAACTTACGGGTTGTTACAGTTCCCCATCAGAATCGGCAATGCAAATGACTTCTCTGGAAGCCATCTCTGCGATAATATTCCAACAGGAAACAGTTTTAGTAACAACAAAATAGTATAGCAACTTAAGTAAAAGGGTAATGCATGTGTAAAGTATAAATTAACATAAATAAATATATTGGAGATGAGGTCTTGCATGGAAATGGTAGCTTCGGAGTGGGTTATAGTCCAGGTTCAGTTTTTGTTTTGTTTGTTTATTAATCTTGGTTCGCTATAACCATGGCTCTGATACCAATCTGTCACACCCCGGTCAACTGGTTTGGGTGTGAACGAGATGGAATCATAGTCGCGGATACATAGAACAACTTCTAATAAATTTAAAACTTCATAAAAACATTTCGTCATTTCATTGCAGCGGAAAGAGTAGTGGGAACGACAATGTCTTACATTCGAAAATCATAAAGTCTTAATCTAATATTAAAAGCATAAAACATTTTATTGGGATAGTTGGGACTACGACTCCGTAAGCAGGTCCGATAGCATGATGAAGCCCCATTTGCATGTCTTCCATTATTTGCATAAATTTCCTAAGAAATCATGAGTTTAAAAGGGTCAACATAAAGTTGGTGAGATTCACAGATTTATGTCTCTACGTTTAAAGTTGGTAAAATAGTTTTCGGTATACTTAAATATTACATCGGTTTACCGTTGTGGTTGTATGAACTCACCTGAACCTTGATTTCAAATACTAACGGTTTACCCACCCATAGCATCTCGCCCGAGAGATGCTGAACAGAGCAGAATAACTGACGTGTACCCAAAGACAATCCGGAGTTAGAACTGGAGCTACCAGCTAGGGCAGGGTTGTCAACCCAAATAGATCTATTCACTAGCTATCGTTTCGTACAGAACTAATTGAAATCAATTAATGGTGGGATACAGTTGTACAAACGTTTATAACGATAATGTACCATAGTTGGGCAATCAGTAAGAGAACAAGCAATCATACGCCTAACAAATAAACCATAATATTAAGTAAAAGCATTTATCAGATTTCATGATTTCTCCCCCAAAGTATAAAACAGTCAAAAGAAAAGGGGTCGTGAAACTCACTGGATCAGCAGGTATGATGGATAAGCAGTGAAGTAGCGGTAGCAGGTAATGTCCTAAATAATTAATAAGATAATTTCATAAGGGTCTAATCATTTGGGTAACATTTGTCACCCAAGTGATACCGGTCAAGTCTTGACGTTTTTTAATCCCGTTTGTATTTGTTTGAAAACCAGATAGTTAACATTTATCAAATAACTACTTTCATGATGCGTTCATATTTATGTTCAATAAATATATAAAAGGATAATCATTTAAATGAATCAACCAAGTTTTAAACATTGTCAAATAATATGTTTATTATTATTTTTATTGGTTAATCATGCAAATTATAACTATTTTTAAATAATTATGATTAATAATTCTTGGTGAGTAAAACATTGTTTAAATCCTATTGTAAATAATTATTAATCAAAGAATAATTATTTATAATTTATTTCATTTTAGACATGAAAGGATTTTAAAGCTACATTTTCAATTACAACATTTCATAAAATCGTTTAATATTTCATTTACATGAAATATTTATTTCCTTCTTAAACATTTTAAAACATTGATAAAATATCATGACGGCACTTGGATTTATAAAAGTTTATTTATTATAAACTTTTAGGTTTTCTTAATAAAACATGATAAGAAATTTTAGTTTAAAATTTCTAACATTTACGTTTTCGCGTATATCACCATATGGTCCCGGTTTTATTACTACGCAACTTATTTTCATTTTTGATTACTTTGATTTCATCAAAGTAATAATAAAAGTTCATAAAAATATTTAAAGTCAATTTCTTGCCTTTTGATTATTTTGTAAAAAAATCTTTTATAAATATATTTATTTCTACAAATGTCTTTTTATAGAAAACTTTCATTTTTATAACATGTCTTTAATTGGTATTAACTTGTATTAAATCCAAGTATTTATGTCAAATTAATCATTTGACATAAATTTTATTCTTACCATTTTTAGTAAAAATTAAATATATTCTTTTTGTCTTTGAAAGACTTTTATAACACTTTGATGTGTTATAATTCTATTTCAAGTAGTTTTTACATATTCTTTTTATGAGTTATTTAACATCACAAAAATATATAAGTGTAACCATGGTTTTTAATCCCTTATATATTTTAATCTAATTTCAATAACCCATTAACATGTTTATCATTTCATCTCATTTACTAGCATTTTCACAACATAATCAAATGTTCATATCTACTAACACTTTGTGCTAGGACCAACTGTTTAAAGTAAATGCAATCTACTAACACATTTAGTGTTAGGACAAATAAATATTAAATCTACTAACACTTTTCAAGTGTTATGACAAATTAAACATATAATCATATAATCATTTAACATTTTAGTTAGTTATTCTTTTATGATTTTATTAACAAAGAAGAGGCTTTAGATTGTTAAACCAACTAACATTGAAATCAATGATTTCAAAAACACAAGAATCATGGTGCACACCTATTACTTTTATTTGATTTTACAAGTGTGTTTCACCACACTCTTTGGCTATTTTAAGTCTTAAGACACCAAGAGAGTGTTTTGATCCTTGGAAGAAAAGAGATAGAGAAGAGAGTTTGGTTAGTTGTTTTAACAAAATGTAAGCATTCAAGGCTTTGGTTGTCAAGACTTGAGGGTTACATTGTGGGTGTAAATGGGTAAGAAAAATTGAGTTAGGGGTGGCAGAAAGTGGCTCGGCGGTGGAGGCAGCCGAAGACAGGGGGGCTGCGATGGTGGGTGTGGCCGGTTCAAGGGGAGACAAGAGAGGGGAGTGTGTTGTGGTGTGGGGAGAAAATGAGAGGTGGTGGCCCTTTCTTATAATAAAAAATCTAGTTATTAACCATTTGGCTAGAGATTAGTCAATGGGAACTTGCATTTGTATGACAACTTATAAAAACCTAGACTAGGTGAGTTGTCAAGATTATGTGGCTCCTAATTTCACTAACTAGTCAATTGTAGGTGGTTAAATTTTATAATCTTCCATGTATTTTATAAAAGGGTGAAGGCTTTTAGAGGTTAGGGGTTTATAAAAATCATAATTTTTATAAATTTGGTTCAAGTATAATTAATTACAAAGGTGGTGAGATTTGTAGGTTGATGGGCCAAAATTCTATAAAAACCTAGTGGACTAGTTTTATAAAATTCCATGGGCCAAATCAATTTAATTAGTTGGGTTTGGAGATGGGCCGAAGCCCATAAAATCGGGTGAAAGGGGCCGGTTTCGGTTGTGCCGCGAATGGGAAGGAACCGGGTCGGGGTTGGGCTTCCACGTGGGCCGAGAGGGGAGAGGACATCGGGTTCGGCCCAAGGCCAATTGGGCCGCGGGTCGGGCCTCTGGGTTGGGTTGGTTACCCGGTTGGTCGAGTCGGGTTATCGGATAACATTTTGGGTTTATTCGGGTTGTTCTGGGCTTATTGGGCTTAACCGGGCCCAATAGGTTTATCGGTTCTTGTTTGGTTTAGTCTTGAAAACGGAGCGGTTTACATCACATTTTTAGTTCATAAAAATGCTTTAGGGTGAAACAGATTATATCAGTTTTGATAAAATATAAAAAGTCCAAATTTTTATATTTACGTTTTTATTATTGAAGTTCCATATTTAAAATATGAAAACCTTCATATTTTACGGGTATATGTTTCCGGTACAAACGCGGGATTGAAATCAGTTATTAGTTATCAGTTGTCAGTTATTCGTTAAATCCCGAAATTTTAACAGTTTAATCACACAAATAACACGTATGAACACTAAATTAAAAGTCAAAAGAGAGAGGTTTGACCTGTTTTTGGACGAGGTGTCATATTCTCCCCCAGTTAGAAGAATTTCATCCCGAAATTCAGTTCTGGTTACTGGTAGATGCGACGTTCTCAAATAGGCGAGGATACTTTCGACGCATTTGGTCCTCGCGTTCCCAAGTGTACTCTGGTCCTCGTCGAGAGTTCCATCGTACCTTGAATATGGGAATGCGGCTATGCTTCAGCTTTTTGATTTCTTGGTCAAGTATCTCGACAGGTTCCTCAATAAAGTGCAGTGTTTCGTCAACTTGAATTTCATCAAGTGGGACGATGAGCGTTTCATCGGATAGACATTTTTAAGCTTACTAACGTGAAAAACATCATGTACGCTGCTCAGTTCGACAAGTAGGCGTAATCGGTAAGCTATTGGTCCGATGGTTTCAGTAATCTCAAAGGGACCAATGTAACGATGGTTGAGCTTACCTCGTTTGCCGAGCCTAATGACACCTTTCCAAGGTGACACCTTTAGCATGACACAATCACCCTTTTCAAAGGACAAGGGTTTGTAACGGTTGTCGGCGTAGCTCTTTTGTCTGTCTCTGGCAGCTTTCAGACGATTACGGATCTGGAAGATTTTCTCAGTCGTTTCAAAGATTAGTTCAGGACCAGTTAATTGACTGTCACCAATCTCAGTCCAGCAGAGTGGAGATTGACAATCTCTTTCATAAAGTGCATCAAACGGTGCGACTTTAATGCTGGTGTGATATCTGTTGTTATAAGAGAATTCGGCAAGATGGAGATGCTCGTCCCAATTGGGTCCGAAATCAATCACACATGCTCTCAGCATATCTTCAAGTGTTTGGATCGTTCTCTCACTTTGGCCATCTATCTGTGGATGGTAGGCAGTATTCATATCGAGTCGAGTACCCAAAGCTTTCTGTAGAGATCTCCAAAAATTAGCGGGGAAACGGCTATCACGATCGGATATGATAGATATAGGCACCCCATGTCATGAGACGACTTCTTTAATGTAGAGTTTGGCTCGCCTATCCATGTTATCCTTTTCCTTGACTGGCAGGCAAGAAGTGCGCATATTTCGTCAATCGATCTACTATCACCTAGATAGCGTCATATCCAGATCTAGACTTAGGCAATTTTGTGATAAAGTCCATGTATATCTCTTCCCATTTCCATTCTGGAATTATAGGCTGAGTCAACAATCCAGAAGGTTTCTGGTATTAGGCTTTGACCTTCGAACATGTTAAGCATTTTGTGACAATCCGTATTTTCAGGTCATTTCCTAGCATTAACCGAACATAAACTGTATTAAATGTTGTGTGAACATTTATGTGTTGACTATGTTGACTCTAGCAAATTAGGGTTTTGTTTGATCATCACTATACGAGCATGTACTAAGTTAAAACGATTAATATTCTATGGTTTCACCATTTATGATTTCATGTGATATATTTATACATAAGTTCACACGATTTATCTATGGTTTTATGTGACGACGTGTCATAAAATTAGACGTATTGTTTTATGATTTTATTAGGGTTAATCCTGTAGCGATCTATGTTCGTTTGGTCGTCGTCTAAAGTTAGTTTCGTTATGTCCGTTAGCATTGTTAATCTTGTTATAACTTGGAGGGCCTTTTCTGCCATTCTTAAACTTTCTTTTCTTTTTCAAACCATGTGGGGTTGTTTTTGCAATTAACAAAGCTCGCCATCCTATATTGTAAAGTCTTTAGGGGTCATTTTCGCCAATTGTCAAAAGTTAATTAAACACTTATTGACGACATTCAATGTCGGCATCGGTTTCGACCGATTCTTATCACGCACGATCGGGTTTTTCTTTCTGGCCATCAATGGACTTCAATGATATTAATATCATTGCATCAATTCACATTAATACACACACACACTTACAACACTCTGTCGTTCCATCGCTCTCCCATCTCGTTCTTGTTTTTCGGCGACACAAACAGAAAATACACCAAGAAACCACCAAACCACCATCATTCGACCACCTGAAGACCACCACTATGGTCACAAGTTCTCAACAAACATCCAGGAGCAAACAAGTTCGAGTTTCGTGACGACGCTCGGTGTTCGCGTCTAAGTTTCGGTGTCAAAAACTTGTGTTCTCACATCACCGACTTGAGGTAATGAATCCTTAGTGTTAGTCGCACGTTTTATGCCTTTTATTTGAGCTTCACGAATTTTCCGGCGACCAGAGCTAGGGTTCCGGTCACCGGAGTCCTTGGATGAAGAAGATGGGGACTTGTGTGTACAACATAAGTATTTTTCGTTTGAAATACAAACCAGACGCCAAACTGGCACAGTGGTTCGGGTACGGGACTTTGTTGCAAGAGGTCGGGGGTTCGAGTCCCGGCCCCATCGTTTTTCTTTTTTTTCTTCTAATTCTTGTTCCTTCTAAAACTCGATTCTAGCCATATGGTAGATAAATCAAAACCTGGTTGGTTTCAAATCAAAACAGGCCGCTGGCCTAGTGGGTGAAGCGATGTGTTGAGACATAGAGGTCACGGGTTCGAACCCAGTGACCTCCATGTTTTCTGTTTTTATCTCTTTTTGTGTTCTTTTGAGCATTTGACCACTAGACTTTGTACCAAAGTTGTACCTTGTCGTCTCTTGAACCCGTAAAAATATATTTAGGACCATTAAATCCCGTAAACCATATTTCGAGCTGCGAATTGTGTTTAGCTTGTTATTTTAAATTAAAAATATAATTTTAATATCTATACATATATATTGATACGAAATTCTGGGTTTTACATAAAAAAAGGTAAAATATATATATATATATATATATATATATATATATATATATATATATAATACTATAATATATATATTGGAGAGAGAAACTTGTAATTGTTGAAATTTAAGATTTGTACACCTCAACTAGCATTATATACAAGTATACAAAGCATGTAAATTTCATTTTGTTTTCAACAGATCTCAAAAGAGTGTGCAAGCCCAACAGTATCTTTTGTGAGTAGCCCATCTTGACCCTTGTTTTAAACCCATTTTTGGTCTAAGAAGCATCCAAGGGCGGATGAGGGAGATGCACAGTTCAAAAGCAGAGGTTCTTGTCTTCTATCTATTGCCTTTTGAAAGAAGAACAGACGTGTAGGAAAGCATGGAAAAATTGTTCCTAAATTGGAGATTCTTCTGTGCTCTCAATTCAAATCTTCCTCTCAAATTTTCTCTCAAATTTTAAATCCCCATCTGTATTCGCGATTTGTTTCACGATCTTCTTCACCGGGGGTCGACTGGCTTCAAATAACCCAATCCTCTCCACAAACGTTTACTCACAGGAGGTGAATTCGGACCGCTCAGATTCTCTCAAAGAAGATCGGAAGCTTACGTTACTATCCAGAATCGTTAGCTAAGGTTTTTTATTTCTCAGCTTCCTCAAATAAATCTATTTCTCACATAAGTAACTCATCAAATCACTGCATCTCTGTTAGGGTTTTTTATTTACGACCGGAGCGTCCTCCTTCCTTCAATGTTGAAGCCCTAATCGATGTCCAGAATCATCAAACCTTACGATTGGAGACTCCTCCTTCCTTTATTTCAAATGATTCATCCATTGTTGCCGCCATGTTCATCCCTTATCATGTAAGGTTTGATTTTGCAAGGTATATTTTAGGGTTTAACGTTTCGATGAGAGAAGTTGATTCTCTTAACCTACTCACTTTCTATTTCTTGTTGTTTTTTACTAATTTTACTATTTTAGTAGTTGATTGTTTACACGGATTTGTTTTTTTATTTTTAACGATATGTTCTTCATTTCATAACATCTTGAATCCAAAATTTGAGTTGTAATGTGGTAAACTTCTAGGTCTTGGGCTAAATTTAAATATGGTTCTGGGTTTTCATAAATATCTTATTTGGCTCTATATTTTGAATGCAAATTTTCTGATTTTAATTCCTGTTTGATTTTGATTTGATTCAAGTGTTTTAATTCTTTTGCAGGTTTAGGGATGCTACTTCATGTGGTATTTTAGGGGTATGCATCTACTATGTCATTTCGAACCTTATTACCAGTGATCTTTAATTTTTTAAAATGTTATAGATTATATTTCCGTTTTTGGATTCTGTTTTCACGTTGTTAATGATTTTCCTGGATTCATAAAGCTTGTAACTTATTGTTCCTATTTTCAACCTTCGATCTGAGTATGTACTCTTTCGTTTATGTGACTATTGTATTGATTACATATGATGATTAGAGATGGTTAGGGTTCATAAATACAGAGGTTACTTACTGAGATTCTTGATTTTGTTTATGTTTTTATGGTTCTTTGTTTCTGTTTTTATGATTCTTTGATCTGTTTTAGGTGTGCTTTTCTGCTAGAGCAGCAAGGGAAGAGCAGCAGTAGCCTAGGAGTACCTCGATCATTTGTAGGCTTTGATTATGTGAAATCATTTGTCTATTCTCCTATGGTTTATTTCATTTGTTCATGTTTTTTTGGTGTGGGCTTGACGTTATATCATTGAAATTAAACTTTGGTATCCAATTGTTTTGAAGGTAGCCTATTAGTTATTTTCTTAAATTGATTCCTTATGTGTTATATTATTATTATACATACTCATATCTTTGCTTTTATTTTAGGGTTGTCATTTATCTGCCATTGCTACCTGCTGTGAAGGTATTTTTTGTTTCCTTTGCCTAAGTGTAGAATATTGAAGCTTTTTTGTTTATATTTTTCATTAAAAAGTATTTGGTGAAAGAAATTGTGTATATACATCTTCAGCCACATAGCAATGCAATGCAGCGGTTTTGTTGTTACATTTTTATTTTCATTTTCTTTTTCATGGTTTTAGTTCTTTTAATTAATTGTTAGTGTTTGATATTACAGCCTTTGGAATAGTCTAATTTAGAGACTGATTCAGTATAGTTTAATGTATTTTGGCTGCCCTTTGTTTGCAGCATTACATTGGTTTGCAGCATTACAAGGTTAGATTTCAACAACTTCTAAGAATTTAAGGCCCATATCGACCTGTAATTGCTTTGAGATTCCAAACATATAGTAAGTATCATAAGACATTACAATTACATTTTGGGTTTTCACGGTATCCTAGAGTGAACTCATAATCGGTGTTGCTGATTTAAGTTGAATGTGTGTCTATTTGCTGGTGCATGAAACATGTATCAAAACTGCAAATAAGATATTTGAATGATGTGTCTTTTAGCTCTGGTAAAAAAGGCTTGATATGCCGGCAATTTTCAATAGAGCTTTAGAGAGGTGGAAGAGAATTCGTTTTTAAATGAGTTTTAAAACTGTGTTTTTTTTACAGGAAGACCCAACAATGATATTGGAGGGGTTTAATAAATCAAAACTGGCTTATCGTAAACTAATTGTAGGGATTTGATAATCATCTTATTTAAGTTTGTTGACAAAAAATGGTGATTTTCAAATCGGGAGAATGTAGTTTCTACTTCCATTGATTAATTTGTGGACACGTTATTTTTTTTGTAATTTTGATGGACATGAATTTTGTTTTACTAAATCTATTTTAGGTGCAAAGTGTTGTTCTTTAGGGTATGTTTTGTGATTTGCATTTGAAGTTAATTCATAAATGGGAGCTTGCTTAGTAATGTTTTGATAAATATAATTGTTTGTTTGTTTGTTTAATATGCAGGTGTTTTCCTTGCAGTTTCTTGAAATACCCATTTTCAAATTATCAATGGGATGGAAAGCTTGGTGGAAGCTTCTCCTTTGGCGAAGCAGGTCCTGTAAATGCATACTAGCATTAGCATTTACAGTTGGTGTGCATTTTGCAAATAACATCTATGGTGGGTGTAGTTAGCTAGATGGAACGGGGTGCAGTAACAGTCGAACTATTTCTATTTCCGTTTCATTTCATATGTAGAATTCTGATATTTGGCAATTGGAAGGCGTAGTCAACCTCTATTTTGGCATGCTACTGCTCCTTTTTTAAGGATATATAGTTATAATTGGTTCTTTTGTTGTACATTATTTGCTTCAGGGGTATCGTTGTCAACAAGGAGCAAAACTCATGAAAGAAATAAACCTTAATAGCCCTGATTCTCAAAATTTGAGATCACGGTACTCTTCAGAAGGCAAAGAAACCTACATGGAATCTGCTGGCTCTAATTTGTGCCCTATTATGAAAGTGGTGGCTCGGGTTTATATATTTGTTCAAATCAATACAAGGCAGTTGAGTTGATATTTGTAGAAAAAGATACAAGGCAGCTGGGTAGATAGGTAGGTCTTTTGTTTTTTTGGCAATTTAACATGTTATTAAATGTATAGATAAATATGATCATAAGCTCATCAATATCATATTTGTATTTGTTCCATGTTATGAATCTTATGACACGATTTCAATATTCATTTAGCCTCTTTATGTTTTGTAATAAGTTATTGAATGTATAGATAAATTTGATCATAAGTTCAACAAATTATCAAGACCAATGCAATGAACTAAAATTGTTATAATTGAAAAGTGAGAAAAAATGATTAAAAATATGTTTTGATAAATCGTGACATAAATAAACATCAAATAAAAATAATATTACTTTGAGGAAATTGTTGCTAATTGTGAAAGCATGAGTATCAACAGCTTATGCGATGACATACCGTGTTGTAATTTGTCGTACCCCCACATCGCACGGACATACAAAATGAGTTTCGCATTGTAAATTGTTGACGCCACTGCATCGCGTGGACAGAAAAACGAGTATCGCGTTGTAAATTATCGTCGCTGCATCGTGCAAACAAGAAACAAGTAACCCGCCCTAAACTGCCGCCGCCGCAACGGATTCACAGTTTGGACTATCTTCACGTGAAGGTTCACGGTTGTGTCATAGTTCTCAGTCCCGTTATCAACCGTTTATTGTTACCGCAATGAACGCACATACCGCATTATAAGTTGACACCGGACCGCATCACGCTAAAAAAACGAATACCTCGAAGTAAATTGTCGTGCCGCCATAACAAGCCAACAAATGACGAATAATGCCCTATAAACCGTCGCCGCCGCAACGCGCGGGTACCCCCCTAGTATATATATATATATATATATATATATATATATGGATTAGGATCGTGTGAAAACCCATTTATTTTGTGAAAACGTGAAAACCACTTTAAAACCTTTATAACTTTTTCATACGTTAATGTTTTTTCACGAAATTTGCGCCAAAAGTCTTAGAATTATGTTATCTTTAATTCTATAAAAACCAAATACAAAAAAAAAAACGTTTTTTTATTTTTTTTTATTTTTTTTTCCGTTTTTGGTACACATGTGTACCACAATAAAAAAACTCAAAATTTAATATGAGTTACTAATAGTTTTAAAAGGAAATTGCACCCTAATTATTATAGTTTTATTATCTTTATATCTAAAGAAAAAAATAACATTTTATGATTTTTTAAGTATTGCTACACATGTGTACTATGTTTAATTATCATTCGTAACATAAATGTTTTATTGTTTTTAGTATGTTTTTAATATATTTTTAACATAAGGAGTGTTTTTATACTTTATAATTCGTTTTTGTGTAGTAGTAGTGATGATGGTACACATGTGTACCAAAAACGGAAAAAAAAAACGTTTTTTTTTTACGTTTTTTTTATAAATATTGTTTTCCAGAGTTATAGATAACGTAATTCTAAGACATTTGGCGCAAATTTCATGAATAAACATTAACGTATAAAGAAGTTATGTAGGTTTTAAAGTGGTTTTCACGTTTTCACAAAATAAAGGGTTTTCATAGGATCCTTCCCCTATATATATATATATATATATATATATTGAGTAGATTAAGATATAAACTTATATCGTTGGATTTTATGGAAACAATCGGACATTTTATGAGAACCTTTAACATATACATATATATTGTTCTCGCGAATTCGTTATTAACATCACTTGTACGTTTAGTTTAAAAAAAATATATATATATATTATATATATTTATTTTTGAAATCTTTGAACTTGGAAAATATATAATATTGATATATGTTGTATTTCTCGCATTATTTCGATAATCGCTCGGATTTGGCACACGTGCCATCCTCGACTTGTTTTGGATTCCACGATAAATCGTTTTTATCGTTTACATTAAACTTAGTCGTTTAGCTTGAACACACACTTATACTTGTATGCTCGTTAGGTGATTGATTGCTTCGCAAGACCCGTTCTTGCTATTTGCTTAACTGATTATCTAGAGATTGTTGCTGTGCAACCTAAGGTGAGTTTCACGGCCCCATTTTACTGTTTTAAATCCTGTTGGGGGAGATTAACATGCAAACACTTGAACGGTTAGATAATTATATCACCTGAATGATAGTGGCACACTTATGATAAAGTCCTCACTTTTAGAGTTACTGTCAATGTGACATCAGCGGGAACTTATTTAGTAGATCTACTGGGCCTGACAAGCCCCACCCGGGTCATTCGCGCTGACTCGATTGGATATCGAACGGGTGTTATATACTTCTTAGTCTTAACGAGGCACAATTGAACTTGTCGAGCTTCAGTAACTGGATAGCTAGTTTATCTAGTCAAACGTGCACTGATTTCTTGAAAATAGCCTAGCTAGCTATTGATATATTATCTGGATTTTTAAACTGAACTTGAACATGAACTTGAACTGTTGTTGAACAGTCAACCTTGAACTTAAACTTGAACTATCGACGAACAGTTGTTTTACACTGAATTGGGATTGTTGTTGAACAGTCGATTTACATTAAACTGGAACTGTTTGTAAACTGATAAACCTGTGAACTCACCAACCTTTGTGTTGACACTTTTTAGCATGTTATTTCTCAGGTTGCGGATGTTCAAGTATCACGAGTAGTACGCATGCATGAGTCTTTTGAACAATTTTAGTGTATTTGTACAAGTCACGTCACCTCAGGTGACGATGTTTTTACTAGAATTTTTATTTGTATTTACGCTTCCGCATTTGTAAAACTCTGAATTTATATTTTAATGATATATGAAACGTTTTTATTAATTACTGGTCGTTTGGTGTAACTAATGGACTGCGATCCTGGTTTGTCACGCTCCCTGCGGTGGTATTCCGCGCGTGGATTTTTGGGGGTGTGACACATTTTCCGACGTAGGTGGCTACCTCGGCTTTCATGTTAGGCCACCAGAATTGTTTCTTTAGACCGTGGTACATCTTATCTGATCCGGGATGAATGGAATATCTTGACTTGTGAGCCTCATCAAACACCAATTTCCTTAACCCTCCATAGACAGGTACGTATAGTCTATCCATGAAGTTCTTGGTTGCATCAGGTTTCTCGTCTAGTTTCTTCTCCATTCCACGTAGGCCTTCTTCTGCTAGATTTTCCGGTTTGAGGGCTTCAATATGAGCGTCACGCACTTGTGAAGTGAGATTCGAGCATATGGTCATACTTAATGCTCGAACACGAAGTGGTTTGACGCATTCTTTTCTGCTCAAAGCGTCAGCTACAACGTTAGCCTTTTCTGGGTGATAACGAATCGCATTCGTAATCATTTAGCAGTTCCACCCATCGGCGTTGTCTCATATTCAATTCCTTCTGATTGAAAGTGTGCAGGAGACTTTTGTGATCGGTGAATATGGTGCATTAAGTACCATAGAGATAGTGTCTCCATATTTTGAGAGCAAAGACAACGGCTCCGAGTTCCAAATCATGAGTCATATAATTCTTCTCGTGAATCTTCAGTTGTCGTGATGCGTAGGCAATGACTTTCTCTCGTTGCATTAGCACGCAACCTAAACCTTGATGTGATGCATCGCAGTATACAACGAAGTCTTCGATTCCGTCAGGCAGTGATAGGATTGGTGCATCACATAGCTTTTGCATTAACAACTGGAAAGTTGCTTCAGTCTTAGCATTCTATATGAACTTCTTATCTTTTTGGGTCAGAGCGGTCAGTGGCTGGGCTATCTTTGAGAAGTTCTCAATGAATCGGCGGTAATAGCCAGCGAGACCTAAGAATTGTCGAATCTCAGTTGGAGTTGTGGGCGTATTCAAATCCTTGATTGCTTCAATTTTTGTGGGATCCACATGAATACCTCGATCGTTGATCACATGACCCAAAAAGTGAGAATCCAAAAGTCGCATTTGGAAAATTTCGCGTAAAGTTCCTCCTTCTTCAATAATTCCAGGATAAGTCTCAGGTGTTGCTCGTGTTCTTCCTTGCTATGGTAGTAGATAAGGATGTCGTCAATGAACACGATAACAAATTTATCCAGATATGGTTTGCATACGTGGTTCATTAAATCCATGAACATTGCCGGTGCATTTGTCAAACCAAATGGCATTACAAGGAACTCACAATGGCCATAGCGTGTTCAGAACGCTGTCTTCGAAACATCCTCGTATCTAACCCCGAGTTGATGGTATCCTGATCTCAGATCGATTTTGGAGTAGAAGCTTGATCCTTGAAGTTGATCAAATAGGTTGTCAATCCTTGGGAGCGGGTAACGATTCTTCACGGTCAACTTGTTTAATTCCCTGTAGTCAATGAACATCCGGAAAGTTCCATTTTTCTTCTTAACGAATAGTACGGGTGCTCCCCATGGAGAATGGCTTGGACGGATGAAGCCTTTATCTAGTAATTCTTGTAATTGATTAGATAACTCTTGCATCTCGGATGGTGCCAGACGGTACGGAGACCTGGCAACAGGGGCGGCACCGGGTGCCAAGTCAATGTGTAACTCTACTTGTCGCATCGGGGGTAATCCTGCTAAATCTTCGGGAAAGACTTCCGGTTATTCACGGACAATAGGGACATCTTCCACACGGCTTTCCTTTGGTTTCTTTTCAGTTACGTATGCTAGGATAACGTGGCATCCTTTAAGGAGGAATTTCTATTCCTTCATACTAGATATGAGATTTTGCTTGGTTCCACTCTTTTTGCCTTGCACGTTTAGAATGTTGCCATCTGTAAGTGGCACCCTTACTATCTTCTCATGACACACGATCTCTGCATGGTTCTTTGATAACCAATCCATACCAATGATGATATCAAAACTTCCTAATTCAACAGGCATTAAATCGATGCTGAAAGAATGATCGGAGAGTTCTAGCGAGCAATTTTGATAGATTATTTCAGTTTCTACTAAATTTCCGTTTGCTAATTCTACTGTGAACTTATTGTCTAAGGCAACAGGAGTAATTTCAAGTAATTGGCCAAATTCAGTAGACACGAAGCTTTTATCGGCACCGGTATCGAATAAAACAGAAGCGTAATGATTATTTAGTAGAAATGTACCCATCACCGTGTTGGGGTCACGACGAGCCTCTCCGTCATTGATTACAAAGGCTCTTCTTCTAGCCTGGTTAGCATCCTGATTTTTCGCCTTCGGGTAGTCCTTCTTGTAGTGTCCAGTGGCTCCGTAACCGTAACAGGTGTGCTTCGGAAAATCGCGTGCTACATGCCCTTTAGTCTTGCATGTATTTCAGTAGACATTTCCACAATCGAGGGTGTGATGGAGATTGCATTTGTTGCACAAGGGTGCACCACCGCTATATCCGGTCTTCCGGACAACGTGAGTAGGGGTGGTAGCAGCATAGACTTTCATTGGTCCGACTTCCTTAGCAGGGGTCTTCTCTTCACGATTCTTCCAGAATCCTTGTTTCTGCTTGTTGTCGGGCTTCTTGCTTGCAGGGGGAGTGGTACTAGCATCAGGGGATTTGCTCTCAGACTGCTTCTTGCCAAGGTTCACACCTTGACGATTAGCTTGGTAAACAAGGTTGTGTGCCAGACGCACAGTATCATGAAAAGTATGAGGATTCGAGGAAAGGACATTCCCCTGGATATGCGACGCAAGTCCCCAGATGTACCGTTCAATCTTCTTGTACGGCGGTGTGACCATAGTCGGACAGAGATGAGCGAGTTCACGAAACCTCTTAGTATAGCTAGCAACATCAGCTCCATTCATGGATAGGTTCCAGAACTCAGCTTCAAGTTTTTGGAGTTCTTCTCTAGGGCAATACTCATCGCGAAGCAGTTGTTTGAGTTCGTCCCATATCATAGCATAGGCCAAATCAGTTCCCATAGCATCAGCATGGGAGTTCCACCAAGTCAGTGCGCTATAGTAAGTGCGCATGTGAAATATTTAACCATGTACGCTCAGGGCGGTTGCTTATGCGGAAGACGGACTCCAATTTCTCAAACCAGCGAACTAAACCAACAGCGCCTTCGGAACCCTTGAAATTTGAGGGTTCGCAGTTCATAAAGTCTTTATATGAACATTCACGGGGGCCTGCATTTGTTAGGCCGAAACATTTGAGTACAATTTGTAATTGTAGTCTAAGGTTTTCTAACATCAGTCAATTCGTTCTTCCCGCGTGCCCCATTGTCATTTTGACGCTGGGTTTCAGCAGCGGCTACAGTTTCAGCAACACGACGGGCAATCATCTCCTTGATTTCAGCAGCGGTCATAGCAGGAGGAGGTGAAGTGTTCCTGGGGGTTCGGCGTCACGGTGGCATGATTTCGCTTTAAGTAACAATTGTGAACTATAAGAAAATTTTAGATAATATGTAAATGGGGTTATTACATGCTCGAGAATAACTGCCACGACATACATCAATTGCCATAACATATTACGCGCAAACGCAACCAAGAAACATAAGATAGAAAGGAGGAGGTAACATAACGTGCCATAGCGGTAAAAATGATAGAAATAACACTACCATAACCTGATAATAGCATCTTATATAACCATAAAAGAGATAATATTAATCATAACATACATCAACCGTTGTTTTCCACCATATTATAGATAAAACATACCAAAAGAGAACAAGTTTTCATCCTGGGCTCGCAGTCTCGGTAATACATCATAATCAAAAGACAATAACATGTTTCATTTTTAAAATGGTGGTCTAAAAGACTAGGTCAAATCTACCTAGAAGGGTGGAGGTGGTGGGGGACCTGGGGGTATGATAAGTGAGGTGGTAACCTGAGACATGGCAACAAGGAAGGAGAGGAGTCGTCCAGATATGAACTCCAGGGTGGTGACTCTCCTCTGCAAGTTCTCATGAGAGAGAAGTAGATCGGTGGTGGTCATGCTAACCCCGGTCATATGAGCATGGAGGGTCCTCATGGCGTCATCAGTAGCTCCAATATGCCCCGTCAATCTGGCTATCTGGTCCCTAAGGGCCCTAACCTCATCAGTAGTTGGGAGCTGGGAAACCTCCGCATCAAGCTCTCCGAGGTCCGTCTCAATGCGTCTCAGGCGGGCTACCAGGAGTGGTACGATATCGGGTATAGGCTCCCTAGTGAAGGGTTAGATACCCAACGGGACACAGCTGGAGGGATCGGGGAGAGATGACTCACCCCGTGCATAACAACTCGGGAACTTCTCCAAAATCCACCATGTATGCACCTAGTCCGGCATCCAAGCTAAGTGGGGTAGCTCGAACACATAGCGCTGCTTGGCGCAGGCTCCTTAGGGGTGTCTCCAGCCTCACGACTCCGCGATGGGCCAGACGCCCGCCCCGGGGTATATCTCCGCCTACCGCCGTTAGGAACGGTGACGTAGGTCTTTATAGACCGCTCGTGTTGATACATAGTCCTGATCGTCATGTGAAGTATCAAATACAAGATGGATCACACAAGATAGTTGAGTTCCGAACTCCCAGCGAAACTGGAGTTCGGACAGCTCCGAGCATGTGGCCGAACCTGAGGTTCGGCCAGTCGTATTTTAGCTTGTATAAATAGTTCATCTTGTATAGTATAGAGGGGCTTCCATGTCATATTCTCTAGGTGTACTCTGTGGTTATCTCTGTGGTTAATACAAGTCCTTTGTATTTACTCTCTGTGTTCTATACGTTTATATTGATTTCGTTACGACTAAGTAGAAGATCCGTACGCTCACGCACTTTCAAGTGGTATCAGAGCAAGGTTTGCTCTACTAGTCGGAAATCACTATTTTTCGGAGTTTTGAGTTCAAATTCATGTTTTTGAGAAAATGAGTATCGTTTTTGAGTTCGTTTGATCATCTCGAGTGTGCTTCTCATCAAAATTCATTCCTAATTCATTTCTATCGAGTTTACTTGAATTCCTGTCGAAAATTCCATCGAAAAACACTGAAAATCGAGAAAATGGCATCGAGTGAAATCTGTCTCATTTGAGGTTCGGACTCGTTCGGTCTAATAGCTCCGAACTCGAGGTTCGGACGGAGTTCGGTGAGCATTCGGTGTGTCTTTGAGTTTGGTGAGAGATCGGTCCACGTTCGGACAGAGTTCGGCCAGTGCTCGGTGATAGTTCGGTGTTGAATCTATTTGTTTGTCCGAAGGTCAGGTTCGGAGAGAGTTCGACGAAACTTAGGTTCGGACGAAGTTCGGAGATAATTCGGTGAAGGTTCGGAGGAGGTTCGGTGAACAGTGTTCAGTTTTTCGAAAATGTCCGATTTTCAAGCGTTCGCAGCTATTCAAAATTCGGTTCAAGCTACGATGCAAACAATGATGAATTATGATAATGAAATCGGAACAAGTCAGAAAGTTCCCAAATTGCTAAAATTGGAAGATTATCATAGTTGGGTTAAACGGTTTGAAGCATTTGTCGATACAAATGACAATGATATGTGGTTAGCGTTCACTGAGCAATATGTTTACCCTAAAGATGAAACTGGTGAGCCTATTCTTCAAAGAAAAATGTCTTCTGAACAAAAGAAAGCTTATCAAGCTGAGAAAAAGGCATATGGTACTTTAACGATGGCATTGCCTAAAGAGTTACTTCATCAATTTGCTGGTAACTACACATCAAAAAGTCTCTGGGATGCTTTGGAGAAACGATGTGAAGGCAATGACCAATACAAGAAAAGTCGACAAAATGTTTTGAAGAAAGAGTTTGACAGCTTTAAGCATTATCAAAATGAAACGATTCCCAATCTGATTGCAAGATTTGCTCATCTAATGAGTGAAATGCGTTTGGTGAATCTCACGAAAGAAGAGGTTGATATGAAAGAAAAGATCTTGGAAGCATTGCCTGAAAAATGAGAGAATTATGTGATGACGATTACTCATGATAAATATTTTTCCGGATTGTCTTTCAATGATTTGGTTCAAAGATTTCAGGCTCGGGATATGGAATTAATGGTGAATAAATCACTTCCTACACAAATTCAGAATCCTGCAGTGTATCATTGTGAAAATGACTCTACAATGAATGCTGGGAAGTCTACTAGTCTAAGTTCTGCTCCTCCTACAGCATTTCTAGCAGGTAAATCTGAAATTCCAAGTTATTCTTCTGCTGGTTGTACTGTGTCATTTCCAAGTTCTTCGGCTGAAAGTGCATTGTCTGTTCAAACTGTTGATTATTATAATGCATTGATGTCTGCATTGGTATCTTCATATTTTGGTGTTATCACTGGTGCTGTGAGTAATGTTGAGTTAGCAAATGAAGATTACGATCAGATTGATTATGATCATTTGGAAGAAATGGATCTAAATTGACAGTATGCAATGTTGGTTCGACGAACGAAGAAATTTTTTAACAGAACTGGGAAGTAAAGATTGAATCAGGATGGTAAGATTGGTTTGGATAAATCGAAGGTGAAATGTTACAAGTGTTCAAATTATGGTCATTTTGCTCGCGAATGTCCAAGTTCAACAGAAAGTAAATTGAAAACTGGTCAACATGCACATTTAGTTTTTCATCCATCCGATAAAGCTGAAAAGCTTGATCAGAAATCTGCTACTCTTGCTTATGATTGGACTAATACATTTATGCATCCAAATGGGTTTGCCTGGAATGCCGATTCAGAAGTTAAAAAGAATCATACTCCAATCTCAATTGCTTTAACTGTTCAACATGCTGATGATGTAAGTTTTTTAACAGAGTCTGATACTTCTTCTAGTATATCTTTGGTACAAGAAGAATTACCTAAAGTTTTTACAAGTTCAAAGGTTGAAGAGTTTGAATGTTTCAAATGTAAGAAATTGCTCCAGGAGATTGCAAGTTTTGAACAACGTTGCCAAATTTCAACTGAAGAGATTGTGGTGTTAAAGAAAGAGTTAGAGGATTTTCAAAAGAAGTATTATGAGTTGGTTCTGTTCATGAAGATGTTTTGAAAGAGAAAGAAAAATTGTCTAAAGAGTGTGAGAAAGCAAAAGCTGAGGCTTTAGACGCAGCTCAAGATTTTGAAATTTTGTTTGAGAAGAGTTATCCAGTTCAGCAAAAGTATGAAGAAGCTACTGCTCTTATTGCTACAACTGCTGTTACTGTTGAAAAACTTCTAAACAAGATTTCTATGCTTCAAGATGAGAATACTCTCTATCGTGACAAGAATGAGGTATTGACTAAAGATGTTGAGATTTACAAGAAAAAGAGAGAAAGTGTTCTTGAAGAGTTATTTGCTGAATGTGAGATCAGAAAGTTACAAACTTATGAGTATGATGATCTCAATGCAAAGTTCATCAAGTCACAGAAAGAAGTTTTTGATGCTCAAAAAAAGATCAATGACTTGAAATTGGAAATATTGGAACTGAAAAGGCAAGTGAAGAACTGCAATTTGTCACCGACAATGCTTAATTCCTTATACAAGCAGGATCGGAGTTCAGAAAGTTCTAAAAAGGATGATGTTCACTTGGTACCTCAACCAGTGGATTTAATTGAAGTTACTGCTGCTCAGATTGATCCAAAAGATGTCTTGCATGATTATTCCAAGTTTGCCGCTCTACCCAAGAAGAACAAGTCCAAGTCTAAGAAGAAGGAGAAGCCTTTGGGTGATGCTCCTAAATTTGTTTCAAAGTCTGTATTAGTGGAAAATGAGAAGGTATTTGATAAGGTTGCTTCGAGTTCTTCATCCGCAACCGAAGAGGAAAAAGTTTTGATTGAAAAGAACAAGCTGCAGGACATCAAAGCCAAATTTACTAGTGAGGCTAAGTCAAGAAGTGCTTCAGGTTCTTCTTCAAGTTCTTCAAAGGTTTCAGGTTCCAAGCACAAAGGTTTGGGTTTTGTTATGAAGGAAATTCCAGATGTTGCTAAGAAACCAGTAAAAGTTAACAAGACTGCTAAAGCCAAAGTTGCAAAGAAATCACCATCTTCAAAAGAATTTTCTTATTATTCTGGAAGGTCATCGTCTTCAAGGAGTCCATCTCCTAGGTATGATTCTTCTGATGGTTTCTTTGATCACGATAATTCAGAACATTCATCTGGTTTTTCAAAATCCAAACAATTTTAGAGAAAGACTTTGTTATGTATGTCGTCAACCGGGACATTTAGTTGTTGATTGTCCGACGACTGCATATATCCACAAAACTGCCAAATATGTGGATAACAAAGGTCACATTTTTGATGAACCATGGTCTTCAACAATTAAATCAATTCATAAATCGTCTTGGTCTAAACCACGTACGTCGGTTGAATCTGATTCAGGTTCCAATCAAAAATTAATACCTTTACACATTTGGAAACTTAAAGTTGTTTCCAAGGCCAACACGGACTTTGTGGAAGACACCGGACGACCCGAAGCTATTGATTCGGGTCGATCCCAACGCGACTAATGTTTTATTTGGTGTCAAGCAGGTGTTTCAGGAAGATCTTTCGGTGATTGGAAAATTGCTGATTGTGAAATATCTGTTCTAATTAAATTGAATTTCAAAATCATTTTTGTTTTTCCAAAGGCTAAACTGTGAGTATTCATGTTGGTTGATCAATTTTTCTTGTGTTTTCTCTTCGTCTCATTCTGAGGGGGAGTTTGCTTTTGCAAATATACAAAAATAGTGTCTTGTTTTTCAAATCGTAAAAATGAAAATCTATAAATAGAGTTGTCATTTTTAGGGGGAGAAATTTGGAAAAGACAAAAACAATAAAAATGCAAAAATCCAAAAACATTGAAAAATGAGAAATTGTATCCGGCATGTTTGGGAAATGATGGTACATTGGCTGACATTGTCTGACTCATGGATAAAGTAGATGAACAAGCCATAAGACCATTTGATTGATGTGTAAGGTAGACTCGGCAAATCAGAAAGTATACAAATGTGATATACACTAAATCTGATGCTTGACCTAGTGGACAACATCTTGATGCATATCTCATGATATATCAAGAAAAAGATATGTGAAAAATAAAATGAGAAGTCACTGTGTATACATGTGTTCATTTTGCAAATATTTAAACTTGTTTGATTTTCTTTATTTTGTCAAACGATCGGACTTTCTCTGCGTGTCGAAAGACCGACCTGATCGTTGTTCGTTTGACGTTCTGCTTTATTTTCTTTGGTGTTTCGTATAACTCATCGGACTTTCTCTGCGTGTACGGGAGTACCGACCTGATTGTTGTTGGGTTATACAATTTCAACTTGTTTTATTTTCTTATTTTGTTAAATCCGAGGCCTTATCTGCGTATCGAAAGATCGACCTTAAGGTAGACGATTTAACGTTCTTATTTCTTTTTGCATGAAACACAGTTGACTATATCATGGTTACAACCATTATGTGATTAAATTCACAAGTGAAATCACAAAATGTGATAAGCAAAGCATATCTGAGTATGTCTGATGGTGTGGGGTACACTGGTCAATGCAAATTTATTCAATACCTTAACATATCCAAATGTTATGAGTATGATTTTGCCAGAGTTTAAAGTTGGACAATTTATATCTGCAATCGGCATGGCTTATGTGCTTCACTAATTGAAATTGAAATGTAGTCCAGCATATCATGACCAATATGATCCCAAGTTGTGATCTTTCTCGCAAAAGACAAAAATAGTGTCTAATTCGGTATTGTTTTACTTTTCTTATCAGAAAATACCAAAAAGATTTTAGGTGTGTTTTGATATAAAGTTTCTAAAAGCCAAAAAGATTTTGTTTCTGATTTGTTTTCGATTGATCAACACGAATTACGAAATCATTTTCAAAATCAAAATATCTTGGAGTCTCGAAGAGATGTTTTGGACCAAGATTATTTATGTTGACAGGTTTCTAAGTGGGAAGAGAACATCACAACTTCAAGTCTTCTGAAGTTTGTTGATAAAGAGATTACACACGATGCAATATCAAGTATTCAAGATTAAGCTCATCGTCAAGATCGAGGAAGAGTTTAATTGAAGATACAAGATACAAGTTTGAATAGAGAAGATGATACTGCACATGTCGAGGGGGAGTTTGTTGATGCATAGTCCTGATCGTCATGTGAAGTATCAAATACAAGATGGATCACACAAGATAGTTGAGGTCCGAACTCCCAGCGAAACTGGAGTTCGGACAGCTCCGAGCGTGTGGCCGAACCTGAGGTTCAGCCAGTCGTATTTTAGCTTGTATAAATAGTTCATCTTGTATAGTATAGAGGGGCTTCCGTGTCATATTCTCTAGGTGTACTTTGTGG
Organism: Deinandra increscens subsp. villosa; assembly: GCA_039602395.1. Taxonomy (NCBI): domain Eukaryota; kingdom Viridiplantae; phylum Streptophyta; class Magnoliopsida; order Asterales; family Asteraceae; genus Deinandra; species Deinandra increscens. Next base: position 58,880,399 of record JBCNJP010000023.1, read on the forward strand.
TTATCTCTGTGGTTAATACAAGTCTTTTGTATTTACTCTCTGTGTTTTATACGTTTATATTGATTTCGTTACGACTAAGTAGAAGATCCGTACGCTCACGCACTTTCAGCTCGCGGTCTGCAAAGGGGGTCGATGGTGCTTGAAGCACCAACGGGGACCACACCGCCAGCAGTGGCGGTGAGGTTAGGGTGGTCTAGTGTGTCATCGGATGTCAGGTGCCTAAGTGGCCTCAGAAAGCTGGAGGGGATGGTGGACAGGTGAACCTTACCCACAGTGGCTACCTCGGGCTCAGGACTAGATGGTACATAGTCCTCAGACGAAGGCGTGTAATCCTTGGGTGCAGAGTCCTCAGGCGAAGGAGTGTACTCCTCCACAGTCTGTTCCTGTCACACCCTGTAAGATTTGTGTCGGGATGCGAAAAAAGGTTATCACAGTCAAGGTTACGAACGTACTCTAGATGGTTCAACAACTAGAGCCGTTTTGGAAATTGTTTGATTGTTGGAGTAAATAGGAGTTTTCAGATATCATTACGCAGCGGATTAATTGTAATGAGAAAAGTAAATTGTTTTAAGTTTACAACACATAAGTTTCGAAAGATTTTTAGGACATGACACCGTTAAGTGTTATGTCAGGAAAATCTCCAAAGGCTAAACCATACTCCAGAAAAGCAAATAAAAGTCCTAAAATGCAATGACAGGAAACAAGCAAGTAGGTCTGATGCATGCACAACAATTAAGTTCAAGTACCTGAGAATTCATACGAGAAAACGGTCAACAAATAATTGTTGGTGAGATTCACATGTTTAAAGTGCTAGCAGTTAAAGATTGAATAAAAATAGTAATTTGAAACAGTTCATGTTACTAATTGACAATATCGGATAAGACTAGTTGATAATGTTACCATGTACCCTGAATACCGAAACTGACTGTTTACCCACTCTTGGCACCTTTTGTCCGGTTGGTACCGCATAGATATGACATAACAGTTTGTACTATGTGACTAAAAGACGGAGTCAAGATTGGAGCTATCAATCAGAGCAGGGGCGTTAACCCAATAGATATATTCAAACGTTATCATTTGCAAATGATAATTAATTGGATTCAGTTAATAGTGGGGTTTGGGCTATAGCATGAATGAACATGAGATAACAAGTTTGGACAATGGAAAAGCACATGAAACCGTTATGATAACAAGGTCTAATTTTCTAACATGAAAAAATGTATGTATAAATTCTCCCCCAAAGATAAAAATAGTTAAAGGAAAAGGGGGCCGTGAAATACTCACATGATTCAGAAACTGTAGTCGGTAATATGATCAACGGAAAGTGCAAGCCTAGATAATTATAAGACATGCAATTATAATAAGTAATTGGGTTGACATTAATGTCACTCCAATTAGGTAGGTCAAGTCTTGACGTCATAGTAGCCTTAGGGTTAAATGATTTGAAAGGTCAAAGTGAAAGTATCCGGTTATGTATTTATTTGGAAAAATGTAAATTATATATTTTTAATTAAATAAAATATTAAAAATTCCCAAATAATATTTAGAGATGGTAAATACTTATATAAATAATATTGAGTCAAAATGAGGGTTTTCATTTAAGAAATTGATTATTTTGACTAGTTAGTCGAAAACTGGGCGATTTCGCGGTAACCGCCGATTTAGTTAGTCGAAAACCGAGCGATTTCGCGGTAACCGCCGATTACACAATATTTATCCATTTAAGTTAGAAATCAATAAAGTTCAATAAAATATGATTATTCTCTGTCCAAAATGGGTAGATAATTATTTCAAGTGTCGGTTTGCATTAGTTTGCCGGTTTGGTGTATTTTGTGTCGGTTTTGCCGTTTTGGTCCCGTTTGCCCGTTTAATGACATCGTTAGGTCCCTAAATTCACCATATGTATTTGTAAACATGTTTTTACCATTAAAATAACCCTATGAGTTCATTTGTCCCAGATTTGGGTTTTCTTACAAAAATGGTGTTTCTGGGCCCGTCGGTGTCGGTTTTAGTCTAGGTTTGTGCCCAAATTCAAGTAATTTGTTAAGGGATATTTTGGTCATGTTCTAAAGTCATTTAAACCATCACAAAATACTGTTTAAAAGCCTGAACTTTCTGGTCAAAACGGATCTATGGTAAAAAGCATTTTCTAGGGTTTTTAAAGTGTACTTTTGTAGGTAAAAGTTTGCTATGGTGAGTTTAAGCACTAGTAATCTTTCTAAAGTCCAAGATATCATATTTTGACTATATTAAGAGTTTAAAAAAACGTTTCATAGGCATCATGGGGTCCAAAGTTACAAGAACAACACATAACACACAATATATACAAAACTAATGTCTAAAAATGCAAACTAAACAAATACTTATGTAAAAGTCCAACCAAACTAGGTTTTGAACATAATATTGCAAGTAAATACTATCATGAGTTTCTAGTAGGTAAATACATAGTGAAACATAAAGATAAATACAAGTAAGTAAGCTTTTATGGTTCAAAATGGTGTTTAGACAACAATGTAGGTCAAGACTTGCTATTGGAGTGTTCTAGTCATGAAAGAAAACTAAGAGTACTTGCTATAACAAGATTTTACTAAGAAAAGTGAAGATGAAACCTTGTTAGAAGAAGATGGAGGCCGAAAATGGTGTTGATGAGGATGGAACTTGAGTTTTCTTGCTTCCTAGCATCATAAATCACCAAGAACTTAGATGTTTGAGTAATAAATTTAGAGAAAGAGTAGAGAGAGAGAGGGGACTTACGGATTTTGAAGGGAGAGAGAGATGAGAGAAGTGTTTCTTGAATGTGTTTATGTCAAATGGGGGCTAGGGTTGTGTAAATTTGTTTAATTATGAGAGTGTTAATGAAAAAGGAAGTGTTTAATTAGTGTTTGTGTGAGTTTCGGTTCTAGTACAACTGAGAGAGAGAGAGAGAGAGAGAGAAAGAGAGAGAGAGAGACGGTTTAAGAGAGAGAGGGAAAGAATTGAGAGTGTTTAGGTCTTGAGTTGGTAAATATCTAGTAAATTATGTGGGTTAATAAAAGACTAAGTGTTAGTGTGTGTGTGTGGGTCGGTTACGGACCGAAAAGGGAAGGAAAGGGACTCAGGTTCGAGTCCTTTGGAGCCGGTTCACCTATGCAAACACAAGGAGGCTCACGGGTCTTGAAATGTTTACAATTTGTGTGTGTTTGTAGTGGTACTTGGCTGCAACAATGAGGGGGAAAAGAGGGTTCAAATGGGAGGGAAATGAGGAACCATTGGGTATTTGTTTTGGGAGGTTATAGGACGGACAACCTTTGCCTACAATTCTTAGGGGTGTAAGATCATGTCTAACTTGATGTGAATGGCATCAAGTAACTAGTCAACTAAACCAAACAAGACATGCTAGGAAAATGGTGGTGGTTTGGTTACTTGCTAACCGGCCAAGAGAAAGAGAGAGACGAGATCACGGGTTCGATCCCGTGATCGAGCCGGTTCGCGAGGGAAGAAGGGAGGAGAGTAGGAAAAAGGTGATGGGGAGGAAAGAAAGAAAAAAATAATTAGATTGGATCGGGCTTGAATATTTTTATAAAATATTTATTCACGATGACGTAAAATAATAAAAAATAATGACTTGGTTTGGAACAAAAATACTCGAGGTTCAATAACTTGTTAATATTACGTTGCATGTATATATATATTGCATGCATGTAAAATATATTCGTCATGAACGTTAATAAAGTTTAATAACATGTTTTGGACGTAAAATAAATCGATGTTTACGCAGGGATTAGATCACAAGTCTCGTTTCGTTGTCGTTGTCTAAACACATTGTTATTTAACATGAAATTGTTTATTAAAGTCATACGTGAAATATGTGAATCAAGAAATGATAATAGGTTGATCAAAGTTTATGATTTAAAATGAACGTAAAATGATGATGATAATAGTAATGGATCCCAAGATGATGAGATCATGCATGCGGTTAACCACATAGTTGGTAAATTTGATAAACGGACTTGGTTAGTCGCTTTATTATTATTGGAGTTCCAGCGATAATTCCGTGCAAATAAATCATCGTGTTCAAGTATCGTTTTCAACATGAATTAGGGCTACGTCAAGGCTATATTCCTATTGTAGATGAATGTAATTATGATAAAATTGGCATGTTGCAAGTAAACAGTTACGTAACACAGTTAACATATAAATATATATTATCGGTTTAAATCCTTGGAAACTTACGGGTTGTTACATCCTCCCCTAGTTGGGAGAGTTTCGTCCCGAAATTCAGCTTGTCATCATGGCTAAGCGGCTGCAATAGGGAAAAGATAGGGATACTTGGCGTGAAACTGGTCTTCACGTTCCCATGTGAATTCGGAACCACGGCGGGAGTTCCAACGAATTTTAACGAGAGGTATACGTCTGTGCTTCAATTTCTTGACTGCACGGTCGACGATCTCGGCGGGTTCTTCAACGAATTACAGGTATTCATCCAAGTGTATCTCATCGAGGGGAACGGTCAGATCTTCTTCGGCAAGGCACTTCTTCAGATTACTGACGTGAAACACATCATGAACATTACTAAACTCGGGCGGCAGAAGTAGTTGGTACGCGACGGGTCCTATTGTTTCAAAGATTTCAAATGGATCAATGTAGTGAGGATTTAACTTGCCACGTTTTCCAAAACGTATGACGCCTTTCCACGGGGTTACTTTCAGTAACACTTTGTCGTCTTTCGCGAAGGATAAGGGTTTACGACGGTTATCTGCATAGCTCTTCTGGCGATCGCGGGCGGCTTTTAAGCGGTCTCAAATTTATGTGATTCTTTCGGTTGTCTCTATCACAACTTCTGGGCCTGTCAGTTGGCTGTCACCAACTTCGAACCAACAGATAGGTGATCGGCACTTTCTTCCATACAGTGCCTCGAAAGGTGCACATTGGATGCTAGTGTGATAACTGTTTTTGTACCATAATTCGCACAATGGCAGATGTTCATTTCAGTTGTTACCAAAGTCAATGACGCAGGCACGCAACATATCTTCGAGAGCCTGAATCGTTAATTTGCTTTCACCGTCAGTTTGCGGATGATAGGTCGTACTCATATCGAGGCGAGTACCGATGGCCTTGTTCAGAGATTTCCAGAAATGGGAGGCAAAACGACCATCTCTGTCGGAGATGATGGAAATCGGGGCTCCATGTCGAGAGAATATTTCCTTCATGTACATCCTTGTTAAGTGTTCTACGGAATCTTTCTCCTTCATGGCGAGGAAATGAGCAGATTTTGTCAAACGACAATTACCCAAATGGAATCGTTACCCTTGCGGCTTTTGGGTAACTTGGTGATAAAGTCCATGGCAATGCATTCCCATTTCCATTCGGGGATGATGGGTTGGACGAGTAAACCGGAAGGTTTCTGGTGCTCGGCCTTAACTTTGGCGCAAGTTAAGCATTTACCAACGTACTTAGCGATTTCAGCTTTCATTTTTGGCCACCAATATAACATACGCAGGTCATAGTACATCTTATCGGCTCCGGGGTGAATTGAATATTGGGTTTTATGAGCTTCGTCAAGGACTAGGCTCTTGAGTTCTCCATAGACGGGTATCCACAGACGATTAACGAAGTACCGTAATCCATCAGGCTTAGTTTCAAGGTGTTGATCCATGCCATGGAGACTTTCGTCTCGAATGTTTTCGTTTTTCAAAAATTCTACTTGTGTTGCCAAAACTTGAGTGGCGAGGCCGGTATGAATGGTCATGGAAAGAGATTTGACACGAAGGGGTTTGACACGTTCCTTCCTCCTTAAGACATCTGCAACAACGTTTGCCTTTCCAGGATGGTACATTATTTTACAGTCATAGTCGCTGAGTAGTTCAATCCATCGGCGTTGTCCCATGTTCAACTCCTTCTGGTCTAAGATATGTTGAAGAATCTTGTGGTCGGTATACACCTTACATTCAGTACCGTAGAGATAGCGTCTCAAAATCTTAAGAGCGAAGACGACGGCTCTAAGTTCCAAATCGTGAGTAGTGTAGTTCTTCTCGTGAACTTTTAGCTGTCGCGAAGCGTATGCAATGACTTTATCTCGTTGCATTAACACACAACCTAAACCTTGGTGTGAGGCATCGCAGTAAACACAGAAATCTTCACGTCCTTCTGGTAAGGATACTATGGGTGTGTTACACAGCTTTTCCTTCAGGGTCTGAAAAGCTTGTTCAGCTTTATGATCCCAACTGAATTTCTTGTCCTTTTGTGTTAAGGTGATCAATGGTTGAGCTATTCTGTCACACCCCGGTCAACGATATTCGGGTGTGAACGAGAATGGGATCATAGTCGAGGATACATAGAACAACATCTAATAAATTTAAACTTTATAAATCATTACGTCATTTCAATTGCAGCGGAAAGATAGTGGAAATGATAATGTCTTACATATGAAAATCATAAAGTCTAAATTAAATGTTAAATCATAAAACGGTTTATTCGGATAGTTGAGACTATGACTCCAAAAGCAGGTCCGATAGCATGATAAATCCCCATTTGCATGTCCTCCGAAGTTTGCATCAATTACCAAAGAAATCATGAGTTTAAAAGGTCAACATAAAGTTGGTGAGGTTAACAGGTTTACGACTCAACGTTTAAAGTTGGTAAAACAGTTTCAGTATACTTAAATATTACATTGGTTTACCGTTGTGGTTGCATGAAATCACCTGAACCTTGATTTCAAATACTAACGGTTTACCCACCCATAGTATCTCGCCCGAGAGATACTGAACAGAGCAGAATAACGGACGTGTACCCCTAGATAATCCAGAGTCAGAACTGGAGCTACCAGTTAGGGTAGGGTTGTCAACCCAAATAGATCTATTCACTAGATATTGTTTCGTACAGAACTAATTGAAATCAATTAATGGTGAGATACAGTTGTACAAACATTTATAATGATAATGTACCAAATTGGGCAATCAGTAAGAGAACAAGTAGTCATACGGCTAACAGATAAACCATAATATTAAGTAAAAGCATTTATCAGATTTTATGATTTCTCCCCCAAAGAATAAAATAGTTAAAAGGAAAAGACTCGTGAAACTCACAGATTCAGCAGGTAGGTAGTAGCGAAAGGTGTAGGCACGGTAGCATGTAACATCCTAAATAATTAAATAGGTACATGCATAAGGTCTACAATCATTTGAGCAACATAAGTCACCCAAGTGATACCGGTCAAGTCTTGACATTTTAATCCTGTTTGTATTCGTTTGAAAACCCGTTAGTTAGTATTTATTAAATAAATACTTTCATGATGGTTTATATTTATGTTCAACAAATATAAAAGGTTAAGCATTTAGTAGTTTAATCAAGTCCTGAATATTGAGTTAAAAATAATAATGTTTATTATTATTTTCATAAGTTCGTATAATTATTTTTAAGTATATAATTATGTGTTTGACTTGTTAATCATACAAGTTATAATTGCTTTTAAATAAAAATTATGATTAACATTTCTTGGTGAATAAAGCCTAGTTTAAATCCTTTAGTAAATAATTATTAACCAAGAATAATTATTTATTTCATTTTAGTCATAAAAGGATTTTAAGCTTCATTTTTTATTACAACATTTTATAATTTCAAAACCTTAATATTTCATTGTCATGAAATATTTATTTCCTTAAACATTTTTAAACAAAATCATGACGGCACTTGGATTTATAAAAGTTTATTTATTATAAACTTTTGGATTGTTTTAATAAAAAATTTAAGTAATGGTTTTGAGATTTCAAACATTTACGTTTTTGCGTATATCGTCGTAGGGTCCCGGTTTTATTACTATGCAACGTCTTTATGTTTTTGATTACTTTAATTTCATCAAAGTAACAAAGAAAGTTCATAAAAATATTTAAAGTCATTTTCTTGTCTTTTGATTATTTTTATAAAAATATTTACTTCTACAAATGTCTTTATATAAAAACTTCCACTTTTATGACAAGTCTTTTAAATGGTTAAAGACTTGTACTAAATCCAAGAATTTATGTCAAATTAATCATTTGACATAAGTTTATTCTTTCCATTTTTAGTAAGGAAAATCTATAAATTCCTTTTGTCTTGTAAGGATTTAATAACATATTTAATGTGTTATGTTTTGTCCATTTATTTGTCATTATCTTATTATGTGCCAACTTCCTTTCCTAGCATAACATGTTTTATAATTAAATCAAATAACACTTAGTGTTAGGAAAATAATTAAATAAAATCAACTAACACATTTGTGTTAGGACATATTAAATAATTTAACAATCAACTAACACATTTGTGTTAGGACATATTAAATAAATTAACAATCAACTAACACATTTATGTTAGGACATATTAAATAAATTAACAATCAACTAACACATTTGTGTTAGGACATATTAAATAAATTAACAATCAACTAACACATTTGTGTTAGGACAAATTAAATATAAACATAAGCATCCATTTTAAATGTTCCATGTTTATTATTTAGTTACTTTTGTTAAGCATTTTAATTCAACTAACACTTTTCAAGTGTTAGGACCAATTCATATAGTTTATCATGATGATCCAAGAACATCTAACTCATCAAATGAGTTTTATGGATGATTCCATGTAGGGTTTTTGTCCTTGGATACAAAATATACAAGAATGCACATAACCAACATGATGATCTTTAGGTACACATAGATACTTTCTTTTGATTTCTCCATGTGTTTCACCCATCCTCTTGGCTATTTTAAGTTCCTAGAACACCAAGAGAATGTTGAAGATCATAAAGAAGAATGGAGGTTTAAGAAGAGAGATTTAGATGATTTCAAAAAAATGTAAGTGTTTTAAATGGAGTTGTCAAGACTTTGGTATCATATTTGGGTGAGAAAAAGTAGAAGAAATGAGTTAGAGAACTCACAAAAGAGGAGATGAACAATTTCTTTGAGGGGTGGCGGTTTCCGGGGGCTTCCGGCGGGCTGGGGTGGTTCCGGCAGCCTCTCAGCGGCGGCGGGAGGTGGCTGCTGCCGGCGGCAGTGGTGGTTGTGGGAGGTGGTCGGCCGAGAGCTCCAAGGGAGAGAGGGTGTGAGTGTGGAGGAGAAAGAGTGTTGTGGTGTGGTGATCAAGTGTGGTCAGGGTGTTCACTTATACACCTAAACTTGGTTAATACCCACAAGTTAGTTCCCAATGTCTAATGGTCAAGTCCCCAACGTTCTCACTAGACTAGGTGTGTTGTCAAGACACCATGGCTCCTCGTTTCACTAACTAGTCACTTGTAGGAGATTAATTTTATAAACTTTACTCAAGTTTAATAAATACTTTAGAGCTTTTATAAAATATGCAAGGGTTAGATGTTTATAAAAATCATAATTTTTATAAATTTGATCCAAGCATAATTTATCTAGCAAGGTGGTGGTTTTTATAAAAAGTTGATGGGCTAAAAGTTTTATAAAATCAAATGGGCTAAATTTTATAAAATCCACATGGGCTAAACAATTTATTAAAATGTTTGTATATGGGCCGAAGCCCAATGAAAAGGGAAGTGGGTCGAAGCCCATTTAGAATCGAGAAAGGGGATGGACCGAAGCCCAAGGGGGATCCGAGTGGGGCTGGGCCGGGCTTTCGGGTCGGGCCGGGTTCGGGGTTGGGTTTCCACATGGGCCGAGAGAGAGAAGGAATCGGTTTGGGCCGGTTTCTCGAGTGGGCCGCAAGGGGGGTCGGGTTTGGTTTTGGCCCAAGGCCTTCCAGGCCGCGGGTCGAGTCTCCGGGTCGGGTTGGTTACTCGGTGAGTTGAGCCGAACTTCCGGGTAAAGTTTCGGATTCGTCCGAGTCATTTTGGGCTTATTGGGCTTCACTGGGCCCAACAGGTTTAACGGATTCCTTTGTTTGGTTAGGTCTTGACAACATTATTGTTTTTATCACATTTCGGATTCGCTAAACGTTTTAAAGTGAAACAGTTTATGTCGGTTTGATAAAATATAAAATGTCAAATTTTATATTAACTTTCTTGTTATTAAAATTCCATATTTAAAATATGAAAACCTTCATATTTTACGGGTATACAAACGCGGGATTTAAATCATTTATCGGTTATCAGCTAATTATCGAAATTAATTCAGTTAATCATATAATTAAAACGTATTAATATTTAAATTAAAAAGTCAACAGAGAGAGGTTTGACCTATTTCGGATGAGGTGTCGCATTCTTCCCCAGTTAGAAGAATTTTGTCCCGAAATTCAGTCCTGGTTACTGGTAGATGCGACGTTTCCAAACAGACGCGGATACTTTTGACGCATTTGATCCTCGCGTTCCCAAGTGTACTCAGGTCCTCGTCTAGAGTTCCATCGTACTTTGACTATGAGTATACGGCTATGTTTCAGCTGCTTGATTTCTCGGTCAAGTATCTCGACAGGTTCCTCAATAAAGTGCAATGTCTCGTCAACTTGAATTTCATCAAGAGGGACATCATGCACACTACTCAGTTCGGCAGGCAGGCGTAAACGGTAAGCTACTGGTCCAATGGTCTCAGTGATCTCAAAGGGACCGATGTAATGAGGGTTGAGCTTTCCTCGATTGCCGAATCTAATGACACCTTTCCAAGGCGACACCTTTAGCATGACGCGATCACCCTTTTTAAAGGACAAGGGTTTGCGTCGGTTGTCGGTGTAGCTCTTTTGTCTGTCTCTGGCAGCTTTTAGACGATCACAGACTTGAATGATTTTCTCAGTCGTTTCAAAGATTAACTCGGGGCCAGTTAACTGACAGTCTCCAATCTCAGTCCAGCAGAGTGGGGATCTACACTTTCTTCCAAAACTGCTTCAAAGGGAGCGGCTTGAATGTTGGTGTGATAACTGTTGTGATAGGAGAATTCGGAAAGAGGGAGATGCTCGTCCCAATTGGGTCCGAAATCAATTACACACGCTCTCAGCATATCTTCGAGTGTTTGGATCGTTCTCTCACTTTGGCCATCTGTCTGTGGATGGTAGGCAGTACTCATATCGAGTCGAGTGCCCAAAGCTTTCTGTAGAGATCTCCAAAAGCTTATGGTGAAACGACTATCACGATCGGATATGATAGATATAGGCACACCGTGTCGTGACACGACTTCCTTAATGTAGAGTTTGGCCTGTCTATCCATGTTATCCTTCTCCTTGACTGGTAAGAAGTGCGCAGATTTCGTCAATCGATCTACTATCACCCAGATAACGTCGTATCCGGATCTAGACTTAGGCAATTTCGTGATAAAATCCATGGATATTTCTTCCCATTTCCATTTCGGGATTACCGGCTGAGTTAACAATCCAGAAGGTTTCTGGTATTCGGCTTTGACCTTTGAACATGTCAAGCATTTGCCAACATAGGTGGCTATCTCGGCTTTCATTTTTGGCCACCAGAATTGTTTCTTCAGATGTGGTACATCTTATCTGATCCGGGGTGAATGGAATATCTCGACTTGTGAGCCTCATCGAATAATATGGTCATACTTAATGCTCGAACTCAAAGTGGTTTGACGCGTTCTTCCTGCTCAAAGCGTTAGCTACAACGTTTGCCTTGCCCGGGTGATAACGAATCTCGCATTCATAATCATTCAGCAGTTCCACCCATCGGCGTTGTCTCATTTTTAATTCCTTCTGATTGAAAATGTCCTGGAGGCTCTTGTGATCGATGAATATGGTGCACTGAGTACCATAAAGATAGTGCCTCCAGATTTTAAGAGCAAAGACAACGGCTCCTAGTTCCAAATCATGGGTCGTATAATTCTTCTCGTGAATCTTCAGTTGTCGTGATGCGTAGGCGATGACTTTCTCTCGTTGCATTAGTACACAACCTAAACCTTAATGCGAAGCATCGCAGTATACAACGAAGTCTTCGATTCCACCAGGCAACGATAGAATTGGTGCATCACATAGTTTTTGCTTCAACAACTAGAATGCTGCTTCGGTCTTGGCATCCCATATGAACTTCTTATCTTTTTGGTTTAGAGCGATCAGTGGCTGGGCTATCTTTGAGAAGTTCTCAATGAATCGGCGGTAATAGCCAGCGAGACCTAAGAATTGTCGAATCTCGGTTGGAGTCGTAGGCGTACTCCAATCCTTGATTGCTTCAATTTTTGTGGGATCCACGTGAATACCTCGATCGTTGATCACATGACCCAAAAAGTGTACCTCACGAATCCAAAAGTCACATTTGGAAAATTTCGCGTAAAGTTCTTCCTTCTTCAACAATTCCAGGATAAGTCTTAGATGTTGTTCGTGTTCTTCCTTACTAAGGGAGTAGATAAGAATGCCGTCAATGAACACGATAACAAATTTATCCAGGTAAGGTTTGCATACGCGGTTCATCAAATCCATGAACACCGCTGGTGCGTTTGTCAAACCAAATGGAATTATGAAGAACTCATAATGGCCATAGCGTGTTCTGAACGCCGTCTTCGAAACATCTTCATCTCTAACTCTGAGTTGATGGTATCCTGATCTCAGATCGATCTTGGAGTAGAAGCTTGATCCTTGAAGTTGATCAAATACGTCATCGATCCTAGGAAGTGGGTAACGGTTCTTAACAGTCAACTTGTTTAGTTCCCTGTAGTCAATGCACATCCGAAAAGTTCCATCCTTCTTCTTAACAAATAACACAAGTGCTCCCCATCGAGAGTGGCTTGGACGGATAAAGCCTTTATCTAACAATTCTTGTAATTGACTAGATAACTCTTGCATTTCGGATAGTGTCAGACGGTACGAAGATCTGGCTACGGGGGCGGCACCGGGTGCTAAGTCGATGCGGAACTCTACTTGTCGCGTCGGGGGAAAACCTGGCAAGTCTTTGGAAAGACTTCCGGGTATTCGCGAACAACGGGAACATCTTCCATACGTTTCTCCTTCGGTTTCTTCTTAGTTACATGTGCTAGGATGGCATGACATCCTTTACGAAGGAATTTCCGTGCCTTCATACTAGATATGAGATTTAGTTTGGTTCCACTCTTTTCGCCTTGTACGTTTAGAGTGTTGCCATCTGCGAGTGGCATTCTAACTATTTTCTCATGGCACACAATTTCCGCATGGTTATTCGATAACCAATCCATGCCAATGATTACATCAAAACTGCGTAACTCAACGGGCATCAAATCAATGCTGAAGGAATGGTCAAAGATTTCTAGCGAGCAATTTTGATAGATTATTCCAGTTTCTACTAATTCTCCGTTTGCTAATTCCACTGTGAACTTAGTGTCTAAGGTAACAGGAGTAATTTCAAGTAATTGGCCAAATTCGGTAGACACGAAGCTTCTATCGGCACCAGTATCAAATAAAATAGAAGCGTAATGATTATTTAGTAGAAACGTACCCGTCACCGTGTTGGGGTCACGGCGAGCGCCTCCGACATTGATCACAGAGGCTCTTCCTCTAGCCTGATTAGCGTCCTGGTTCCTTGCCTTCGGGCAGTCCTTCTTGAAGTGTCTGGTAGCTCCGCAACCATAACAAGTGTGCTTCGGACAATATCGTGCTACATGCCCTTTCGTCTTGCAGATATTGCAAAAGATGTTCCCACAATCGAGGGTGTGGTGGAGGTTGCATTTTTTGCACATGGGTGCTCCACCGGTGTATCCGGTCTTTAGGACAACATAAGTAGGGGTTGTAGCAGCATAGACTTTCTCTGGTTCGGCTTCCTTGGCAGGGGTCTTCTCATCACGATTCTTCCAGAATCCTCGTTTTCTCTTGTTGTCAGGCTTCTTGCTTGAGGATGGAGTGGTACTAACATCAGGGGTTTTATTCTCAGACTGTTTCTTGCCAAGGTTCACACCTTGATGGTTAGCTTGGTAAACAAGTTTGTGTTCCAGGCGCACAGCATCCTGAAAAGTCTGAGGATTCAAGGAAAGGACGTTCCCCTGGATATGAGGTGCAAGTCCCCAGATGTACCGTTCAATCTTCTTGTACAGTGGAGTGATCATGGTCGACCAGAGATGAGCGAGCTCACGGAACCTTTTTGTCACACCCCCAATTTCCACTAACGGAGTATAACCGTGTAGGGTGTGAACCAGACCAGGACCCAAGACTTTAGTTACAACCAAGCCATAACAGTAAATAAAATAAAGATAAGGGACTTTTAAATAAAGTGAAGGAAAGTTTGTTTTACGGATACATAAGTTAGTTTAAAAGATCAGCGGAAGCATATTAGTGATTACAAGTTTGATGTACAAAAGACATGTTCATAAAGTTTGGAAATATGAATTTCCCAAAAGTTTGCAAAGGAGAGTACTGCCGCCATCCGTGCCATCCATGAATCCACCTAACGACCTGAAAAGTAAACAACGATCAAGTGTCAGCTAAAAGGCTGGTGAGTTCACTAAAACAGTCTACACACACCATGTAGACCAAAAATGCATATGAATAGTAAGGAAACAATTCATACTCTAGTTATACAAGTTGCAAGTATTATCCGTATCATTAGGTAGCTAGCCTATGCTTATGCTCACCTGAACGTTCGAAACCAAAGCTGACAATGTATTTGATAGGTATTCACCTATGTAATTTGCCTTCCCCGTGTCTTTCCCGATCACGGTAGTCCTAGGCTAATATTGGTCTCAGTCCGACCGCCAGTCGGGAGGGTGCATCCTGTGCACCGCTGAGCGGGGGTGTCAATCCCCAATAGTACTACTCAACATTACCTCGCTATTCTATATTAATGGCCCGATAAAGTAAGGACTTTTGATATTAAAGCAATTCAGTGAAACATGTGATATATGGTGGATAACTACTGTGTAAAGAAATACCTTTACCGTGTTGTTGCCATCTCTTACCGGATGCAACAAAATAGTAAGTGAAACTCACCTTAGGGTGCACTGGTACACGGCACTTGGTTCTACGAGTTGGTCAAGATCGACCTAGTTTGGTAAATACGGCCTAACCGGATTAGAAGTTGTCACCAAGACTAATAATAACACTTAAGCACCTAAACACGTTTCATGCATTCATACAAGTCATACAATACACCTTGAAGTCCCAACTTGGGAGAAAATCATGCAATTGCAACCTAAGTCAAAGCTGACCCAGAAAAGTCAAACATCAAGCACCTATCTAGTGACATAGCTAAAATCCACAATACTTGGAATTAGCTCTTTAAATTTTACAGGCATGTAGTACATATCAAATAGGACTTGTAGCAAAAAGAATTAAGTAAAAAGGTTTGGAAATGAGAAAGTTATGCACGTCGGAAGTTAGCATTTTCAGCATTTTGCAAAATAGTCAAAGTGATCTTAAAAATTGCATAACTCATTCAATACTTGGAGTTTTTGCACCAACACTTCCAGATCATACACTTATCATATAAACATCATTTACAAATAGCAAACTCGTCAATAAAACAAGATTAACATGCTCAACCAAATTCAAAAGTCTACTTTTCACAGAAAAAGACAGCTTTGAGTACCCAACTTGCAGCAGTGTTTTGAGTGACCAAACGGATGTTTTAGAAAGTGTGCGAGTAGCCGTTGGAAAGCTAAGACATCCTACTTTACTAGGGAAAAAGAATCAATCAGTTTCGAGCAAAATTGAGAGAGTTATGGCTGCTGCAAGTTGACCAAAATTTCTGGTCAAAGCTGTTAGAATTTTTAAGTTTGTAAAAATTTAGGATTTCAATTCTATGCTAACATTTGCTCCATTCAACACTTACTAACAAGTTTATAACCATATTAACATGTAATTTCTGTCATGAACAAGATCATATCCTAATCATAGCAAAATCCCATCAAGTAACTAGCATACAAGGGCATAAACGTCCAAATTTCACAACTAAACACCCAATGTACATAAGAGATCACTCATAGCAGAAAATTAACTCAAAACCCAGCCCTAATCACGAGTTCAATTCTGTCCCGAATCACAAGTTAACATATCTTAACCTAAAACATGAAATAAGAGCATAACAACACTCCATTTAGCACATAAACACCGAAAATCACACATGCAACCACAAATTCGGATTTTCAAAAGTTAGGGCTTACTAGATTGGGTGAAAATCGCAGATTTGAGAGAGAAGAGGAGATGATGAAGCTTGCTTGAGTGTCCTTGTAGCTTGGTTTAGCTCGAATCCACCTCTTAGAGCTCGATTTCTCGAAAATTTTGAGTGTAGGTGTGTGTGTGTTGGAGAACCGTGGAGAGAGAGAGAAGGATGAAGATGAAGATGTCGTGAAAATGAAGAATGGGGAGGAATGGGCAGATTTTCTTATAAGGCAAGTTACACATATGGTCCCTCTACTTTATCTTTTTAAACATATTAAGGTAACAACTCATTTAAATGGGTTTTTGCTAAAGGTTGTAAAGTTAAATTCCTAAAAATGTTTCCAAGAGTTTTTAAATCATTTAACATGTAAGGTATTGGTCGGGTTATATAAATTTATCATTTATTCATAGAAATCCAAATTTACACAAAAAGCCCGGTTTTGCCCTAAAATGCAATTTTTCATATTTAGCTCATAAAGTCACGAAACGAATTTACAACCAAGTCACTAAAGTCAAATAACAAGTAAACATAAGTAAACATGATATAAACCAAATAACGGGTCTCGGGCTCGCTAACGAAACTAACGGGACTAACGGAAAAAGTTAACGGAGT
Organism: Deinandra increscens subsp. villosa; assembly: GCA_039602395.1. Classification (NCBI taxonomy): domain Eukaryota; kingdom Viridiplantae; phylum Streptophyta; class Magnoliopsida; order Asterales; family Asteraceae; genus Deinandra; species Deinandra increscens. The sequence continues at coordinate 58,896,975 of JBCNJP010000023.1, forward strand.
TAACTTGGGAAGTAACGGTTGTCACAGCCTCTCCATGTTAAAGAATTTTCGTCCCGAAAATTAGCTAGTACCTTGGGTTGAAGTAGAGGTTTGATCGAACAGGTGTGGATATTTCTTTCTCATCTGGTCTTCCCGTTTGTCACACCCCCAAATAACCACTGACGGAGTTTATACCGTTAAGGGGTGCGGCTAGACCAGGACCACAACCATTAGTTACAAATACTAAATGAACCAGAGTAAAGTTCAAGCATTAATAATAAAAACAGTTTCTAAAATATACGCAGCGGAAAAATAATTGTCTTAGCACTAACCACGTGCTTTACAATTCATTGTATTAAATTCCCAAATGGTTCAATTTAAAATAAAAAGTCTTCACGTGCCATGCCAACCTCCAGCGGATACTCCTTAGCGATCTGCAAAAGTTTAAACCACGCAAGTGTCAACCTAACGGTTGGTGAGTTCACGGTGGGCTTGTCATGCATTGGCCCGGTCTCATAATCACAGTTCGTGTCAAGGTATACTTACAAGTTATTTATTTGTGAAAAGCAATGCTCGTAATTAAATCTCAGTTTATAAATGGTTTGTCCGTGACCTACGTCATCGGGTATGTACTAGTTCCGTAAAGTTAAAGGACTCAACCGATATCGCGGGTAGCTAATCCGTTGTTCCATGCTCTAAGGAAGTTTGTACCAAAGCTGACTTATTTTGTGGGGGCCGAGCCATCCCGTACGGTGCGGACCTACGTCATCGCGGTTTTTGCCTCCCCCGTGTCCTCCCCGGGACTACGGTCAAATAGGCTGATATTGTTCCTCCGTGCACTCCCCGTGCCACGGGGCGGAGTTTGTCAAACTCCAGTAGATCTACCCAACATCCACTCGCTTTACAATTAATGGCACAATTTTAGTTGAGGACTTTTAAGTTATAAGGCATCCTTAGAAAACATGTGATATCATATGGTTCAGACTTTAACCTACACTAGCCATATTAAAACGTTTTCAGTTTTGTTTCAGAAATAGTTTGTTTAAGTCCACAAGTGTTTCCCATAAAACACTTCAGTTCATCAAGTGGGTGCCGAGCATTCCCGAGTTCTCATGTATTTGTCAGCATTGTTTTTCGTTAAGTTGTTCGGTGTGGCCCAAACGGACTCACAGTAAACGGGTTAGTGACACTCACCTTGGATTGCACTGCTACACTTGCTAAGTATCCAAGTTATGTTTGCTTAACGAAGACCTAGAACACGTTTAGGTCTAAAGTATTAGTTTCGTGTCTAATCTTCACTAAACGTCACTATGGCCCATAACATAGCACGTTGCAACTATGACTCGACATACCGACACACGACACCGATGGTTGATCATAAACAAGGGTTCATATCATTCAGATATCAAGCATGTTTCATCATGGCATAATCATGTAAGTCATGGCATAACACTTAAGCAAATTTCACAAGTTTGGTTTTCAGGTCAGGTCTTAGTTTCGCTAGCACAGTTTCGCTAGGCAGTTTCGCTGGGTGCACGGGCAGCACTTTCGCTAGGCAATGCCCGGTGACACAGTTTCGCTAGGCTAGTTTCGCCCGAAACTGCTGACGCAGTTTCGCTAGCCTAGTTTCGCAGGGAAACTGGTTTGAACTTTCGTTCGGTATTTCGCTCGGTAGTTTCGTTCGAGCTGGTCGGGTTAGTTTCGCTAGCGACACTATAGTTTCGCTCGACAGTGTCGCTGAATGAACAAGTAAATTCGCTGGACAATTTCGCCCAGAGAACACACAGTTTCGCTGGTCGCGAAAAACATACGGATTTGCCTAAAAATCAACCTAACAGCTTCTGATCTTACATGCAATTCATTATTTAGCATACATAGGCATTTACCAACATAAATCAGCAAGCTTTAACACCTTAAACATGCATTTTGTCATCAAATCACCCAAAATACATATAAAACCCTAAAATGGCTAAAATAGCATAAATCTCTATCATGGCTGGATTTCATACGCAAAGTTGTCAACTTTATGGTAGTTCTAGCAATCCTAAGCAACATATCAGAAGATCTAACCATATCACAGAGATCTAGGCATGCTTTATGAAGAAACATATAGAAAAGGCACAAATAAAGGTTTTTGGGACTCACGGTTGATTCTAGAATCGATAGATGAGATGAGATGATGGTCTAGAGGCTGAGATCTTGGTCCTTGGGTGACTTTCTCGGCTGACCAGGTTCTAGAGAGGAGCATGTGTGTGTTTGTGATGAAATGAGGCAAATGGAGAAACTAGGGCTTATTAAGTTTATTTATATCAGAGGCTAGTTTCGCTGGCAGTTTCGCTGGCCAGGCAAAACTAGCTCTGGTCACGTTTTAGCTGATTAGCTTAGCTGGCTACCGGGCGACACTACAGTTTCGCCCGGTAGTTTCGCTGGCTGCACAACTTAGGCAAATTTTCACGTAATCAAGGATTTACAATTTGTCATGCTATTCATAATATTAAATCATGCATTTAAATCACATTGCACATAATGACAACAATAAATGAACACATAGCACATATGGGCGGGTTCGGTGATCAACCAAAGGACGTGGACGCATTCGGCCTAGTTAAGCATTAGTTACTAAGTTAACACTTATAACGTAACTAACGGATTTGTCTAACGGAAGTTAACCTTGAAATTCCCGGATGTCACATCATCCCCTTGAAATTGGAATTTTCGTCCCGAAAATTATTCTTGTGTCGTGGCGTTCGCAGTCTCGGCTGTCGTCGCTGGGGAAAGAAAGCAAAAAGTTTTAGGGTTGTCACATCCTTCTCCTGTTACAGGAATTTTGGTCCCCAAAATTAAATCATACCATGAGTTTCCATGGACGTTTGCTCGAACAAGTGAGGATACTTTTTCTTCATTTGATCCTCTCGCTCCCAAGTATATTCAGGTCCACGCCTTGAGTTCCATCGCACCTTGACGATCGGAATCTTGCTACGTTTGAGGGCTTTCTCCTCGCGTCCCATGATTTCTACTGGTTGCTCGATAAATCTCAAATGTTCGTCGATTTCCAATTCCTCCAGAGGAATTATTTCGATGTCTTCAGCCAGACATTTCTTTAGATTGGAAACGTGAAACACGTTGTGAACTCCATCGAGTTCAGCAGGGAGTTGCAATCGATAGGCCACCGGGCCTACTTCCCCAATAATTTCAAACGGACCGATGTAGCGAGGATTCAACTTCCCACGCTTCCCGAAGCGTATCACTCCTTTCCAGGGAGATACCTTCAACAATACTTTGTCACCCACCTCAAACTTTAGAGGTTTTCGGCGTTTGTCGGCATAACTCTTTTGTCGATCACGCGCTGCAGCTAGCCGTTGCCTGATTTGAATAATCCGCTCGGTCATATCATGGATAACTTCCGGTCCAGTGAGCCCTTTCTCACCCGTTTCGGCCCAACACACGGGCGATCTACATTTTCTGCCATAAAGTGCTTCAAAGGGTGCTGCACCGATGCTTGAATGATAGCTATTTTTGTAAGAGAACTCCACCAGAGGAAGGTGAGTCTCCCAATCTTTCCCAAAGTCAAGAACGCAGGCTCGGAGCATATCTTCTAAGGTTTGAATGGTTCGTTCCGATTGACCATCTGTTTGTGGGTGATAGGCTGTACTCATGTCTAGTCGGGTTCCCAATGCTTCCTGCATTGATTGCCATAACCGGGAAGTAAATCGAGGATCTCGATCAGAAATGATAGTCTTAGGCACACCGTGAAGCTTCACAATTTTATCGATGTATAGCTTTGTTAATTTATCCATATTATCACTTTCCTTCATCGGAATGAAATGTGCCGATTTGGTTAATCGATCGATGACAACCCAAATCGCATCCGGTTGATTTGATCGATGAGGTAATCCCGTTACAAAATCCATGGAGATGTCCTCCCATTTCCATTCTGGGATCTTTGGTTGTTGTAGTAAACCAGAAGGCTTTTGGTATTCAATCTTGACTCTTGAGCATGTTAAACACTTAGCCACATATCGCGCGATGTCGGCTTTCATATTCGGCCACCAATACAAACCCTTTAAATCTTGGTACATTTTATCTGATCCAGGGTGCACCGAATATCTTGACTTGTGAGCCTCGTCCATCACGAGCTCACGGAGATTTCCAAACAATGGAACCCAGATTCTGTCATTATAGTACGTGAGTCCATCGGACTTAACTTCAGAATGGCCATTTACACCACGCAGTGCTTCAGCTGCGAAGTTTTCTGCTTTCAGAGCTTCTCGTTGGCAGTCACGGATCCGATCCGGTAATCCTGAATGTATTGTAAGTTGAAGCGCTCGTACCCGTCGAGGCTTTTCGTACTCTTTTCTGCTTAGGGCATCTGCCACCACATTTGCTTTTCCCGGATGATATTTAATGGCCAAATCATAATCGTTCAGTAATTCAACCCACCTTCTTTGCCGCATGTTGAGGTCTTTCTGATCAAAGATGTGCTGTAAACTTTTATGATCGGTGAATATTGTGCACTTTGTTCCATATAGGTAATGTCTCCAAATCTTGAGTGCATGAACAACGGCTCCCATTTCCAAATCATGCGTTGTATAATTCTTTTCAGTATCTTTTAGTTGCCTGGACCCATAGGCAATCACTTTGTCTCGTTGCATCAACACGCAACCGAGTCCTTGGATTGATGCACCGCAATAAACCACAAAGTCGTCAACTCCATCGGGTAACGCAAGAATTGGAGCCGAACATAACATATCTTTAAGCGTTTGGAACGCGCGCTCTTCTTTCTCACCCCATCTGTATTGCACTCCTTTGTGCGTTAAAGCTGTTAAGGGTTGAGCCAATTGCGAGAAACCCTTTATGAACCTTCGGTAATATCCGGCAAGTCCCAAAAATTGTCGGATTTCTGTTGGCGCTCTTGGGGTAGACCAATTCTTTATAGCTTCCACTTTGGCTGGATCGACATGAATTCCTTCCTTATTAATAATGTGTCCAAGAAACTGGACTTCGCGGATCCAAAAATCGCACTTCGAAAACTTAGCATAAAGCTGTTCCTTGCGAAGCAATTCCAAAATAAGACGCAAATGCTCCTCGTGTTCTTCCTTCGTCTTGGAGTAGATCAAAATATCGTCGATGAAAACTATCACAAACTTATCGAGGTACGGCTTGCACACTCGATTCATCAGATCCATAAATACGGCCGGTGCATTGGTTAGCCCAAACGGCATAACCAGGAATTCGTAGTGACCATACCGAGTCCTAAAAGCAGTCTTGGGGACATCCTCATCTCGAACGCGAAGTTGGTGATATCCAGATCGTAGATCAATCTTTGAGAAGTAACTTGAACCTTGTAGCTGATCGAAGAGATCGTCGATTCGAGGAAGTGGATACCGATTCTTGATGGTAACCTTGTTAAGCTCTCGGTAGTCAATGCACATGCGGAACGTTCCATCCTTCTTCTTAACAAACAGTACCGGAGCTCCCCATGGAGACGAACTTGGACGGATAAACCCCTTGTCGAGTAATTCTTGAAGTTGTGAGGAGAGTTCGTTGAGTTCACTTACTGCCAAACGGTAAGGTGCGCGTGCAATTGGAGCGGCTCCAGGAGCTAAGTCGATTCCAAACTCTACTTGTCGAAATGGAGGCAAACCAGGCAGATCTTCAGGAAATACATCTTGGAAGTCGCGAACTATCGGGTAGTCGTTGATTCTGCGCTCAGGAAGTGTCGAATCGGTGACGTTTGCAAGAATCGCGAAGTGACCCTTACGAAGGCACTTTTGAGCTTTGAGAAACGAAATAATACCAGTTACTGTTCCACCTTTCTCACCTTGGACCGTTAACACTTTGCCGTCTTCGAGCGGAATACGAACCACTTTTTCCTTACATAAGATTTCAGCTCGGTTCTCAGATAACCAATCCATTCCTACTATAACGTCAAAACTACCAATCGGGAAAGGCATAAGGTCAATTCCTAATGTATGGCCAGCTATTTCTAACTTACAGTCCTTAACTATCTGGGTAGTATCATGAAGTTTACCATTAGCTAGCTCTACCACATATTTAGCGTCTAGGGCAATAGGTCTAGCATTAATCAACTTAGCAAATTTAGTGGAAATAAAACTTTTCTCAGCACCAGAATCAAATAATACAGTAGCAAAGAAACCGTTCAAAATAAATTTACCATTAATCACGTTGGCGTCATTGCGAGCTTCACCCTGACCCATGACGAAAGCTCGACCTCTACCATTTCCACCATTCCCGTTATTACCATTTCCGTTGCCATTCCCATTACCATTACCTCCACCGTTACCATTCCCACCGTTGTTTCCTTGATTTCCGTTCCCTTGTCTTCTCAGCTGAGGGCAGTCTCTTTTAATGTGACCTTGAGCACCACACTCAAAGCAGCCACGGGCTCCCCCATTGTTGTTGTTCTGGTTCTGACCGTTGTTGTTCCCATTACCCCGATTGTTCCCATAGTTGTTGTTTCCATGATTGTTGTTGTTCCTCCTGGGGCGGTTTTGTTGCTCGGGCAAAGTTGCCCAACAGTCTTTTGCTTCGTGGCCTCCCTTGCCACACCTTTCACAGTTCAGATTCTTCCTACAAACACCAGCATGATGCTTTCCACATTTGTTACACAGGGGCAGGTTACCCCTGTAGTTGCCTTGACCATTGCCACCCTGGCGGTAGTTGCCACTGTTATTCCCAGACCTCTTGCTTTGACCTTGGGAGTTATAAGACCTCCCAGTGCTGTTTCCAACACTCTGAACATTCATTGAGTTCTCAGGAACTTCATCATCAGCTTTTCTTTTGCCACTAAGGGCAGTCTTCTCGGTGGCCTTTGCAGGAAGTGTACCCTTTTCCACCTCCTGATCAGTAAGTTTGTGAGCCAAACGAATGGCTTGTTGTACGGTCGCGGGGTTGCTGGCAGTCACCAGTCCTTTGATTTGGGGCGCGAGGCCTTCTAGATAACGCTCAATGCGTTTGAACTCAGCATCAACCATCGAGGGGCACAAGACTTCGTACTCATGATATCGTGCAGTGTACTGCTCGACTTCAGACCCAATCATCTTCAGATTCAAGAATTCGCCTTCTAGCTTCTTTACTTGGTCGCGGGGACAGTACTCCTCCATAATCAGATCCTTAAATGCTGCCCACTGCATGTCATTAGCCGCGTCTAGCCCAACCATCTGAATTTCAGCGTTCCACCAGGAGAGTGCAGCTCCTTCGAAGGTACCAGTAGCAAACTTCACCTTGCTTTCAGCTGGGCAATTACACATGGAGAAAACCTTTTCAGACTTCTCAATCCACCTAAGGAGTCCTACAGCTCCTTCTTCGCCGGAAAATGTCATCGGCTTGCAGTCCATGAAGGACTTGAATGTGCAGTGGTGGTGGTTTCCTGATGCATAAATAGTTCGGATTTTAAAATTAAACAGGTCAAGATATAATCGCTTTGTGCCTTAACCGGCATAATAGTTACCCTGTGCGGCATATGCAGCTTGGACGGCTGCCACCGCGGCTTGCACATGTTCATTAATCATTGCTTGCAGCTGTGCAGGCGTCATGTTTATGTTGCCTCTTCCGTTTCCTCTTCCAGACATCTTGCTGAACAGTTAAAGTAGCCAGTGTTCAGTCACAGTTATACTTTATACATATCCCATAATATGTATATTAGCCAGTTCCCGTTATCCCACTATTAGTCCAGAAAATTTTTGTGCATAATGGAGGCGTCGTCGGAGAACGTCGTATGTCGTAGGTAGCTATCGTCGAAAGTCGGCTTTCCCATAAAAGTCACCGTCGGCGTAGTCGTTGTAGTAGAAATCAGGACGTAGCGTGTAGCATCGTTTAGTTGTCGCTTTCCCCCGGCATAGTGCGCGCATTAGCGTTCGCGTTTCGTATTCGTGTGTGAAAATTTTCCCTAAGGTTTTCCGTTAGACTTCCTAGACACGGTCTATATATATATTTATATATATATATATACATATACCTACGTACTAAGCTTTTACTTACACAGCAGAGCGAGTATCCCAGGTTGGCACGTAAAAATTTTTGGTTTTGGGAATTCGTTTGTTCGTTTGTAACTAAGGTTTCAAGTTGCAGTTTCCAAATCGTTTTCAAAATTGATTCCAGTTCTCTGCAACTTATGGCTCTGATACCAATCTGTCACACCCCCAAATAACCACTGACGGAGTTTATACCGTTAAGGGGTGCGGCTAGACCAGGACCACAACCATTAGTTACAAATACTAAATGAACCAGAGTAAAGTTCAAGCATTAATAATAAAAACAGTTTCTAAAATATACGCAGCGGAAAAATAATTGTCTTAGCACTAACCACGTGCTTTACAATTCATTGTATTAAATTCCCAAATGGTTCAATTTAAAATAAAAAGTCTTCACGTGCCATGCCAACCTCCAGCGGATACTCCTTAGCGATCTGCAAAAGTTTAAACCACGCAAGTGTCAACCTAACGGTTGGTGAGTTCACGGTGGGCTTGTCATGCATTGGCCCGGTCTCATAATCACAATTCGTGTCAAGGTATACTTACAAGTTATTTATTTGTGAAAAGCAATGCTCGTAATTAAATCTCAGTTTATAAATGGTTTGTCCGTGACCTACGTCATCGGGTATGTACTAGTTCCGTAAAGTTAAAGGACTCAACCGATATCGCGGGTAGCTAATCCGTTGTTCCATGCTCTAAGGAAGTTTGTACCAAAGCTGACTTATTTTGTGGGGGCCGAGCCATCCCGTACGGTGCGGACCTACGTCATCGCGGTTTTTGCCTCCCCCGTGTCCTCCCCGGGACTACGGTCAAATAGGCTGATATTGTTCCTCCGTGCACTCCCCGTGCCACGGGGCGGAGTTTGTCAAACTCCAGTAGATCTACCCAACATCCCCTCGCTTTACAATTAATGGCACAATTTTAGTTGAGGACTTTTAAGTTATAAGGCATCCTTAGAAAACATGTGATATCATATGGTTCAGACTTTAACCTACACTAGCCATATTAAAACGTTTTCAGTTTTGTTTCAGAAATAGTTTGTTTAAGTCCACAAGTGTTTCCCATAAAACACTTCAGTTCATCAAGTGGGTGCCGAGCATTCCCGAGTTCTCATGTATTTGTCAGCATTGTTTTTCGTTAAGTTGTTCGGTGTGGCCCAAACGGACTCACAGTAAACGGGTTAGTGACACTCACCTTGGATTGCACTGCTACACTTGCTAAGTATCCAAGTTATGTTTGCTTAACGAAGACCTAGAACACGTTTAGGTCTAAAGTATTAGTTTCGTGTCTAATCTTCACTAAACGTCACTATGGCCCATAACATAGCACGTTGCAACTATGACTCGACATACCGACACACGACACCGATGGTTGATCATAAACAAGGGTTCATATCATTCAGATATCAAGCATGTTTCATCATGGCATAATCATGTAAGTCATGGCATAACACTTAAGCAAATTTCACAAGTTTGGTTTTCAGGTCAGGTCTTAGTTTCGCTAGCACAGTTTCGCTAGGCAGTTTCGCTGGGTGCACGGGCAGCACTTTCGCTAGGCAATGCCCGGTGACACAGTTTCGCTAGGCTAGTTTCGCCCGAAACTGCTGACGCAGTTTCGCTAGCCTAGTTTCGCAGGGAAACTGGTTTGAACTTTCGTTCGGTATTTCGCTCGGTAGTTTCGTTCGAGCTGGTCGGGTTAGTTTCGCTAGCGACACTATAGTTTCGCTCGACAGTGTCGCTGAATGAACAAGTAAATTCGCTGGACAATTTCGCCCAGAGAACACACAGTTTCGCTGGTCGCGAAAAACATACGGATTTGCCTAAAAATCAACCTAACAGCTTCTGATCTTACATGCAATTCATTATTTAGCATACATAGGCATTTACCAACATAAATCAGCAAGCTTTAACACCTTAAACATGCATTTTGTCATCAAATCACCCAAAATACATATAAAACCCTAAAATGGCTAAAATAGCATAAATCTCTATCATGGCTGGATTTCATACGCAAAGTTGTCAACTTTATGGTAGTTCTAGCAATCCTAAGCAACATATCAGAAGATCTAACCATATCACAGAGATCTAGGCATGCTTTATGAAGAAACATATAGAAAAGGCACAAATAAAGGTTTTTGGGACTCACGGTTGATTCTAGAATCGATAGATGAGATGAGATGATGGTCTAGAGGCTGAGATCTTGGTCCTTGGGTGACTTTCTCGGCTGACCAGGTTCCAGAGAGGAGCGTGTGTGTGTTTGTGATGAAATGAGGCAAATGGAGAAACTAGGGCTTATTAAGTTTATTTATATCAGAGGCTAGTTTCGCTGGCAGTTTCGCTGGCCAGGCGAAACTAGCTCTGGTCACGTTTTAGCTGATTAGCTTAGCTGGCTACCGGGCGACACTACAGTTTCGCCCGGTAGTTTCGCTGGCTGCACAACTTAGGCAAATTTTCACGTAATCAAGGATTTACAATTTGTCATGCTATTCATAATATTAAATCATGCATTTAAATCACATTGCACATAATGACAACAATAAATGAACACATAGCACATATGGGCGGGTTCGGTGATCAACCAAAGGACGTGGACGCATTCGGCCTAGTTAAGCATTAGTTACTAAGTTAACACTTATAACGTAACTAACGGATTTTTCTAACGGAAGTTAACCTTGAAATTCCCGGATGTCACACCGTTCCCACGTGAACTCTGGTCCACGCTTTGAATGCCATCTGACTTTGACGATTGGAATCTTACTTCTTTTCAAAGCTTTCTGCTCGCGTCCCATTATCTCAACGGGTTGTTCTATAAACCGAAGTTGTTCGTCAATATGGAGTTCCTCCAGTGGAACTATCAAAGTGTCGTCAGCCAGACACTTCTTCAGATTTGAGACGTGAAACACATTATGCACCCCATCTAGCTCAGGTGGCAAGTCCAAACGATACGCCACCGTTCCAATCTTTTCTGTTATCGGGAAGGGTCCTATATAGCGGGGGTTCAACTTCCCGCGTTTTCCAAAACGCACAACACCTTTCCAAGGTGAGACCTTCAACAGTACACGGTCACCCACCTCGAATTCTAATGGCCTTCTGCGTTTATCGGCATAACTCTTTTGACGATCTCTTGCTGCTTTCATACGGTTTCTGATTTGTACGATTCTTTCCGTTGTTTCGTACACTAGTTCCGGTCCAGTGAGTTGACTGTCACCTACCTCGGCCCAGCAGACCGGTGATCTACACTTTCGTCCGTAGAGAGCCTCAAAGGGAGCGGCTCCAATACTGGTGTGGTAGCTGTTGTTGTAGGAAAATTCGACCAGTGGCAAGTGGGTTTCCCAGTTCTTTCCGAAATCCATTACGCAAGCTCGAAGCATGTCTTCAAGTGTTTGGATTGTGCGCTCGGTTTGGCCGTCTGTCTGAGGATGGTATGCGGTGCTCATATCCAACCGAGTACCTAGGGCTGTTTGTAATGATCTCCAAAAATGTGAAGCAAATCTGGGGTCTCGATCAGAGATAATTGATAAGGGCACTCCGTGGAGCTTGACGATTTCATTGATGTAGATTTGTGCCAGCTTATCAGTCTTGTCATTTTCCTTGAGGGCTATGAAGTGGGCGGATTTGGTTAACCGATCCACGATCACCCAAATCATGTCGTTTCCACGGGGAGTACGGGGCAATCCCGTGATGAAGTCCATAGAGATCTCTTCCCATTTCCATTCGGGAATTGTCGGTTGTTGCAACAATCCCGGGGGCTTACGGTGTTCTGCTTTGACCTTCGAGCATGTCAAGCACTTGCTGACATATGTAGCAATATCCGCCTTCATCTTGGGCCACCAGTAGAGTCCTTTTAAGTCTTGGTACATTTTGTCCGAACCGGGATGGACCGAGTATCGAGACTTGTGAGCCTCGTCCATCACCAGCTCTCGAAGGTTTCCGTGTAGAGGTACCCAAACTCGATCCTTATAGTAACGGATTCCATCCGTCTTAACTTCTGAAGTTCCATCTATTCCATTCAATGATTCAGACTCGTAGTTTTCCTCTTTCAGGGCCTCCTTCTGGGCGTCTCGGATTCTATCCGGTAGTCCTGCATGAATCGTGAGTTGTAAAGCTCGAACCCTTCTAGGTTTTGCATGTTCTTTTCTGCTCAGAGCATCGGCCACAACATTGGCCTTCCCTGGATGATACTTTATCGCCAAGTCGTAATCGTTTAGCAGCTCGACCCACCTACGCTGCCTCATGTTGAGTTCCTTCTGTTCCATTATGTGCTGGAGGCTTTTATGATCGGTGAATATCGTGCACTTGGTACCATATAGGTAGTGCCTCCAAAATTTCAAGGCAAAAACGACAGCTCCTAACTCCAGATCATGAGTCGTATAATTCTTTTCGTGAGACTTTAGTTGCCTTGACCCATAAGCGATAACTTTACCTCTTTGCATTAGGACACATCCGAGTCCTTGGATTGAAGCGTCACAATAGACTTCGAAGTCGTCGACACCTTCAGGTAGGGATAGTATAGGTGCGGTACAGAGTTTCTCTTTCAAGGTTTGGAATGCCGCTTCTTCTTTTTCACCCCATCGATATTGGACGCCCTTATGAGTGAGAGCGGTTAACGGTTGAGCTATCTGAGAGAATCCCTTAATAAAGCGACGGTAGTAACCCGCTAACCCTAGAAATTGCCGGATTTCTGTTGGTGCTCTCGGTGTAGACCAATTCTTGATCGCTTCTACCTTGGCTGGATCAACATGAATACCTTGCTCGTTGACGATATGGCCCAGGAATTGAACTTCTCGAATCCAGAAGTCGCATTTAGAAAATTTGGCATAGAGTTTCTCCTTCCTTAACAATTCTAAAATTAACCGTAGATGTTCCTCGTGTTCTTCTTTCGTCCTTGAGTAAACGAGTATGTCGTCGATGAAAACAATTACGAACTGGTCTAGGTATGGTTTGCACACGCGGTTCATTAGGTCCATAAACACCGCTGGCGCGTTCGTTAAGCCGAAAGGCATAACTAGAAATTCGTAGTGACCATAGCGAGTTCTGAAGGCTGTCTTTGAAATGTCCTCCTCACGGACTCTGAGTTGATGATATCCGGACCTCAAGTCGATTTTTGAGTAGTAACTGGATCCTTGCAATTGATCGAAGAGGTCGTCGATGCGAGGGAGAGGATACCGATTCTTAATAGTAACTTTGTTGAGCTCGCGGTAGTCGATGCACATTCTGAACGTTCCATCCTTTTTCTTGACGAATAACACTGGCGCACCCCATGGCGACGAGCTAGGTCTAATGAAACCTTTATCTAATAATTCCTGTAGTTGAGTGGATAACTCATGTAGTTCGTTTACAGCCAGACGATATGGAGCTCGGGCAACCGGAGCTGCACCGGGGACAAGGTCGATTCCAAACTCCACTTGTCGATTCGGAGGCAAACCTGGTAATTCCTCTGGGAATACATCGGGGTAGTCGCGTACTATCGGGAAGTCTTCAATTTTCTTTTCTGCTAGGGTCTGATCCGTAACCGTTGCTAGAATGGCTACGTGTCCTTTCCGAAGATACTTTTGAGCCTTGAGGTACGATATGATTCCGGAGACAGTGCCTCCCTTCTCACCCTGAATCGAGAGTACGTCTCCGTTTGCGGTGGGTATACGTATGATCTTCTCTCGGCAGACGAGTTCTGCCTGATGCGCGGATAGCCAATCCATGCCAACTATTATGTCGAAACTACCGATGGTGAAAGGCATCAAATCTATGCTGAACTTATGACCTGAGAGTTCTAAGGTGCAATCCTTGACTACATGTGTTGCATCAATAAGCTTACCGTTAGCTAGTTCAACAGTATACCTAGCTTCTAGAGGTTTCGTATTGGCCTTTATTAGCTTGCAAAACTTAGTTGAAATAAAACTTTTCTCAGCACCAGAATCAAAGAGTACATTTGCAAAGTAGTTGTTGAGAAGAAACTTACCGGTTATCACGTTGGCATCATTCTTTGCTTCACCTGACCCCATGACGAATGCTCGTCCTCTAGCACCATTTCCCCCGTTTCCACCACCACCTCCACCATTGTTGTTGTTATTGTTGTTGTGGTGGTTTTTGTTGTTGTTTCCAGCTTTCTTGAGTTGGGGGCAATCCTTTTTCACATGGCCCGGTTTACCACATTCAAAACATCCCCTAGGACCATCATTGTTTTGCCTTGGCCGGTTTGGTAGTTCACTCCAACAATTCTTGGCCATATGCCCTATTTTACCACATCGCTCACAGGGAGGTTGGTTGCAATCACCTGTGTGATGTAAGCTGCACTTGTTGCAGTAGGGTGCCTTTCCCTTGTATCTGTTTGGACCCTGACCGCTACTGCCTTGGCGGTTTCGATTACCGCTTCCACTGTTGTTGAAACCACTCTTTGAGTTATCGAACCTCTTGTTCTGGTTCTGAGAGCCAGAAAACTTTCCAGAGTTGTTACCAGTACTGTTGTTTCTAGGTTCTTCTTCCCTCTTCCTTTTTCCATCAAGGGCAGTTTTCGGTGATCTCTTTGGTGGTAGAGTGCCTTGAGCTATTGCTTGATCTGTCAGCTTGTGTGCCAGCCTAATCGCCTGCCGCACATTGAGTGGATTTGAGGAGGTTACCATTCCTTGAATCTGTGGGACCAGTCCGTCTACATACCTTTCAATCTTCTTGAAATCAGCATCGACCATTGAAGGGCACAGTATTGAAAACTCATGGTATCGGGCGGTATAATCCTCTATCTCAGAGCCAATCATCCTCAAATTCATGAATTCACCCTCTAGCCTTTTTACTTGATCACGAGGACAGTACTCCTCCATGATAGCATCCTTAAATTCTTGCCATGTCATGGCATTAGCAGCATCTATTCCCAACATTTGAATCTGAGCATTCCACCAAGTCAGTGCGGAATCCTCGAGTGTACCAGTAGCATACTTCACCCGATCCCCCACCGGGCAGTTACACATAACAAAAACCTTTTCCGACTTTTCGAGCCATCTTAATAGGCCCACAGCACCTTCATCACCTTTAAACACCAGGGGCTTACAGTCCATGAATGTCTTGAATGTGCACGGATGATGATTTTGTCCTTGTTGGAGCTGAGCAGCTGCCAAGGCTGCAGCAACGCCTTGGTTGATCATATCCTGAACCTGAGCAGCAGTGAAGTTTCCCGGGTTGTGTTGATTATTTCTCCGAGGAGGCATGATTTCTAACAATCAATGCAAACCTTCCAAAGGTTAGTATACCCAGTACTAGGAAGTCATAAAATACTAAGGGATGTCTCACACGGGCACAAGATACATAAAGCATTCATTCATATGAATAATACAGTCTATGTTGTAACAAGGTAGCAACAATGTTAAGATCACATAATCTCATAGTACATGTCATGTTTGCATCACAAATTAGAAGTAACAATGCAACAGTCAATCAAGTTCGCTAAGAACTGCCTGAAGTTCGCTAAGCACATAACAAGTCCGCTAAACTCATCAAGTACGCTAAGAAGGGATGAAGTTCGCTAAGGCTTCAACAAGTCCGCTAAATGCATCATCAAGTTCATTAAGGCTAACAAGTTCGCTAGGTATTAAAATCAAGTTCGCTAGCTGGAAGTCCGCTAAGACCATTTCAAGTTCGCTAAGAGCAAAATGAAGTCCGCTAAGAAGAAATACATCAAGTTCGCTAAGCCTCATACTTAGAAAAATTTTTCTAACTCAGAAATTTCTAAGCCTCGGGAAAGACAAATTCTTACTCAAAATTCCATTCTTATTCTGACACAAGACAAGAATTCTTAAATGTGGATCGTCTTCGGCACGCAGGGCAGTACTCTTGAGGAATGGGTTGTAACAAAATCTTTTCAAAAACGGTTACAGTTCAGAAATCTTATTTTTAAAATGTTCTGGTTCGCTGTAACCAATGGCTCTGATACCAATCTGTCACACCCCCAATTTCCACTAACGGAGTATAACCGTGTAGGGTGTGAACCAGACCAGGACCCAAGACTTTAGTTACAACCAAGCCATAACAGTAAATAAAATAAAGATAAGGGACTTTTAAATAAAGTGAAGGAAAGTTTGTTTTACGGATACATAAGTTAGTTTAAAAGATCAGCGGAAGCATATTAGTGATTACAAGTTTGATGTACAAAAGACATGTTCATAAAGTTTGGAAATATGAATTTCCCAAAAGTTTGCAAAGGAGAGTACTGCCGCCATCCGTGCCATCCATGAATCCACCTAACGACCTGAAAAGTAAACAACGATCAAGTGTCAGCTAAAAGGCTGGTGAGTTCACTAAAACAGTCTACACACACCATGTAGACCAAAAATGCATATGAATAGTAAGGAAACAATTCATACTCTAGTTATACAAGTTGCAAGTATTATCCGTATCATTAGGTAGCTAGCCTATGCTTATGCTCACCTGAACGTTCGAAACCAAAGCTGACAATGTATTTGATAGGTATTCACCTATGTAATTTGCCTTCCCCGTGTCTTTCCCGATCACGGTAGTCCTAGGCTAATATTGGTCTCAGTCCGACCGCCAGTCGGGAGGGTGCATCCTGTGCACCGCTGAGCGGGGGTGTCAATCCCCAGTAGTACTACTCAACATTACCTCGCTATTCTATATTAATGGCCCGATAAAGTAAGGACTTTTGATATTAAAGCAATTCAGTGAAACATGTGATATATGGTGGATAACTACTGTGTAAAGAAATACCTTTACCGTGTTGTTGCCATCTCTTACCGGATGCAACAAAATAGTAAGTGAAACTCACCTTAGGGTGCACTGGTACGCGGCACTTGGTTCTACGAGTTGGTCAAGATCGACCTAGTTTGGTAAATACGGCCTAACCGGATTAGAAGTTGTCACCAAGACTAATAATAACACTTAAGCACCTAAACACGTTTCATGCATTCATACAAGTCATACAATACACCTTGAAGTCCCAACTTGGGAGAAAATCATGCAATTGCAACCTAAGTCAAAGCTGACCCAGAAAAGTCAAACATCAAGCACCTATCTAGTGACATAGCTAAAATCCACAATACTTGGAATTAGCTCTTTAAATTTTACAGGCATGTAGTACATATCAAATAGGACTTGTAGCAAAAAGAATTAAGTAAAAAGGTTTGGAAATGAGAAAGTTATGCACGTCGGAAGTTAGCATTTTCAGCATTTTGCAAAATAGTCAAAGTGATCTTAAAAATTGCATAACTCATTCAATACTTGGAATTTTTGCACCAACACTTCCAGATCATACACTTATCATATAAACATCATTTACAAATAGCAAACTCGTCAATAAAACAAGATTAACATGCTCAACCAAATTCAAAAGTCTACTTTTCACAGAAAAAGACAGCTTTGAGTACCCAACTTGCAGCAGTGTTTTGAGTGACCAAACGGATGTTTTAGAAAGTGTGCGAGTAGCCGTTGGAAAGCTAAGACATCCTACTTTACTAGGGAAAAAGAATCAATCAGTTTCGAGCAAAATTGAGAGAGTTATGGCTGCTGCAAGTTGACCAAAATTTCTGGTCAAAGCTGTTAGAATTTTTAAGTTTGTAAAAATTTAGGATTTCAATTCTATGCTAACATTTGCTCCATTCAACACTTACTAACAAGTTTATAACCATATTAACATGTAATTTCTGTCATGAACAAGATCATATCCTAATCATAGCAAAATCCCATCAAGTAACTAGCATACAAGGGCATAAACGTCCAAATTTCACAACTAAACACCCAATGTACATAAGAGATCACTCATAGCAGAAAATTAACTCAAAACCCAGCCCTAATCACGAGTTCAATTCTGTCCCGAATCACAAGTTAACATATCTTAACCTAAAACATGAAATAAGAGCATAACAACACTCCATTTAGCACATAAACACCGAAAATCACACATGCAACCACAAATTCGGATTTTCAAAAGTTAGGGCTTACTAGATTGGGTGAAAATCGCAGATTTGAGAGAGAAGAGGAGATGATGAAGCTTGCTTGAGTGTCCTTGTAGCTTGGTTTAGCTCGAATCCACCTCCTAGAGCTCGATTTCTCGAAAATTTTGAGTGTAGGTGTGTGTGTGTTGGAGAACCGTGGAGAGAGAGAGAAGGATGAAGATGAAGATGTCGTGAAAATGAAGAATGGGGAGGAATGGGCAGATTTTCTTATAAGGCAAGTTACACATATGGTCCCTCTACTTTATCTTTTTAAACATATTAAGGTAACAACTCATTTAAATGGGTTTTTGCTAAAGGTTGTAAAGTTAAATTCCTAAAAATGTTTCCAAGAGTTTTTAAATCATTTAACATGTAAGGTATTGGTCGGGTTATATAAATTTATCATTTATTCATAGAAATCCAAATTTACACAAAAAGCCCGGTTTTGCCCTAAAATGCAATTTTTCATATTTAGCTCATAAAGTCACGAAACGAATTTACAACCAAGTCACTAAAGTCAAATAACAAGTAAACATAAGTAAACATGATATAAACCAAATAACGGGTCTCGGGCTCGCTAACGGAACTAACGGGACTAACGGAAAAAGTTAACGGAGTTAACTTGGGAAGTGACGGTTGTCACACTTTTGGTATAGCCAGCAACATCAGCTCCATTCATGGATAGGTTCCAGAACTCAGCTTCGAGTAGCTAAAGTTCCTCTCTAGGACAGTACTCATCGTGAAGCAGTTGTTTGAGTTCATCCCATGTCATGGCATAAGCCAAATCAGTTCCCATAGCATCAGCATGGGAGTTCCACCAAGTCAGAGCGCTATCAGTAAGTGCGCATGTGGAATACTTGACCATGTACTGCTCAAGGCAGTTGCTTATGCGGAAGACGGACTCCATATTCTCAAACCAGCGAACTAACCCAACAGTGCCTTCAGAACCCTTGAAATTCGAGGGTTTGCAATTCATAAAGTCTTTATATGAACATTCACGGGGGTCTGCATTTGTTAGGTCGAAACGTTTGAATACAATTTTTTTAGAATTGTAGTCTAAGGTTTTCTAACATTTGTCAATTCGTTCTTACCGTGTGCCCCATCGTCATTTTGACGTTGGGTTTCGGCAGCGGCTATAGTTTCAGCGACGCGATGAGCAATCATCTCCTCGATTTCAGCAGCGGTCATAGTAGGAGGAGGTGAAGTGTTTCTGGTGGTTCGGCGTCGTGGTGGCATGATTTCGCTTTAAGTTACAATTGTCAGCATAAAGAACTTTTTGATAATATGTAAATGGGGTTATTACATGCTCGAGAATAACTGCCACAACATACATCAATTGCCATAACATATTACGCGCAAACACATCCAAAAAATCATAAGATAGAAAGAAGGGGTATCACAACGTGTCATAGCAGTAATAATGATATAAATAACGCAACCATAACATGACAATAACAGATCCAGATAATCATAAAAAGAGACATAACATTAATCATAATCATACTACAACCATTGTTTTTCCACCATATTACAGATAAAACATACCAAAAGAAACAAGTTTTCATCATGGGTTCACAGTCCCGGTCATACATCAAAAGATAATAACATGTTTTATCTATAAAATTGCGATCAAAAGACTAGGCTAAATCTACCTAGAAGGGTGGTGGTGGTGGTGGTGGACCTGGGGGCATGACAAAGAAGGTCGGGACCTGGGTCATGGCAAGGAGGGTGGAGAGGAGTCATCCAGATACAAGATCCAGTGCGGCGACTCTCCTCTTCAGACTCTCATGCGAGAGAAGCAGGTCAGTGGTCGCCATGCTAACCCCAGTCATGTGTGCATGAAGGGTGTCCATGGCGCTATCAGTGACGCACATGCGTCTCACCAGCATGGATATCCGATCCCTAAGGATCCTAACCTCCTCAGTGGTCGGAAGCTGGGCGACGTCAGCATCAAGTTCTCCAAGGTCCGTCTCGATGCGCCTCAGGCGGGCTACCAAGAGAGGTACTGTGTCGGGTATGGGCTCCCCTATGAAGGGTGAGATGCCCATCGGGACACGGCGGGAAGGATCGGGGAGAGAGGACTCGCCCCGTGCATAGTTGCTCAGTATCTACTCCTCGATCCTCCAGGCCTGTACCTGGTCCTGCATCCAAGCTAATTGAGGTAGCTCGAATACATAGCGCCTCTTGGGAGCAGGCTCCTCGAGGGTAGCACCAGCCTCACGGTTCCGGGATGGGCCAGGCACCCGTCCCGGGGTGTATCACCGTCTACCGCCACCAGGTGCGGCGACATAGGTCTTTGCACAGCGCTCACGGTCCGCAAAGGGGTCAGCGGCGAAGCACCAATGGGGGCCACACCGCCAGAAGTGGTCTGGTGTGTCATCTGAGGTCAGTGGCCTAAGTGGCCTCAAGAAACTGGACGGTATGGTGGATTGGTGGATGGTACCAACAGTAGCTGCCTCTAACTCGGGGCTCGAAGGTACATGATCCTCTGGTGAGGGCGTATAGTCCTCAGGTGCTTGGTCCTCGGGTGAAGGGGTGTAGTCCTCCACACTTTGCTCCCTGTCGGAATCGGCAATGCAAATGACTTCCCTAGAAGCCATCTCTGCGATAAATATTCCAACAGGAAACATGGATCAGTAACATCATAATGGCATAGAAATCAATACATAAGTAACATATAAGCTATCATAAGTAAACATGTTGAAGATGAGGTCTTGCATGCAAATGGTAGCTTCGGAGTGGGTTATAGTCCAGGTTCGGTTTTCGTTTTGTTTGTTTGTTTATCCTGCTTCGCTATAACCACGGCTCTGATACCAATCTGTCACACCCCGGTCAATGATATTCAGGTGTGAACGAGAATAGAATCATAGTCGAGGACACATAGAACAACATCTAATAAATTTAAACTTCATAAAACATTACGTCATTTCAATTGCAGCGGAAAGATAGTGGAAATGATAATGTCTTACATATGAAAATCATAGAGTCTAAATTAATTGTTAAATCATAAAACGGTTTATTCGGATAGTTGGGACTATGACTCCAAAAGCAGGTCCGATAGCATGATAAAGCCCCATTTGCATGTCCTCTGAAGTTTGTGTCAATTGCCTAAGAAATCATGAGTTTAAAAGGTCAACATAAAGTTGGTGAGGTTCACAGGTTTATGACTCAACGTTTAAAGTTGGTAAAACAGTTTCAGTATACTTAAATATTACATTGGTTTACCGTTGTGGTTGCATGAACTCACCTGAACCTTGATTTCAAATACTAACGGTTTACCCACATATAGTATCTCACCCGAGAGATACTGAACAGAGCAGAATAACTGACGTGTACCCCCAGACAATCCGGAGTCAGAACTGGAGATACCAGTTAGGGTAGGGTTGTTAACCCAAATAGATCTATTCACTAGCTATCCTTTCGTACAGAACTAATTGAAATCAATTAATGGTGGGATACAGTTGTATAAACGTTTATAACGATAATGTACCAAGTTGGGCAATCAGTAAGAGAACAAGTAGTCATACGGCTAACAGATAAACCATAATATTAAGTAAAAGCATTTATCAGATTTCATGATTTCTCCCCCAAAGTATAAAACAGTTAAAAGGAAAAGGGGCTGTGAAACTCACAGATTCAGCAGGTAGGTAGTAGCGAACGGTGTAGGCACGGTAGCACGTAACGTCCTAAATAATTAAATAGGTACATGCATAAGGTCTACAATCATTTGAGCAACATAAGTCACCCAATTGATACCGGTCAAGTCTTGACATTTTAATCCCGTTTGTATTCATTTGAAAACCCGTTAGTTAGTATTTATTAAATAAATACTTTCATGATGGTTTATATTTATGTTCAACAAATATAAAAGGTTAAGCATTTAGTAGTTTAATCAAGTCCTGAATATTGAGTTAAAAGTAATAATGTTTATTATTATTTTCATAAGTTCGTATAATTATTTTCAAGTAAATAACTATGTGTTTGACTTGTTAATCATACAAGTTATAATTGTTTTTAAATAAAAATTATGATTAACATTTCTTGGTGAATAAAGCCTACTTTAAATCCTTTAGTAAATAATTATTAACCAAGAATAATTATTTATTTCATTTTAGTCATAAAAGGATTTTAAGCTTCATTTTTTATTACAACATTTTATAATTTCAAAACCTTAATATTTCATTGTCATGAAATATTTATTTCCTTAAACATTTTTAAACAAAATCATGACGGCACTTGGATTTATAAAAGTTTATTTATTATAAACTTTTGGATTGTTTTAATAAAAAATTTAAGTAATGGTTTTGAGATTTCAAACATTTACGTTTTTGCGTATATCGCCGTAGGGTCCCGGTTTTATTACTACGCAACGTCTTTATGTTTTTGATTACTTTGATTTCATCAAAGTAACAAAGAAAGTTCATAAAAATATTTAAAGTCATTTTCTTGTCTTTTGATTATTTTTATAAAAATCTTTTATAAAAATATTTATTTCTACAAATGTCTTTTTATAGAAACTTCCACTTTTATGACAAGTCTTTTAAATGATTAAAGACTTGTAATAATCCAAGAATTTATGTCAAATTAATCATTTGACATAAGTTTATTATTTCCATTTTTAGTAAGGAAAATCTATAAATTCCTTTTGTCTTGTAAGGCGTTAATAACATATTTAATGTGTTATGTTTTGTCCATTTATTTGTCATTATCTTATTATGTGCCAAGTTCCTTTGCGAACATAACATGTTTTATAATTAAATCAACTAACACTTAGTGTTAGGACAATAATTAAATAAAATCAACTAACACATTTGTGTTAGGACATATTAAATAATTTAACAATCAACTAACACATTTGTGTTAGGACATATTAAATAAATTAACAATCAACTAACACATTTGTGTTAGGACATATTAAATAAATTAACAATCAACTAACACATTTGTGTTAGGACATATTAAATAAATTAACAATATACTAACACATTTGTGTTAGGACATATTAAATAAATTAACAATCAACTAACACATTTGTGTTAGGACAAATTAATATAAACATAAGCATCCATTTTAAATGTTCCATGTTTATTATTTAGTTACTTTTATTAACCATTTAAATTCAACTAACACTTTTCAAGTGTTAGGACCAATTCATATAGTTTATCATGATGATCCAAGAACATCTAACTCATCAAATGAGTTTTATGGATGATTCCATGTAGGGTTTTTGTCCTTGGATTCAAAATATACAAGAATGCACATAACCAACATGATGATCTTTAGGTGCACATAGATACTTTCTTTTGATTTCTCCATGTGTTTCACCCATCCTCTTGGCTATTTTAAGTTCCTAGAACACCAAGAGAATGTTGAAGATCATAAAGAAGATTGGAGGTTTAAGAAGAGAGATTTAGATGATTTTAATCAAATGTAAGTGTTTTAAATGCAGTTGTCGAGACTTTGGTTTCATATTTGGGTGAGAAAAGTAGAAGATATGAGTTAGAGAACTCACAAAAGAGAAGATGGACAATTTGTTTGAGGGGTGGCGGTTTCCGGCGGCTTCCGGCGGGCTAGGGTGGTTCTGGCAGCCTCTCAGCGGCGGCGGGAGGTCGCTGCTGCCGGCGGCAGTGGTGGTTGTGGGAGGTGGTCGCCGAGAGCTCCAAGGGATAGAGGGAGTGAGTGTGGAGGAGAAAGGGTGTTGTGGTGTGGTGATCAAGTGTGGTGAGGGTGTTTACTTATACACCTAAACTTGGTTAATACCCACAAGTTAGTTCCCAATGTCTAATGGTCAAGTCTCCAACTTTCTCACTAGACTAGGTGTGTTGTCAAGACACCATGGCTCCTCATTTCACTAACTAGTCACTTGTAGGAGATTAATTTTATAAACTTTACTCAAGTTTATTAAATACTTGAGAGCTTTTATAAAATATTCAAGGGTTAGGTGTTTATAAAAATCATAATTTTTATAAATTTGATCCAAGCATAATTAATCTAGCAAGGTTGTTGGTTTTATAAAAAGTTGATGGGCTAAAAGTTTTATAAAATCAAATGGGCTAAATTTTATAAAATTCACATGGGCTAAACCATTTATTAAATTGTTTGTATATGGGCCGAAGCCCAATGAAAAGGGAAGTGGGCCGAAGCCCATTTAGAATCGGGAAAGGGGATGGGCCGAAGCCCAAGGGGGATCCGAGTGGGGCTGGGCCAGGCTTTCGGGTCGGGCCGCGAAGGAGACGGGCCGGGTTTGGGATTGGGTTTCCACGTGGGCCGAGAGAGAGAGGGAACCGGTTTGGGCCGGTTTCTCGAGTGGGCCGCAAGGGGGGGTCGGGTTTGGTTTCGACCCAAGGCCATCCGGGCCGCGGGTCGAGTCTCCGGGTCGGGTTGGTTACTTGGTGAGTTGAGTCAAACTTTCGGGTAAAGTTTCGGGTTCGTCCGAGTCATTTTGGGCTTATTGGGCTTCACTAGGCCAACAGGTTTAACGGATTCCTTCGTTTGGTTAGGTCATGACAACGTTATTGTTTTTATCAGATTTCGGATTCGCTACACGTTTTAAAGTGAAACAGTTTATGTCGGTTTGATAAAATATAAAATGTCAAATTTTATATTAACTTTCTTGTTATTAAAATTCCATATTTAAAATATGAAAACCTTCATATTTTACGTGTTTACAAACGCGGGATGTAAATCAGTTATCGGTTATCAGCTAATTATCGAAATTAATTCAGTTAGTCATATAATTAAAACGTAAAATTTTTAAATTAAAAAGTCAACGGAGAGAGGTTTGACATGTTTCGAACAAGGTGTCACATATTATGGAGAAGTTTTCGATAAATCTTCGGTAATAACCGGCAAGTGTAAGAAATTGTTGTATCTCGGAAGGGTTGGTAGGCGGACTCCAATCCTTGATAGCTTCAACTTTTGTGGGATCCACGTGGACTCCAGCTGTGTTGATTACGTGACTTAAGAAATGCACTTCTCGTAACCAGAATTCGCATTTTAAAAACTTGGCGTACAACTTCTCGTTCTTCAACAGTTACAGAATAAGCTTCAGGTGCTTTTCATGTTCGTCCTTGCTACGCGAATAGATCAAGATGTCTTCAATGAAAACGATTACGCATTTATCGAGGTACGGTTTGCAGACGTGATTCATCAAATCCTTGAAGACGGCAGGCGCGTTGGTTAGTCCGAATGGCATAACGAGAAATTCGTAGTGTCCATAGTGCGTACGAAAGGCAGTTTTCGCAATGTCTTCTTCACTAACTCTCAGTTGATGATATCCAGAATGAAGATCGATTTTGGAATAATAACTGGAACCTTGCAATTGGTCGAACAGGTCGTCGATTCGAGGGAGCGGATATCGGTTCTATACGGTAAGCTTGTTCAACTCACGGTAGTCGATACACATCCGGAAAGATCCATCCTTCTTCTTGACGAAGAGAACAGGAGTGCCCCAAGGAGAGAAACTGGGTTTGATAAAACCTTTGTCAAGTAGTTCTTGCAACTGATTCAACAATTCTTTCATTTCAGACGGGGCTAAACGGTAAGGGGCTTTTGCAACGGGTGCAGCTCCGAGTACCAGATCAATATGGAATTTTACTTGCCTAGCGGGTAGCAAGCCTGGAAGGTCATCGGGAAAGACTTGAGGGTAGTCCCGTGCGATGGGAACGTCTTCTAGTTTCTTTTCCTCGGATTGACTAGCTGTTATGTGAGCTAAGAGGGCAGGGTAGTCTTTGCACATAAACTTCTGGGTTTCATGCATGATATGATGTCTAGCTTGTTTCCACTACTATCTCCTTGAATTGTCAGAACTTCGTCGTCGGGTAGGGGTATCTTGACTCTTTTCTCGTGGAAAATGATTTCGGCATGATTTTTAGTCAGCCAATCCATTCCAACGACTACGTCGAAACTTCCCAATTGTACCAGCAATAGATCGATTGAGAAGGGATGACCGGATAAGTTTAAAGAGCAGTTTGGAAAGGATCCTTCCATTTCGATTTGTTTACCATCGGCTAGTTCAACTATATACTTAGTGTCTAATCTAGTTGGCGTGACGTTAAGATATTTTTTAAACTCACTCGACACAAAGCTTTTGTCGGCACCAGTGTCAAATAGAACGGAAGCAAAATGATTATTGAGTAAGAACGTACCCGTTACAGTGTGGGGATCCTGACGGGCTTCAGCGGCATTGAGCACGAAGGCTCGTCCTCTGGCAGGTTCTCATTTGAGCCTTGGGCATTCATTCCTGAAGTGGCCAGTGCTGCCACACTCGAAGCAGGTTCCAACGGGGTGCGTCTTGTTTGAACGGTTGGGGCAATCGCGGTGAATATGACCATTTGCCTTGCAGCCTTTGCAGTAGACGTTGCTACAATCCAGGGTATGGTGCAGGTTACATTTTCCCCACAGGGGCTAGTTTCCTGTGTATCTAGGTTTTCTTGCATCAGGTGCGGGAGCTGTTACAGCATAAGCCTTCACGGCTTTAGGGGTTTTCTCGAGAAAATCAAAGATTTCTTCCTCTTTCCATCATGGTCACGTTTGCGCTTGCGGTCAGATTTCAGTTGGCTAGAGGGAACAGAGGATACAGGTACAGCTTTGGATTCAGTGACCTTACGAGAGAAAGACAAGCCTTGGCGGTTTGCTTGATAGGTTAGATTGTGAGCCAAACGGATAGTAGCTTGGAGTGTTGCGGGGTTAGAAGCCATAGCACTTCCTTGAATGGCGGGAGCAAGACCCCAGATGTATCTCTCGATTTTCTTGTGCAAGGGGGTCACCATTGTAGGGCAGATGTGTGCCAATTCGTGTGATCGGCGGGTGTAAGCAGCTGTGTCTGATCCATTCATGGTCAAGTTCCGGAATTCGACTTCCAATCGTTGCAGTTCCTCACGAGGACAGTACTCATCTTGCATGAGTAGTTTCAGTTCGTTCCAAGCCATAGAGTAGGCCTGATCCTGTCCAAGGGCTTCAGCATGAGAGTTCCACCAAGTCAGAACTACATCTCCGAAAACGCTAGTGGCGTACTTGACCTTGTAACCATCGGGACAGTTACACATACGGAACACAGATTCCATCTTCTCATACCAGCGGATGAGTGCAACGGCTCCTTCGGTACCCTTGAAGTGTAAGGGCTTGCAATTCATGAAATCCTTGTAAGTGCATTCTCGAACACCACCAGGGGATCCTAATCTCCTTCCGTTTGAGGCAGAAGCTCGATCTGCTTCGGCGGTTGCAAGTGAATCAGCTATACGCTGGTTGATCAGGGCTTCGATAGCCGCGGCGTCCAGGGTTGGGGTTCCGAGAGAGTCACTATCACGACTCGCGCGTCTTGACATTCTACTTTAATTTGTATAAGATAAAATAAAGTAAGACATTACACATAGTATAAGTGAATGCAATCAAAACATGACATGCCAAAATCCATAACAATCACCACAATATAACATAACATAGCAACACATTATATTACAAAGTACACTAGAGTTGGTAATAAAGGTACATGCTACAACATAACCAATTATTATCCACAATTATTCAGACCAACATAAACATTAGTCCGGTGATAAAAACAGATTCACCAATAATACAAGTTTCGAATACATCATAATACCATAAAAGAGTAACAGTCACTCCATAAAATAACAACTCTAATGAAATGGTGCTCGATCAACGATGTCGATGATGTCACGGATCTGGATAATCACTGTAAAAAACAAACGGATAATGCCGGCGAAATCCTTCGCCGATGGCGTAGTAGCTACGAGAGCTCGGATGGCCTGGTTGGCCTCAGCAGCGGCGCCAGAAACGTCAGACAGGTGAACATGCAAGGTGTTGAGGGTCTTGTCCTGGGAGGTCACACAGGCCTCCAGGACAGCAAGACGGGTGGCAAGGGTAGTGATAGTGGCTGGTGGAGCAAGGCTACGGATGGTGGCGTGAAGCTGACAGATCTCATCGTCACGACGGGCGATGCAAGAAAAGAGGGAAGGCACAAGAGAGTCAACGGGGATGCCAGAAAGAACAGGGCTAGGTATATCAGAAGGTGCTGGGGTATGAGGTGGCAGTGGCACGTCCTGGGTCTCAGTAGTAGCGGATGGCTCTCCGATCTCAAAAGTGCTGTCAGCAAATCTCACCCTTTTCTTGGGTGGCATCGTCTCTGGTTCAGTAGGTAGCTCATCGGGCTCTGGGGTGAGGGAACGCTTACGGGACGGCTCAGACTCAGTAACTGGTCCGGAAACGTGTTGTCTACTACGCATGAATGACTTCCTAGGGGTAAGCATACGGAGGGGACCATTAGGCGTGGAGCGGTAAGGTCGAAACGAGGGCTCACGGTCAGGGGAAACAGGGCTAGAACGGATAGGGTAACGGTGAGAGTATCTCTGTCCTCATCTGCATCGGTGATGTCTACAGTGAAGGGCGCGTACTCCTCTGGGTCCTCATCAGTAGTAGAATCCTCCTCCGGCTCGGAGTCAGCATCGTATGGGCCATCGAGAACGATGGTCGGTGAACGAGGAGGTGATGGAGCCTCTATAGTGACTGGTGACGTTAGCTGCTCCAACACTACTACAAAAACTGGCTTTCTTGACATGCATTGCGCGTCAAGAAAGGGCCTTCTTGATACGCAAATGCGCGTCAAGAAAGTCGGGGTCAAGAAGCTTCTTGACGCGCAAAATGCGTGTCAAGAAGCTCTTGACGCGCAAACAATGACACGCTATCCTTGACACTCCATTCTTGACACCCATTTTGCGCGTCAAGAAAGGGTGTCGTCTGTGATTAATATATTTTTATTTATAATATTTTTTGTGTCGTCTGATTATGACACGCAAATTTGCGTGTCATGTATTTTATGACACTCATTCTTGCGTGTCATCCTTTTAACTGTTTTTTTTTTATATTTTTTATTTAAAATTATTGATTTCCCTATTAAATCATATTTCACAAACCAAAATACAGAATTGCTGGTGTACCAAAACAATGCATTTCATACATATAGCAATTGAAAATAATCGATTTCATGTTCATACATGCAATTCGATCACAACGACAAAAGTAAAGTGTTCAAAGTTTACATGCATATATATTGGATCACTACTACTACTTCTCGTCCGTGTAAATGAAGTGGCAAGCATAGGTCAACCATTCTTCACGAATCTCATCAAAATCAGCATCTGTATAAGCATTTCTATGTCCACCAATCTGTATAAAAGATAAAATACGAGAAAATAATATCATCAAAAATAAATTTAATTAATTAGAATATGAGAAAACTTACTTTGTGCTTGAAGTCCTGTCAACCGTATCTGCAGCAACCAAATTTCAACCGAGTTATGGAGGTAAGGTTGGGTAATAGGGTGTATGAGCATCAACTTCTTTGTTTGTTGATGCAGCAACCTACATGAGATACAATTAGAAATAACTAAAGCGGTTTAGAATATACCAATTTGAGTGAAGCTGCATAAACCCCACTGTTTAATTTTGATTATATCTTGAGATGCAAAACGGGCAGGCTCTGGTTTACTCAAAGCAAAATTGTGTCCAAACTTAAATTTTGTTATATAAAATTAGGTTGTCAATGCTAATCAACCTAGATATTCTAATAAACAGATTTCTACTCAAAACATAACCAATTAAGAATTCAAAGACTGAAAAAGTGAAAACATACCAGCCTAGAACACAGGAGCAACCACCAATTTCTACATGTAAATAGAAATAATTAGAAGTTAGGAAACCAAAAATTTATACTCAAGTAAGAACCAAAAGGCACAGGAGAGAAGTACTCACCATCATAACGACCGAAACCAAACACCGATGCCTACATGCAAAGAAAAACAATTAATTATTATTAACAAACCGGCATGCATAGTTGCATACCAGTCACTAAAGCTTCAATACAAGTATAAAAATAATCAGGGGTACAAAAAAGATTCATACAGGTATAAATGCATATCATATCAACCCAACTCATCTAATTTAGCTACCTTCTCCAATTGTTCAGGTTTCAAATCATTCCCGGGTTTTTGCTCTTGAAGTCCTTTCAACCGGATCTGCAGCAACCAAATTTCATATTAGACCGTTGAGAGGTCACAGTTACTATCTATGTGCTTGCTAATTGGTTGTTATGTTTTATCTCTAACTGGTTGAACGAAAATTAGCAAAACGGAGATGGGTGGGATTTTTGAACTGTTTCTTTTTAAGGTGTTATTTTTTTATTTTACTCATTTCAAATGTTAGAGTAACACACAACTTGAAGATACCAATGCAAAGATGATTTACCTAAAGTTTTTTTTATTATTCTAATTAGCATTCATCGCACGAAGACAGTTAGTCAATAAAGTGTAACTTTCTTAGTTAGGATTCAATTTAAAACAATGGTAAAGTAGCAAACAGAGAATCAGTTCGCATATGAGGAAACGAGTAAAGAATAATGAGAACAGGAATGCTACTTGCTCAGATGAAACATGGCAATGCAATTTCCTATGATAGCGTGCAAACTAAACAAAGAACATCAACAATTATGCTTGTTAGAAGATGCTTCCAACCTGGCCAAACCGGCTAGGATGTAAATTTTCTAAGTTAATCTTAAACATGTCTCATTAATGGAAATCATCAATAGTGGTTATTTCAAGTCACAACATGTTTCCAGTATTTTCCATACAATAGTGTTATCATTCTATATTAAAGAAATGATGTATAACTTACTTCTTTGAGGACCGGGAGATAGCAACAAAATCCCTGATCTGCTCATCATACACTCCAGCACAGTGAAATAATGCCTATAATGCTCTATAGTTGACTCCATGATTCTGCTCTGTACCCTCCATTGTAAAAGTCTTCCTTGTCCATGTTTGCCCATAAGAAAATATACAGACATTGTATCCATCGAACACAGAGCTCACCATAAGTGCAGCATCTGCAAACACATCAACTAAAACAACATACAAAAAAATCCGTATGAGCATAACATGCCAGAATTCTTCTCGAATCAGGCTCCCTCCTTCTAGAAATGACCAATAGAAAAGAAAAAATAGGTAAAAAGATTTACTAGTGGACAGGTTGCTCATTTTAGACCTTCAAAACAAGGAATCTGATCATACCCTTATGTGTTTTATGTCAATCTCTAACTTAACCAGAACCAGTAGCATGCATTAGCAAGTAGCCCTTTATCACAAACAGTAGAACGCATTAGCAAAAACTGATGTAAAGTTTTACAAATAATTGATAATAGTATTTGTACCGAAAACAATTGAACACGGAAAGCAGCATTTTAAAAGTAAAAAAGTAAAAAAATATACCACAATCAACACAACATCTGAAAGTAAAACCAATGAAACATGAATAGTTCAAGAACTAGTCACTTATAAAGAAATTTACTAATTTTAAGTAAAACCATATTGTATCTGCAGAGGTCCCAAAGATAACAACCATGCTCAAATTAAATAACTCATTTTTAAAGGAAAAATGCATCAGCATACAAGCTATTTGTTTCAAGTCAAACAAGCACATAGATGATGAGATCACAGAGAAGGGAAAAAAACAATCACAAAAATATGATTATCAACCATGCGCTTCAGATAGGAACTCAAGTTTGATCATAGAACTTCTCTATTTCTAAGCATATGCTTCAGATAGGAACTCAAGTTGATGGAAGTGGAATACCACCTACAGTCTTCTCCTGGCAGCTTTAATTTTGACCTGCAATCTATCTCCCAATGGTTACAATGAAATGTATTGTATGTTGATACCTGAAATGTGCGTCGTGTGAAGTATTGAACGAAGACCAAGTTCAAGCCAATATAGGGTTGGCCGAACCTGGTCCGAACCTGAAGTTCGGACCGGCCGAACCTGGGGTTCGGAGGACGTTCGGCCAGTCGGGTATATATAGTAGTTTGGTCTTTGTGTTTAGTAGTTCTGAGCGTGTGAGCGAATCTTAAGTGTGTGTTTCTGAGTGTGTAATATCTGTGTCAATTCTCTGTGGTTTACTGGTTGTAATTGTTCTCGTTTGATCAATAAAACAATCAGTTATTTACGTTTCGATGTCCGATTAGCTAGATCGAGTAGACGATCCAATGCTCACGCATTTTCAAGTGGTATCAGAGCTTTCTGGTTCATTCTACTGATCTGTGGTTGTGATTTTTCGGACGTTTGAACGTTTTTGAAGTTTTCTCGAGTTTCATTACGTGTTTTCTATCATTTCTAACGTGCATTTTGTGTCAAAACTATTTCTAAACCATTTCCTATTGGTTTTTCTGATTCACCATACCAAGTTTCGTCAAAATCAGTCCATTTTCACGAGTTTTCGAAAAATGTCTTCGAGGTTCGGAGGTTACTGGGCAAGCTCGGAGTAACCGCTCCGAACTTGAGGTTCGGAGGTGTCTCGGAGAGTGTTCGGCGAGAGTTCGGTGGTGTATCGGTCTAGTTTCGGTGAGATTTGAGGTTCGGAGGTAGATCGAAGTCTTCATAGGTTCGGAGTACGTTCGGTGAAGGTTCGGAGCTACTTAGGTGGAAGTTCGGAGTTTGATTTAGGTTCGGACTAAGTTCGGTGAGGGTTCGGACGGCAGACTAGGTTCGGAACAAGTTCGGAGGACAGAATTTTTCAAATTTCCAACGATGTCGGAATTTCAAGCGTTTGCCGCAATGCAGAGTGCAATGCAAACTATGCTCAACTTTGACAATGAAATTGGAACAAGTCAAAAAGTTCCCAAATTGTTAAAGCTTGAAGATTACCAAAATTGGAAGAAACGCTTTTCTGCTTATATTAGCACGAATGACATTGATTTATGGATTCCAATTTAAAAGTTGTATGAACGACCAATGGAAGATGGAGATCTTAAAGAAATTCAAGACTTCGATGGTGATGAAAGAAAAAGTTATGAGCTTGAAAAGAAGGTTTATGGTTATCTTACTATGGCCTTACCTACTGAATTGCTTCATCAATTTAGCACTTGCAAGAAATCTAAGCAATTGTGGGATGCTCTATCCGCAAGATGTGAAGGGAATGATGATTATAAGAAGAGTCGAAAGAAAGTTTTAAACAAAGAATTCGATAATTTTCAGAATTATGATAATGAAAACATTACTGCTTTAGTCTCAAGATTTTCACATCTGATTAGTGAATTGAAGGTTGTTGGAATTGAAAAGACTGATGCAGACTTAAAAGAAAAGATTTTGGAAGCTTTGCCAGAGAAATGGGAAAATTATGTTTTGCTACTCACACATGATAAGGATTATTCAGCAATGACATTTCACGAGCTTACTGGAAAACTTCATGCTCGAGAAATGGAAATGTTAAACAACAAAAAGTCAAGTGTTACTTTACAGAATCCGGAATTGTATCCTGGTGAAAATTCAGCAAGCATGAATGCTAAAGCTAAACCAAATTTAAGTTCTGCACCAAGTGTTGCTTTTCTAGCTGGAGCTTCAGGAAATTCTGATCATAATTCTTCAAGAGGTTGCAATTTCACAATTCCAAATTTTTCAAATCAAAGTGCTTTCTCGGCTGAATCAACGGAGGATTGTGCCAAAATGATTTCTGCATTGATTTCATCATCTTTTGGTCTGATTCTCAAAAATGTTGCTGATGCAAAGTTAACCAGTGAGGATCTTGAAGAACTTGATGATGATCAATTAACTGAATTGGATGTTTCGTGGCAATATGCTATGTTATGTCAACGGTCAAAGAGGTTTTTCCAGAAACATGGAAGACGTATTTCTGGTGACAAATTGGGATTTGACAAGTCAAAACTAAAGTGCTTTAAATGTCAACAACTTGGACATTTTGCCAAAGAATGTCAACAGAAATCTGATATTCCACAATCATCCAAGCCTGGTTTTACTCAACCATCCACAAGTAACACAAACAAGACAACAGCATTGACAGTTCAAAAGGATGGTGCTATTGATTGGGGTAAACATTTTGGATATGATTCATCAGCTTTAATAGTTACTCATGATTTACAAGAAGATTACTGTTCAGATACTAGTTCAGAGTCTAGTTCAAATACTAGTTCAATTCTAAGTTCTTATGAATCTGCTGAAAACTTGGAAAGTTTGATGAAGGAAAATGCTTTGTTGATGAATAAAGTTCAACAATTGACTGAAGAATTTGAGGTGATTAAATCTGAATTGAAGATTTCTAAAGAACGTGAAAAGGGTTTGGTTTTGAAGAATGAGGATTTGACTACTGAAATCAAAATGTTGAATGAAGTTTTAGAAGTATTGAAGCAAGATAAGAAGAATGTTGAAACTTCGAAAGCTGAAATTTGTGAAGAAAAGGGTGAGTTAGTCAAAGAAGTGAAGAAATGGAAGGAAGAGGCAGAAGATGCTGCAAATGATTTTCAGAATTTGTTTGATAAATCCAAGATTAAGCTTGATTTGCTTACTAAGCGTGTTGAAGAATCTGATGCTAAAATCAAAGCATATCAAGTTGATATGGAAAAGTTGTTGGATGACAAGCGTGAGTTGGTTAGGGTTAACAAGGTTCAAACTGCAAATCTGGAAATTCAAAAGAGAAATGAGGATAAACTGAAGAAGGAGCTACATGAAGGACTTGACAATCTTCGCTTGCAAAAGTTTGAAACTCATAAAGTTGCCAAGCGCTTGATTGCTAAAGAAAAAGAATTTGCAGAGGCTCAACAGCAAATTTCTGATCTCAAAATTCAAGTTCTTGATGCAAAAATATTGCTCAACAATGTTTCTAATTCTCAGGTTTTCACAAGCTTCTTAGCAAATGATGCAAATTTTGAAAGGATGTTTGATAAAACTGCATCACCCCTGCTCATATCAAGGAAGCTGTCAAACAAGTGAAGGAACAGGTTGATGATTTTGATTATTCAAAGATATCATCTTTTACTTCAGAAGAAGTCAAGGTTGTAAAGAAAAAGAAAAACAAGAAAAACAAGAAAAAGGTCTTGAAATCTGAGATTCCTCCAGCACCAAAGTTTGTTTTGGGTTCATCTTCTGCTGATAATGAGAAATCGGCTACATCAAGTGACAAGATTCAGTCTCAACCTGAATTTGATGAGACAATTTTCTATGAACAAAAGAAAATTCTTGATGTGAAAGCCGAATTCACAAGATTAGCTAAGAATGGACATCAGAGTTCAAATACTGAGGAAAGGATTTCAGGTAAAAGTACTGGTCTAGGTTTTCAAGTTTCAAAGACTCAAGTTGCAGAAGTTCCAGCATCTGAATCACCAAATCTCAAGAAGCTTAAGATGAAGCAAGTGAAGAAGGTGGTTTTCAAAGCTGAAAAAGTTCAACCCGAGCGGTTTTACAAACTCAAAGGTTCTGATCAGCTTTTCTCAGACAAAGAATTTCCTCTTCACTGCGTGGATGCTCGGAAGATTTCGGAAGTGTTTGTGAAAGCTAAAATATCTTCTGAAAGTTCTCAATCTCTAAGTCCAACATCTAAATGGGTGCATGATCATCGTCATCAGGTATATGATTCTCATTCTGATCATGCTAGAGATATTCATGTGTGTTCTTCGCAGGTATATCTTAAGTGGGACAAATCAACTCGAATTTGTTATATTTGCCGCCAAAAAGGGCACATGGCAAAAGATTGTCCACTTCCTGCTGAATCAAATTCAATGTTTCACAAGAAACCAGTTTTTGGTAAATCTGCCAACAAAAAGTTCTTTGATGAAAAAGGCAGAGTTTTTGATGAATTTGAACCTACATTCTTTCAAAAACAAAAACATTTTGTTCCAAAGTTTTCAAAGGATCAAAATGTAGGTTCATCATCACAGTCACCTGTGACTGTTTCATCGAAAACTGAATTACCAAAACAACAGGAATGGAAACCTAAGGTGGTTTCAACGCAAAATCAGGACATTGGTCGACCAGAAGCGATTCGCTTCGGGTCATTTGTGAACTAATCAGGTTGTCCAGTGTGCAGGTACTTCTAGAAGACCTATCGACGATTGAAAAGTTGTTGATGGAGGAGTATTCTGCTTAATTTAAATTTAATAACAAATTTTTCTCATATGCAAATTTTCTGAATTCTAAAATCTGAAACATATCCGTGTTGATTGATCAATTTTCTTTGCTTACATTTTTTCTCAAAAAGCCAAAAATAGAGTCTTATTTTTGTGTAAAATGAAAATCCAAAAATAGAGTTTTCATTTTAAGGGGGAGAATTGTAAGTAAGGGTGAGTAATTGAGAAAGAGCATGTCATGGAAAGAAGGTGAATACATGCAATATATATAAGGAAGGAAGGTGAAGACATGCACAATATAAAAATATAAAAATTGTGAGAAATTGATCATTGGGAAATGATGGTACATTGGCATACGTATCTGACTCATGGATAAAGTAGATGAAAGGGCCATAAGATCATTGTTTGATGTGCTTGGTAGGCTCGACAAATCAGAAAGTATTCAGATGTGATATACATTAAATGCTAATGCTTGACCAAGTGGACAACATCTTGATGCGTATTTCATGACACAAAAAGAAAAATAAGTGTGACAATAGTAATGAGAAGTCACTGTGTACACATGTGTTCATTTTGCAAAGATTTAATCTTGTTTGATTTTCTTTATTTTGTCAAACGATCGGACTTTCTCTGCGTGTCGAAAGACCGACCTGATTGTTGTTCGTTTGACGTTCTGCTTTATTTTCTTTGGTGTTTCGTATAACTCATCGGACTTTCTCTGCGTGTACGGGAGTACCGATCTGATTGTTGTTGAGTTATACAATTTCAACTTGTTTTATTTTCTTTATTTTGTTAAATCCGAGGCCTTATCTGCGTATCGAAAGATCGACCTTAAGGTAGACGATTTAACGTTCTTATTTCTTTTTGCATGGAACACAGTTGACTATATCATGAAAAATATTATGCGTTGTGAAATTTCACAAGTGCAATCACACAAAAGAAAAAGAAAGACAAATAGAAATTGTCTGAATATGTCTGATAGTGTGGGGTACACTGATCAAAGAAAATCTAATCAATACCTTAACATATCCAGATGTTATGAGTATGATTCTGTCTGAGCTTAAGATGGACAAATTATACCTGCAATCGACATGACTTGTGTGCTTCAATTAATTGAAATTGAAGTGTAGTTCAGTGCGTTATGATCAATATGATCCCATATAGTGATCTTTCTCAAACCAAAAATAGTGTCTGATTCTGTATTGCAATTTCATTTCATATCAAGAAAAGTACAAAAAGATTTTTGGTGTGTTTTAGCATAAATTTGAAAAATCAAAAAGATTTTTGGTGTGTTTTAATATAAATTTTCAAAAAGCAAAAAAGATTTTGTTTCTGCTTTATTTTCGATCTGATCAACACGTGATATAAAATCAATTTTCAAAATCATATCTTGGAGTCTCGAAGAGACGTTTTGCGCCAAGATTATTTAAGTTCTGATGCAGGATGCTGTAGTGCAAGATATCATCAACTTCAAGTCTTCTGAAGCTGTTGATAAAGACCAGAGATATACTAGATATCATCAAGTATTCAAGATCAAGCTACGATTGAGTTGAGGAGGAGTTTGTTTGAAGATTCATTTCATTGGATAAACGGATTCTTTAGTTGAGGGGGAGCTTGATTGAAGATACATATTTGATGATGTTGAGAAGAAAAGAGAAGAGATACTGCACACGACGAGGGGAAGTTTGTTGATACCTGAAATGTGCGTCGTGTGAAGTATTGAACGAAGACCAAGTTCAAGCCAATATAGGGTTGGCCGAACCTGGTCCGAACCTGAAGTTCGGACCGGCCGAACCTGGGGTTCGGAGGACGTTCGGCCAGTCGGGTATATATAGTAGTTTGGTCTTTGTGTTTAGTAGTTCTGAGCGTGTGAGCGAATCTTAAGTGTGTGTTTCTGAGTGTGTAATCTCTGTGTCAATTCTCTGTGGTTTACTGGTTGTAATTGTTCTCGTTTGATCAATAAAACAATCGGTTATTTACGTTTCGATGTCCGATTAGCTAGATCGAGTAGACGATCCGATGCTCACGCATTTTCATTGTATTATGAAATGAGAACTCAGACAAAGTATGAACACAAATGAATAGAAAAATACCAGTAATTCAGAAAAATTTAAGCAAAAGTCATGCAAAATCATAAAATAAGGTAACAGTCAGGTTACAACAAAAGGTTGTCTAGCAGCAAGTTCAAGTCAGAAGATAAAAGAAAGATGCTGGTTTATGATTAGAAAAAATTGTTCCAAAAAAATACTAACATGTTCCAGAAGCAGGTTCAAGTCATCAGCAGGTTCAAGTCAGCAGCATATACATAAATTTTAGTGGTCATGATTAGCCAAAAGTGCCACTAGTTTTAAAAAATATTACTGAAGTAAACATACTATGAAGGTATAATTCATGATTAGCTTAACAAGTTGCTATCAGATTAGTTCAGTATTTGTTAATTAAGAGATAGTTAAGCTAATCATGAATTATACTTTCATAGAACATCAACCAGTTGAGGTAATTAAAAGGATCATTCAAGATAAATTATATCTGATGGAAATGTATTAGAATCATTAATAAGAAAGTAACATGAAAAATTGAGTGAAACATAAAAGTTCAGCTTGAGAGGAAACTTTAGGGCACATATTGTTCAAAAACAAGTTCATATATAACTTTACTATACCTTGGAAACAACCTTAAATGTATCAAAAACGTTAGCCACTGTCAATGGCCGTGGCTTAAGCATCAGGGGTTGTGAATTTTGATGAACGGCTTGCTTTGGCAACACGAACCAAGTCTCCGAGCACCTGTAATCAAGTTCTATTATGTATCAGCTTAGTTAGCAGAATTTGATGGAATTAGAATCTGAATTCAAGAAGGAAACCATAACTGAAATGAATTTACTCAAATCCATCTAAAGCTCGCCCATGGAGTCTCTAAAATAATCCTTCCTGTCAAGATATTTCAAATAAAAATAATTCTTTAGGCTAAGGAACTATAAACATCAAACTCAGTGATAGTTATGATAAATTTACAAATTGTTTGATTTCATTTATCCTAATGATGATCTCAATATCAATATCGATTTCAATCTCAATTTATCTTACATGACTAGATTCAACATCAACCTATGTGACAAACAAAAATGAACAAACAGATATATGATACATGAGAGAGATGTTACAGAACTGTATCAATTTTGCGTAAAAATAACCCTAATCTGAGACGAAAACGGGAATTTAGGTAGGGAAAAGATGAGAAGAAGACATACGGATCAATTAGGGTTAGATTGGCATGAAACTGGAGTATTTTAGCATTGTAGGAGCCAGCAATTCCGTCATCGATAACCATCAGTTTCTGGCTATCTCTGAACCTGCTTCGTGCCATGATTGGATTGCGTCTTGTTGTTGAGGTGAGGGGATTTGATTTTATGAGCTACGATGCTAGTGATGCCGAAGACCATAAGAGAGGTGGCGAGAGCGATATCCTTGACCGGAGAGCAAAACGACCACGATTGTGTGTCAAATGGCAATCCCTGGGCGTCGATTTATGTATTGAGAGAAGAAGGGCGTCGATCTGTGAGTGAGTTGAGAGAAGAAGCAGCGTATTGATTTTTGTTTAGGAAGAACCCTAGCGGCGATGAAAAGGGTGAAGAAAGGGGGAAGAACCCTAGCGGCGATCCGTGTTTTTTTTGTGAGAGCGGGAAGAGACAAGTGTTTTGGGGGAAAATATTGGAGGTGAATTAGGGCAAAAATTTTGGGGGAATTTTTTAGCGGGAAAAAAATTAAAAAACGACAGCGATTTCTTGACGCGTAAATATGAAGTGTCCTCCGTGTTTTTTTGGTTCATAAATTATGACAGAAATTTATGACGCCCATAAATACGCGTCATCTAGCCTTAGGATTTTTCAATTCTTGACAGTTTTTTTATGACACTCTCTTTTGCACGTCAAGAAAGGACCGAGTGTCATCGTTCGCGTGTCAAGGAAGGCCCTTTTTCTAGTAGTGAAGTCGAAGTGTGCCTCGGTCTCAGAGTCAGAAGTCAAGTCAATCGGTCCGTGCGAAGCCATGCTGTGACAAAGTTTCCAAGTAATGATGATAATATATATATATATTACGTATGATATGTGAATCAGTCAAATGGGCAAATAGTGATGCATGCAAGTATGACTAACAGAGCTTTGGCTATAGTCTAGTCCCTATGTATGCAAATCTAGTTCTATAACCTTGACTCTGATACCACTCTGAAACACCCTGTAAGATTTGTGTCGGGATGCGAAAAAGGTTATCACAGTCAAGGTTACGAACGTACTCTGGATGGTTCAACAACTAGAGCCGTTTTGGAATTGTTTAATTGTTGGAGTAAATAGGAGTGTTCCAATATCATTACGCAGCGGATTAATTGTAATGAGAAAAGTAAATTGTTTTAAGTTTACAACACATAAGTTTCAAAAGATTTTTAGGACATGACACCGTTAAGTGTAATGTTAGGAAAATCTCCAAAGGCTAAACCATACTCCAGAAAAGCAAATGAAAGTCCTAAAATTCAATGACAAGAAACAAGCAAGCAGGTCCGATGCATGCACGGCAATTAAGTTCAAGTACCTGAGAATTCATACGAGAAAACGGTCAACAAATAATTGTTGGTGAGATTCACAGGTTTAAAGTGCTAACAGTTAAAGATTGAATGAAAATAGTAATTTGAAACAGTTCATGTTAATAGTTGACAATATCGGATAAGACTAGTTGATAATGTTACCATGTACCCTGAATACCAAAACTGACTGTTTACCCACTCTTGGCACCTTTTGTCCGGTTGGTACCACATAGATATGACATAACAGTTTGTACTCTTTGACTAAAAGATGGGGTCACGATTGGAGCTACCAATCAGAGCAGGGGCGTTAACCCAATAGATCTATTCAAAAGTTACCGTTTGCAAATGATAATTAATCGGATGCAGTTAATAGTGGGGTTTGGGTTATAGCATGAATGAAGATGAGATAACAAGTTTGGACAATGGAAAAGCCCATGAAACAGTTATGATAACAAGGTCTAATTGTCTAACATGGAAAAATGTATGTATGAATTCTCCTGCAAAGATAAAAATAGTTAAAGGAAAAAGGGGTCGTGAAATACTCACGATGATTCAGAAACTGTAGTCGGTAATATGATCAACGGAAAGTGCAAGCCTAGATAATTATAATACATTCAATTATAATAAGTAATTGGGTTGACATTAATGTGACTCCAATTAGGTAGGTCAAGTCTTGACGTCATAGTAGCCTTAGGGTTAAATGATTTGAAAGGTCAAAGTGAAAGTATTCGGTTATGTATTTATTTGGAAAAATGTAAATTATATATTTTTAATTAAATAAAATATTCAAAAATTCCCAAATAATATTTAGAGATGGTAAATATTTATAGAAATAAATATTGAGTCAAAATGAGGGTTTTCATATAACAAATTGATTATTTTGACTAGTTAGTCGAAAACCGGGCGATTTCACGGTAACCGCCAATTACACTATATTTATCCGTTTAAGTTAGAAATCAATCAAGTTCAATAAAATATAATTATACTCTGTCCAAAATGGGTAGATAATTATTTCAAGTGTTGGTTTGCATTAGTTTGACGGTTTGGTGTATTTTGGTGTTAGTTTTGTCGTTTTTGTCCAGTTTGCCCGTTTAATGACATCGTTAGGTCCCTAAATTCACCATATGTATTTGTAAACATATTTTTACCATTAAAAAAACCCTATGAGTTCATTTGGATCAGATTTTGGTTTTCTTACAAAAATGGTGTTTCCGGGCCCGTCGGGTGTCGGTTTTAGTCTCGGTTTGTGCCCAAATTCAAGTAATTTGTTAAGGGATATTTTGGTCACGTTCTAAAGTCATTTAAACCATCACAAACTACTGTTTAGAATCCTAAACTTTCTGGTCAAAACGGATCTATGGTAAAAAGCATTTTCTAGGGTTTTTAAAGTGTAATTTTGTAGGTAAAAGTTTGCTATGGTGAGTTTAAGCACTAGTAATCTTTCTAAAGTCTAAGATATCATATTATGACTATATTAAGAGTTTAAAAAAAATGTGTCATAGGCATCATGGGGTCCAAAGTTACAAGAACAACACATAACACACAATATATACAAAACTAATGTCTAAAAATGCAAACTAAACAAATACTTGTGTAAAAGTCCAACCAAACTAAGTTTTGAACATAATATTGCAAGTAAATACTATCATGAGTTTCTAGTAGGTAAATATATGGTGAAGCATAAAGATAAATACAAGTAAGTAAGCTTTTATGGTTCAAAATGGTGTTTAGACAACAATGTAGGTCAAGACTTGCTATTGGAGCGTTCTATTCATGAAAGAAAACTAAGAATACTTGCTAGAACAAGATTTTACTAAGAAAAGTGAAGTTAAAACCTCTTTAGAAGAAGATGGAGGCCGAAAATGGTATTGATGAGGATGGAACTTGACTTTTCTTGCTTCCTAGCATCATAAATCACCAAGAACTTAGATGTTTGAGTAAGAAATTTAGAGAGAGAGTAGAGAGAGAGAGGGGACTTACTGATTTGGAAGGGAGAGAGATGAGAGAAGTGTTTCTTGAATGTGTTTATGTTAAATGGGGGCTAGGGTTGTGTAAAGTTGTTTAATTATGAGAGTGTTAATAAAAAAGGAAGTGTTTGGTTAGTGTTTGTGTGAGTTTCGGTTCTAGTACAACCGAGAGGGAGAGAGAGAGAGAGAGACGGTTTGAGAGAGAGAGGGAAAGAAATGAGAGTGTTTGGGTCTTGAGTTGGTAAATATCTAGTATGTTATGTGGGTTAATAAAAGTCTAAGTGTTAGTGTGTGTGTGTGGGTCAGTTACGGACCGAATAGGGAAGGAAAGGGACTCGGGTTCGAGTCCTTTGGAGCCGGTTCACTTATGCAAACACAAGGAGGCTCAAGGGTCTTGAAATTTTTATAATTTGTGTGTGTTTGTAGTGGTACTTGGCTGCAACAATGAGGGGGAAAAGAGGGTTCAAATGGGAGGGAAATGATGAACCATTGGGTATTAGTTTTGGGAGGTTATGGGAAAACACTTGAGGTTCAATAACTTGTAAATATTACGTTGCATGTATATATATATTGCATGCATGTAAAATGTATTCGTCGTGAACGTTAATAAAGTTTAATAACATGTTTTTGACGTAAAATAAATTAATGTTTACGTAGGTATTGGATCACAAGTCTCGTTTCGTTGTCGTTGTCTGAACACATTGTTATTTAACATGAAATTGTTTATTAAAGTCGTGCGTGAAATATGTGAATCAAGAAATGATAATAGGTTGATCAAAGTTTATGATTTAAAATGAACGTAAATTGATGATGATAATAGTAATGGATCCTATGATGATGAGATCATGCATGGGGTTTACCACATAGTTGGTAAATTTGATATACAGACTTGGTTAGTCGCTTTATTAT
Source organism: Deinandra increscens subsp. villosa (assembly GCA_039602395.1). Lineage (NCBI taxonomy): Eukaryota > Viridiplantae > Streptophyta > Magnoliopsida > Asterales > Asteraceae > Deinandra > Deinandra increscens. The sequence goes on from JBCNJP010000023.1 coordinate 58,940,254, forward strand.
TATTGGAGTTCCAGCGACTATTTCGTGCAAAGAAATCATCATGTTCAAATATCGTTTTCAACATGAATTATGGCTACGTCAAGGCTATATTCCTATTGTATATGAATGTAATTATAATAAAATTGGCACGTTGCAAGTAAACAGTTACGTAAAACAGTTAAGATATAAGTATATATTATCGGTTTAAATCCTTGGAAACTTATGTGTTATTACAGTTCCCAATCAGAATCGGCAATGCAAATGGTAGAGCAACTTAAGTAAAAGGGTAATGCATGTGTAAAGTATAAATTAACATAAATAAACATATTGGAGATGAGGTCTTGCATGCAAATGGTAGCTTCGGAGTGGGTTATAGTCTAGGTTCAGTTTTTGTTTTGTTTGTTTATTTATCCTGGTTCGCTATAACCACGGCTCTGATACCAATCTGTCACACCCCGGTCAACGGGTTTGGGTGTGAACGAGATGGAATCATAGTCGTGGATACATAGAACAATTTCTAATAAATTTAAAACTTCATAAAAACATTTCGTCATTTCATTGCAACGGAAAGAGTAGTGGGAACGACAATGTCTTACATTCAAAAATCAAAAAGTCTTAATTTAATATTAAAAGCATAAAACATTTTATTGGGGTAGTTGGTACTACGAATCCGTAAGCAGGTCCGATGGCATGATGAAGCCCCATTTGCACGTCTTCCATAATTTGCATCAATTACCTAAGAAATCATGAGTTTAAAAGGGTCAACATAAAGTTGGTGAGGTTCACAGGGTTATGACTCTACGTTTAAAGTTGGTAAAACAGTTTTTGGTATACTTAAATATTACATCGGTTTACCGTTGTGGTTGTATGAACTCGCCTGAACCTTGATTTCAAATACTAATGGTTTACCCACCCATAGCATCTCACCCGAGAGATGCTGAACAGAGCAGAATAACTGACATGTACCCTAAGACAATCCGGAGTCAGAACTGGAGCTACCAGCTAGGGCAGGGTTGTCAACCCAAATAGATCTATTCACTAGCTATCGTTTTGTATAGAACTAATTGAAATCATTTAATGGTGGGATACAGTTGTACAAACGATTATAACGATAATGTACCATAGTTGGACAATCAGTAAGAGAACAAGCAATCATACGGCTAACAGATAAACCATAATATTAAGTAAAAGCATTTATCAGATTTCATGATTTCTCCCCCAAAGTATAAAGCAGTCAAAAGAAAAGGGGCCGTGAAACTCACTGGATCAGCAGGTATGATGAATAAGCAGTAAAGTAGCGGTAGCAGGTAATGTCCCAAATAATTAATAAGACAATTGCATAAGGGTCTAATCTAACATTTGTCACCCAAGTGATACCGGTAAAGTCTTGACGTTTTTTAATCCCGTTTGTATTTGTTTGAAAACCAGATAGTTAACATTTATCGAATAACTATTTTTCATGATGCGTTCATATTTATGTTCAATAAATATATAAAAGGATAATCATTTAAATGAATCAACCAGTTTTAAACATTGTCAAATAACAATGTTTATTATTATTTTTATTAGTTAATCATGCAAGTTATAATTAATTATTTTTAAATAATTATGATTAATAATTCTTGGTGAATAAAACATAGTTTAAATCCTTTTGTAAATAATTATTAATCAAAGAATAATTATTTATAATTTATTTCATTTTAGTCATGAAAGGATTTTAGAGCTACATTTTCAATCACAACATTTTTCATAAAATCGTTTAATATTTCATTTACATGAAATATTTATTTCCTTCTTAAACATTTTAAAACGTTGATAAAATATCATGACGGCACTTGGATTTATAAAAGTTTATTTATTATAAACTTTTAGGTTTTCTTAATAAAACATGATAAGAAATTTTGGTTTAAAATTTTTAACATTTACGTTTTCGAGTATATCGCCATATGGTCCCGGTTTTATTACTACGCAACGTATTTTCATTTTTGATTACTTTGATTTCATCAAGGTAATAATAAAAGTTCATAAAAAATATTTAAAGTCAATTGCTTGCCTTTTGATTATTTTGTAAAAAATCTTTTATAAAAATATTTATTTCTACAAATGTCTTTTTATAGAAAACTTTCATTTTTATAACATGTCTTTAATTGGTATAAACTTGTATTAAATCCAAGTATTTATGTCAAATTAATCATTTGACATAAATTTTATTCTTACCATTTTTAGTAAAAATTGAATATATTCTTTTTGTCTTTGAAAGACTTTTATAACACTTTGATGTGTTATATTTCTATTTCAAGTAGTTTTTACATATTCTTTTTATGAGTTATTTGACATGACAAAAATATATAAGTGTAACCATGGTTTTTAATCCCTTATATATTTTAATCTAATTTCAATAACCCATTAACATGTTTATCATTTCATCTCATTTACTAGCATTTTCACAACATAATCACATGTTCATATCTACTAACACTTTGTGCTAGGACCAAGTGTTTAAAGTAAATGCAATCTACTAACACATTTAGCGTTAGGACAAATAAATATTAAATCTACTAACACTTTTCAAGTTTTAGGACAAATTAAACATATAATCATTTAACATTTTAGTTAGTCATTCTTTTATAATTTTATTAACAAAGAAGAGGCTTGAGATTGTTAAACCAACTAACATTGAAATCAATGATTTCATAAACACAAGAATCATGGTACACACCTATTACTTTCATTCGATTTCACAAGTGTGTTTCACCACACTCTTTGGCTATTTTAAGTCTTAAGGCACCAAGAGAGTGTTTTGATCCTTAGAAGAAAGAGATAGAGAAGAGAGTTTGGTTAGTTGTTTTAACAAAATGCAAGCATTCAAGGCTTTTGTAGAAGCATATTCTTATGCTACGTTGTGTCTCGTGTATTGTATCTATGTGAGAGCATATGTGTGTGTGACTATGACGGCAGCGGACCAGTTGGTCCTGCGTACCAAATGGTCCGCCCGGACCAGATGGTCCGGATGTGGTCCGCAGCTCATTTAGTCGTACCTATAAATAGGTATCATGTGTAGAGAGTTCAGAACTTCTTGCCATATTCTAACTTTCTGTGTGTGTTTCTGTGTGTGTGCTCTCAAGACTTATTAACTTGTTTGATCTCGTCTTCATCTCGTTATCACGTGATTAGCAAACGATCCATCGCTCCTTGCGTCTACAAGTGGTATCAGAGCTATCTAGTTCCATTTGCTGATCATATTCTGTGATTTTAGAGATTTTTAGAGAGAGAAAGTTTGGGTTTTCTTCATTTTTCATCAAATTTCCGCAATTCCGAGTGTTTCAACGATGGAAAATGATTTCTGAGTGTTGCTAGAGTGTTTTCGCATCATACTAAAGCAATTTCCAGCTCCAAACGTCAAATTTCACGAAAATCAGTGAAATCAGCCTCGAAATCAGTTGGTCCGCCGAACGAATTTCTGGTCCGCCGGATGAATTTTCTGGTCTGCTAGTTGGTCCGCCCGTGTATCTTCATCAGCATTCTGGTCCGCTAATCTGGTCCGCGTAAGCAATCTTCATATTTTTGATTTGTGGCAGTTTCAGCGTACCATCTGATCCGCGGCAGTTATTTCAGCGTATCATCTGGTCCGCCGTACAAAATCTGGTCCGTCGGATGAAATCTGATCCGGATTTGGTTCGCAGGTACAAATCTGATCCGCTGGTAGTATTTTGGTCCGCCGATTTGTTTTGGTCCGCTGGCAGAAAAGTGACCTTCACTAAAACTGACGTAACTTGAGAACCGTAAAGAGTTACGGAACCCAATACCAGCCAAAACGTTCGTCTCGACGAGATCTAGGACTTCTACTAGCCTACGACCAGTATAGTCCATTTTTGACCCTCAAAATCCGCTCGGAAGACCTCCGTTTTTGAGTTTGAAGTTTTTGAGGTGTCATATTTCGGAAAATATGTCAGATTTTCAAGCGTTTTCCGCGATTCAAAATACGATGCAAGCTATCATTAACTATGATAATGAAATAGGAACAAGTCAGAAAGTTCCAAAATTGCTCAGATTGGAAGATTATCATAGTTGGGTGAAGCGATTCAATGCATATGTTGGTGCTAATGATGTTGATTTTTGGATATCTTACAATAATCTATACGAGTATCCAACAGGAACAAATGGAAGGCCAGTTTTGCAACAAAGTCTTACTGGTGAGCAAAAGAAGGAATATCAAGCAGAACAAAAAGCTTATGGTGCTTTAACAATGGCACTACCTTCCGACTTATTACATCAATTTTCTGCGTATACTTCTGCAAAAGAGTTGTGGGATGCAATTCAGAAACGATGTGAGGGTAATGATCAATTCAAGAAAAGCAAACAAAAGGTTCTAAGAAAAGAGTTCGACAATTTCAAGCATTATCCAAATGAGAATATTTCAAAGCTTATTACTCGGTTTTCACATTTATTAAGTGAAATGGCTTTAGTTGGCATCAAAAAAGGAAGAAGCTGATATGAAACAGAAGATACTAGAGGCATTACCTGAAAAATGGGAAAACTATGTAATGATGATTACTCATGATAAAGAATTTTCAAGGTTGTCATTCATCAATTTGATTGAGCAGATACAAGCAAGAGATATGGAGTTGAGTGTCAACAAATCCATGCCTGCACAAGTACAGAATCCAGCTGCATATCGTGGTGAAAATGATTCTACCAAAAATGCTAAAAAGTCAAACATGTTCAGTGAAGGTCCTCCTACTGCATTTCTTGCTGGAAAAACTAAGAGTTATGGTTATTCTCTAGGTTGTACTTTTACAAGTCCAAATCAATCATCAAAGCCTACAATTCCTGACAAGGCATCTGAGGATTTAGCTTCATTGTTATCTGCCTTTATATCATCGTCAAATGGTTCAATTTTTGGGAAACTGGGAGAAGTTGATTTGGTTGCAAATGACTTAAGTGAGTTGGATGATCATCTAAATGAGTTAGATTTACATTGGCAATTTGCTATGACTGTTGAAAGAGGTAAGAGATACATGAAGAAGCATGGTAAACAATCTTTTCTTCCAGGAGGAAAACTTAAATTGGATAAGTCCAAAGTTAGATGTTTCAAATGTTCACAAATTGGACATTTTGCTCGTGAATGTAAAAATCCGAAAACATCCGTATCTTCGTCCTCAACAAACAATTCAAACTCGCAAGCCTTGATTTCACAAATGGATAAAGCTTATGATTGGAATAAGGATATTGAAATAATAGAAGAGAGACTGAAACAGTTGGCATTAAATTCTTTCCACAATCTAGAAAGTTCCACTTTTAAGTCTGATTCTAATTCATCTTCTCTTTCCAAACCTGCTTTGGTTTATGATAGTTCTCTAAACAAGTATGTCGAATGGTATCCTGATGAATCTGCATTTCTTGCCGAAGTTGTAAGGAAGGAGGTAAGTGATTCTAATTCAGAAACAAGTTCATGTGAAACAGTACTGGAAGATGGAGTTGCTGAACTTACAAAAGATTTACAAGAGAAATGTGAAGCTTGTGGTGTTGCCAATGATAAATTTGAATCTTTGCTAAACGATAACAGTTTGCTAACTAAAGAATTCATAGTTGTGAAAGTTGCTTTGAAGTGTTTACGACAAAGATGTGATGATTTAGAAAAAGTTAATTCAGAGTTGGTAACAGAAAAGGATAAATGGATTGCTGACTTTGAGAAAGAAAAGGCTGCTCATCTTGATGCAGTTCAAGATTTTGAGAATCTATTTGAAAAGAGTTATCCTGTTCAACAAAGGTATGAAAAAGCAAATGTGATTGTTGTTGAAGCTGCAGATAAAGTTTTAGAACTTCAAGAAGAACTTTCAAAGCTTCGAGATGAAAATGTTCAGATGCGTGAAAAGAATGACATTTTAACAAAAGATGTTGCTTATTTTACTAAGAAGTGGGAGAAGGTTCATGCTGAGCTAATGGAGTTATGTGATACCAAAAGGCAACTGAAGGCTGAATACAATGAATTATCAGATGACTTTATTGGTACTCAGAAAGATTTGTTGGCTGCTCAAGTCAAAATATCTGAGTTAAAAGTTGAGATTCTCGCTCTTCAAAAGCAAGTAAAGAATTCAGCTATGTCTCCTGCATTACTGAATTACATTTACAATCAGGAAAAGAGTGATGAAAGCGTGAAAGAAGAGGAATTACATTCTGTTCCAGCTCCAGTGGTTATATTAAATCCTTCATCTGTGTCACTTGATCCAAGAGCTGAATTGCAAGATTATTCTAAATTTGCAACTCCAGCGAAGAAGAAGAAAAACAAATCTGAGAAAAGGGAGAAGAAATTAGGTGAAGCTCCAAAGTTTGGGTCAATTTCAAAGGCTTTGGAAGATGAAAAGCTTTGTGAGAAAATTGCGTCTGGTTCTTCATTTGTCCATGAAGAAGAAAAAGCTTTGATTCAAAATAACAAATTGAAAGCTATTAAAGCTAAATTTACCAGTGCAGCTAAAGGCAGAGCAGTTCCAACGGCTTTTTCAAATTCTTCAAAAGTCCAGGGATACAAGCATAAAGGTCTGGGTTATGATTCTAAGGAAGAAGTAGTTTTTCAAACACAACGACCAAAGAAAGTTGCTGGTTTAACTCAAAAGAACAAATCACAACAGCAGAAACGACATGTTGTCAAATCAAAGAATGATCATTATTATTCTGGAGGGTCTTCTTATAGTTTTGGTTCTTCTCAACGAAGTCCATCTCCAAGGTATGATACTTCTGATGATTTCTTTGATTCATTCAGTTCAAAAAATATTTTTGGTTATCATGATTTGTTTAAACAGGACAAGAGAAATCTAAAGAATTTTGTTGATAAAAAACAAATTTTTGAATCAAATCTGGGTAGCAGTTCCCTTAATGTTTTTCAAAGGAAGTGTTATGCATGTCGTAAACCAGGGCATCTTGCTGCACAATGTCCTACGAATGCGAGCATTCACTCCTATGTGCACAAAACTGCTAAATATATGGATTTAAATGGTCATATTTTTGATGAACCACAACCATCGATGTACAAATCAACTAGTAAGCCGTCTTGGGCAAAGACACAAGTTGATCATTTTGTGGGTTCATTGAACAGTTTTAAATCGCCACTGATGTGGAAACCACGAGCTGTTTCCTTGGCAAACAAAGACCATGTTGAAGACATCGGGCGACCCGAGGCTGTTGACTCGGGCCGATCCCAAAACCACTAATGTTTTATCTGGTATCTGCAGGTTTCTTCAAGAAGACCTGTCATGTGTGTGTTGCTGATAGTGAAGAACTTGCCTAATTTAGTGTTTCAACGACATATCATTTTCAAATGTTTTTCAACCGATTTTTCCAAAACTAAAACTGCAAAGTGTCACTGTTGGTCTATCAATTTTTCTTTCTTGTTCATATGTTTACATTTTTTTAGTTGTACATATTTTTAGGGGGAGAAAATTGAAAATTCAAAAAATAGTGTTTGTTTGAATTTTAGGGGGAGAAATTGGAAAAATATAAAAAAAATGGAAAATTGAGAAATTGATCCGATAAAAGCGAGAAATGATGGTACATCAGCATATATGTTATCTGCCATGGATAGATTAAGTCTAAAGGCTGTAGGTACTTGCATAATCTGTGAATGTGCATGACTAATCTGATATCTGCAAGTAAGATATAAACATAAAGCTTGCCTGATAATCTTTGGTTATTTGCTTCTTGATGAATGCTGTGTGATGATTCCAAAAATAGAATAAAGAGATATCTTGATGAATGCATGTTTTCATTTTGCAAAAATTTTAACTTGTTTGATTTTCTTTATTTTGTCAAACGATCGGCCTTTCTCTGCGTATCCAAAGATCGACCTGATTGGTGTTCGTTTGACGTTCTGCTTTATTTTCTTTGGTGTTTCGTATAATCCATCGGACTTTCTCTGCGTGTACTGGAGTACCGACCTGATTGTTGTTGGATTATACAATTTCTGCTTTATTTTTATATTTTTTATTTTCCTAAACAATCGGACTTTCTCTGCGTGCTCACAAGGCCGACCTGATTGTTGTTTGTTTAGGGTTCTGCTTTATTTTTTCATGACTCATCAAGGATGATTAAATCTCTAAGAAAGTTGGTTTTATATGATAAATATGATGTTTTGCCAGTATTTCTGATAGAGTGGAGGCTGAGTTATCAGTGCATGATAAAATTACCTTAAGCATATCTGAAAACGATAAAAAATGATTGGTGCATGCTGAAATAAACATAAATGTTGTATTTGCGATTATCTTGGCTTGCATGCTGATTAAGACCGAAATTGAAATGTGCTAGATGCGTTATGTCTGATATGATCTCGTGTAGTGATTTTTCTCGCAAAATACCAAAAATAGAGTGTAATTTTGTATTGCATTTATATTTCCATTTTAGTAAAATTCAAAAAGATTTTTGGTGTGTTTTAGCATAACTTTGAAAAATCAAAAAGATTTTAGGTGTATTTTGATCTAAAGTTTCTAAAAGCCAAAAAGATTTTATTTCTTAGTTGTTTTCGATTGATCAACACTTGATACAAAATAAATATTTCAAAATCAATATCTTGGATTCTCAAAGAGAAGTTTTGAACCAAGATTAAATTATTTTTGGAAATTCAAAGAAAATCCGCACTTTTGTCTTCTAAAGTTGCAGGTTTTTGTGTGTCAAGACTCAAGCATGGTGAAAGGGGGAGTTCGTTATATCTTTCACAAGTGGATCTTGAAGGTCAAAGATTTATTCAAGAATGATCCAGCCATGCAAGCTCTATTTCTGACAAGATTTCAATTTGACGATCGGATGCAGCATTGTTGAAGATTGAAGACTAGAGATTTAGTTAGAAAAGATACACTACACGTTAAGGGGGAGTTTGTAGAAGCATATTCTTATGCTACGTTGTGTCTCGTGTATTGTATTCATGTGAGAGCATATGTGTGTGTGACTATGAGGGCAGCGGACCAGTTGGTCCTGCGTACCAAATGGTCCGCCCGGACCAGATGGTCCGGATGTGGTCCGCAGCTCATTTAGTCGTACCTATAAATAGGTATCATGTGTAGAGAGTTCAGAACTTCTTGCCATATTCTAACTTTCTGTGTGTGTTTCTGTGTGTGTGCTCTCAAGACTTATTAATACAAATTCCATTTGTATTTACTTGTTTGATCTCGTCTTCATCTCGTTATCACGTGATTAGCAAACGATCCATCGCTCCTTGCGTCTACAGCTTTGGTTGTCAAGACTTGAGGGTTTCATTGTGGGGGTAAATGGGTAAGAAAAAGTTAGTTAGAAGGCTCACAAAAGAAAGAGGAGAAATCGATGGTGGTTGGCGGTTTCTGACGGCGGCGGTGGTCCGGCAGGGTGGTCCGGGGGTGGCAGAAAGTGGCTCGGCGGTGGAGGCAGCCGACGACAGGGGGGTTGCGGTGGTGGGTGTGGCCGGTTCAAGGGGAGTGTGTTGTGGTGTGGAGAGCAAATGAGAGGTGGTGGCCCTTTCTTATAATAAAAAATCTAGTTATTAACCATTAGGCTAGAGATTAGTCAATGGGAACTTGCATTTGTATGACAACTTATAAAAACCTAGACTAGGTGAGTTGTCAAGATTATGTGGCTCCTAATTTCACTAACTAGTCAATTGTAGGTGGTTAAATTTTATAATCTTCCATGTATTTTATAAAAGGGTGAAGGCTTTTATAAAATATAAAGAGGTTAGGGGTTTATAAAAATCATAATTTTTATAAATTTGGTTTAAGTATAATTAATTACAAAGGTGGTGAGATTTGTAGGTTGATGAGCCAAAATTCTTTAAAAATCTAGTGGACTAGTTTTATAAAATTCCATGGGCCAAATCAATTTAATTAGTTGGGTTTGGAGATGGGTTGAAGCCCATAAAAGCGGGTGAAAGGGGCCAGTTTTTGGTTGGGTCGTGAATGGGAAGGAACCGGGTCGGGGTTAGGCTTCCACGTGGGCCGAGAGGGGAGAGGACATCGGGTTCGGCCCAAGGCCATTTGGGCCGCGGATCGGGCCTCCGGGTTGGGTTAGTTACCCGGTTGTTCGAGTCGGGTTATCGGATAACATTTCGGGTTTATTCGGGTTGTTCTGGGCTTATTGGGCTTAACCGGGCCCAATAGGTTTATCGGTTCTTGTTTGATTTAGTCTTGATAACGGAGCGGTTTACATCACATTTTTTTAGTTCATAAAAATGTTTTAGGGTGAAACAGATTATATCAGTTTTGATAAAATATAAAAAGTCCAAATTTTTACATTTACGTTTTTATTATTGAAGTTCCATATTTAAAATATGAAAACCTTCATATTTTACGGGTATATGTTTCCGGTACAAACGCGGGATTAAAATCAGTTATCAATTATCAGTTATTCGTTGAATCCCGAAATTTTAACAGTTTAATCACACAAATAACACGTATGAACACTAAACTAAAAGTCAAAGGAGAGAGGTTTGACTTGTTTTTGGACGAGTTGTCACATCATGTTTTTGAACGTTACCATAAAACCTATGAATTCTCACCAACTATTTAGTTGACTTTGTTTATAAACATGTTGTAGGTAATGCGGTTTGACTTGGATATCGTCACCATAAGGTTGCATCGGCTTTAGAGAGACCTAATTAAATCATGAACTCTCATGTTTAGTTTATGCTATTATGTCTGATTATCGTACGTTATGACTCGGATTCTATGTTTGCTTATTTGCTATGAAATAAGTAACAATTAAGAATATCGCAACCTAATTTATTGTTGTGTGCTTCTGGACAATCTTCGCGCCCCGACATATTCCGCCCTCGGTTGACGTGTGACACACCATATCTAATTAACTGCTGATTTCTACATGTGTGTGCTTTGGTCTGCTTTAAAATTCTATGTTAGGCTTGTATTAAACACATTCAACTGCGATTATGTTAGTGTTGTGTAGTCCAAGATTGTTTACCTGAACAAACATCGCGCAAATGCGTTAGTCGGCGCCGAGGAACTATAATGCTCCATTTCATTTCTTCTCCGGTGAAATCGGCGGCTTTTATTGTTCGTTCTTTTCTCCCAAAAACAGTCTGCTTCCAGATCGTTGCTTAAATTTGGTTCGATTCGAAATCGTTGTCGTTTGAATTTCATTTGGTTCGGAAGTCGTTCGTCGCTGTAAGCTAGGGCTTTTTTTTTTCCTTTTCGTCAATAGTGTCTGAGAATTGTATTCATTAATATCAGATTTCCAAAATCACCCTTCCGTGTTTTTTTAGAAGTAGAATAGTGTAATTGCAATTTAGGTCCCTCCCCATATAAAATATAGTTGTTTTTACTTTTTCACAATAAAATATGTTTTTGCATAATCCTTACCCGAAGGGTTATTTTTAAAATTTTAACTGAGTTTTTTTAATGGACATCTAAGTCAAGGACCGTAGGTGAAATAAATGAACAAACCTTAGGACCATAGCGGTAATTTTTAAAGATGAGGAACGAAATGTGAATTTGGACAAACTAGAGGAACCATTGACGTAATTTACTCCTTATATTTATACGAGTGTCAACGGTAGGAGAATAGAAGGATAATGTAAGTCTCTCAGACTCTTCCCTTCTTTATATCTTAGAATGTGTGTTTTTAAATATATGTTATCTATAGTATAGCAGGATTTGAACTCTCAGCCCTATAAGGAGGGATCATCATTTTTTTTTTGAACGGCATTATTTTCTATTCTGCCAATTTACACCATTATCAATGTTTGAACCTTGGTCTCCATTAAAGAGACATTGTCTCATACTATTGGGCTACAACCCCAATGGCAAGGGATCATCAATTACCCCCAAGATACTATTAGGACAAATATGCTTTTGTATTAATGATATTACTTAGGTGACCAGTTGGAATATTTAAATCGAAACATGATTTATGTAGACATTTTGTGTATATGCATGTTTCAATGAAATAAAAAAAAAGTAAGAATTTATGAGTGTTAACTGACTCATTTATATAAACAAAACATCAATTACCCCACGTAAATTTTAGCAACTTCTAAGATAAGGTAATGTTGGTAACATTGTGACTATCTAGTAAGCTTGGAAGACTGTCATAAAAGATAACATATATTAACTTTTAAGGTGATTAGTAGTTTTTGAATGGTAGTGATGTGTAGTCAACTAAATTATCTTAAAAGATAACATATGTTAACTTTTAAGGTTATCTTTATGAAAATATAATCTTTTATACCCGAAGAAATGATTATTTAAATTTCCTTGTACCGATTAGATTACTTTGATTAAGATTAGATTGTACAAGGTATCAAACACACGGTGATCATGTTTGGACTAAATGTTCAATGAAAGTGCATCCGTTTGTATGGATGATAAATTGTTGGTTGAATTCCACGATCAAAATGAACCGATAAAACATTAGAAGTTAGCTTTAAATGATCTGTAACAAATGATCATCACAGGATTGTACAAAGATATCATGAGTAACAACTGAACGATTGACACAAAATGATAAGCGTAGTATTCGTTCATTAGCATAAACAGGAGCGAAACTCCTTCAAGTTCAGGGTGGCACGTGCTACCCCAGACTCGTAAGCCCAGTGGAAAAATTTTGAACTTTTTGGTTTTTGTATAGAATTTTTTGTCTTTATGAAGGTGTGCTTCCCCTAAAAAAAATTGTATTCCGCCCTTGAGCATAAATATTGCTTTTTGTGTAGTAGTTCATATGTCTTTTGTTTGGCTTAAACAGTTTAGCTTTTAAGGCTTAAAGTTTATGTGCTTGTGCATATAAAGATTATGTAAAATGTATCAAAGGAATTGTATATTAAACACTTTATATTTAGAGGAGAAGCCCTTTATTCAAAGGGGCAGGTGGGTTCAAAACGTTTGAAGGAACATTTTTAAAATGTCTTGAGTTTGATTTATTTCTATGGTAAAAAATGCCAAATTAAAGGGCCTCAAAAATTTCAGAAGAAAAAAGCAATCAAGGATTCTAAAGCCAGAAAATGTATATGATTGATTGAAAATATTCATTTGAAGATGAACAAGTTTTATAGTCTTACCGGAAATCACAACAACTTACATATATTATAAAAAGTTGAGGTTTTACGTTGTTTATCATATGTTCTATTAAGGATCAAAATGCATTCTATGCGATGATGATATTTAAGACGAACAAGCTTCCCCACGACATTAAATCTTGAACTAAATTCAACACGTACGACCAAAGACAAACCCTTTCCGGAGTCTAGAATATCTTGCATGCTTCTTCCCGCGCCATACATGGGTTTATTTGTTGTGCCCAAGTATAACAAGAAAGAAGTTGGCCCATTACTTGATGCATAGAGTGCTTGTTTTTCCTGCCAAAACATGCAATTTGCCGATCATCATTAACATTAGTTGTATCGGTTTGATTGATGGGTCGTAGAAGCGGCTTACCATCGAGGTTGCGAAAGGGATATCGTTGAACGACATGGTTAAAACCATGGGATGAATGTGAAGACCATAGAGTCTAGACTTGATGTTTACAAGTAGATTTATTGAACAATTACATGTGAGAAATTTGGTGGTAACACCTGTGTTATCTACTCCTTCCCCTAGCCGAAACTCCTTCATTCTTTCGATCTAAGAAATTGTTCACAAAAAATAAACTTTAGTTGATAAATGAGTAAAATAATAATAGAATATTTTCAAGGGAAGATGATATAATTTTCAAGCAAAATAATGTGTTTTGTTTTCTTCAATTTAATTTTTATTTTTGCTTATCTATCTATCTATATCTATATCTATATCTATATATATATATATATATATATATATATATAGGGTTAGGTTCAAATGAGAACTTTTTCTTTTGAGAACTTTTGAGAACCAATTTGGGCCACTAATTTTCAAGGGGGGGAGCATTCAAATTCATGGGGGGGTTTCCATATATATAAACTAGTGGCTAAGATTAGTTCTTTTTAGTTCTCAAACCCAATTAGTTCTCAAATGATCCTCTCCCTATATATATATATATATATATATATATATATATATATATAATAAAAGAAAAGTTTTTGGCACCACAATTTGCCATGTGGCACCACCATATTCATCCTCAACAATTTTTCCCGTCAATAGATATTCACACTCCTAATTAAGGAAGTGATTCGTATTTCTATTAAAAAAAATTATGGATATATATATCCAACTTTTTATTTATTGTCTTTTAAATTATTTAATAACCAATTATTTAATTACTAAAGATATAAAAATACATAATTGTCATAGATTATGATTGTATTTATAGTTTTTTTTCTTTTAAAAGTCACCCGACACGGGGATAAAAAACTAGTAGATAATATAAACAAAAAAAAATTGATCGTATTTTTGTATGATTATCTTGTAGCGGGAATTGAATAAAATTATATCAATTTATATTTCTAAACATATTGTTTTTAATAATAAAACTAAAAAAAATAGATCTGATTATTGAGGAATCATAACATTTGGATCATGAATGAATCAAGTTGATTAAACTGGGCTAATCTAATGCTATACCCGTGATTGGTTCACAGATCAAGTGTGGGCTTGGGTTCAATTAATAATTTTTTGCTTAAGAGTTAGCTTTTGTATTAATTGTATATGAGGAGGTTGAAAGATTAAATATATATAAAAATTATAAACTATAAAAGTGGTTAAAAATTGAAAGATACGTATAATATAAGTTAGAAAGATTGAAAGAAAGATGATGATATGAGTAAAACTTGTTCGGTATAATTAGGGACAGCTCTGAGATTTCGAGTGCTAAGTATTAAAAAATAAACTCTTATATATATAAATATATGAATCTAACTTAACAATAAACAAACTAATTGTTCTAGCAAAAGTGTTTTTTAACAAATTCACACGATTCTAATATATCGTTCTTAGTAACTTTTATTATCAATATATTAACCCTTTCTTATGTCATTGACGATTGTTATTAAGACTTCAGCAACTTCAGTATTGAAAATGTTTTTTTTTTTTCGCAAATCACACAGTTGCTAAAATACTTAAATTAGACTCTGTGGGAAAGTTAATCTCCTATTAACTTGAAGTTTGGGTTAAGAATGTAATTCTGATTAGAGATAAGGGTCCTAAATGTAAATTGTAATCCGGTTAGTTAGTAGCCGTTTGTGAGGAGCTTATAAATCGAGTTCATCAGTTTTGATTTCGTTGTAATTTTCCTTTCAGATCAATAAAATTCTCTTTAATTTTCTTGTCAAATCTTGTTCTCAATCTTCATTTGGTATCAGAGCTACTCTAATCTCCGATTGAGAGCTCAATCCCTTCTTCAATTTTGACCTAAAGGGGATCGGTGATCCTCTGACGTACCAGTCAAAATTCGACGTCTCCTGACATCTCCGAGACGCCCGTCGCCTCGTCGATCAACTTCTCCGTATAGTTCGTCATCATCAGCCATGGGAGATCAAGGAGGAAGGCAAGTCGTAACTCAAAATTACACAACGATTCCGTTGCAGTGCCCAATTTTGACTGCCACCAATTATCCAGTTTGGGCGATTAAATTGAAGGCTATCTTCAATGTCCACGGCTTGTGGGAGGTAATCGAACCAGCAGAAGGCGCAGTGGTCGATCCCAAGAAGAACAGTGCCGCGATGGCTTACCTGTTTCAAGCCTTGCCGGAGGAATTGATAATTCAGGTAGCCGACCAAGATTCTGCGAAAACGGTATGGAATTCTATCAAGACTAGATATGTAGGAGTTGATAGGGTCAAAAAGGCTCGGCTACAATCACTAAAGGCAGAGTATAACTCTCTTAAGAGAAAGAGAATGAGTCCATAGATGATTTTTCTACTAAGTTGAGTAGTCTGGCATCTAGGTCTGCATCATTAGGAGAGACAATAGATGACCCTACTTTGGTCAAGAAATTGTTGGACTCTGTACCAGAAGTGTTTGTACAAATTGTTGCCTCAATGGAACAATTTGTAGATCTTGACACTATTCTATTTCAAGAGGCTGTTGGCAGATTGAAAGCATATGAAGAAAGAATTGGGAGAAAGAAGAACATGATCAAGTCCTGTTGACATACACAGAGTGGCAGGCTAGATCAAGGGACAAAAAGGGTAAGAACAAGTGGGACAGAAATGAAAATAGGAATGATGATTCACAGAAGGTTGACAGTAAGTCAAAGACTGTGGATAGGAAAGGAAAGGGGCAGAGATCATCTGATAAGCCCAAGAAAGATAAATAAAAAATTAAGTGTTTCAAATGTGACACTTATGGGCACTATGCAAGTGAGTGCCCAAAGAAGAAGGTTCAAGACCAAGAGGCTAATGTGTTAGAAGATTTAGAAGAAATAGAGGATGACCCAGCTCTGTTGATGGTGTGGACTGTTGAAGAAAGCAAGCAAAGGGTGTTCTTGAATGAGTCAGGGGTTCTGCCATCAAAGTTCAAGTCTAAAGAGGCTGAGAAAACAGATGCAAAAGGGGCTGAGTGGTACCTGGATAATGGAGCTTCAAACCATATGACAGGTAACCCCTCTTTATTTTCTAATTTGAACACTAAGATAACTGGCAAAGTAAGGTTTCGGGATGGGTCTAGTATTGAAGTTGAGGGGAAGGGATCCATAATCCTGAAGGGTAAAGGAATAGATCAAAGAACTCTCACAAATGTGTACTACCTACCCAAACTTAAGAGTAATATCATAAGTCTTGGTCAATTGGCAGAAAGGGGATGTGAAACTAGAATTAAGGGTGATCATTTGTGGCTGTATGATAGATTAGGGAACCTGATTTTGAAAGTTAAGATGTCTCCTAATAGATTATATAAGGTGACTCTAAGTACAGGATCCTCTATGTGCTACCAGGCTAGGCTCAGTGAAAATAATGGAATTTGGCATAGTAGGCTAGGGCATGCCAGTTTGCAGACCCTAGAAATGATGACCAGAAAGGATCTTGTAGTGGGTGTTCCTAAGTTGAAATATGAGCATCATATATGTGACATATGCCTAGCTGGTAAACATGTAAGGGATTCTTTTCCAAAAGAATCTAAGTTTAGAGCCAAGAAGCCCTTAGAATTGATCTCTATGGACCTATGTGGTCCCATTACTCCTGAAACTAAGTCAGGAATTAGGTATTTTATGTTGATTCTGGATGATTACTCTAGATATATGTGGGTATATTTCTTGAAGAGCAAGGACGAAGCTTTTGAGAACTTTAGGAAATTTAGATCCCATATAGAGCTACAACTGAATCATAGAATTAAAAGCCTAAGGACTGATAGGGGTAGGGAGTTTACTTCTCAAAGGTTTAATGAGTTTTGTGATCAAAGTGGTATAGTTAGATTGCTTACCACTCCCTATACTCCACAGCAAAATGGGGCTCTGGAGAGAAGGAATAGGTCTGTCATGAATATGACAAGGTGTATGCTAAAGGAAATGGCTATACCCCTTGTCTATTGGGCAGAGGGAGTGAGGCATTCTATATACATCTTGAATAGACTGCCTACAAAATCCTTGAAAGATGCCACACCTTATAGTCTGATTAAAGGGAAAAAGCCAAATCTGCAACACTTAAGGGTATTTGGATGTGTTGGACATGTAAAGGCATTAGGACCTGATATAAGGAAGCTTGATACTAGAAGTAATCCTATGGTTTACTTAGGTGTGCAAAGTGGTACTAAGGGTCATAGAATGCTTGATGTGAGCAGGGGTAGAATAGTCATTAGCAGGGATGTTAAGTTTGATGAACAAAGGAAATGGACATGGGACAAAACTAGCACACCTGACAGTGATAATGAGACCTCTGTGACTAGGAATGTGATATTTGATATGGCAGATCAGATAGAGGAGAGTGATAATGATTCTTTAGAAGGATCAGATGATGAGCATGAGGGTGAGAATGAGGAGCATGATCAACCTAGTGCCCCTGAGGATCAAGGTGCAGGACATCCTGAGCCTTCTAGGAGAACAGGTAGATCAAGGAGAGTTCCACCTCATCTAAAGTATTATGTCCTTGACAATAGGATTAGACTAGCAGGGCAGGAACAGGACGTTGTAGATCAAGTGAATTTACTCTTAGGTCAGGAAGAAGAACCTGGATCCTATTTAGAAGCCTCTAAGTCTGATGTGTGGGTTAGTGCTATGAAGGAAGAAATAGGAGCCATTGAGAGAAATGGGACTTGGTTTTTAGTTGATCCCCCTAAGAAATGTAAACCAATTGGTCTGAAATGGTTATACAAGGTGAAAATAGATGCTAAAGGAGACATTACTAAGTATAAAGCCAGGTTGGTAGCAAAAGGATATGTGCAGCAACTAGGAATTGACTATGAGGAAGTGTTTGCTCCTGTTGCTAGGATAGAAACCATAAGGTTGATATTGGCCTTGGCTGCTAGTAATAACTGGACTGTTTTCCATTTGGATGTCAAAGCTGCATTCTTAAATGGATACTTGCAGGAAGAAGTATTTGTGAAACAGCCAGAGGGGTTTATTGAAAAGGGAAAAGAGGCTAAGGTTTACAAGTTGGTAAAAGCCCTGTATGGACTTAAACAAGCTCCTAGAGCTTGGAACATAAGGCTTAATGAAGTGCTTTTAGAATTAGGATTTGAGAAGTGCAAGCATGAGTCTGCTGTGTATATTAGGAATAAAAATGGGTCAAGTTTGATTCTTGTTGTATATGTTGATGACCTTCTGATTACTGGTAGTAGCAGGCAGGAAGTAGATGATTTTAAAAATCAAATGTGTAAAAGGTTTGAGATGACAGATTTAGGGAAGCTGTGCTACTATCTTGGAATAGAGGTTAGACAAACTAAGCTGGGAATTGAATTAGGACAGACTGCATATGCCAACAAGCTAGTACATTTAGCTGGTTTAGATGAATGTCATGTAGCTAAGATACCCATGGATCCAGGAATTAAATTGAGCAAAGAAGAGGGTGGTGAGGTTGTGGAAGCTTCAGGCTTTAGAGAGTTAGTTGGATCCCTGAGATACTTGACTCAAACCAGACCTGATATTACTTATGCTGTCAGTTATGTTAGCAGGTTCATGCAGGTACCCAGAGAAGCACATCTCAAGGCAGTTAAACAGATTATTAGATATGTTAAAGGAACTGTGCATTATGGATTGTTTTATGGAAAAGGGCAGAATGGGAATTTAAATCACTTGGTAGGATATAGTGATAGCAATCATGCTATGGATGCAAATGATGGGAGGAGCACCACAGGACATGCTTTCTTCTTTAAAGGAGCATTAATATCATGGTGTTCACAAAAGCAGAAAACTGTGGCACTCTCCTCCTGTGAGGCAGAGTTTATGGCAGCCACATCTGCAGCATGTCAAGCTTTGTGGCTTTCCAGATTGCTGAGTGAATTGACTGGTTGTGAGCCAAAGAGAGTGAAGTTGTTGGTTGACAATAGATCAGCTATAGCCTTAATGAAAAATCCCATATTTCATGGAAGATCCAAGCATATTAATTTGAGATTTCACTTTATCAGAGAATGCATTGAAAGGGAGCAGATTGAGGTTGAATTTGTTAGTGGGAATATGCAAAAGGCTGACATTCTTACTAAAGCTTTAAGCAGGAATAAGTTTGTTGAAATGAGGAACTTAATTGGCACAAAAGAGTAGTTTTGTGGTTCATATATGATTGGGAGTTCAACACACCATATACAAAAATCCATTGGATCACTGGTATATGTTGTTAATGTTGAATTGTCATGATTTGTGAATGTATTTTCTATTGTGCAGAATTGAAAGGAATGGAAGGAATAATCAGAATTAGGGAGGAGTAATGTTGGAAAGTTAATCTCCTATTAACTTGAAGTTTGGGTTAAGAATGTAATTCTGATTAGAGATAAGGGTCCTAAATGTAAATTGTAATCCGGTTAGTTAGTAGCCGTTTGTGAGGAGCTTATAAATCGAGTTCATCAGTTTTGATTTCGTTGTAATTTTCCTTTCAGATCAATAAAATTCTGTTTAATTTTCTTGTCAAATCTTGTTCTCAATCTTCAGACTCTATATACAATTAACGCATTAGAAAAACAATAAACTTATTTTAAATATTTATAAAACATTATTAAGATTGAGAAATTCACAAAGTAATAATGTAGCACACTCATGATTTAGTTTCTCTATGAATTTTAGCATCATTATCATTTTTCTGCAACTTTAAGTAAAACTTTTTTTTATATTTAGAAGTTGTAATCTAATAGCCTTAACACAATTAACACGACTTTTTCATCAAGTGGTAGATAATAACTTTGAGCTCATTCTTAATCGACCTACGCTTTCTAATAGAGAGATATATTAGACCATATCTAGAACATGAGCCATGTACAATAGCCCACCTTGTACATCCTAAAAGATACCATAAATATATAAAAGTTGAATTTTAAACCCGCTCTTACTATAGTTCACTTAAATATGATTGGTAGATTTTTATTTATGACATGTGTTGATGCACTAAAAAAATAGTTTATAAAGACAAATTTTCAACTACCATAACTATAAAATTATACATTTTAGTTGAAAATCTTATGATACAATGATTCAAGACTTTAAATTTGTTCTATAGCCCGATAAAAGTCGAGTCACATTGAATCCGTAACTGAATTTACTATTCTTTCTTTTTTTTGATGTCTGATGTTGTGTTGATTAGCTTAAGATCTATATGTCATATACTTTACCGGTTGAATAAAGTAAATATTAAGAGTTAGCAAGAAAAATTTATAAATTACAAAACTATAATATGAAATAAGTTATACTTAAGATTATGTATAAATAAGTTGCTCAAAGTAAAATAATAAAAAAGTGGTGGAATAAAGGAGAAACGAGGAAAATAATATTAGACTCATCGTGACAGGTAATACAACAGATTCATTATTTATTATGGGAAAATATTTATAGAAAATCAATAATTATTCAGAAAACTAAAAAATTATTAATAATTTTTAAAAAGAATTTTATCAAAAAGTCTATAATTTTATTAGTTTTATTTAGGAAAAATGGATTTTAATAATACAAGTTTTACCTTGTTGGCGGATAATAATACGAGCTTTGAAATTTCCTCACAATAATACGAGTTTTATGGGTATTGGATTCTAATGATACACCGTTAGTTTTTACTAACGGTGTTAGTCTGTTGCCTACGTGGCAGGTGCTACGTCAGGTGCCATGTAGGAGGAAAACAGTCCACGTCAGGTGCCACGTAGGCAACAAACTAACACCGTTAGTAAAAAACTAACGGGTATCATTAGAATCCAATACCCACAAAACTCGTATTATTGTGAGGAAATTTCAAAACTCGTATTATTATCCGCCAAAAGGTAAAACTTTTATTATTAAAATCCATTCGTTTTATTTATGGGAAAAAAATTAAAAAATAAAAACTTTTAATGATTTTTTATTAGTGCATCATGCAATAGTACTAATAGTATTGCAGAATGCATTATAACTAAAACTACTTAAAAAGAATAATCTTAACTTAAATATAGACGTGGTTTATGCGAATAATATAAAAAACAAAGAATTGGCATTCATAAACCAATTTTATATTATTGTTGCATAGTGCATTATTAATTTAAAGCTAAAATCTGAATGTTATTTTATTTAAAAAAAAAACTCAAAAATGTTTTTAAAGTTTTTTTCTTTTTCTAGTATTCTTAAAATCATGAAAGAAACATATAAAAAATATTTTTTTTCTTGAATTTTTGATTTTTTGCAAAATATTGATTTTCTATAGAACCCAACCTTATATATAAATTTATTTCACTAAAGAAACCATTAAGTGACCCATATATGTTGTATATTTCAGGCCTACCGTGCAATTGTTGTTCTGAAATTTAGTGGTGTAGTATTCTGATCATTGCCAACATGACACTTTTATCTCAAATTTTTGTTTGGCTATAGGCCTAAAAGCAATGTTATAAAAATCGTTATGTGTTTTCAGATCGATTCATTGGGGAGTTTTAAGTACTCGATAGTAAATTATAATGAAAATAATTTTTGAGAAATTATATATATGTCAAATATAATAAGTTTATTAATATTCATAACAAAATAAGTTAATATCTATAGAATACATATATAAAACGCATGAATGAATTACTAAACGATTAAGGGGTTAGAAAACACTCACTAGTTAATTTCCGGATAAGGCTAATCGATTTTTTCCGAGTTTGATGGAGTTTCATTTGATTTATTTTATTTTTTCGAACTTTTTAAGTCAAACTTAGTCCTTTGACCGAGTTTGACCAATTTTTTCTGAGTTCAACCATTTTGCCCGATTTGGACCGAGCTGATCCGAGTTGGACCGATGTTTGACCAAGGTTGACGGAGTCGAGTTTCATCAACCAATTTGTTGAAAGGCACATGTGCAACCCTTCGAGATCCGAGTACTCGACCGTCTAATTCGATTTTTATAACATCACCTAAAAGAAAGGTTAAGTCATCTCTATCTGAATAGTGTCTGTATCCCCCTATATAAACATAATACAACCCATGGTACCATCTCTAAAACATAAGTTACAACTTTTAGAGTAAATTACAGATTACGTCCTTTATAGTTATTGAAGTTATGGATTTTAACCTTTCTCAAAACTAATTACACGAGACAACCTTTAAAGTTACTTTGTTTTTAGAAATGGACATTTTCACTAACCGGCATCCAAAATAACCGTTAAATGGGCACATGATTGTCACATGCTAGGGTAAAAGAGTAATTTGACCCTTAAAACACCCACACACCTATTTTTATAAATCCCCAACAGTCCAACACATTCATCTATCTTGATGCCGTGAACCGTTAACCATTATCTCTATTTTTTTCTTTTGAAATCTCGATCCCTTCATCTCTATGCATTCCAATCTTCTCGATCCACCCCCAATTACAAGTATGCAAAGAATCGTTTTCCTTAAAACTAACATGAACATCATTTTTTTTAATCGATTTTAATACTTAATCGGGACGAGTGAAATTGCCCTCATGATGTAACAGTGACATAAAATTGAATCTTTGTTCCTTAAAACTAAATTTTATGATTTTCTTACTAAATTAATTTTTTTAAGAAATAAAGAGCCCTAAAAATTGGATGAGAGTGAGATTGTTGCTTTTTTTTTCAAAAAAACAAAAAAAAACGACCAGGAGTATAGGCGCGTGGGTTTTTTTAAGGGTCAAATTACCCTTTTACCCTAGCATGTGCCAATCATGTGTCCATTTAACAGTTAATTTGGATGCCAATAAGTGAAAAGGTCCATTTCTAAAAAGAAAATAATTTTAAAGATTGTCTCGTGTAATTAGTTTTGATAAAGGTTAAAATCCATAACTTCAATAACTATAAAGGACATAATCTGTAATTTACTCCAACTTTTACTGCTTATGATACAACCATGTCAACTTTTTGGGTACAACCTATATTGCTTGGTATTGCTTTCTTTTCCCACCACACAAGATAAGAGGATACGTGCTCTGATTTCTCTCTCCGATTTCTTTCTCCGATTTCTCTATCTTCATTTTCTCTAATTGCATCACATGAAACAACTTTCCATGAACAAATAAATGGAAACGAATCCTATTGGTTGTTCGTTTAGGGTGCGTTTGGTTGTGGAAAACGCACACAGTTTTTCATTTCCGTTTTCTAAGAAAACATGTAAAACAGAAAACGCGTTCAAATTGTAGTTTTCCATAAAAAATTCAGGGAAACAGAAACGGTGTTTTCTAACTTTTAAACTAAAATTGGAAAACACTTTTTTTTGTTTTCTATTTTCCGTTTTCGTTTTCCAGATTTCTATTTTGGAAAATGGAAAACCCATCTTTTGGTTTAGAACGCGTTTTCAAAAATTTCCATGTGTTTTCTAGAGATAGAAAACTCATTTCATTTTCTAAAAACTAAAAATGGAAAACTAAAAAACGTTTTCCACAACCAAACGCACCCTTAGGGTTTCTTAGCATCCGATTAAGGAAGAATAAAGTGGAGAATTATCAGTGAGTTAGAGATGATTCTAAATATCCTTCGCGTTCGTTATCAGGTAGGTTCGTCTGAGTTTTTCTTCTTTCTTTTCCGATTCGATGAACCGTCACTAGCTTATGTGTGTGTGTTTTGCGAGTGGGTTGGAGATGATTCGTGTTTCTGGGTTTTCGTCTTTTACGACGGTTGCCAGGGTTCCATCAGATAATAGAGTTTCTCATCGGTTTAGGGGTTTTCCTAATATTTGGGTTTGGGCGATAACGATTACTCTGGATCTGAGCCTATTTTGACAACTTCAGTTGCTTCTGTTGTTGGTGGATGATGGCTTTGTTTATCCGACTTTGGTTTTTCAGTCGGTGCACTTACAATTTGTTGGTGATTGGTGCTATGCATGGTTAATGTGGTTCACCGGATTAATATTTTTCTGATTGAACTACATTTCGTATGTACTGTTTAGTCAGCGGACGATGGTTTGAAAAAGAAATATTTTATATATCCGATGCGTTCTTTAATGAAACATTTCTATAGTTTGTTGTTATTCACGGTGCTTAAAAATTGTTTTAAACTGATAATTGTGACTGCAATTATACCTTTTATAACTACTTATTTATGTTTATATAGTTAGTTGTATTTCCTTGGGCTCTTCCTTTTAGTTTTTTTATATATCTTGGTTGATGTTTATTTGCAGGTCTGTTGGTTTTTTTTTAATTTCCTCTTTATTTGCAGTGTTGATTTCATCTCTGTGAGTATATCTCTTTTCACATTTGCTGTTAGTTTTATTTATATTGGAGTTATTGCTATTTTGACTCATTTCATTTTAGATAACTTCATTCATGTTTAATGGTATACTGAAAAAGAAAGAGAGGGGTAAATTATCTTAAACTTTATTTGTGTTTCAGGTCTCTTGCTCACCTGATTCTTGGTTCTGGCCTCCATGGAACTAATGGTGTACTATTGTTGTTGACTATTGATACTATATTTAGATTGTGCTTTAGTCTAAAGTCTAACATGTTGAATTTGGTTAAAGTAGACTTGGCCATCAATGAAAATCCGATTCAACACTAATGATGCCTTCATGTTACATGATACAAATGAAAAGTTTAAGAAACCATGCCTTAAATTCTAGATAAGGTAAATGTTTATTGAAGACGGTTAAAAAAGATAAGTAGTTTTATAATTACAATGTATTAATTTCACTTATATTGTGTTGTGCATGGCGTCTTGCATTGCATTATATTGATATCTTTTCTTATATGATATTTGTATTTGTATGTTAATGCAGTTAATTGCAGTAGTGCATTTGAGCTTACACTCTTTAAGGATTAATCAATATAAGTGTTTATTCTTTATTTGGATTGGATTCATCATTGTATTTTGATCATGGAATCTTAATGGATTATGATATAGACTACTATGGTTTGACCATTTCTTGAGGTCGAAATGATTAACTCTGAATTAATGGATACAAGAATCGATTTTTTTCATTATGTAGGAATTTGGTTTTTGCCTTTATTGGTGATCCGAATATGGGCAGTTAGCATCTCTAATGGTATGTCTTCATCCTCTTACTTCTAAGCTCTCTTACTATTGTTGGTTCTTGAGTACTGATTATACGAACTGTGTGCTAATTTTTTGTTTCCCCCTTATGTTAGTGTTGTTGTTTGTTATGGTTTCTACATGTTTTTGAGAATGTTGTTTTCATTATTAATTAATTGGATTACTTTTATAATTTGTTTTGTTCTTGATAGTACACTGTTTATTTTTAGGTTCCGTATGAATGCTTTATTTTTGAAAAGTGATTTGGTCTTATTTTTCTTTCAGACCTTGATTTATGATGTTAGTTAGCATGTTCTTTTCTTTTTCGGAATGACTATGGGCTATGTTTTTGTTTTTTTTACAAAATTTGTTTTGTATATCTACTAGCATGTTTCAAAATTTTGTTAGGGTTCCTATTTAAATGAATTGTTATTTATATGTGTGATGTCATGGCTCATATTGTGAGAATGAATTACTTTCTTAGTAATGTTTGAACATATTGTTTTTCGATTAAAATTGAAAGAATATGAAATAACTGAATATCGTTATTGAATGCGATGGTTACATTATATAGAGAAAGATCTCTAAACCCTAGATACCTAATGGGCCCGTGGGCTCATATTATTTAACCTTAATCTAATACTTAATATTCTAATACTCCCCCGTAGTCATAGCGGAAGAAAATCAAACGCGAAAGACTGGAAAACAATAAAAACATAAAGATAATGATAACTAAAAAAATTAGCTTCAATTTCGATTCTCGACTCCAAATCTCAATCTTCTATCAACCTATCCATAGTGTGCTTGAATGTGCCAAATCATATATTTCAATGTCATAGATCCCATAGTCCTCTAGCAAAAGTCATCAATGCAGCGGTGCTCCGAATAATTTAGGATCGTAGTCCGAAAGATGGTGTCATGGCTAGTAATCGGTGGTCTCTTGGATACGTATATCAAGAGACGAGACCCGCAGATCGAAAAAAAGAAAAGAAAAGAAAGGTCGGTAATCGTTGTCAACGAAGGTCACTTAATTCGTAAATCAAGCGATGAGATCCGTAGATCAAATAAGAAAAAGAAAAAGAAAAAAACAAAATAGTTGACCGTGGCCAATGACAATCTTTTGAATCCGTAGATTAAGAGAGGAGATCCATAAAAAAAATAAAAAAAAATTTGGTGAAGACAACTAGACAAGTAACTCTGGGCTCATGTGCTCCCATAAAGAAAGGATTTTTTTTATTATTTTAATAGGAAACGAAATCATCAAAATGGAAGATTAATAGTAAAAAGGACGGATCGATAGAGGCCACGAGGATTATTAATCCTAATTTGGAATATAGAAGATTAATATCCCATCTTCAATCCAATCCAGTGACGATCGAGAAACACCGAATGAATAATATATACCTAAGATTGAAATTATAAAATGTGGCAACCATAATTATAGGTAGATAGACGACAACCGGAATATTGAATTGGAAACAAAGCTTTATTCGAATGAAAGAACATAAAAACTTAACTGAAAAACTGAAGCTGGGACAGGGCACTGAAGCTGGGACAGGGCGGTGACGGCAGTGGCACACCGCCCTGTCTAGGGTTTGAACACGGAAGTGACTGCTAGAGTGAAGGGATTTTTAGGCTTACCAGGATTTTGGCTCTGATTACCATAAAAAATATGGAATAACTGAATATCATTATTGAATGCGATGGTTACATTATATAGAGAAAGATATCTAAACCCTAGATACCTAATGGGCCTGTGAGCTCATATTATTTAACCCTAATCTAATACTTAATATTCTAATAAAAAATTAGATATATTTAAGGTGTGCTATTTGTATCATAACAAATGAATTGTTTTGCTTTATATCATAACAAGGAACTTTGTTCTATGCTTTCATATTGAAGCTATAATTGATATAGTTTGTATAGTTTCAATTCAAAGATTTGTATAGTTTCATATCTTTTTACTCGTTATTTTTGTACTCCAAAGACTTGTATAGTTTCATATCATTTTACCTTTGAAAGTTTTATTTGTATTTAAATTTAAAGTTCCATTGTCATTTCAGTTTTCATTTGTCATGGGTCTACAGGTTTTAATTAGATAATGATTTAACTAACCGTTTTTTAAAAATGGTCTAACTCCGCCACAAAACGCGGGTTTATCAACTTGTTATTTACATAATAAAACGTCTTTATTTTTTAATAGGCAACTTCTTCAATATTATTGTTAGGAAAGACTTAACAAGGGTACAATTTTATTCGCATGAACATTATGAAAGAAGTTTTTGAATGTACTTTAGTTTTAGTTTTTATTCAAACATTTATTAGATTAATATTTTCTATGTTTGATTATTTAGACTTAATTTGTCATTTCTTAGGCTATGTGTAATGGTTTGGGAGTGGAGTGGGGGGTTATGCGTCATGTGGCGGATGACGTGGAAATGGGGGTTTATGAGGTAATGGGTGTAGTGGGGGGTTATGAGGATGGGGGTTATGAGATATGATGTGTACCAATAGGAAAAAAGGCAAAAAAAAAAGCATGTGAGAACACGGCGCCATAAACATAGCGCCTTCGACCTCCAAATCTAACATGGCGCCCCGGGGGGGGGGGGTGCGGGGCATTATAAGGGGCGCCATGTTACAAAAATTTGTCCCATAACGCCTCATTACGGATAGCCTTAGACATTTATCTGAAAAGATTTAAAATATATTTGAAAGACGTTTAAACTTTTAGTTGAAGTGAATCTATATCATTTCTACATTTTAAAATTTTATTTTATTTTGCAAGTATTAATGATTTGAAATAATCAAAATTAATATAATAAGGTAAGTGCTAGAGATACCGTTTCTTTTTTATCAGACACCGTATACAAACGCCCCATTTAGGCCTAACCGTGATATATATGGAGCCAAACGGGAGCTAGACGCCACAGTTAGGCCTAACCGTGATATACAGGGGGTGTTTTTAGGAGTTCAATAATGAACGACACCGACTGACAACGCATCTAGACGCCCCATTTAGGCCTGACCATGGCATATAGGGAGCCAGACGCCACGGTTAGGTCTAACCGTGATATACAAGAGGGCATTTTTTGGGGTTCAATAATGAATGACACCGACTGACAACGCATCTAAACGTCCCATTTTAGGCATAACATTGGCATATATGGATTTTTTTTTTGGGTTCAATAATAATTGACACCGACTGACACAGTCAGACACCACACCTAGGGCTATATGCCACACTCAAGCCTAAATAGAACATTTAGGTGTGATTATTGACAAAAAAAAAGCAGTGTCCCGAGAATAGGGGTATAATAAACATTACATAGTAGCATTTAGTTCCATGTGATTTTTGTGGCAAAAGTTACATGCCACTAAAAGTAAGGTTGGGGGAGGGCGGTATTGGAGCATAGGCTTCCACGGTAAAGTGAAGTAGCCGCAGGCTATATGACCGCCACACCCACGGCTTGTTTCCATCGGCTTGTTTTTCAAGCATTGTGGCGAAAACTAGTAGATAGGTAAATTTGGTATTGTGTGTGTATTTGGTGGGGTCCATCCCCATATTAACTTCTACCATTTAAATCATACCACTCTCTCATAAAATCTTTCAAAATTCTATTTAAATCTACTTTATTCTCTTTTTTGAGTGGCAAGCTTCTACTGGTTCAAACCAATTCTAGTTCATCCAAAAAATTCTACCACTTCCTCCCCTAATTCGAACATCTAGCCGGAAATAATTTTTACATGCACAACATTTATGACAGAAACAGAAAGTCATTTTTAAATTGTGGTGAAAAAAATACTATTACTAAAAGGTTTTGATGGTAGCGTTTCGGAACACTTTTATTGTTCGTTTCTATATGTGTCTTTAATGGAATATTTTGGTTTTTTACACTTTTTATATACCACTGTTTTTTTTTTCTTCCTGTAGTAACACTCTTTTATTCTAAATATTGACATGGGGTTTGCCTTAGATCACCACTTGACAAATGAAATTCAGTAATGTCTTTAGTTTTTTTTTTTTTAATTTTAATTTTTTTTTTTGCATGCATCATTTATCTAGTTAATTAATTTAATTAGGAGAGAAAGAGTGAGGGGACCTTAAGAGAGATCATGGGAGAAGGAGGCTTAGTAATGAGGAAAAAGAAGAACAATGCAACTCCAAAGCTCAACATCAGCCTTAAGCTTATCTGAACCAATATCCAAACACACGAATCCGAACGCGAAAACGTCACCAGATCCCACATCTTCTTCCCCATCCCAAAACGCTTCTCTTCTACTTCTTCCTCCTCACTCTCCACCCCATCTCCGCCACCACCGCACTTCTCACCAAGTTTCACCGCCACCACACCACCACCACCAGCTTCATTTTCGGGGCTCTTCTTGTCATGCAAAGAGTTGGTGGATCCACGAGAAGATGAGTAGTGGGAGAGCGTGAGGCGGCGTTGGGTGGCGGGCGAGTGAAATGATAGGGTGGTGGTTGGACTTTGGACAAAGTAGAGGGTGGGATATGGGTCGGATCGAAACAATGCTTCTTCCTCTGATGATTCCATCATATGACGCCGGTTTGTAGACAGAGAATTTGGATATATTGATGGTGATATTGTGAAGTGAGGTTTTTTTTTGGTTTAAAAAGTGGCACAAAAGTGGAAAACAGGAAAAGTTGTTGCCAAATTTTCATCATATTTTGGTAAAAAGTATATATTTTTTTATCTTAAAATGTTTATTACAAGTGGAAGTTGGGACTTTAACTAAAAGTTTGAAGTCACATATACTCTATAGAGATAGCCCTATGTATGGTGGCTGTCTTGATGTTTTTGGTGGATAATTATTGCAAGATATTAAGATATATGGTTGCTTTGATATAACGTTATTAGGGTGTTTTGTCAACATTTTATCTGTTAGTTTTTATTTTCTATTATTTAACTAGATTTTGCAAACCATGTGTTTTTACGGGAATAACGTAAACACACAAAATTGTTCCATTGCTATAACACTACGTAAATAAAATGAAATAAAAACATATAACAAGCAAAACGCTTAAAAAATAATATGTTACACGGTTGTATCTGAGAAAATGTATGTGTACCCATTGCACCATCAACAAAACATAAACTAATTTGCTAAACTCAAACAATTATACCAATTATATAACAAAATCATGTATTATATTAGTTCCTTCTAAATAAAAAAAATTAGTGCTCACCGCGTGGCGTCGCCGGATGCTGCCACGTGCCATGAGCCAATGCAAGATGTTAATTCTATACGCTATATGGGATTGTACCTCGTGCTATAGAAGTTTAATTCCATGTGTTATATGGGGTTGTATCTTGTACCAGAGAAGTTGCAGTTTGGGTTGTAATTTGTATATTGTATAATGTCATATCTTTCATCGTTTTATATTTATATCTATATTTCATCGTTCACATCTCATCTATATTATTTGTTTACTAGATTGTACTACCTACACAATGTCGTGAGGATAACACGTGTATACAAAACAGTCATATTATTAAAGCGCAACATAAAGAAAACGAAAATAGAAAAAGAAAATGGAACAATGATAAATTTAGAACTCTGATTAAATATAACACTACAAACAATTGACACGTAAGGGCAACAAAGTGTAACTAAAATTAAACCAACTAAACACTTAAAAATGATTTAGAAAGAATGAAAAAAAATACTAATAAAGGTGTTATCGCGAGGATAACTCGGACTCACAAAACAGTTGCATTGCTATAAAGATAGTAAAGAAAAGGGAAATAAAAAAACCGCTCAAGAACCCAAACGTTTAAGCTATATATTGTCTACGACTCAAAAGTTATGTTACACGACTGTAGTTATTACACCATCAATCAACGAGCTGATAGCTCAATGGTATTTGGGGGGACTTGAGATCCTAAGGTCTTGGGTTCAAAACCAGGTGTGAGCGAAAATACTCCCGAGAAAAGAGATAAGGGGTTTCCTAGAAATAACCGAGTTTCCTCTTCAACTAAAGATGTGTATATGAAGAGACAATACAGCTGAGCCCAAACATATCGTTAAAAAAAGCAATTACATCATCAACTCGTATGCTAAATTGTTGAGATTGAAAATAAAAAATAAAAAGTCAATGTTACAAGACTGTATCTATTACATCACCAACTCTTTTTGTAAACCCGTTGCACTAAAAAAGTAACATGACAAAACCAAAAAATAATAAAGACAAAAAAATTAAAAGCTAAAATATATAATAATATAGATAAAGAAAAAAAAACACAAGAACGAAATAAGGGGTTATGTTTTGTATATATAGGAGAAATTACCTATATAAACAAAAATCAACTTATTATACATCCTCTTATGCCTTTTATATCACTCTTTAATCATGTCATACATACAGGTTTCTTATGTCTTTGTAGAAGTCTTGAAGCACACCATGATGTATGGAGCTCATTGGCTCTTAACACGTTTACTCACACGTATCATTTCATATCTCTTACTTCACACACATCTTCGTTTTAACACGTTTTCACATTTTCACATTTCACACTTGGTTCATGGCATATGTGTCTTCACATTTTCACATTTGCTTCATACCTATCTTTCTTTTAACATGTTTACTCACATGTATCATTTCATATCTCTTTCTCTATCTCAATTTTACCACTCCCTTATCGGCTCCCTCTCTCCCTTTCTTATAAAACTGGATTTCCACTCTTAAATCACTGCTTCCATGTTATGGTCGGTGGTGTTAGATGACTAATAATGGTTTCTTACTCTCTCGTATTGGAACAAACCCACAAATCCTTGGTTGTGTTGAATAAAGAGAGAATAGAGGGTTTGATGGTGGTGATGGAGTGGTGGTGGCGATGGAGTCGTGTGTTAGTTGTGGTCGCTAGCGAGTCGTCGTCCCCTATTATGGATTTGAATGGTTGTCGCCGGTACAAAAGGCAATGGATACTTTTCCTCTGTTTTGGTAAATCTTATTTTTGAATGTGATGGTTGGCTGGTGACGAGGCGGAAACATCATCTTTCTCGCAGTCGCTTCCTAGATCTGAGCCCCTAACCTGATTTTAGCTTTTACAGCAATGATATTGTGTTGCTGATGGTTCCAATTGGCTTTAGGTCTCCGATGGTTGTTTACGACTGTGATGGTCAGTTTGGTCAGTGATAATTATTTGGTAGCAATAATCGGTGATTGTGGCTTCTGAAATTTTTTTGGCAATTACTTATTGGCGGTTTAGTGCCCGCCAGTCTCTGGTATGTCACCACGGCTAAAGGCTTATGGATGTTTTTTCTTTACTAAGGTTTCACAGCCTAGATTTAAGCCCCTATCCTGATTTGAGCCTTTGATGTGCACGGAACGGTTACTAAAAATGACTACTTAGCCTAGACCTAATCCTAGACACAACGAGTTTTACTAGATTACCTAACTAAACCGATCCTACAGGTTAGTGTATATAACGGAAGCAGTATAGCTACTAGAAGACCGGATATAGAACCCTAAGGACACTAGAAAACAAGACTCAACTAGGACTTATGAATGGAAAATTTAAGTGATATGATTTTAGATTTTATTTAACTAAAATTAACTAATTTAACTAATTTACCTTATTAAACAATTTACAACTTACATACGATTAAATACTAATATAATAATCTCGGCCGGTGTTCTAATCGTCACTTCCTTAAATCTACCGCCGTTAATGTCACCTCCTAACATAACTCCGACTCAGAACCCTAGCCGGTGTTCAATCAATCCCCAGACCCTATTCACGTCTTTACAAACCTCCATCACTGACCAGAACCTATATCTGCCGCCAGTGTTGGATTCATAGTCCATACACCCACTTTTCTGCGCTCTACATCATCAGCCCCGCCATCATGTAGGCTAACCTAACGGTGTTTTACCACCATAACCGCCACACGACGACGGTTTACAATCATAACCGTTCCCTTATATCTATAATCGTCACTTCCATATGCTGTTTTATCCTTACGTTTCCAACCATCGTCATTCTCAAATTCATCCAATTTGTTAAGGTAAATATTCTTCATATTTTGTTTTGTTTTATTCCTGTTCTTTCCAACAGTAGTGAAATGCAATTACAAATCCATACATTCTTTATTGTAATTAGTGGTTTTTTTTTTCCACCGAACAAATCCATACACTTCTTTATTGTAATTCTGTTGTTTGTTGTTTTTTTCCAGAAAAATTTAGATCACAAACTTCAGACGCTCTGTTTCAAGGTAAAATTCTATTTATTATGCATATGTTGTACATGTTTATATCTCCAATTGACTTCGATTTCTTGCGTAGCTTTTAGTTTTTTATTCATCATAGATATTGCGATTTCTTTAATTGAATATATCAGTGATTTAGACACAACTATATCTTAAATTGCATATGGCTCTGTGTCTTTCAAGATATGATACAAAATTTATGTATATAGATCAATAGATATAATCTATTTTAACAGAATGATATAGATATAATAGATTGGGATGTATTTAGAATTCTGTAAATTTATGTCACACCCCGAGAATGGCTGAATGTGGGCATGTGACTGA
Source organism: Deinandra increscens subsp. villosa (assembly GCA_039602395.1). NCBI lineage: Eukaryota > Viridiplantae > Streptophyta > Magnoliopsida > Asterales > Asteraceae > Deinandra > Deinandra increscens. The sequence continues at coordinate 58,974,233 of JBCNJP010000023.1, forward strand.
TTTGGCATCATGGTCATGGTTATGAATGATTGACATCTAAGTGAATATTTAGAAAAGTCATTTGTCTTTCAAAAACATAATTCTTAAACATTTATTTAAATATTTAAAACAGTGGCAGCGGAAAATAGTAGTGAAAGTACATGTTAAGTTTCAAAAGACAATAATATGAGATTTTAAATCATGACAACCCTAAGGTGTAATGTGACTAAATCTCCCAAGTGAAATGCATGAACACACGGCAAGCAGACCATGATATGAGACAAGCAGGATCTATGTAGAAAGACATTGAATTGCATCATTAATCACCTGAGAATTCAAGAAATTTAAAAAGTCAACAGAATTGTTGGTGAGTTCACAGGTTTGATGACACATGAAAATGTTTGAACAGTGTTTGAATCAATGTTTGAAATAATGTTTGAAATGTTTGGCCGTCATGATATTATTTTGTTGACTCTGATGTTGTAAAGATCAAGCATGAACCTTGAATTCAAAACTAACTGTTTACCCACTCCTGGTGTCCAACCCCATGTACACCGAATGACCAGAATAACTAATGTACCCCTTGACTATTTCCGTGGAGTCAGGACTGGAGCGACCAAGTCGGGGTCGGGTCGTCAACCCAAATAGATCTACTCACAAGCTATCGTTTCGAATGAACTAATTGAATTCAATTAATAGTGGGACTTAGGCATATAACATGAATCAACATGAATACACAGATTGGGGTTTATGAAAAGAACATGCAATCAGTACGTCTTACAGAAATCATAATATCAGACAAAATGAAATTGAAAGGCATTTATTGAATTCTCCCCCATAATTTGAAAACAGAAAAGTAAAAAGGGGCCGTGAAACTCACTTGATATGAAGATGGTCTGACAGATATGAATTGAACAAGTAGCCTAGCAAGCGTCTACAATGTAATATTAAGACGTCTTTAGGGGCCTGGCTATATGGGTCAGTGAATACGTCACCCCATGTTCAAGGTTAAGTCTCGACTGTTATTACCAGATGAAAGAGATGGAAATCCTAGGATATTATTTATCGGCTAATAAATAATATTATAGTTGATGGAATTTATTATTTATTTGAATAAATAAATAATAATTAGATTTTCGCGTTTGAAAAATAAATATTGAATAAAATGGATTATTTTTCATTAATCATCACGAAAATATAAATATTTAATTTATTAAATATTTATAAGGTTTTGAACCTCTTTAAGTTAATAAATAAAATCTTTCATTTATTAAGGTTCGAACGTGCGTAGTATACCGAGCGTCAATACACGGTATTTGTCGCGTTTTATGAAAAGAATTTTGACACTTGAAAATATGTCCACGTGTACGAAGAAATGTTTCCAAAAATATGTGATATTATATTTTTGTAAGATATAAGTGTGGGTTTGTCCGGTAGTTAACCGGTTTCACCGGTTTGACCGATTTGACTCGCTTAATGACCTTTTAAGTTTCCTTAACACTTAGGATTTGTTATTAGACTTGTTTTAATGTGGTTTAGGGTTTTAAGTTGCCAAGTGTGCCGGTGGAAGTTTAACTTGTAAAAATTGACATTTTCGAGTTACTGAAAGTTACAGTTTTGGTCCGGTTCACTTCTAAAACATGTTTTTCCATTTTTGAACTTTAGGAAACATTTTTACATGCCAAAATAAGCATGTTTAATGTTCTGGACCAGATTCAATTCTTATTCAAAAGTAAGTTATATTTTCCGTCGAAATGTCGTATTACGGTATTCGATTGTTTCCTTTTCAAGTGTTTAACATTCTCGAATCGTTTTGTAAGTTTGAAACATAATCTTGGCAGCCCTAAATCATCCATTACAAGTCCTAAGTGGTCATTTGTTGGTCACAAGGATTTTTACTTAATTTCTTTATGAAAATGAATGATATTTTATCATAAAAAAATCCATTTTTACATTTCTTGGTATTTTCAGGATCCAATCTTTAAATAACACTTTTTATGACTAAAAACCATCTTACAACATGTTTGGTTCCAGATTTGGAGTTAAAGTCAGGAGGTGTTTTCAAGATTGCAAAAATATATATATGTTTTATGGTAACTACATTTTTATGACACACAAAATGAGTGTCATCTCTTACCACTTTTAACATAGTATATATTTCATCTAAAACTTTATTTCCAAATATAACATTTATGAATTTTTCACCAAATCAAACATACTAAATTATTTAAAACTTATGTTATGTCATGGTTTATAAACTTTGTCACCATTTATGAAACTTTAAACATAAGAGTTCATGTTATGTTCATATTTTTATAAATAAATTGGTTCAAACAATATTCTAGTTTTCCATCAAAGAACATAATGCTACTAACATACAAGTTTGCTAGTAATCATCTAACAACACAATCAAGACTTAATCATGAACATGAATTTGTGACATTATATGAATAAATCATGGAACAAGTTAAGAAAAGAAAGAGGTTTCCTCACTTAAACTTAAACCGGATCGGTAAAGGACTTGATGGGTTGTTGAATAAGCTTCCAAGTTTAGCTCCTAACCCACCCTTGATCTTGTAAAAGAAAGAAGATGGTGCAAGAATGAAAGAATGGTCATGGTTTTTGACAAGAAATCAAAAGGTTAGAAAGATATTTATGAAAGAATATAAGAAAGAAATGGAAGAAAGATGATGAATCTAGAGGTTAGAGATGATTTACCTTGATCAAAGAAGGTACTAGGAACTTGATTCAAGTGTTATAATGTTGATAAAATGTGGTGATGGTGGTGGTTTATGGAGGGCCGAAGGGTAGAGAGAAAGAAAGAAAAGTGTGTGTTTGTCCTTGAAAGGGTGGATGGTGAAATGAGATGGTTAAGTGTTTATAAGAGATGGTGGCTAGGTGGACTTGGTGGTTCGGTTTTTAAGTGAACCGAAGGGGGCTCGGTTTTGGTCTCCTAACCAAGAACAAGAAGGAAGAAGAGGAGAAGGGAGATGGCTTGAACCAAGGGCTTGAACCACTTGAATGATCTTGTGTTTTTGCTTGAAAAGGAGACAAGGTGGGTGTTTGTGGGGTGCTAAAAACCGGCTCAAAGAAGGAGGGAAGGGACAAGGAGACAAGAGGGTGGCTAGGGGAACATGAATGTTGGTGGTGTAAGTGGTTAATGGTTTTACCCAAAGGATCTTAGTCTTGTTGTGTACTTGGCCAACCAACTTGTCCAATATCTTGCATACAAGTCATAGAATCTAGCTACCAAATCAATTAGCCTTGTGATCTTTGGGAAAACAAAAGCTAATGAGATGGTTGGAATTTTGGTTGAAATCAAATGAGAGATGGGGAGGTAGAAACCGGGAAAAGAGAAGAGAAGAAGAGGGGAATTGGGCTTGAGCCCGAACTGGAAAAGAGAGAAAGAAAGAATTGGGCCCGGCTCGTGGGCCTGCGGGCCGGAAAAGAAAACGGGCTGGGCTGGGGGGTTGGGCCGAGAAGAATGGGCCGCGGATAAAGAAAAGAAGGGGGAAAGAAGGAGAGTTGGGCCGGTTGGCCCATTGGGCTCTGTGGGTCGAACCGGGTCTCGGGTCGGGTCTGGTTGAGTCCGGGTCGATCCAACGAGTCCAACGACACTTCGTTTGAGTCAAAAGGATAAACGAGTGAAAAGTCGGTTTTTGGCTCGAGAACGGACGATTTATATATATAAATATAAATCAATAAAAAAAGAATAAATGAATAAGTGTCGCGTTTAATTTTGAATGAACGGGAATGTCACATGTCTTGATTGTTTGTCGTTTTGATTAGGCACAATGACGTACTAAAGTTTAGAAATAAAAAACTTCGCTCGACATGAGCGTTTATTGTTTGGAAATTTTGGTGACAACGTTTAATATTTGTCTTGGTGAAAAATATAATATAGTTTGGATTGAAATAGTTTTAGGAATAATACTAATTATTGTGTGAAATAGATTGTCGTTCAAATGAACGTTATGTTTGGATTACGTCGGACACAACGTAATAGTTTTGAATTTGACGTTTTAATCTAACCGAATGTTAAGATTATTTTTGTCGAGGTGAAATAATATTTTGAATAAAACGAATGTAAACTTTTGTTTTGAACGGAATGAATTCGTCATTTGAATAAATGACTTGTTTTGAATACGTTACGTCGTAACGGAATGTTATGTAAATATAAAATGAATATTTTATATTTTTATTATTGAAGTCCTTGCTTGAATAAACACAGAACTTTAAGTCGATTTCCACTACGGGTAAATGTTGTCGGACCTAATTGTCTATGTTCGCCCGTAAGTTCACCTAATTTATATAAATTAAGCCTAATGCACATAGATAATCAGATAATTGCACGTTAATATAATATTAGAGTTAACCTGGAATATACGGGTTATCACATACTCCCCCTGTTAGAGAAATTTCGTCCCGAAATTTAGTCTTGAACACCGAAGTTGGCATCATTGGCAGAGACATGCGGATACCTTTTAACGTATTTGATATCCGTTCCCATGTGTATTCAGGACCTCGACGCGAGTTCCAATGAACTTTCACAATAGGATCCGACGTTGCTTTAAATGCTTAACCTTACGGTCACAGATTTCAGTAGGAGTCTCGATAAAATGAAGACGATAGTCAGTCTCAATCTCGTCCATAGGAATGGCAGCAGATTCGTCAGATAGACACTTGTTCAAGTTGCTGTCATGAAATGCATTGTGAACTTTTCTAAGTTCAGGCGGCAACTGAGGATGAGCGTTAGTCGTTCAGATGCATAGGATTCTGAATTAGGAGTTCTAGGCTTGGCATAATCACTCACGCAATAAGTTCTACCAGGATTTTCATGCAGTCCAGATTACAATTATGTGTGCACCCACAATTGTGATTTGTCTCGCATGATCAGCCTAGGTTTCACCTATTCTGAGTTTTCAGCTCTTGTCAGAACATGGAATGTGTCGGGGACACTGTTAAGCTCATGAGATAGCTTAGGCCGATTAACTATCGGTCGGATTTTTACTAGCATCTCGAAAGTTCCAAATCACATTAGTGACAGGAATGCGGCTTTGAATTTTAGTGTGATTGCTGTTGCTATATGAAAGCTCAGCTAAAGGTAGATGGTCATCCAAACCATTACCAAAATCAATCACACAGGCACAAAACGTGTCTTAAAGGGTTTGAATCATTCTCTCGCTTCGACCATCCGTTTGTGGATGATAGGTTGTACCCATGTTGATACGAGTACCCAAAGCTTTCTGAAGAGATTTCCAAAATCCAGCGGTAAAACGAATATCTCGATCAGAGATGATAGAAACAGGTACTCCGTGGCGAGATACCATTTCTTTCATGTAGATTTTGACAAGTTGCTCGGTGGTATAGGATGTCTGGATATGTAGGAAGTGAGCAGACTTAGTTAAGCGGTCTATGATTACCCCAATCGCATTATTTTTGAATTGGGTCCTTGGCAAATTGGTAATGAAATCCATGGAGATTTCTTCCCATTTCTATTACGGGGTTTTTGGTTGAATGAGTAAACCAGAGGGCTTTTAGTATTAGGCTTTGACCTTTGCGCAAGTCAGACACTTGCCAACGTATGTGGTAATTTCAGGCTTCGTGTTAGGCCACCAATACAACTCTTTCAAACCATAATCCCTCTTATCAGGACCGGGGTGAATAGAATACCTAGACCTATGGCTTCATCTAGGACCAATTTCTTTACAGAACTGAAATTTGGCATCCAGAGTCTATCCCTGGAGTAGAATGCTCTGTCGGGCTTTCTGACTAAGAGAGGTGAGGTTAGATTGAATGGTCAATCTAAGGGCACGAACGCGAAGAGGTTTAACTCGATATTTCCTGCTAAATGTGTCGGCGACTACATTAGCTTTAACAAGATGGTAACAGATTTCACAATCATAATCGTTGTGTAGTTCTACCCAACGACATTGTCTCATGTTAAGCTCTTTTTAATTGAATATGTGCTGAAGACTTTTGTGGTCAATGTATATCGTACACTTTGTACCATAAAGGTAATGTCTCCAGATCTTTAGAGCAAAAACAATAGTTTCGAGTTCGAGATTGTGAGTCGAGTAATTCCTTTTATGAGGTTTCATTTGATGGGAGACATAGACGATGACTTTATCTCGTTGCATAAGCACACATCCTATGCCTTGGCAGGATGCGTTGTAGTTTACTACGAAACCATTCGTTCCTTCAGGAAAGGGACATAATTGGTGCATTACGCAACTTCTGCTTTAACCATTGAAAGGCAGACCCAACTTTAGAATCCAAGACAAACTTCTTGTCTCTTAGGGTGAGAGCAGCCAACGGTTGAGCTATCATTGAAAAGTTTTCGATAAACCTTCAATAGCAACTAGTAAGACCTAAGTATTGACGGATTTTCGATGGAGTGGATCAAGGTGTCGTCGATGAACACAATAACAAACTTGTCCAAGTATGGCTTGCACACCCAATTCATCAAGTCCATGAATACGGCCGGTGCATTTGTCAAGCCAAACGGCATCTCTAAAACTCTTAGTGACAATAAAGGTTTCTGAAAGTAGTCCTCGCAATGTCTTCTTCATGAACTCTCAACTGATGATAACCGGACCGCAGATAAATCCTTGAAGCCGCTCGAACGGGTCGCCGATCCTTAAAAGCGGGTAACGGTTCTTCACAGTCAACTTGTTCAGCTCGCGATAGTCGGTACACATGCGAAAGATCCATCTTTCTTTTTAACGAAAAGAACAGGAGAACCCCAGGGGAAGCATCTGGGTAAATCTTGCATTTCAGAAGATTTAAGGCGACAGGGAGAACGGGCTACAGGGGCAGCTCCTGGAACAAGATCAATTCGGAACTCTACTTGCCTAGCTGGCGACTGGCTTGGCAATTCTTCGGAGAATACTTTAGGAATTTCGCGGGCGATGCGAACATCCTTCAGGAACTCCTCTTTTGATTCCTTCTTGGCGACGTGTGCCAAGATGGCATGACCTCCCTTACGAAGATATCTACGAGTTCTCACACAAGATACAATATCTAGCTTGGCTTCACTCTTTTTACGTTGAACGACTAGAGTTTCACCACTTTCTAATGGGATTTTGACTTGCCTGTGATGACAAATAATTTCCGCACGGTTCTTTGACAACCAATCCATGCCGATTACGATGTCATAATTCCGCAAGTCAATGGGCCACAATTCAATGCTAAACGAATAATCGGAAAGACGCAAAGAGCAATTTTTGGGTAAACCTTGTCGGTTTCGATTAAACTACCATCTGCTAGTTCTACGGAGTACTTAGTGTCTAACGCACTTGGGGGTGATTTTAAAGGCAAAAATCAGTGGACACAAAGCTTTTCTCGGCTCCAGTATCAAACAAACAGAGGCATAATAATCGTTGAGGATGAATATACCAGTGACAGTGTTTGGGTCATGTCAGGCTTCTCCAGCATTCATCACCAAGGTTCTTCCACGGGCAGTTCCAACAGTTTTATTTTTCTTTGGACGATTGATTCTTTATGCGTCTAACAGCTCCACAACCGTAACAGGTTTTGGAAGGGCAGTCTCTGGCCATGTGGCCTTTCGCCTTGCAATTGTTACGGTACACGTTACCGTAATCCTAGGCATGGTGAAAGTTACATTTTGAACACAGTGGCAGGTTCCCTGTGTAGTCAGATTTCTTCGTTTCTTGAACAGAAACAAAGGCAATAAAAATCCTTGACTGGTTCAAGGGCTTTTTCAGGTTTCTTCTCTGGTCGTTTCTCAAAACATTTCTTGCCATGATGACTGCGCTTTCGTTTACAGTCGAATTTCTTTCTAGGAGAAGGAGAGGAAGAAGGACAAACATCCACAACAAGCTTTGAATCAGAAGTCTTCCTAGCAAAGGATGCACCTTGGCGTGTAGCCTAGTAAGTCAGACTATGTGCCAAACGAACGACGCTTTGCAGAGTGGTTCGGTCGGATGACATTACATCCACTTGAATATTGGGAGTCCTAATGCGCAAATTTTCTTGTACAATGGTATCACCATTGTAAGATAGGGATGAGCGAGTTCATGAAACGCTTAGTGTAGCTAGCAATGTTAGATCAGTTCCAACAGATCTAGCATGTGAATTCCACCATGTGAGAGCAATGTTCATGAACGTGCAAGCGGAAAATTTAGCATTGGAATGATCAGGGCAAATGCTGACGCGAAAAACAGATTTAGTCCTTATAAACCATGAATAAGGTCTATGGCACCCTCAGTACCCTTGAAGTTGATAGACTTACAGTTCATAAAGTCCTTGTAGTACATTTTCGGGCACTTGAAATGTTAGACGTAACCTTGAAAACAATTCTTGGTAATCATTTTCTCGGGTTTCCAACATTTATCGGGGGAAATCTTACCACTAGGAGAACCCTCGTGGTGTCCTCCAGCGGCACGAGCAGCTTCGTTAGAGGCTATAGCATCAGCAATGCGCTGGGTGACTAGAACCTCGATTTGTAGCGTTCAAAGGGACAGGTGGAGGTGAGGGAGCTCGATTGTTCAACGGTGAACAGCAGAATGGTCTCCTCCACAGCTAGCATACGTCTCTCAAAAGACTTCATCGTTAGCATACATGTAGTGACAGCACTGAAGACATCAGTCATGTTGGCGTGCAACGAATCTATAGTGTAGCCATCAGTAGTAGATTGATCCTCGATCGCAGAGAGTTGTGACTCGAGAGTCTGAATAGTATCATATGCCAGCAAGGAACGAGGCTCGAAAATCACACGACGAATGGCGTCATAGTGATCGGTCAAACGAAACTGAATCAAAACAAGATCAGGCAGAAGAACGGGAATGACATCTAGAATAGTGGAAGTGTGAGCAGTAACAGAGGCGAAGGACTCTCCGACCTCGTGAATGGAAGGAACAACTGGTAGTGACAGCACTGAAGACATCAGTCATGTTGGCGTGCAACGAATCTATAGTGTAGCCATCAGTAGTAGATTGATCCTCGATCGCAGAGAGTCGTGACTCGAGAGTCTGAATAGTATCATATGCCAGCAAGGAACGAGGCTCGAAAATCACACGACGAATGGCGTCATAGTGATCGGTCAAACGAAACTGAATCAAAACAAGATCAGGCAGAAGAACGGGAATGACATCTAGAATAATGGAAGTGTGAGCAGTAACAGAGGCGAAGGACTCTCCGACCTCGTGAATGGAAGGAACAACTGGTAGTGACAGCACTGAAGACATCAGTCATGTTGGCGTGCAACGAATCTATAGTGTAGCCATCAGTAGTAGATTGATCCTCGATCGCAGAGAGTCGTGACTCGAGAGTCTGAATAGTATCATATGCCAGCAAGGAACGAGGCTCGAAAATCACACGACGAATGGCGTCATAGTGATCGGTCAAACGAAACTGAATCAAAACAAGATCAGGCAGAAGAACGGGAATGACATCTAGAATAGTGGAAGTGTGAGCAGTAACAGAGGCGAAGGACTCTCCGACCTCGTGAATGGAAGGAACAACTGGTGGATTAGAAATGCATTGCCCTTTTGGGGTAGGCTCGTCAATAGGGGTTGAAGTCACGAGACGATGACGAATAACAGACCTCCTTGGTGTGAACTTAAGCCTAGGGCCTACTGGTACGAACGGTGCGACGGTGTCGGGTCAGAAGAAGAATGGTCAATTACATGGACAGACAGAATAGGCTCAGGAATGTTAGGAATGGAAACAATGGTGTCAGGAACAGACATAATGGCTATAAGAGGGAAGAATGTAGCAGGAACAGGCTCAACAGGGTCGTCATTGATCTTGTCGTCAGATGTGATATGATCCTGCATGCTCCTGGGAGAAGGTAGACGAGGTGAGTGCTCCTGAACTGGTGCGGTCTCTGGGACAGGATTCGACGGTGTATACTCCGGTGAACCAGGTACATAGTCGGATGAAGATAGTGCGTAATTGGGCCCTGGCTCAGAGTCCGGTGGTATCACGATAATCTCCTTGTTTGCCATGATGTGACGATTCCAAGTTTATAACAATAATATATAATATATATTAAGCAATTATCTTAGACAGTAAGGCATAACAGTTTGCAAGTTAGCACACATACAAGGCAATGCATGAATGCACACACACGAATGAATGATGCAGAGCTTAGTTATAGACTAGGTGCAGACCGATGCATCCTAATTCACTATAACCATGGCTCTGATACCACGTCTGTCACACCCCGAGAATGGCTGAATGTGGGCATGTGACTGATTTGGCATCATGGTCATGGTTATGAATGATTGACATCTAAGTGAATATTTAGAAAAGTCATTTGTCTTTCAAAAACATAATTCTTAAACATTTATTTAAATATATAAAACAGTGGCAGCGGAAAATAGTAGTGGAAGTACATGTTAAGTTTCAAAAGACAATGATATGAGATTTTAAATCATGACAACCCTAAGGTGTAATGTGACTAAATCTCCCAAGTGAAATGCATGAACACACGGCAAGCAGACCATGATATGAGACAAGCAGGATCTATGTAGAAAGACATTGAATTGCATCCTTAATCACCTGAGAATTCAAGAAATTTAAAAAGTCAACAGAATTGTTGGTGAGTTCACAGGTTTGATGACACATGAAAATGTTTGAACAGTGTTTGAATCAATGTTTTAAATAATGTTTGAAATGTTTGGCCGTCATGATATTATTTTGTTGACTCTGATGTTGTAAAGATCAAGCATGAACCTTGAATTCAAAACTAACTGTTTACCCACTCCTGGTGTCCAACCCCATGTACACCGAATGACCAAAATAACTAATGTACCCCTTGACTATTTCCGTGGAGTCAGGACTGGAGCGACCAAGTCGGGGCCGGGTCGTCAACCCAAATAGATCTACTCACAAGCTATCGTTTCGAATGAACTAATTGAATTCAATTAATAGTGGGACTTAGGCATATAACATGAATCAACATGAATACACAGATTGGGGTTTATGAAAAGAACATGCAATCAGTACGTCTTACAGAAATCATAATATCAGACAAAATGAAATTGAAAGGCATTTATTGAATTCTCCCCCATAATTTGAAAACAGAAAAGTAAAAAGGGGCCGTGAAACTCACTTGATATGAAGATGGTCTGACAGATATGAATTGAACAAGTAGCCTAGCAAGCGTCTACAATGTAATATTAAGACGTCTTTAGGGGCCTGGCTATATGGGTCAGTGAATACGTCACCCCATGTTCAAGGTTAAGTCTCGACTGTTATTACCCGATGAAAGAGATGGAAATCCTAGGATATTATTTATCGGCTAATAAATAATATTATAGTTGATGGAATTTATTATTTATTTGAATAAATAAATAATAATTAGATTTTCGCGTTTGAAAAATAAATATTGAATAAAATGGATTATTTTTCATTAATCATCACGAAAATATAAATATTTAATTTATTAAATATTTATAAGGTTTTGAACCTCTTTAAGTTAATAAATAAAATCTTTCATTTATTAAGGTTCGAACGTGCGTAGTATACCGCGCGTCAATACACGGTATTTGTCGCGTTTTATGAAAAGAATTTTGACACTTGAAAATATGTCCACGTGTACGAAGAAATGTTTCCAAAAATATGTGATATTATATTTTTGTAAGATATAAGTGTGGGTTTGTCCGGTAGTTAACCGGTTTCACCGGTTTGACCGATTTGACTCGCTTAATGACCTTTTAAGTTTCCTTAACACTTAGGATTTGTTATTAGACTTGTTTTAATGTGGTTCAGGGTTTTAAGTTGCCAAGTGTGCCGGTGGAAGTTTAACTTGTAAAAATTAACATTTTCGAGTTACTGAAAGTTACAGTTTTGGTCCGGTTCACTTCTAAAACATGTTTTTCCATTTTTGAACTTTAGGAAACATTTTTACATGCCAAAATAAGCATGTTTAATGTTCTGGACCAGATTCAATTCTTATTCAAAAGTAAGTTATATTTTCCGTCGAAATGTCGTATTACGGTATTCGATTGTTTCCTTTTCAAGTGTTTAACATTCTCGAATCGTTTTGTAAGTTTGAAACATAATCTTGGCAGCCCTAAATCATCCATTACAAGTCCTAAGTGGTCATTTGTTGGTCACAAGGATTTTTACTTAATTTCTTTATGAAAATGAATGATATTTTATCATAAAAAAAATCCATTTTTACATTTCTTGGTATTTTCAGGATCCAATCTTTAAATAACACTTTTTATGACTAAAAACCATCTTACAACATGTTTGGTTCCAGATTTGGAGTTAAAGTCAGGAGGTGTTTTCAAGATTGCAAAAATATATATGTTTTATGGTAACTACATTTTTATGACACACAAAATGAGTGTCATCTCTTACCACTTTTAACATAGTATATATTTCATCTAAAACTTTATTTCCAAATATAACATTTATGAATTTTTCACCAAATCAAACATACTAAATTATTTAAAACTTATGTTATGTCATGGTTTATAAACTTTGTCACCATTTATGAAACTTTAAACATAAGAGTTCATGTTATGTTCATATTTTTATAAATAAATTGGTTCAAACAATATTCTAGTTTTCCATCAAAGAACATAATGCTACTAACATACAAGTTTGCTAGTAATCATCTAACAACACAATCAAGACTTAATCATGAACATGAATTTGTGACATTATATGAATAAATCATGGAACAAGTTAAGAAAAGAAAGAGGTTTCCTCACTTAAACTTAAACCGGATCGGTAAAGGACTTGATGGGTTGTTGAATAAGCTTCCAAGTTTAGCTCCTAACCCACCCTTGATCTTGTAAAAGAAAGAAGAGGGTGCAAGAATGAAAGAATGGTCATGATTTTTGACAAGAAATCAAAAGGTTAGATAGATATTTATGAAAGAATATAAGAAAGAAATGGAAGAAAGATGATGAATCTAGAGGTTAGAGATGATTTACCTTGATCAAAGAAGGTACTAGGAACTTGATTCAAGTGTTATAATGTTGATAAAATGTGGTGATAGTGGTGGTTTATGGAGGGCCGAAGGGTAGAGAGAAAGAAAGAAAAGTGTGTGTTTGTCCTTGAAAGGGTGGATGGTGAAATGAGATGGTTAAGTGTTTATAAGAGATGGTGGCTAGGTGGACTTGGTGGTTCGGTTTTTAAGTGAACCGAAGGGGGCTCGGTTTTGGTCTCCTAACCGAGAACAAGAAGGAAGAAGAGGAGAAGGGAGATGGCTTGAACCAAGGGCTTGAACCACTTGAATGATCTTGTGTTTTTGCTTGAAAAGGAGACAAGGTGGGTGTTTGTGGGGTGCTAAAAACCGGCTCAAAGAAGGAGGGAAGGGACAAGGAGACAAGAGGGTGGCTAGGGGAACATGAATGTTGGTGGTGTAAGTGGTTAATGGTTTTACCCAAAGGATCTTAGTCTTGTTGTGTACTTGGCCAACCAACTTGTCCAATATCTTGCATACAAGTCATAGAATCTAGCTACCAAATCAATTAGCCTTGTGATCTTTGGGAAAACAAAAGCTAATGAGATGGTTGGAATTTTGGTTGAAATCAAATGAGAGATGGGGAGGTAGAAACCGGGAAAAGAGAAGAGAAGAAGAGGGGAATTGGGCTTGAGCCCGAACCGGAAAAGAGAGAAAGAAAGAATTGGGCCGGGCTCATGGGCCTGCGGGCCGGAAAAGAAAACGGGCTGGGCTGGGGGGTTGGGCCGAGAAGAATGGGCCGCGGATAAAGAAAAGAAGGGGGAAAGAAGGAGAGTTGGGCCGGTTGGCCCATTGGGCTCTATGGGTCGAACCGGGTCTCGGGTCGGGTCTGGTTGAGTCCGGGTCGATCCAACGAGTCCAACGACACTTCGTTTGAGTCAAAAGGATAAACGAGTGAAAAGTCGGTTTTTGGCTCGAGAACGGACGATTTATATATATAAATATAAATCAATAAAAAAAGAATAAATGAATAAGTGTCGCGTTTAATTTTGAATGAACGGGAATGTCACATGTCTTGATTGTTTGTCGTTTTGATTAGGCACAATGACGTACTAAAGTTTAGAAATAAAAAACTTCGCTCGACATGAGCGTTTATTGTTTGGAAATTTTGGTGACAACGTTTAATATTTGTTTTGGTGAAAAATATAATATAGTTTGGATTGAAATAGTTTTAGGAATAATACTAATTATTGTGTGAAATGGATTGTCGTTCGAATGAACGTTATGTTTGGATTACGTCGGACACAACGTAATAGTTTTGAATTTGACGTTTGAATCTAACCGAATGTTAAGATTATTTTTGTCGAGGTGAAATAATGTTTTGAATAAAACGAATGTAAACTTTTGTTTTGAACGGAATGAATTCGTCATTTGAATAAATGACTTGTTTTGAATACGTTACGTCGTAAAGGAATGTTATGTAAATATAAAATGAATATTTTATATTTTTATTATTGAAGTCCTTGCTTGAATAAACACAGAACTTTAAGTCGATTTCCACTACGGGTAAATGTTGTCGGACCTAATTGTCTATGTTCGCACGTAAGTTCACCTAATTTATATAAATTAAGCGTAATGCACATAGATAATCAGATAATTGCACGTTAATATAATATTAGAGTTAACCTGGAATATACGAGTTGTCACAATTTACTACTATCATAACCAGATCAGTTGACAAATTTATGTTCATCGGTATCTTAAACAAAATGAAAACCAGTAAATAGAACAAATACTTATTTACAGAAGAAAAGGATTGATATTGATGGTAGCTATTCCAAATAAAAAATTAACAATTTACTGCAAAGGGTTTGCAAATCCATTTAATTATTATTCCATTAATATAATTATTCATAATATATGTATAAGTTATATGTCCCTGTGAAAATTTAAAATTCAAAGATATGATATTGAATGTATAAAGTTTTTAGCTATTTTATCAAATTGACACAATTAAGGATTTTATACTTTTTAATTTGGTGTTAACCTTTCCACATAGTTTTAGTGTAACTTTTTAAAATAAACATATTGCACCAACATTTTATAAAGGATGCATATTTACATGATTTTGTATAACACAATCAGTTACAAATCTCATCCAGATTACAACCCAAAATACATAATATTACCACTTTTTAAACCGCTTTCATGTCTACTAACTCTAATTGATCTCTACAACATGCTGTTCTCTCTAATTTAGAATACTTAATTCCCCGTAGATCGACATATAAGTTAAATTTTATAATTGCTTGATTATTCTAATTTTACTCTCTCCATAAGTACATCATCTACACAATGGGTTTCAAAAGTGTTTCTGATTTACGTCCGGGAGAAAAGTCCAACCAAATTGAGAATTCGAATCATAAGAAATAGAAACATCACAAATCTCCGGAGCTTTGCTATCTATTTGTAGACGTACATGTATGTTTTCATAATATATTCCATTTCATATATATTTTGCCAAACTAATTAGTCTTTATAATTTTAGGGTGACGTCATTGAAGCAATTGTCGATGCCAACCAGGAGGCATATTTTGACTCCGTATTTACTTTACAATCCTGTTACGTAGTAAAAGACTTGCTTAGAACTATATCAGGTTCACATTACCCCAAAAATAAAAAAATTCCACACATTCTGTAGCCACCAACCTTAACATTATGAAGTATTTTTACCAGTATACAACTACGTTAACCTATAATATTTACCAAAAAGGAATTACATATGGAACTTTGGTTTCATGCATTATATATTATTTAAACGAGACTTTGGTTTCATGCATTATATGGAACTTTGGTTTCATGCATTATATATTATTTTTACCAGTATACAACTACGTTAAACTTTGGTTTCATGCTTAGTTTTCTTGATGAATACAAATAGCAGCTGCCCATTTAAATCTTTAACAATACTAAGCACATTGACTAAGAATACATGCTCTTTAGTTTATGTCAAATAAAATATACATGATATGTATCATCTTTGTCTTGTAGTCCAAAATAATACAGAGTTACGGTATATGACAAATATTTTTTTTAATATTATTTTATTAGTTAAATTATAAATGTTATTGTTTTTCTTCTATTTACTATAAACATTCCAATCTTGATTATTAGTGAACTATTTAGTTTGAGTTGGTATAATACATGTAAATTTTAATATGGCAGGAAATACCTCTAAGGTCATAACTCACAAGAAAAGCAAGTTCCAAATGAATGGAAGTTCAGAAGTTTAAACCTCTCTTGATGAAGTTATTGTCATATGTTCTAATATTCAATGGATTATCTTATTCTACATACTCTATTTAGACAAATGATATGATGTACTAGAATTTAAAGCATATTCAATAAGTTTTTGTATCAATTCTTAAGTTTCTTTTGTTTCACAATACAATTTTGTAGTTCATTTTTAAACTCAACATTACAACAATTCTATGCGTAGACAATTTTATCATAGGCTGTAACGCGTAAAAAAATACAAAATTGCTAAAATCGCGCAGCAACGCACGGGCACAAAATCTAGTTAAACTAACAACTGACAACTAGGAAAACTTAGGATGGAATCAAGAATGAGAAAGGTACCACCTACACTTAGAATCCTAATTAACGTTAACTACTTCACTCGGCTATGAAAATTCTGATAGAACCGGGATCTTGGCACACAACCTATAGAAACTCTACGAGCCCCCGAGTCACTCTCCGGATGTTACTGATAGAATACCTATAAATTGGAATACGCTCATTAGTTCGTTAGTTCACCTTCTGGTCCTTCCTAACTGACAACTCTAACACTCAAACAAATGGTTCACCTTCCGGTCCTTCCCAATTCAACTATCCTAACCACCCTCGAAACAATCTAAGGCACCTTAAGATAGCCGGAGCTACCACTAATTACTACAATTGACACGGAATAACAAGAAAGCTATATACCGTAAGGAATTTATCTCCCGAGACAATTTTACCTAAGATCAATTAACCAACCCGATTACCCCTTCCCGAATTGTCTAAAGATAGCAGAACATTAAAGTCACAATAATGACAATCAGTTAATTCTATGATCACTACACCTAGCAATACATAACCAATAGCAAGCGTAAGACCTACTATTAAAACACCTAGCTCAAACATAAAGACATTCGCAAGGTAAATATGAATTGACCAACAATCAAGATCATCATTTTAACATGCATACATATTAAATTGCATAAATTAGTGGGATTTAAAGAGTAATCAATCCATCAAGATAATTATCATAAACCGAATGAAGCAATTACCATTAAAAAGTCGTCTTTAAGTCTGCGTGGTACTAATTATCTAGCCGAATATCATCATTACAGTAAAAACAGTCATAAAGTCTGAATCTTTAGTAACAATCATGGTCTAAGTAATTAGATAACTAGAACTCAAAGGATAAAATAGCCCTGTTCTCTGCTCCAAAATTCGTCCAAAACCGCCCCTTAGCCGGCTGGAAGTCAGAACTCCCACCTTGGAACCTTAATGTCGAATTTATTACAAAATTTTAGGGTTCGCGGTTTTTAACCCTCCAAGCTTATCGCTTGGAGGTCCTAGATCTGCAAGCGATATGTGCGCCCCCACAAGCCGACAAATTAGTCGGGCGTTGACCCGGTTCACCGCCTTTGACCTTCTTCTCTCTGGCGTATTGCTTGGGGTTTCTTTATCTCTAGGCGATACACATGATGCTCTCTTTTCAGCATTTCAACTCTATTTTCTTCTCCAACTTCTTCCTTACTTCTTTTTCCTTAGGATTTGTACCATTACCTAGAGATATGACTCACAAAACTAATTAGGACTTAATTACAAAGTAAATAAAACCTAAGGAAAATGACTCAAAACTGGCTAAAATATTATACCAAATACACGAGAAAACTGGATGTGTTTGGCACACATCAAACAGCTTCACACTTACTCTTTTTTCGTCCTTGAGAAATACCGCAATGAATCATAACCAGGGAATCAAATTCTAACACCTCAACTTATTCAAATTTTAATTTCAATTTAATTAAACACATAGCCTAGCTCAATTATAGGTATTTCCATCCAATTAAACCTAAATGGATCCCACACAAAGACGTCACAAATCAACCTAATCCCATCTCAAAGATTCAAGGCACGGGTTTAAACCATTTTAGATTTTGCCATCCTAATATTTAAATATATATAGATCTAAAAAATAGTGAAAAGCAATGGATGAATGGATGATATTTTTTATTAGGAATTAAAATAATTTGAACTTCACCTAGTGGTGCAGCCTACTAGATACCATCCAAAGGTTAGCACATATGGTACTTAGTTCATTTTATCCATGAATGCACAAACAACCTAACCTAGAGGTGACAGACCTTTAAGTCACCATCCCAAAGGCTAACACCTAGGCTAAACTATCGATCATATATAATTAGCTCATGTGGGATGAAATGCGGGGCGCCACCATTTCTCGGATTTACTTTCGTAAAAAAGATCATGGTGTGCCAAAATATAATTGAGATATAAACATATGAAAATCTTAAGGTCCTATCCTCCCATTTTTGACAGTTTCAGAATCATCGATCTACTTAAGGCGGAAACCCACTAAAGCATCCTGATTTCATCAATTAAGCTCACTTTATACTTCAGAAAATTGACAAATAAGGGTCTTTAAGCTTTTAAAACCGGTTGGGCCTACCAATAAATCGAAACTAGCTATAACAACCACTTACAATTATCAATTTATTCAATATTTAGCAATTAAGCACTATTATTTAGAAAACCGATCCCTGATTGTACTATCATTTCCCATTGAATGCAGAATTAATCAAGAACACTTTTTAAAATTTTCAAATTTTTTTCTTTTGAATTTTTTTAAATAAGAGACACAAAAAATAAAGACAAAATAGACTAAAAGACACAAGACTTCCAAACAAGACACTTAAACATCACACAGTCCCCAATGTGAGATGGAAATAAAATAAAAATAAACACACTAAAAATATAATAAAACGAAATGCAAAAGAAAATAAAAAAAAAATACGATGAATAGGAACAAACTCTCCTGAATTTGACATGGATAAATGAAGGCGAGTTGTGATCCTTGGTCCTCAGATTTATTCTTCAATTGTTACATTGGAACCTGTTCAAATAAACAAAACAAAACCTAACACGACTCGACAAAAACTATTAATTAATAAAAGAAAATAAACATCATGAAATAAAAATAAAACAATGATACGGGTGCAAACCTAGAATCCGAGATGCAGAGTAAGTGAATTACAAAAGGTTAGGAACAAAAAAGGGGAAGAACAATAATTTTTTTTTCCAATCAAGTTAGGAGTATTGCCTAAATCACCAGGTTAACCAGGCGATACGTCTGAAACATCAAGTCAACCGACTGCCAACCTCCTCTCTAAACGTATCGCTTCAACAAATGCTTAACCCAAGCGATACGCTTGGATTGGATTTTCCAGGTACGAAACCCGAATTTCCCATACTTGCCAATTTTCCAACTTTTCCATCTTACCTCAACTTTCACCAATTTTGTGTTCAACCTACTCAATTGAAATAATACATACCTGGAACTTTCTCAATGCATGACTTCACCTCCTAACCATCTCGATTTCCCTGCAAACACGAAAAACACAAAAAACAAAAATAACGAAAATGCAAAATAAAGAAAATCAAACTATACAAGCCCAGGCATTTCAACCAATCAAACCTCTAAACTACCTCCGATTTCATAATCCGGAGGTTTCTCTTTCACACATTTCACAATCAAACTAGGACTAATTGCCCGATTTCTCAATTTGCACCCCATAGCTAAATTACCAGCTACCCAATCAGCAAAACTCATCAATTTCAACCACTCTTTAACTTTCTAATGTTTGTATATTACCCGAGTTAAACCTAATTTTCACTATATAAATCGGTTTCGGGTCATGGACACAATTAACCACCTCTAGCATCCCCTCACTTGGACTAGAAATCGGATTATGTTAGAGCATAATCCGTATGCGTCAGTGTGGCTCATGTGTTGTATTGTATCTAGAATAGAGTTCATTCCGAGTTTAGAGGCTGGCGAACCATTCAACTAACCAATGGTTCGGAGCCAGCGAACCAATGGTTCGCTGAATGGTTCGTTGGACAGAATGTCGAACACTATAAATAGTGTTCACTTGTGTTACACTTAGAACTCTCATTCATCATTTATGTGTGTGCGTTTCTGTGTGTGTATTCTCTCTAAAACATATAAATACAATTCATCTTGTATTTACCTCTTTGATCTCGTATCAATTTCATAATCACTAGATTAGCAATCGATCCATCGCTCCATGTATTTACAAGTGGTATTTGAGCTTTCTGGTTCCATTTGCTGATCAAGTTGTAGTGATTTTTTAGTTTTCTAGAGAGTGAAAGTGGGTGCATTTTATCACATTTCCAAAATTCGAGTGTTTCTGATCTCAAATCTGATTCCTGAATGTTCGTAATGTGTTTTTGTTGAGTTCTGCTGCAAATTTAAGTCTAAAATCATCAAAATTTGGCAAAACCGGTCGAATAGTAGTTGGTTCGCCGGTTAAATTCACTGGTTCGACGGATGATACTATTGGTTTGCTAGGCAAACTTCATAATGGTTCGCTAGTTAATCTTCATAGATTGGTTCGCTGTCCATTGGTCCGTTATTGGTTCGCTAGGCAATCTTCAACAATGGTTCGCGATGGTTATCCTTCCTAACCATTGGTTCGCTCGGAAAAAATCATCACTGGTTCGCTGAGACTAGTGGTTCGCTATTGACTTTTCTAGTCCGGTTGACTTCATTGGTTCAGTGAAGCTTCATGGTTTACTGAAAACATTGGTTTGGAGAGTTTATTTGGTTAGCTGGATTTTGTTGGTTCGCTAAAAGTTGTGTTGGTTAGTTGAGATTTTTGGTTTGCTGGTCAGAAAAAGTGTGTTTCACTTAAACTGACGTATATTGAGTTCCGTTAAGAGTTACGAGAGCTAATACCAGCCAAAACGACTGTCTTGACGAAATATACACTTTTATTTGCCTTACAACTAGTACCCTCCGGTTTGACCCTCAAATTCCACTTCTAAGACCTCCGTTTTTGAGTTTGAAGTTTTTGCTAACGATATCGCAATTTCAAAATGAGTGATTATCAAGCGTCTTTTGCAATGCAAAACACGATGTAAGCTCTTATTAACTATGATAATGAAATAGGAACAAGTGAGAAAGTTCCTAAGTTGCTCAAATTGGAAGATTATCATAGTTGGGTGAAACGATTCGAAGCATACGTCGGTACTAATGATATCAATCTTTAGTTATCCTTTAATGATCAATATGAATATCCAACTGGTCCAAATGGAAGGCCAATTTTGCAAAGAAATCTATCAGTTGAGCAAAAGAAGGCATATCAAGTAGAACAAATACTACTACAAAAAACAGCTTTCTTAACGCGCAACGCGTCAAGAAAGGTTGCGCGTAAAAGCTGCCAGATGATGCACATTTGCACGTCAAGGAAGGCCATGTCAAGAAGCTTCTTGACGCGCAAAATGAACGTCATCCTGATAATGACGCGTGAACGATGGCACCCAAAATAGCTGTTGATACCTGAAATGTGCGTCGTGTGAAGTATCGAACGAAGACCAAGTTCAAGCCAATATAGGGTTGGCCGAACCTGGTCCGAACCTGAAGTTCGGACCGGCCGAACCTGGGGTTCGGTGGGAGTTCGGCCGATCGGGTATATATAGTTGTTTGGTCTTTGTATTTTGGGAGTTCTGAGCGTGCGAGATTACTGTTAAGTGTGTGTTTCTGAGTGTGTTTCTCTGTGTCAATTCTCTGTGATTTACTGATTGTAATTGTTCTCGTTTGATCAATAAAACAATCGGTTATTTACGTTTCGATGTCCAATTAGCTAGATCGAGTAGACGATCCGATGCTCACGCATTTTCAATTGGTATCCGAGCAAATCCAGGTTGCTCTATTGCGTTTGCTTTGATTGTACTCATTTTCTTGATAAAACCGAGTTGTTCTCATTCAAAAACGGGTAAATCTTTGAGCTTTTCAAGTAATATTCATTACTAAAACATTTCTATTGGTCTTACCTGAGTTTCTGTCAAAAATCTCGTCCAAATTCTCTCAAAATCGCGAAAATTATGTCGAGAGTGCTTACATTCGTTCGAGGTTCGGAGTAACTGAAAAATAACCGCTCCGAACTTCCAGTTCGGAGGGAGTTCGGAGGTCGTTCGGACGAAGATCGGCCTTTCTTGTTTCGGTGAGAGTTCGGTGTAGGATCGGAGTACGCTCGGCATAACCGCTCCGAACACCAGGTTCGGAGTACGTTCGGAGCTCGTTCGGTGAAGGCTCGGAGGTGGTTAGGTGAGAGTTCGGAGCTAGTAGTTGATTCGGACAAGGTTCGGACCAAGTTCGGAGTAGGTTCGGACGGCAGACTAGGTTCGGAGCAAGTTCGGAGGACAGAATTTTTCAAATTTCCAACGATGTCGGAATTTCAAGCGTTTGCCGCAATGCAGAGTGCAATGCAAACTATGCTCAATTTTGACAATGAAATTGGAACAAGTCAGAAAGTTCCCAAATTGTTAAAGCTTGAAGATTATCAAAATTGGAAGAAACGGTTTTCTGCTTATATTAGCACGAATGACATTGATTTAAGGATTCCAATTCGAAAGTTGTATGAACGACCAATGGAAGATGGAGATCTTAAAGAAATTCAAGACTTCGATGGTGATGAAAGAAAAAGTTATGAGCTTGAAAAGAAAGTTTATGGTTATCTTACTATGGCTTTACCTACTGAATTGCTTCATCAATTTAGCACTTGCAAGAAATCTAAGCAATTGTGGGATGCCTTATCCGCAAGATGTGAAGGAAATGCTGATTATAAGAAGAGTCGAAAGAAAGTTTTGAACAAAGAATTTGATAATTTTCAGAATTATGACAATGAAAACATTACTGCTCTAGTTTCAAGATTTTCACATTTGATTAGTGAATTGAAGGTTGTTGGAATTGAAAAATCTGATGCGGATTTAAATGAAAAGATCATGGAAGCTTTACCTGAAAAGTGGGAAAATTATGTTTTGCTACTCACTCATGACAAGGATTATCCTGCTTTAACATTTCACGAGCTTACTGGAAAACTTCATGCCCGGGAAATGGAAATGTTAAACAACAAAAAGTCAAGTGTTACTTTACAGAATCCGGAATTGTATCATGGTGAAAATTCAGCAAGCATGAATGCTAAAGCTAAACCAAATTTAAGTTCTGCACCAAGTGTTGCTTTTCTAGCTGGAGCTTCAGGAAATTCTGATAATAATTCTTCAAGAGGTTGCAATTTCACAATTCCGAATATTTCAAATCAAAGTGCTTTCTCGGCTGAATCAACGGAGGATTGTGCCAAAATGATTTCTGCATTGATTTCATCATCTTTTGGTCTGATTCTAAAAAATGTTGCTGATGCAAAATTAACCAGTGAGGATCTTGATGAACTTGATGATGATCAATTGACTGAATTGGATGTCTCTTGGCAATATGCTATGTTATGTCAACGGTCAAAGAGGTTTTTCAAGAAACATGGAAGACGTATTTCTGGTGACAAATTGGGATTTGACAAGTCAAAACTAAAGTGCTTTAAATGTCAACAACTTGGACATTTTGCCAAAGACTGTCAACAGAAATCTGATATTCCACAATCATCCAAACCTGGTTTTACTCAACCATCTACCAGTAATACAAATAAGACAACAGCATTGACAGTTCAAAAGGATGGTTCTATTGATTGGGGTAAACATTTTGGATATGATTCATCAGCTTTAATAGTTACTCATGATTTACAAGAAGATTATTGTTCAGACACTAGTTCAGAGTCTAGTTCAAATGCTAGTTCAATTCCAAGTTCTTATGAATCTGCTGAAAACTTGGAGAGTTTGATGAAGGAAAATGCTTTGTTGATGAATAAAGTTCAACAATTGACTGAAGAATTTGAGGTGATTAAATCTGAATTGAAGATTTCTAAAGAACGTGAAAAGGGTTTGGTTTTGAAGAATGAGGATTTGACTACTGAAATCAAAATGTTGAATGAAGTTTTAGAAGTATTGAAGCAAGATAAGAAGAATGCTGAAACTTCGAAAGCTGAAATTTGTGAAGAAAAGGGTGAGTTAGTCAAAGAAGTGAAGAAATGGAAGGAAGAGGCAGAAGATGCTGCAAATGATTTTCAGAATTTATTTGATAAATCCAAGATTAAGCTTGATTTGCTTACTAAGCGTGTTGAAGAATCTGATGCTAAAATCAAAGCATATCAAGTTGATATGGAAAAGTTGTTGGATGACAAGCGTGAGTTGGTTAGGGTTAACAAGGTTCAAACTGCAAATCTGGAAATTCAAAAGAGAAATGAGGATAAACTGAAGAAGGAGCTACATTAAGGACTTGACAATCTTCGTTTGCAAAAGTTTGAAACTCATAAAGTTGCCAAGCGCTTGATTGCAAAAGAAAAGGAATTTGCAGAAGCTCAACAACAAATTTCTGATCTCAAAATTCAAGTTCTTGATGCTAAAAGATTGCTCAACAATGTTTCTAATTCTCAGGTTTTCACAAGCTTCTTAGCAAATGATGCAAATTTTGAAAGGATGTTTGATAAAACTGCATCACCCCCTGCTCATATCAAGGAAGCTGCCAAACAAGTGAAGGAACAGGTTGATGATTTTGATTATTCAAAGATATCATCTTCTACTTCAGAAGAAGTCAAGGTTGTAAAGAAAAATAAAAACAAGAAAAACAAGAAAAAGGTCTTGAAATATGAGATTCCTCCAGCACCAAAGTTTGTTTCGGGTTCATCTTCTGCTGATAATGAGAAATCGGCTACATCAAGTGACAAGATTCAATCTCAACCTAAAATTGATGAGACAATTTTTTATGAACAAAAGAAAATTCCTGATGTCAAAGCCGAATTCACAAGATTAGCAAAGAATGGACATTCTATATCGGAGGTGAAAGGATCTGGGAAGAGTGGTGGTCTGGGTTTTCAAGAGAAGAAGGTTATCGATGTGGCGATTCCTGCATCTGAATCACCAAATCTCAAGAAGCTTAAGATGAAGCAAGTGAAGCAGGAGGTTTTCAAAGCTGAAAAAGTTCAACCTGAGAGATTCTACAAACTCAAGAATTTCCTCTTCATTGCGTGGATGCTCGGAAGATTTCAGAAGTTTTTGTGAAGGATAACATTTCTTCTGCAAGTTCTAAATCTCGAAGCCCAACTTCTAAATGGGTGCATGATCATCGTCATCAGGTATATGATTCTCATTCTGATCATGCTAGAGATATTCATGTGTGTTCTTCGCAGGTATATCTTAAGTGGGACAAATCGACACGTTTATGTTATGTTTGCCGCCAAAGAGGGCACATGGCAAAAGATTGTCCACTTCATGCTGAATCAAATTCAAGGTTTCACAAGAAACCAGTTTTTGGTAAATACCTGCCCAACCTAAGTTCTTCAATGAACAAGGCAGAGTTTTTGATGAATTTGAACCTACATTCTTTCAAAAACAAAAACGTTTTATTCCAAAGTTTTCAAAGGGTCAAAATGTAGGTTCATCATCACAGTCACCTGTGACTGTTTCATCGAAAACTGAATTACCAAAACAACAGGAATGGAAACCTAAGGTGGTTTCAAAGCAAAATCAGGACACTGGTCGACCAGAAGCGATTCGCTTCGGGTCATTTGTGAATTAATCAGGTTGTCCAGTGTGCAGGTACTTCTAGAAGACCTATCGATGATAGTAAAGTTGTTGATGGAGGAGTATTCTGCTTAATTTAAATTTAATGACCAATTTTTCTCATATGCAAATTTTCTGAATTCTAAATCTGAAAAATATCCGTGTTGATTGATCACTTTTCTTTGTTTACAAGTTTTTCTCAAAAAAGCCAAAAAAAAAAAAATAAAAAAATAGAGTTTTGTTTTTGTGTAAAATGAAAAATCCAAAAATAGAGTTTTTCATTTTAAGGGGGAGAATTGTAAGTAAGGGGGAGTAATTGAGAAAATGCATGGCATGGAAAGAAGGTGAATACATGCAATATATATATAAGGAAGGAAGGTGAATACATGCACAATATAAAAATTGTGAGAAATTGATCATTGGGAAATGATGGTACATTGACATACGTATCTGACTCATGGATAAAGTAGATGAAAGGGCCATAAGATCATTGTTTGATGTGCTTGGTAGGCTCGACAAATCAGAAAGTATTCAGATGTGATATACACTAAATAATAATGCTTGATCACGTGGACAACATCTTGAAGCGTAGTTCATGACACAAAAGGAAAAATAAGTGTGACAATAGTAATGAGAAGTCACTGTGTATACATGTGTTCATTTTGCAAAGATTTCAACTTGTTTGATTTTCTTTATTTTGTCAAACGATCGGACTTTCTCTGCGTGTCGAAAGACCGACCTGATTGTTGTTCGTTTGACGTTCTGCTTTATTTTCTTTGGTGTTTCGTATAACTCATCGGACTTTCTCTGCGTGTACGGGAGTACCGACCTGATTGTTGTTGAGTTATACAATTTCAACTTGTTTTATTTTCTTTATTTTGTTAAATCCGAGGCCTTATCTGCGTATCGAAAGATCGACCTTAAGGTAGACGATTTAACGTTCTTATTTCTTTTTGCATGGAACACAGTTGACTGTATCATGAAAAATATTATGCAATGTGAAAGTTCACAAATGCAATCACACAAAAGAAAAAGAAAGAAAAACAGAAAATGTCTGAATATGTCTGATAGTGTGGGGTACACTGGTCAAAGCAAATCTAATCAATACCTTAACATATTCAGATGTTATGAGTATGATTCTGTCTGAGCTTAAGATGGACAAATTATACCGGCAATCGACATGACTTGTGTGCTTCAATTAATTGAAATTGAAGTGTAGTTCAGTGCGTTATGATCAATATGATCCCATATAGTGATCTTTCTCATACCAAAAATAGTGTCTGATTCTGTATTGCAATTTCATTTCATATCAAGAAAAGTACAAAAAGATTTTAGGTGTGTTTTAATATAAATTTTCAAAAAGCCAAAAAGATTTTGTTTCTGCTTTATTTTCGATCTGATCAACACGTGATATAAAATCAATTTTCAAAATCATATCTTGGAGTCTCGAAGAGACGTTTTGCGCCAAGATTATTTAAGTGTTAATGCAGGATGCTGTCGTGCAAGCTATCACAACTTCAAGTCTTCTGAAGCTGTTGATAAAGACCAGAGATATACTAGATATCATCAAGTATTCAAGATCAAGCTACGATTGAGTTGAGGAGGAGTTTGTTCGAAGAGTCATTTCATTGGATAAACGGATTCTATACTTGAGGGGGAGCTTGATTGAAGATACATATTTGATGATGTTGAGAAGAAAAGAGAAGAGATACTGCACACGACGAGGGGGAGTTTGTTGATACCTGAAATGTGCGTCGTGTGAAGTATCGAACGAAGACCAAGTTCAAGCCAATATAGGGTTGGCCGAACCTGGTCCGAACCTGAAGTTCGGACCGGCCGAACCTGGGGTTCGGTGGGAGTTCAGCCGATCGGGTATATATAGTTGTTTGGTCTTTGTATTTTGGGAGTTCTGAGCGTGCGAGATTACTGTTAAGTGTGTGTTTCTGAGTGTGTTTCTCTGTGTCAATTCTCTGTGATTTACTGATTGTAATTGTTCTCGTTTGATCAATAAAACAATCGGTTATTTACGTTTCGATGTCCGATTAGCTAGATCGAGTAGACGATCCGATTCTCTGTGATACCACTTGAAAATGCGTGAGCATCGGATCGTCTACTCGATCTAGCTAATCGGACATCGAAACGTAAATAACCGATTGTTTTATTGATCAAACGAGAACAATTACAATCAGTAAATCACAGAGAATTGACACAGAGAAACACACTTAGAAACACACACTTAACAGTAATCTCGCACGCTCAGAACTCCCAAAATACAAAGACCAAACAACTATATATACCCGATCGGCCGAACTCCCACCGAACCCCAGGTTCGGCCGGTCCGAACTTCAAGTTCGGACCAGGTTCGGCCAACCCTATATTGGCTTGAACTTGGTCTTCGTTCGATACTTCACACGACACACATTTCAGGTATCAACAATAGCATATCATATATATGTGTCATAAAATGAGCATCATGGAATCCCCCGTCATAAAGGGAGATGACACGCATTTTTGCGTGTCATGGAATTATAAAAAAAATTCAAAAAAATATTATTTTTTTTGTAGAATCACACTTTTTTACATTAAATGATAATTAACCTAAAAATGACAAATAAAATACATATGTATCAAAACAATGCATTTCATATATAGCAAAACAATTTATTTCATACATACTACCAAATTAGCAGGAACTAAACATATGTAAATAAAAATAACTAAAAAACTAAAAAACCTAATAAATACTTAAAACATAAAGCAAATGCACCCTGTTCCCAACAAATACATGAGTCCCATCTGGTTTACAAGTGATATTAATATTCTCCCCACTAAGTTCTGCATGCTGTGAACATTTTCCACCTGTAATGTTAACACTTAAGCCTTACTTTCAATTAATGATTTGGTATTTGAAAATCAAGTGTTACTTACTGCAAACATCCCATAGTCGAACAGTTTTGTCACCAGATGCACCACAACCAAATCTGCATATTTAGGACCCCAACACAATTAATTAACACTATCACTATGCCCCTTTAGCTCAAGATCTTTAACTTTGCTCTACAAACAAATTATGCATTCAACATTCAATATACAACATGTAGATGGATTATAATAAAGCTACAATGTAAAAAAATTAATTTTCTCAGGACGCCATCAGTATACCCCTTTAGCTCAAGATCCTTAACCTTGCTCTACTCTAAATCCACCTAGTGCACACAGCATGGGACTTGAACCCGCAATACATTTGATTGGATAAATGCCTAATGTCCACTAGGTCAGGAGGCAATCGGCTCTCAAAATTCCAATTAAGTATGATCCCTCATACAAACTCTGAAAGTGAAGACTAAAGGTGTAAAGGAGTCAAGCTAGCTCATTAGCTAGTCAGGATCAGCTTGCTAAAAGCTCTAAATGAGCTCGATCCCAAACTTGCAGCACCTGTCAAATAAATATCATTTGGATCCCAGCAAGAAACCCATCACTGGCATAAATTCCAGCGGAAATGGTGTCACGCAGTCCCTTACCACCCTTATACATTTATAAAAACAATTCAGAATACTACATAACATAAACTTAATCTACAATATGGAGTTCATCTCCATGAATCCTACACTACATCTGAACTAATTGTGCTTCATTAGATATTATATGTAACAAATCAGTCTATTTAAGAATAAATTGAGTTATGGAAGTTAAAAAATGCAAAAACTTTGCTCACGCATCAAACATATTGAATGTAACAAATAAATTATAAAAGTCTTCCCAAAAATACCTCTGTTCCTTGGTTTAGTAAGGCACCACCCAAGTACTTATAGTGCAGTCTGCAGTGCTTCTTTCCTAGTCCAATCTACACCTTGCTATTCTGCTTTTTTCTTCTACCTACAATAGCAAATTTTCACATACATTTGAATGTTCAAAAAAATTTATGTTTTATAAACTAATTCCCCAATCAGTTAACATTATGGGTAGATTATATTTTGGGGAAACCAAACTCACCCTCCACTTTATACTTTTTGAAATGATAACTGCATTGATTATAACAACCGCTTACCTAGTTTCAAATCAGCTAGTTACCTTTAGATATCAGCTGCATGATCACAACCTCATGTGCAAGTCTGTAATCGTGTTTGATTGTTTTGTATCGCCTAGAGCAGATCTCGAGACCTGCTGATATCCATCAGCAACATGGCTGGCCCTAACCACCTTGTGGCCACTGCTGTATAACACCTTATAAAAGTCGAGCCACTAATGTTGTCTCAGGTCTGGTAGTTCGCTGCGGTTGGTTCATCACACACTAACAACCGCTATTTGATGTCGTTTAACATGATCTAGCCACCCAGTACCTTGTTAGCTCATGTGTACCACTGTTGTGAACCAAAACCACAAAACCGCCACTGTTTTGCAACTATTGTGGGTTATTGTGCACCTAGTTTTTGTTGCATGTAATACATGCAACGGAAAACAAATCAAAATATCAAACTCTATAAATAGTAAATCAATTAAATTATTTCTTGGTTTGATGTTACCTGGTAGACAAATGGGATCAATAATAAGTATAATTACAAAACTATATATTACCTCGCCAAGTCGACTTTGTAATCCAAGAGCCAACACCTTGCAACTTGCATCCTTGATTCCACAATACATGTGCCACTTGAGTAATCTTTATGAACCTATGAATAGAAAAAAGTAATTAAGTCAACTCGATAAAAGGAAAAACAATGTTATACGGCTGTTACCTGTAAATTCGAATGAAAGCTTTATTTAACATGACTAGCTAACTTCACTAATATGGTGGACCACAACTACATCAAAAGTCAATTATACCTTAAATAGTTGAAAGCCAAAATCAAAACCTAGTTTAATCTGAATTGCATAAAAGTCATACATAGTACCTTCAAGTTGTTCCATTTAACCACAATAGTTACTACTTCAGCAAGTTGCCACTCAAATGGAAGATGTAATTAATATTATGCTCGGATGCCTGATTAAAGTTCAATCTATGTGTTCTGTTTTTTGGTACCACATTGTTGATGACGCATGTATATGACAACTTTTACACGAGGTATTAATAAGATTCAATATTTTAATATATCTGTAAAAATTGTTTTAAGCATTAGAGAAAAACCTGTAGCTGAGTATTAAACAACTAAAAGAATATTCAACCACATTTTTATAGCAATTACCATATGACAAAACATATGTATGTAAGGTTAAAATCTTATTCATACTCATTATATCTTTTCATGCATTGCAACATAAAAGACAAGTTTATTATAAGAGACTACCATACCGGTAAGTGTCAAATTTCTCAACTCCAAGATTTTCATCCTAGAGAAAATTATAACTCTATTTGGTAACTATATCCGGATGTAAAAAGCATTTTGCAAACAACATGTGAATCACAATTAAGAGCAGGGGCAGGGGAAAGATGTGAAAAAGGATATTATTTTGTTTGATTAACTGTAGAAACATGTACCATGCTATCGACCCATTCTAGTTCCTTCCATGCATCAACAACCCATCATAATGGAAGATGCTCATTTGACATTCAGATTTGAAATAATAAGGTATGTCAGGAATGGAGGGAGAATAATGAAGCAATTGAATCTTGAAGAGAAGCAAACATACCCCAAAGGCCTACATTGAATTATGTAAAGTGAACACAACTAAGACATGACCTTGAACAACATATCCAAATCCCATTAGTAAATGATTCATGTACAAAAGAGTAATTAAAGGTTTCATTTGGATATTCCTAAACTTTGATCATGACCCACTTATCAAACAATTCAATCAAGAATCAAAACTTAAGTAAGAATGCACCTTGTCATAATTTACTCAAAATCCTATTAACCCATGATTTCCCTTGTAACATAAAAGCATGTATACATTCCTCTAAAGTCTACACATTCCAAATTTATGCCTTACCTGACTATGTTAGATTTTATTGAACTAAAATTAACAAACTTAACTAATTAAAGTAACAACTGACAACTAGGAAAAATTAGGATCGAATCAAGAATGACAAAGGTACCATCTAGACATAGAATCCAATTAACGTTAACTACTTCACTCGGCTATGACAATTCTAAAGGAACTGGGAGCTTGGCACACAACCTATAGAAATTCTACGAGCCCCCGAGTCACCTTCCGGATGTTACTGATAGAATACTTATAAATTCGAATACGCTCACTAGTTCGTTAGTTCACCTTCCGGGTCTTCCTAACTGACAACTCTAACGCTCGAACAAATGGTTCACCTTCCAGTCCTTCCCAATTCAACTATCCTAACCACCCTCGAAACATTCTAAGGTACCTTGAGATAGCAAGAGCTACCACTAATTACTAAAATTGACACGAAATAATAAGAAAGCTATATACCCTAAGGAGTTTCTCTCCCGAGACAATCTTACCTAAGACCAATTAACCAACTCGATTACCTGATACCTTTATCACCTCTCGAATTGTCTAAAGATAGCAGAACTGTAAGGATCAAAATTGATTCCTCACTTGATATCTAATCCAATCAAGACCGTGCGGAATCTGGTTTGATTGGTGATTCAAGAAACGATGAATAATAATAAAAACAAACAATTAAAACAATTAGAATAACACAAACCGATTAAGTAGTGAATAATAAGTTCCTTATATAGGGGATGACCAACTTGATAAACAAGTCACCTCCCAACCTACAAAATCTCGGCCCATGCCTATCAAAACCGTATGGACCCATTACGCCCACAAAACCCACACATGTTAGCCCAATTATAATTACTTACAAGCCCAAAATACATCTAGTTCAAAAGCCTTATTTTCTAGGTATCTACAATCTTCCCCTAGGCTTTATCATTAGCTGTCTTCTACATTCTGAATTTTCTTGGCATCTGCACTGATGCAAGATCAAACCATAGCTTCTCCTTAACAATCATTGCAACTCCTCTTGTATACACCTTGGCATATTCCTCATTTTCAGGAGTGCACTCAATCTGACTTCTACTCAGCACCATAATAATTCTTTCTTAAAATCTTAGCAGATCATGAACTTTCGATGATTTTGGCTTCACCAGTATACTCGCTATATGCCCATGTTTGAAAATCATGCAAGCAGCCTTCAGGATGTCTAAGTTGAAGTGGGATAGTATTACTCTTCTCTGTCGGAGGATATAAGAAATTTGAAAACTTCTTCTTTGAGTTCTTCTCGTACAACTCCCTGTACCTCTTTATATCATAATTTTGTGAGGAAAGTCAATCAAAATTTTTGAACTTGCTCAGCACAACATTCTTTAATTTCTTGTAGAAATGCATAGCATAATCATTCCTTGACGGGTTGAAGAAAGGTGCATGATATAACTTGGTCAAATCCACCATCGTCTAAGAATAGAATTGTGTCCAGCATTTGTAGTATTCCTAGATCTTCTCTATCATCCTTCTTCGACTTGGGCTTACTTGTACCACCTTTACCAGCAGAGCTAAGCTGTCTGATCAACTTGTGTAATTCTCTAAACTGCACTAAGAATTCTTTATTGATCTTCTTTTGATTTTCCAGCTATGTGTTTTGCACCTTTTGAATATCAAGCAATCGAACAATCACTTCATTCTGGGCTTTGAGCTCAGCTATCTCTGATTTTAACTCTCTTTTCAAGTCTATATTTAGCTGTCTCTACCACTTTCTCTTTATCTTGGGCTGTGGGTTATGCGGAGGAGGATGATAGACCGGCTTCAGAACTAGATGAGTGAGGCACTCTTGGGTCTAATAATCTCCTTCTTGGGTCATTTAAGGCCTCAGTAAGGTGTTGTGTAGCAACCTTGATTTGTCCAGTCATATCTTTTGTAACAGAAGTACTGAGGGGAGGATCCTCTATAGCTTTCCGTTTTCTCGTTAGTGGTTCTTCAGAAATCTCAGTCTCTTCATCTTCTACTTCAATATCATCAAGATATGTGCCATAGTCGATGTTAGCATCATGATCATCAAACTGTAGAGCTTTTATCTGTATATCCTCTAGGTCAAATTCATCCGCCCACTCATCACTATTAGACAGTTCAGTGACAGGCTTCTCTGAAGCAGACAGATTGTGTTCTTCCTCAATCACAACATTAATCTGAGGCGGGACCTCTTCTCTGGAAATCTCAGCAAACTCCCCAAACTTGTTTCCAAAGGGAACCTTATTGGACAACTTCTTCGTGGCATTGATGATTGGGAAAATATCAATTCCCATAGGCTTTGTATCATGAGTGTCACCAGACTTTCTCAGATTTGGATATCTGGTATCCAATGCCAGCTGTATAAATCTTGGAACAGCAAAAAATTTCTTGTCCCTCTTCACAACAGCCTTGATATCTTAAAATATCATTCTAGACCAGTTAAACATTAAGCCTTTGACAAGTGACACCATTGAATGGGTGTGCACCTGATTTAGTTGATCAGTAGAACTCTTCTTCGCAATGACACACTTTTGCAAATAGTGTGCCAGCATCCTCCAGTAAGGAGGGGTAAGTGCTTTCATGGTTGGTGGAGACTCAGTGTAATACCCCATTTCCCTCAAACACAGGGTCATAGTCTCTTTATCTAGTAAAATAGGATCTGATGCACCATCTTTTAATCTCAGAGCCTGTTGGAAGTTTTCTTCAGTTAGCCTCACACTTGTGTTGTGGATCTCTACTAGAATCTACTTTTCATCATATGTAACAATGGCTGTCTTCCAGAATTCTTGCTGCATCCTCTTATAAATGACTGGATTAGCACTCAAAGGATAATGTAAAGAACACTTCTTTAAGCCTTCTATCACTTATTTGTTCTTCTCTTTGTAATCAGCATGTGGATCCAGTAGATACACCACAATATTGTGGTCCTTCAGGAACTCTAAGTCCCTGCAATGACACAAAGGATAAACCAAAACAAGCAAATATCAATTAGATACCACAATGACATAATTTGACCCTTAAAGTTTTAGGGTTTTGAAATTTCTTGAAAGACGGACAACATAACGGCTTGAAATAGAACGAAACTAAGTGAAATACATCATCAAAAGTTTTCAATCGAAAACTAGGTTTTTGATCGAAAATCCTCCATCTGATCGAAAAGCCGAGTGTTACCGAGATCCCGGATCGAAAAGCAACATGGATGATCGAAAAGCCTGTAAACACTGAGGATCCTGATCGAAAAGCTAACCATCCGATCAAAAAGCTTCTCATTAC
Organism: Deinandra increscens subsp. villosa; assembly: GCA_039602395.1. NCBI lineage: Eukaryota > Viridiplantae > Streptophyta > Magnoliopsida > Asterales > Asteraceae > Deinandra > Deinandra increscens. The sequence goes on from JBCNJP010000023.1 coordinate 59,009,058, forward strand.
CGAGAAGACTGATCGATAAGCGGTTCATGCTGATCGGAAAGTCTATGTCCCGATCGGAAAGCACCCACCTCGATCAAAAAGCCTCGAGTCACCGAGATTTCTCGATCGAGAAGCACCGGGGCTGATCGAAAAGCATGTTAGCCTGATCGAAAAGCCCCTGGAATGATCGAAAAGTGTCATCTTCTCCATATGTGACCTGCATCACAATCAAACAACCCATATTCGAGTGTTTTAACACTCGATTTCAATCACAAACATCTCCAAACCTAATTTCATTCCCGTCCCAACCAAAAATAATTACAAAAACAGCACCTACCTGACATTCTCCTTTGGGGGTTTTACAGATTGCTTCAAACGGGGCGCCATTACACTTTAAAAATCCAAATCAACGTCGTATTAGAGTTCGGTATCGATTTTTGACCACCCTGGTGGCATCGGATGGTGACAATCGGCGGTAGACGACGGCAATTTGGTGGTGAAAATGGCGATGACGATGGATGTTGAGGATGGCAGAGGTGATCTCGGTGAAGGAGAGCGACGAAGATGGTGGTGGTGTGGTCGTGTGAGGGAGGCGATGGCAGAGGTGGTGTCCGTCGGTGGTGTTCGGCGATGGAGATGATGATGGTGGCCGGTGGTTAGAGTTTGGCGGAGTGGAGGAATAAAAGAGAAGAAGAGAGAGTGAGAAGGAGAGGAACCGATCGGTTCCTAAATCTCTCCTCAATTCCCCCCCCCCCCTTCTTCCTTTTTTAAAAATTTACACAATGCCCCCATCAACTTTGAGAAGTAGCCCTTTGGACACAAAATTTAACAAACACACATTTACTTAACAACATTTCCAATTTGTAAAATTTAAACCCGTTCATTTCGGAAAGCTTCACCTAAAACTCAAACCCGAGAGTTTTGCGTCTGACAACTCAAAGACAAATTAAATAATGAATTAGCAGTAATAGACTTAAAAAAAACATAACAAATAATAACAAATAGATAAAAATAAAAAAAAACAAATAAAACAAAAAAAATACTAAATTATTTATCACTTGACAGACAGAGTTTTGAGTGAGAAGGCATATAAGGGATCATACCAAGTGCTTTGTGACTGAGGAACCCTTTTCAGCTTCTGTTTCTTCGCGTGTTCAGGTGATTGCCGGTATTTTGGTCCAACTCGTGCCACTTTTTCTTACTTAGGCAGTTTCATCACATAATTTATTTTTTAGGGTCTATTAATTATGAACATCTATCCAGGTCACACACATACGTCCTTGGTATAATTTGTACATTCTATCAAGTATACCTGGTTTCCGTACAACATTTTTCACGACACCTTTCTGAAGCCTAACATCATGCTTCAGAGTGGGTTGAGAAAAGAAAGAATAGATCACGGAGATTTTTGGGGATAATATACAAGTCAACTGAATTTTTGTAACGTTTTTAGTAATGCTCTCATCAGTGACAAAGGCTGAGGGTCTTGGACGCTTAAGGGTCTCTTTTGTTTGTGCTCAAAGGCATCTTTTGGGTTTTTCAAAACTGTACAATGTGATCTTAGACGTGCGTGGATCAGGAAGACTCCAGGTCTCTGCGACCGCAGAACAAAGGAGGTCTGACTTATGTACTACATCCCAGGTCATTGCTTTCGTAAAGCAGAGAGGATGGGATTTTTGAGCATAGCATTAAAGAACTCAGAATCGGGCGTGTGTCTCAGGATCCCTGGTACACAGTCAAAAAGAGGTTGCACTAACCTAAGTGTGCGTTTCCTATCAAGCATCTACGTTATGTTTAAGTGTTATGACAAACAATACCTTTTGATTGATTGACAGCAGAGCCTACTAAGCATATCAACCATGAATCACAACTTTTTCACATCCACCTTACATGTATCAGTCAGCAAACACCTGGAAGTTTATATCACTTCCCAACTTGGTCAACAAAACCAGTATAATTTTTTTTAAAAGCACACAAAATTAAGGGAAACATCAAGATGTTTATTATATATCTTCCCCTTGGTTTCAGATTTTTTAAAACACACATTGAAAAGAAAGACACTATTTTTGGAAAATTTTTAATGAATTTATTTAAATTTTTTTTAAACATACAGATACAAGTTGTCAGACTACTCATAAAAGGCTATCATCCTCAGGCCTTTGAGACACATTTCAAAATTTGCACTAGGGAGGGGTTTGGTGAACATGTCCGCCACGTTATCATCCAATTGCACCCATTCTAAATGACGGAGCCTGCGTTCATAGCAATCCCGAATGAATTGCATTTGGATATCAATGTGCTTGGTTTTCGAATGATTCACAAGATTTTTAACAATTTGCAAAGCAACATTATTATCATAGTATATGGGAGTGTCAAAGAAATTAAAACCATAGTCTCCCAATTGATGCTGCAGCCATACCACCTGTGAGCAACATGTAGATGCAGCCACGTATTCTGCTTCAGCTGTAGATTGTGACACCGTGTGCTGCTTCTTGCTCTGCCAAGCTACCAAGCTGTCTCCTAAGAACTGAGCTCCAGCAGATGTAGATTTCCTGTCAAGCTCACTGCCACCATAATCACTATCAGTAAACGCATCCAGATTAAACCCAGACTCCTTAGGGTACCAGAGGCCCAGCCTTGGCCTACCCTTAAGATATTTAAAAATTTCTTTCTAACGGGAGACTTTAGGGTTAGCCTGATATCATGCACATTGGCACACTGCAAACATGATGTCTGGTCGACTGGCCGTCAAATACATCAGTGACCCGATCATTGAGCGGTACATGTGCTCGTTGATCGGTTGACCACCTAAATCTTTAGTGAGTGTTGGCCTGGCTGCCATGGGTGTAGCAACAGGCTTTGAGTCTGCCAATTTGTACTTCTCTAGAATTTCTGTAACATACTTTGCCTGATGTATCAAGATACCAGTCTCACTTTGCTCCACCTATAATGCCAAGAAGAACTCCATTTCCCCCATCTGGCTCATCTCAAACTTTGTTCTCATTACCTTCTCAAATTCTTTGCACAACTCTTCATTTGTGGACCCGAAAATGATGTCATCCACGTACACTTGCACCATAATGATGTCATTATCAACCTCCTTCCTGAACAGTGTCTGATCCACAATCCCCCTTATGTACCCATGAGCTAGAAGATGGTCAGTTAACGTTTTGTACCAAGACCGTGGGGCCTGATGCAATCCATAAAGACCTTTTTCTAGCTTGTACACATGGTAGGGATGCTGTTCATCAATAAAACCTGGAGGCTGAGTGACATACACCTCTTCATCCATGTCTACGTAAAGAAATGCAGTTCACGTCTAACTGATAGACCGTGAAGTTCATGTAGGAGGCATATGCCAGAAAAACTATGATTGCTTCCAACCGGGCAACTGGTGCATACACTTCATCATAATCAGTTCCTGCAATTTTCTTGTGTCCCTAGATGACCAGCCTTGCTTTACTTCTGACAATAGTTTCATTGTCATCTTTCTTATTCTTGTAAAGCCACCGAGTTGTAATGACCTTCTTATCGCTGGCTTCTCCACTAACCTCCACACTTGAAGCTTTGAAAATTGGTTCAACTCTTCGTGCATAGCTTCCACCTAACTAGGATCTTGTAAAGCCATTGTGATGTTTGGTGGCTCAATTTGAGATATAAAGCATGAATATATGCAGTGGTTGATGTTACCCGATTTGCCTCTTGTTATCACCCCAAATACCAAAGGACCTATGATGTTGTCTGAGGGATGATATTTGTGAATTCTTGTTTCACCAACTGCTTGTACTAGGATTTTCTGGAGGTAAGTTAGCATGTGCGGGTTCTTCATTAATCTCAGTTTTTGCCGCTGCCTCAGCTTCCTGTGTTTGAACAGTTCCTGTGCCTGGGTCTTTATCCGATTCGACCTCATATCTAACTTCATTTGTTTCTGTCACCGGCATGGTATCTGTGTCGGTGATAGGAGCTGAGGATTTTGAGATGGTATGGGCAAGTGACGGTCCTAAGATGGGATCGTCAAACAATTCTTCTGTAATGACTGGATCCAATCCAAATGGGAGAAAGAATTGGTTGTAGTCAAACGCTTATGCTGGACCCACTCCACCATCCGAGGGGTTTTCTTCAAGCCAGTCTACATTTGTAGACTCCATCACTTTACCCGTTGATTTGTTAAAGACCATGTAAGCTGAGCTGACAGAATAACCTATAAAATAGCACACATCAGATTTTCCAGCAAATTTTGGCAATCATTATTTACTAAAACGGTGAAAAGACATCCAAAGGGACGAAGATGCCCAATCCTGGGCTTGTCATGATAGATCAGCTCATAAGGAGTCTTCTGCTGTCGCTTGTTAATAAGAACCCTGTTTTGCACGTAACAGGCCGTGTTGACTGCTTCTGCCCAGAACATTGTGGGCAATTTGGATTCACACAGCATCGTGCGAGTGGCTTCAATTAACGTTAAGTTGCGTTGTTCAGCCACTCCATTCTGCTGAGGAGTATATGGTGCACTGTACTGATGCTCGATTCCTTTTTCTGCACATAACTCGTCAATAACTTGATTCTTAAATTTTGTCCCGTTGTCACTTTTGATTGACTTGACTTTCAAGTCCAGCTTATTTTCAATGAGGTTGATAAATGTCTTCAACACCTCTGCAACATCGGTTTTCTTGTGCAAGAAAAACACCCAAATGAAGCGTGAAAAATCATCAGTAATAACTAGACAGAAAGCAAAACGATTAAGACTTAACATACTAACTGGACCGAAGAGGTCCATATGAAGCAGTTCCAACACAGAGGAGATTCCGTTGAACATTTTCGGCTTGTGTGGCCGTTTGTGCTGCTTCCGCTTAGCACATGCCACACATTTCTCCTTTACCACGAACTCTTTAATTGGAAGGTCTTTGACAAGTCCTCCTCTTGCTATCCGATTCAGATTCTTCAAGTTCGTGTGCCCCAACCGTCTGTGCCATAACTGAGCACAGTTCTCAGCTGTTTTATAAAAAAGGAATGCCACCTCGGTTGTAGGGGGTTTCTACATGTTGAGGATGTAAGAGTTTCCATATCTTGGTGTTGGCATCAACACCCAATCGTTGGGGATGGAGTATCCAGGTTTTAGAATTAAGCATTCTTTGTTGTTAAAAAGTACTGGATACTCTCGATCACAAATTTGTGACACACTTAATAGATTGTGCTTCAATTTCTCCACTAAATTGACGTCATGAAAGCTGAGACATCCATTTCTGACTGTGCCTTTCTGACTGATGTAACCTCCAACTCCTTCGGCAAACGACACATATTCGTCATCAAATTTCTCTAAGTCTTGTACCAGAGATATGTCGCCTGTCATATGCTTGGAACAACCACTGTCAACATACCAAAGGTTGTTAACAGTCCTCCTTGGTTGTTCCTGCATTCAAAGGAGATCAATTAGTTTTGGGTACCTAGGCCTTAATGGGTCTGGGTAAAGTTGGACTGCTTTTGGCTTGACTAGGTATGTCTTTGTTGTTGATATTTCTTAGTTGGTGATTTTCTTTCCCAAGTACCTGAGGACCTTTCGATGGATTTTTATTTTTATTTCCAAATTTTACCTCTTGAAAATGTTTGGAGTGGTTTTTATATACTCCAGTAGGCTTGAATGACAGGTTTACCACCTTTTGCACATTCCACCTGTCATCCTTTCGCCAGGCAGTTGATTTTGATAAACCAACTGGTTTTGGATGGATGGGTGGCTTGGGATAACTTGCCTGTTTTGCGACTGGCTTTGAACATCCAACAGGTTTTCGAATCCAGGAATGTTTTAAAGACTTTGAAAAGTTTACTGATTTTTGAAAAGAGTGACCCACGTTAGTTGCTTTGAAATAAGTATTTGTTTGCTGCTTAGGTGACTTGGGCTTTTTATTCACTTTGGGTACCTTAGGTTGTTGAGGTACAGGCTTCTACATCTTAGGGTATGAAGGTGCAGACTTTTGTTTTAAGCTAGCATATGTTTGGCTCTGTGGGACACGTTTCTTATGAACCCTCTTAGGGTAAAAGGGTTCATATGGTCGGTGCAAGCAATTTCTCACCAAGTGTCCAGATTTTCCACACACATGGCAAGATTGCTTCTTGGGATATGCGGGAGCCTGTGGTTGGTTTCGCCCAGTGGATATCCAAGTCGGTTTTGAACAGTTCTTATGTATCCAATGGGTTTTGCCATTTGGTTTAGTCGTCAAAATGTACTCTCGCTGTATCGGTCTGTACTGGTCATATGCAGAATTGACTTCTGGGTACCGGATGAAATCCCGAGGTTTGGCGTCCTGTACTTTCTGCAAATTTCTCACAACATTTTCATTTTTAACTTCACTATTTTTCACACAAAACACACCATCTGTTGAGGGTTTGGGACCAGCAACCTGTGGTCCCGTACCTCTCCTCAAGATTTTAACAGTTCTTAATGGTTTCAATGGCTTTGCATCACATTTGCCAAAGTTAAAAGCACCACACACAAAAGTTTTATCAACCAAAACAGACTCAGATGTTTTGACAAGGACTCAACAGAAGATTCAAGTTTTTCCCAGTCAAAGTTTTCATAAAAATCATTATAATTTGAAGTCTTTGAACTCTTAGGACACTCCTTTTGATCGTTACTCCTGCTTCTTTATTACCTTTATCTGCACAATAGGTAGAATTGTCAGTATTGTTAGAAACAAGAGCATCGATTTTAATTGGACATTTAGCAAGTTTCCTATCTATTTCAGCCTTAACTTCTAACGATGTTTGAGATGTTTTATGATCAGAAATCATTTCATGCATCAACAACATAGGAACATTATGTGTAGAATTTTCATTCTTCTCATCAGTGCCAAGACCTAAACCCGAATGCCCTTTAACATGCCTCATTCTGGCATCAGTGTAATAAAACAAGGAACTAGCTTCCAATATTTTAGAGACAATTTTATCAGTTCGCTCAATTTTAGTTTGGGAGGTTCCTAGTTTGGCCCTGATTTCCTCTACCTCTTTAGTTAAAGTTTCAACTTTAGAGTTAACAATCTTAAGGTAAGTGCTTTTATCGCTCAACCGACTTTCTAGACTTGTAACGTCTAATATAATAGCCTCAAACTTCTCCTTAAATATTCTAGCCTTATCTTTGTATTTCCTGAGGTCTTTGGTAGTGGATTCATGATTTAGGGTTTCGTTGGTGAAATTACGTTCCCAATTTTACATTCTTTTAGAATAGCCTGACATTTAGATTTAAACATACCTCATGATTGCTAGAGCTGTCTTCAGAACCTGGTATGATGTTAGTCATGAAGGCATGATGATCAGATTTGGCTGCTTCCTTTTCAGCTTCTTCTTTTGCAAGGAGGGCCACATGCACCAGACTCAGGCTTAGATCTTCTATTTGATTAGTCCAATCATATCCTGGTGTATGTTGAACCACCAGTGCCCTGTCATTATTCACTGCATCCTTCTGCATTCCTTCTTTCCTTTCTTCAGCTAATTTACCATCCCTCTCCACCTTTGGTTTTGTGCATTCTCTAGCATAGTGGCCATACTCATTACAATTATAGCATATCAGGGTTGCCTTGTTGAAGGTAAGCTTGATGCCTTTACCTCCATTCCAGTATATTTTGCCCGTCTTTGCCATGAACTGCTTTGCATGTAAAGCCGACATCCCCATTTGATAGGAGATATCATGTGCTCCAGATCTTCAGGATTAACTTGATTCACATCGTCGGGTGTTAAATTAGTGGGCAGCAAGGTGCCTGCCACTAGTGCCTGATAGCAACTCATGATACCTACACCAAGAGCCAAGCTAGGATCATTAGTTAGATTGTTGATATATAAAGAAATCAAGTTAGACGAACTGGATGAGCTGGCCCCTGGGGCTTAAGGCACGAAAGCTATCTGATTAGTGATTGCACCACTTTGATAAGTGGCTAGTTGTGATATGAAGGCTTGGTTGACTTGATTCATAAATGCTCCATTTCCAAGCTTTCTAGCCCTCTTCTGATTCTTTTCCTCATAAGCTCTTATTGTTGACATAAGCTCACTCAGTGGTGAGGTTGCCATTTCCACTGTCTTCTCAATCAATTTAACGGTGTTATCCCAGTTTAGGGGAAGTGAATTCACCAACTTCTTATTCACCTCGACCTGAGTGTAAGTGTTGGGAATCGAGATACCGAGCCAACAAGATTTGGATAGATGTGATTAATACTCAACGGCCACTTAACGTCTACCGTCCCGACAACACGGTGAAGAACATGACAACTCAAGACACAAGACTCAACTAAAGAAGATGGCTCTAGTGAATATTATTTATTGTTTAAATATTGTCACTAGTTGGTAGTTTTACTATTATGCCCTTAGTGAGTTTTGTAGTATATATAGTAAGTCTTTCTCATGTGAAAGACTTGATGAGTGTATGTTTGAGAGAGAGTTAGTCATGGTTCTTTGAAGCTTGTCAAGGGTTCATGAACTCACCTAGTAAGTTCATGATACCCGGGAATGCGTGGGGTAGGTAAAATGTAATCTTTCGGTTATCTTTATTTATCTATCATTCCACCTCGTTTATCTATCTATCTTGTTCTTCATCTATCATGTTTATACTAGCTTTACTCATCATCATCATCACATCTCAAACACCATCGTGTTCATATCCGGGTGTTCATTTGTTTCTACAAAAACGAGTTACACAAAGACTCGGTCCGCTTCCGCAACCAAGGTATTTGCCCACCACCTCGGTTTTTCAATTGGCATCAGAGCCATGGTCGAGATGATGCAACCTCACGGTTGATATCTTAACTTTGTGTTCATATGCTTTTTTGTAAACAAATGGAGATGATTATATGTTTTTCTTGAAAGGTTTTGAACTCCCCTCCATTATCTTTCAAAAACTATTTGTTCTTATTTTTCTGTCAAGATCTTGAGAAAATATTGATGGGTCTTTGTGTTTAAATCTGGTGAACACAAGAAGGTTGAAGACTATTCCCAGATTTCGTCTTATCTTTAAACCCAAAATTTGAACTTTCAAAAGAATTCTACGTATGTAGAATTATTAAAATTCAATATTCATAATTTCTTTTAAAATTGTGAATCTCAATGTTTTCTTGAACAGAGAGTTATGTGTAAAAGAAGATAATTATCCATTGTCACATCTTCTTTTTCTCTCTGATAGAGTGCAAGTTTAAAATTACTTTTACTTTAGCACTTGACTTTATTTTTCTTGAGTCCCACAATTCTTTTTCTTTCACTTTATTCACCTTTCCTGCACTTTCTTTCTCCACACGTATCTATACTTGCTTCAAGGTTCCATGGCACTACTTTCTCTCTCTAAAATCATGAGAGCTATACAAAATATTTAGAGTGTTTACAGGTTATTCTTGAAGATGTTCGTGTGAAAGAACTCATAAATGGAGTAAACGAGACTGCAGCTCGAACTTCATAGTAGTTTTATGTTTGTTCTCGATCGAAAGTTGGTGTTGCAGGTTAAAGAAAGTGGAACTCGGTTATGGAGACTCGATGATTTTTGGGTTGACGGTCTCAGAAGTCGGTTACAACATGGGCACGCAACTGACCCAGTTGAGACAAAGGTGACGATAAAAAGCTTACGTCCGTATCTTGATCAAGAGTTGTTAAAAAAACAATCCGTTTATAAAGGAAAAGAATTATATGATGAAGTCCATGTGGAGTTTTTAAAGTGGGAATAAAGAAGTGGTAGGAGACTTCACGTGAGCCATGAAATTTAGGTTGGACTTATCATTTATTTTGACCAGTAGTTACCAGCTTGACTTCATTGTTTATATAAAAGGGATGACTAGACTAGTCACTTTGGTTACGACAAAGACAAGAGAAATCGCAGAAGTGCTTTTTTGTAAGTCAGAAACGGGTTCCCCATATACCCCACGGATCATCTCTCTTCTCAAGACTTCATAAACCCTAAAGTGGGTTTCCACCGGAAAATCCATCTTCCATCTCATCCCTGTTCAAACGGAAATAACATGATCAACCGGAAGAAAACAGTGGTTTCGGTTCAATTCTTTTCAAGCGGAAACTTCAAACGGATTGTTTTTTTGTTTCGGCCCAACCACCATCAACCGGAAAAATGATTTCCGTCTCAACTCAACTCCGCTTCAACTCTTCAACCGGAACTCACTTCCGTTTCAACTTTCAAGCGGAAGTTAGAAGTTCAACTGGAACTGTGATGTTCAAGCGGAAAAACTGTTTCAACCGGAAAACGAACTTCAAGTGGGAATCTTGGTTCAACCGGAATTCTCTAAGTTCAAGCGGAAAACCCTACGATCAATCGAAAGTATGAAGTTCAACCGGAAAAGCGATGGTTCCGCTCCAACCTTCAACCGGAACTGAGCATTTCAGCCGGAAACTCCGTTCAAGCGGAACTTTTAGGTTCAACCGGAAGGAAGACTTCAACCGGAAACTACCAGCTTGAACCGGAAATTACCCTCGTTCGACCGGAAAAGCTTCTGAGCTCGTTCGTATTGCCGAAGTTAGTTCAGGTCACCGGAGAAGCAACTGCTAGTAGCTCCACTCACCGGAACTTGATTCTTTTTGTTCCTCAGGTCGCCGGAGATGCTCAGACCAACGTTAAAGCTACTAGTTGTTTTTCAGGCCATCGTATGTGTTTTCAAGTCACCGGTAATGCTCCTGATCGCCGGAATTCTGTTACAGAACATTGTTTCAAGTCTGTCCATCTCGTTTCTGTTTCGGTTCAGGCATGAACGTTGAATTTGTTTACGGGTTTTGATCCTAGTAGCTTCTGTTCGAGATTTCAGTTACGGGTTCGGGTTCGATTATTTACTTCTGTTACAAACCAACAACCACAACAATTTGAAGCCATAATTTTGTAGAAATCTCATCAGGTACATCAAAACTATACTCCTATATCAGATTGCTTCGATATATAGCAGACGTGTTATGAGGTAATATTTGATTATAAGAGTTGTGCACAAGTTTGATATGAGAGATTATTTGCTACTGTTGGATTTCAAGAATTTGTTGCTGCAAGGATGTTTTATGGGTTTTGATTACACCAGAAACATGCTTATTTATTTTACTACGGGTTGCAAAAGTCTAGGGGGAGAAAATGTGATGATTTGATGAGACTTTTGGCAACGGGTTTAGCAAAAGCAAGCAACGTGATTTTTAATCTTCGAAGCGTCCTCAAGCCGTAACAGTTGCGACATTGCCATTGCGGTAAAAATCGAAGGCAAGATTATTAGCACATAAAGAAGTGGTTTATCTTCGTGCAAAGCATTGGTTTGGTATTCGGCCAAGTATTTCAAGATGGTTGAATTGTGGATTTAATTCTCGAGTTTTCCATAAATCCTTTATTTTGTTTACTTTCAACAATATAGGTACTTTGACTTATGACTTAGTCCTCAAGTAGCTTGTTATTATGTTGAAGTTTGTAAACACCCAGGCAATTCAACCAAGCAAACCTTTAAACTACCTCCTATTTCACAATCCGGAGGTTTTTCTTTCACACATTTCACAATCAAACTAGGACTAATTGTCCGATTTCTCAATTTGCATCCCATAGCTAAATTACCAACTACCCAATCAGCAAAACTCAATAATTTCAACCACTCTTTAACCTTCTAATGTTTGTATATTACCTGAGTTAAACCTAATTTTCACTATATAACTCGGTTTCAGGTCATGGACACAATTAACCACCTCTAGCATCCCCACACTTGGACTAGAAATCGGATTATGTTAGAGCATAATCCGTATGCGTCAGTGTGGCTCGTGTGTTCTATATAGAATTGAGTTCATTATGAGTTTATAGGCTGGCGAACCATGCAACTAACCAATGGTTCGGAGCCAGCAAACCAATTGTTCGCTGAATGGTTCGTTGGGCAGAATGTCGAACACTATAAATATTGTTCACTTGTGTTACACTTAGAACTCTCATTCATCATTTATGTGTGTGCGTTTCTGTGTGTGTATTCTCTCTAAAGCATATCAATACAATTCATTTTGTATTTACCTCTTTGATCTCATCTCAATTTCATAATCACTAGATTAGCAATCAATCCATTGCTCCATGTCTTTACAAGTGGTATCAGCGCTTTTGGTTCCATCTGCTGATCAAGTTGTAGTAATTTTTTAGTTTTCTAGAGAGAGAAAGTGGGTGTATTTTCATCATTTTTCCAAAATTTGAGTGTTTCTGATCTCAAATCTGATTCCTAAATGTTCGTAATGTGTTTTTGTTGAGTTCTAAAACCATCAACATTTGTCAAAATCAGTCGAATAGTAGTTGGTTCGCCGGTTTAATTCACTGATTCGCCGGATGATACTATTGCTTTGCTAGGTAAACTTCATAATGGTTCACTAGTTAATCTTCATAGATTGGTTCGCTGTCCATTGGTCCATTATTGGTTCACTAGGTAATCTTCAACAATGATTCGCGATGGTTATTCTTTCTAACCATTGGTTCGCTAGGAAAAAATCATCACTGGTTCGCTGAGACTAGTGGTTCGCTACTGAATTTTCTGGTCCGGTTAACTTCATTGGTTCGCAGAAGCTTCATGGTTCGCTGAAAACATTGGTTCAGGGAGTGTATTTGGTTAGCTGGATTTTTTTGGTCACTAAAAGTTGTGTTGGTTAGTTGAGATTTTTGGTTCAGTGGTCAGAAAGTGTGTTTCACTAAAAGTGACATAACTTGAGTTCCAGTAAGAGTTACGGGAGCTAATACCGGCCAAAACGACCGTCTCGTCGAGATCTACACTTTTATTTTCCTTACAAATAGTACCATCCGGTTTGACCCTCAAATTCTACTTCCAAGACCTCCGTTTTTTAGTTTGAAGTTTTTGCTACCAATATCGCAATTTCAAAATGAGTGATTATCAAGCGTCTTCCACAATGCAAACCACCATGCAAGCTCTTATTAACTATGATAATGAAATAAGAATAAGTGAAAAAGTTCCTAAGTTGCTCAAATTGGAAGATTATCATAATTGGGTTAAACGATTCGAATCGTACATCGGTACTAATGATATCGATACCGTTTATGATGCGCGAACGATGACGCCCAAAATAGCGTGTCATAAATATGTGAGATGACATGTATTTTTGCACGTCATGGAATAAATTTTTTATTTTTTTAAAGAATCACTAATTTCTACATTAAATGATAATTGACCTAAACATGTAAGATAAAACAATGCATTTCATATATAGCAAAACAATTTGTTTCATATATACTAACAAATTAGTAGGAACTAAACATATGTAAATTAAAATAACTAAAAACTAAAAAAATACTTGAAACAGAAAGCAAAATGCACCCTGCTCCCAACAGCTACATGGTCCCATCTGGTTTACAAGTGATATTAATATTCTCCCCACTAAGTTCTGCTTGCTGTGAATATTTTCCACCTGTAATGTTAACACACAGGCATAATGATTACTTGCAAAAATCAATCAAGATATTAAGGATTACTTTCAATTAACGATTTGGTTTTTGAAAACAAAGTGTTACTTAATATGAACATCCCATAGTCGAACAGTTTTGTCACCTTATGCAGTGGCAACCAAATCTGCATGTTTAGGATCCCAACATAATTTATCAACACTATCACTATGCCACTTTAGCTCAAGATCTTTAACCTTGCTCTGCAAACAAAATATGCATTCAAAATTCAATATACAACAACTAGATGGATTATAATAAAGCTACAATGTAAAATTTTTAATTTTCTCAGGAGGCCATCACTATGCACCTTTAGCTCAAGATCTTAAAACTTGCTCTACTCTAAATCCACCTAGTGAACACACCATGGTACTTGAACCCGCAATACTTTTGATTGGATAAATGCCTAATTGCCACTAGTTCAGGAGGTCCTCGGCTCTTAAAGTTCCAATTGAGTATAATCCCCTATACAAACTCTGCAAGTGAACACTAGAGGTGTAAAGGAGTCAAGCCAGCTCCATGAGCTAGTCAGGATCAACTTGCTAAAAGCTTTGAACGAGCTCGAGCCCAAACTTGCAGCATCTGTCAAATAAATATCATTTGGATCCCACCTGGAAAACCATCATGAGCATAAATTCCAGTGGAAATGGTGTCACGCAGTCCCTTAACACCCTGATATAATTATAAAAACAATTCAGAATAATACAGAACATAAATTTCTTAATCTACAATATGGAGTTCATCTCCATGAATTCTACAATACATGTGAACTAATTGTGCTCCATCAGATATGATATGTAACATGGTAGAAAAATGGGATCAATAATAAGTATAATTACAAAACTATATATTACCTCCCCAAGTCGAGTTTGTAATGCAAGAGCGAACACCTTGCAACTTGCATCCTTGCTTCCACAATGCATGTGCCACTTGAGTAATCTTTATGAACTTACGAATAGAAAAAAGTAATTAAGTCAAATCGACAGAAGGAACAACAATGTTATACGGTCGTTATCTGTAATTTCAAATGGAAGCTATATTTAACATGACTAACTTCACTAATATGGTGGACCATAGCTACATTAAAAGTCCATTATACCTTAAATATTTAAAAGCCAAAATCAAAACCTAGTTAAATCTGAATTGCATAAAAGTCAAACATAGTACCTTCAAGTTGTTCCATTTACCCACAATCGTTACTACTTCAGCAAGTTGCCACTCAAATGGAAGATGTAATTAATATTATGCTTGGACGCCTGATTAAAGTTCAATCTATATGTTCTGTTTTTTGGTACCACATTGTTGATGATGCATTTATATGACAACATTTACACGAGGTACTAACAAGATTGAATATTCCAATATATCTATAAAAATTTGTTTTTAGCATTAGAGAAAAACCTGTAGCTGAGTATGAAACAACTAAAAGAATATTCAACCACATTTTTATAGCAATTACCATATGACAAAAACATATGTATGTAAGGTTAAAATCTTCTTCAAACTCATTAGATCTTTTCATGCATTGCAACATAAAAGACAAGTTTTATTATAAGAGAATACCATACCGGTCAGTTTCAAAAATTGTGAAGTCCAAAATCTCCATCCTAGAGAAAAATATAACTGTATTTCGTAACTATATCCGGATGTACAAAGCATTTTGCAAACCACATGTGGATCACATTTAAGAGCATGGGCAGGGGAAATATGTGAAAAAGGATATTATTTTGGTTTAATATTTACCATTTTGTTTGATTAACTGCAGAAACATGTACCACGTTATAGACCCATTCTAGTTCCTTCCATGCATCAACAACACCATCATAATGGAAGATGCTCATTTGACATTTAGATTTGAAATAGGATGGTATGTCAGGAATGGAAGGAGAATAAATGAAGCAATTGAATCTTGAAGAGAAGCAAACATACCCTAAAGGCCCACATTGAATTATTTAAAGTTAACACAACTAAGACATGATCTTGAACAACATATCCAAATCCCATTAGTAAATGATTCAAGTACAAAGAGTAGTTAAAGATTTTATTTGGATATTCCAAAAGTTTGATCATGACCCACTTATAAAACAATTCAATCAAGAATCAAAACTTAAGTAACAATGCACATGGTCTGAATTTACTCAAAATCCTATTAACCCATGATTTCCCTTGTAATATAAAAGCATGTGTACATTCCTCTAAAGTCTACAAATTCCAAATTTATACCTTACCTGAGTATGTTACTACTTCTGAAAATGGAAATGTTGTTAGCATGGGTAGAACACATCTAAAAACTTGAAATAACCTACTTTTTAAAGCATTGTATCCTAATGCTTTAAATCAGCATTCTGAATTGTAAATCTAATAATCAATCAAAACCAAAGTACATCTTTAGCCCATACATCCAAACATTTTTTCATCGAGTGGATGGAGTCCTTTGAACACAATGGTTAAACCAAATAGAAGCAAGCCCTAGATACGTAAAAGCGTAAGCATCAGAATATAAACAACTTAAAATTTGCAAAAATGTAATATCAATTTGGGGAACTATATACAATCAAAACAGACATAGGTTTAATATGATTACCTCTAATATGGTGACTCGAAGGTTTTGCCAAATCGATTATTCTCAAACCTGTGGAACGGGCATAATTCTGACGCTAAGACCGGTGAGTAGGTCAGAAAGTGTGTTTCACTTAAACTGACGTAACTTGAGTTCCGGTAAGAGTTACCGGAGCTAATACCAGTCGAAACGACCGTCTCGACGAGTTCTAGACTTTTATTTGCCTTGCGAATAGTACCATCCGGTTTGACCCTCAATTTCTACATCCAAGACCTCCGTTTTTTAGTTTGAAGTTTTTGCTACCAATATCGCAATTTCAAAATGAGTGATTATCAAGCGTCTTCCGCAATGCAAACCACGATGCAAGCTCTTATTAACTATGATAATGAAATAAGAATAAGTGAAAAAGTTCCTAAGTTGCTCAAATTGGAAGATTATCATAGTTGGGTTAAATGATTCGAATTGTACATCGGTACTAATGATATCGATCCCGTTTATGATGCGCGAACGATGACGCCAAAAATAGCGTGTCATAAATATGTGTCATAAAATGAGCGTTATGGAATCCCCCGTCATAAAGTGAGATGACATGTATTTTTGCACGTCATGGAATATTTTTTATTTTATTTTATAGAATCACTAATATCTACATTAAATGATAATTAACCTAAAACATGTAAGATAAAATACATATGTATCAAAACAATGCATTTCATATATAGCAAAACAATTTGTTTCATATATACTAACAAAT
This sequence comes from Deinandra increscens subsp. villosa, assembly GCA_039602395.1. Taxonomy (NCBI): domain Eukaryota; kingdom Viridiplantae; phylum Streptophyta; class Magnoliopsida; order Asterales; family Asteraceae; genus Deinandra; species Deinandra increscens. Next base: position 59,025,765 of record JBCNJP010000023.1, read on the forward strand.
TAGTAGGAACTAAACATATGTAAATTAAAATAACTAAAAAAATACTTGAAACAGAAAGCAAAATGCACCCTGCTCCCAACAACTACATGGTCCCATCTGGTTTACAAGTGATATTAATATTCTCCCCACTAAGTTCTGCTTGCTGTGAACATTTTCCACTTGTAATGTTAACACATAGGAATAATGATTACTTGAAAAAATCAATCAAGATATTAAGGATTACTTTCAATTAATGATTTGGTATTTGAAAACAAAGTGTTACTTAATACGAACATCTCATAGTCGAACAGTTTTGTCACCTGATGCAGTGGCTACCAGATCTGCACGTTTAGGATCCCAACACAATTGATCAACACTATCACTATGCCACTTTAGCTCAAGATCTTTAACCTTGCTCTGAAAACAAAATATGCATTCAAAATTCAATATACAACAACTAGATGGATTATAATAAAGCTACAATGTAAAATTTTTAATTTTTTTAGGAGGCCATTACTATGCCCCTTTAGCTCAAGATCTTAAAACTTGCTCTACTCTAAATCCTCCTAGTGCACACACCATGGTACTTGAACCCGCAATACTTTTGATTGGATAAATGCCTAATTGCCACTAGTTCGGGAGGTCCTCGGCTCTCAAAGTTCGAATTGAGTATAATCCCCTATACAAACTCTGCAAATGAACACTAGAGGTATAAAGGAGTCAAGCCAGCTCCATGACCTAGTCAGGATCAACTTGCTAAAAGCTTTGAACGAGCTCGAGCCCAAACTTGCAGCATCTGTCTAATAAATATCATTTGGATCCCAGCTGGAAAACCATCATGAGCATAAATTCCAGCGGAAATGGTGTCACGCAGTCCCTTAACACCCCGATACAATTCTAAAAACAATTCAGAATAATGCAGAACATAAATTACTTAATCTACAATATGGAGTTCATCTCCATGAATCCTACAATACATGTGAACTAATTGTGCTCCATCAGATATGATATGTAACAAATCAGTCTATTTAAGAATAAATTGAGCTATGGAAGTTCAAAAATGCAAAAACTTTGCTCACGCATCAAACATATTGACTGTAACAAATAAATTATAAAAGTCTTCCCACAAATACCTCGGTTTCTTGGTTTAGTAAAGCACCACCCAAGTATTCATAGTGCAGTCTGCAGTGCTTCTTTCCCAGTCCAATCAGCACCTTGATATTCTGCGTTTTTCTTCTACCTATAGTAGCAAATTTTCACATACATTTGAAGGTTTACAAAAATTTATGTTTAATAAACTAATTCCCCTATCAGTTAACATTATGGGTAGATTATATTTGGGGGAAACCAAACTCACCCTCCACTTTATACTTTTCTGAAATGATAACTGCATTGATTATAACATCCGCATACCTAGTTTCAAATCAGCTAGTTACCTTTAGATATCATATGCATGATCACAACCTCATGTGTAAGTATGTAACCGTGTTTGATTGTCTTGTATCGCCTAGAGCAGATCTCGAGACCTGCTGATATCCATCAGCAAAATGGCTGGTGTTGGTACCAGATTTCAGGAGATCTTGAGCAGCTCGCAAGCACATCGCTGTAAGGATCCTGAATTATACTTTTTCACTAACGATTGTTTTTCCCTTTTTGTTTGTTATTCGCAGGTTAACTCCAACATGAATCACGTGTCCTAAAGACTCGGTCAGCTAACAGAAACGTGGACCAAGTGGACTTCTAACGGCTATGAGGAAACGTGCAATTAGTTGCTAGTTTTTAGGAGATTAGTTTTCTTGTAGTCTTATATATATACGTCAAGCTATAGGCACACACACACGATTTATGTTCTGGCAATCCTCTGTAACACTTAGATTACAAGCTCACACTCATTGTACTTGAACAACTTTCGATTATATAAAAGTTTGAGGCACCAGGCACTTTAAGCCGGCTCCCGAGGTTTTTTGCTAGGCTCCTTGAGGATACTTAAGGATTCCTGGATTTTTCCCTCGTTATATCCTCGTGTCAATCTCCAAAATTACATTTTCATCTCTTTTTACATCAAACACTCTACATCACTTACAAAGTTTGATCAACTAATTGCTTAGGCAGTTTTTGATGAAAACAATTTGGCGCCCACCGTGGGGCAAACGGTGTTTGAATTCAGTTAAGAGCCTTGATCTTCTTCCCATAACCGATTCTTGAAAATGTCAAGCCAACCAAAGATTACTTCAAAATCTACTCCATCCACGAAACCAACTGTTAACACTGGTCTCCCCCCAATGAAGAAAAAGTGACCAACGCCGACGCTAATAGAGTGGAATATCCCACTTTTACTGGGTCTCAAGGTATGTCCACTGACCCTGCTATTTCTAATAACGATCTCTATGTTTTGATCAGGCAGATGAAAACTCATGTGGATGAGCAATCCAAAACCAACGAGAAAATGATGAAGGAGATCATGGAATTGAAGAAATTAAAGAAACCAGTAGAGGAAACCAGCCCTTTGATGCCAACATCTTTCGGTTTTGACTCTTGAGAAATATCGGAGCAGGCGAAACAGAAAGCAAATCCCTCTACTGCTCCAAAATCAGGTATTGCAACGGCTACTACTGCAGGATTCTCAGGCCCTCAGCATCAGAAGACTTCCAGGGTGATAGATCTGGAATATTCTGGATTCTACTCTGAGTAGCCCCCAGAATCTTACTACAGAGGATATGGAAGTCAACAGCCGCCGAGGTGCTCGAGCCAACAACCAGCCGGGTTTTTAAGTCAGCAGATGCCGAGAGTCTCGGTACAACAACCTATATCTCAACAGCGCTTTACGACGTTAAACCTTTAAGAGCCTTGGACTCAGCAATCATTGGCACCTACTACTCAAGTGCTACGGGGATCTTCAGCTCAACCATTCCAGGAATATCCGAGCCGCTTCCGAACTGCTCAGGATCCCCAAGGATCCTTATTTTCTAACCCTACTGTCTCTGCAGGCATATTCCCAGGTTCATCTCAGGAGATGCATGAGGGAGACTTTATCGCCATGCAAGTGGGGACCACAACTGAGCCGACTATCCTTAGAGATGCTAAATATGGACCCCACATCCATCTTTAAAATTCTCGGGCTGGTAACAACTTTGATAATTTTTATTTTAACCCTAACCAAGGAACTGTGCAGGATGCAGGTATCGACCCGACTATCGCCAGGGAACTTCAGAGGCTAAAGGACATGATATCGAGTGTCCCTGGTGTTATCCGTCCAATTCCTGAAGTACCAGCAGGCAGCCACAGAGTTTCTACGTTTGCATGGCCCATTTGTGACGTGGAGATACCAAAAAGATTCCAAACTCCCAACATGAAACTCTAGGATGGGACCACAGATCCTGAGGAGCACGTGGCACAATACAGGGAACAGATGGAGATCAACCCCATTCCTGTAAACATCAAAGAAGCTTGCCTATGCAAGGGATTCGGCTCAACACTAACAGGACCAGCCTTGAAATGGCTGCTCAGTATCCCTCCTAATACCATTACTTCTTTTCCCCATTTAGTTAACCTGTTTAATAACCAGTTTTCTCGTAGCAGAAGCTTTGAGAAGCTCACAGGTGACTTGTACAAGATAGTCCAGAAATCTGATGAATCACTTAGAGACTATGTGGCCAGATTTGGTCGAGAAGCACTGGATATCCCCAACTTGGATATGGCAGCTGCTGTAGAAGCTCTCAAAATGGGACTTAGAAGGGATTCTCATTTTTTTGACGACTTAGTTATGACTCCTTGCAGGAACCTTGATGAGGTCAGAACAAGGGCATTGAGGTTCATCAGGTTGGAAGATGATAAGAAAGTCCAGAAAAGAAGTGACGAGTCCTTAGACAGAAGGACAAATTCTCCCGGAAAGCAACAACAAACCAAACCCTATTACAGGAATGATAATCCTAGGGTCAATGCAGTTGAGGATGAAGAAGACAAAGAAGATTTCCCCAAGGTATCTGATTATTGTTTCTCAGTTGATATAAGTGGTTTGTTGTGTGCCTTGCAGGATCTAGGTGATAAAGCCAGGTGGCCAAGGAAATCTGAGAAGTAGGGATCCTGGAAAGATAAGTCTAAGTGGTGTGCATACCATGAAGACTTTGGGCACTTAACAGACGACTGCATAGCCCTTCGAAAAGAAATCAGTTACCTGCTCAGCAAGGGGCATCTCAAAGAATTGTTCGGCCACAAAAGAAAAGCAAAACTCAAGAAGCTGCTGAGCTGCCCAAATGAGCACAGTCACCGCCGGCGAATGCTAAGGTGTTCAACTTCATCTCCGGAGGATCTGACATATGTGGGGCCTCTTTCTCATCAGCAAAGAGACACGCTAGAGAGGCCAAGATGGATCAAGGCCATTGGCCAAAGAAGAATGCGATATTAACTGAAGATAAAGTCATCTCTTTCGATGAAACGGATAAGCTGGACATCCAGGATCCTCATCACGACAGCCTGGTAATAACATTATGTATTGCTAACCATTATGTTCGCAGGATCCTGATAGACAATGGCAGTTCGGTCAACATCATCCAATTAGACGTGCTTAAAAAGATGAGCATCCCAGAAGAAGAAATCATTCCAAGATCCTCGGTGTTAGTAGGATTCAGCGGAGAAACCAAGCATACGGTTGGAGACATCAGACTTCCTGTTTACATTGAAGGAGTCAACTCCATGCAGAAATTCTGCATAATTAACTCCCTTCCTTGCTGCAATGTAATCTTGGGAAGACCATGGATCCATGATATGAAAGCGGTTCCATCTACCTATCATCAATGTGTGAAGCTTCCCACACCCTGGGGAATTGTAAGAATACTAAATGATCAACAAGAAGCCAAAGACTGTTACACTTCGGCTATGAAAAACACCATCAAACCCAAGCCGGCATAGCAATTAAAGAAACTGGCACGAAGAATTCAGATGAAAAAGGAATTAGAAATCAAAGAAGTTCAACTAAATCCTGAAGATACTGAAATCAAAGTGCTGGTAGGAACCAATATCCCTGAAGATACCGAGAAGCAGCTCGTGAGCCTCTTGAAATCCAGAATCATAACGTTTGCATGGAAGCACAAAGACATGACAGGTATATCTAAAGATATCATTACACATAAACTTGGTATAGATGAATCTTTCAGGCCCATACATCAGAAAAGAAGGAAGTTCGCTCCTAAGAGAAACATCATAATCCAAGAAGAAGTTGACAGGCTGCTCAAGTAAAAAATGATTAGAGAAGTTAAATATCCTCGATGGCTGGCTAATGTGGTGGTAGTCCAGAAGAAAAACGGTAAGTGGAGGGTATGTGTGGATTACACAAACCTAAACAAGGCCTGCCTAAAAGATCCATTCCATCTACCACACATCGATTCTATGGTGGACGCAACTGCTGGACATGAGATGCTAACTTTCATGGACGCATCTTCGGTCTTTCAATAAATTCAAATGGAACCATCAGATCAGGAAGATACGGCCTTCATGACGCCCACATGTATTTATTGTTATATTGCAACGCCTTTTGGTTTACGAAATGTAGGTGCCACATACCAAAGGCTAGTCAACATGATGTTCAAAGACCAACTGGGGGACACCATGGAGGTGTACATAGATGATATGGTAGTAAAGTCGAAGAAAGCAAAGTACCATCCTAGAGATCTTAAAGCTGCTTTTGATATTTTGGATCAGTTTAACATGAAATTGAATCCTTGCAAGTGCCATTTTGGAGTAAGAGCCGGCAAGTTCTTGGGCTTCATGGTTACTGAAAGAGGGATAGAGGCCAGCCCTGAACAGATCCGAGCAATCATAAACTTGAAGTCTCCAACAAATGTTAAGGAAGTTCAAAGATTAACCGGAAGAGTAGCAGCGCTTAACAGGTTCATATCAAGATCATCCGAGAAGAGCAAAGAATTCTGTGATATATTGAAAAAGAACAAAAAGTTCGAATGGGGTGAGAAGCACAAAGCAGCTCTGAGCTCCCCGAAAGAATATTTATCATCTGCTCCACTTCTAATTCAACCAGTTAAAGGCGAACCACTTTCCCTCTACCTAGCAGTTTCAGGCAGTTCAGTAAGTGCTGTGCTTGTGAAAGATCATGAAGGACAACAGCATCCCGTATACTACGTAAGCAAAACATTATTAGATGCAGAAACCAGGTATTCTTATTTAGAAAAATTGATTTTAGCTCTCATCATGGCTTCTCAAAAGTTAAGGCGTTACTTTGAAACTCATGTTATTTATGTAAAAACTAACTATCCTATTAAGTGTGTCTTAAGAAAACCAGAAATATCAGGAAGAATGGTGAAATGGGCAGTTAAATTAAGTGCCTATGGCATCATATATGAGCCAAGAACAACAATTAAGTCACAAGCCCTTGCAGACTTTGTGGCTGATTTCAGCAGCGACATACTGCAAGAAGTTGAACTAGAGGTCAAGCAGCTCGAAGAAACTTCAGGCAGCTGGATGTACACGGACGGAGCATCTAACGTTAGAGGAACAGGATTGGGTGTGCTACTGAAATCACCACAGGGGGACATTATTCCTCTATCTATCCATTGTGAATTCAAGGCTACCAATAATGAAGCCGAATATGAGGCTTTAATTGCAGGATTACAACTCGCTAAAGATATGGGTATCCAACACATTCAAATTTTTATTTATTCCTTGTTATTAACTAATCAATTAAATGGATCCTATGCAGTGAAAGGCGAAAGGCTAACCAAATATCTAGACCTTGTAAAACAATTAGCATTATCTTTTGAAAATTGCAGCATATCACAGGTACCTAGAGAAGAAAACATAGAAGCTGATGCTTTGGCAAATTTAGCATCGTCTTTGAGAATCCCAGAAGGTGTAAAGATTCCCATAACTCACATCCTAACCCCAGCAATTGAAGAACAGCAGGTTAATGACGTCACAACAAATAAAGATCAAGAAATGGTGGATTCACAGGATCCTCAAAGATCATGGACATACCCTATCAGGAGGTTTATCCAAGAAGGAGAAATCCCCAAAAACGAGAATCCCATGCTTTTCCGAACAAAGGTAACCCCGTATTCAATAATAATTGGTATCTTATACAAGAAATCTCTTACAGGTCCATACTTGAGATGCCTCGAGCAGCATGAAGCACTTGCAGTACTCCAGGATATTCATGAAGGAGACTGTGGCAATCACGCTGGGGGCAGATCACTGTTTTCCAAAGTATTAAGGACATGATACTACTGGCCTACTATGAAGAAAGATGCGATGGCTTTTGTTCAGAAGTGTGATGCATGTCAGCGGCACGACAATATCCTCCATCAGCCCGCTGAGTCGCTCCATTCAATATCATCTCCATGGTCGTTCATGAAATGGGGGATGGACATAGTTGGCAAGCTGCCTGTAGCACCTGGAGGAAAGGTCTTCATGTTGGGTATGACAGACTATTTCTCTAAGTGGATTGAAGCTGAAGCATTTGTTCAAGTTAGAGAAAAAAGAAGTGATTTCCTTCATTAAAAGGAATATCTTGACAAGATTTGGAATCCCATCAGAAATAGTATGTGACAACGGATCTCAGTTTATTGGAAAAAGAACGACTGGCATTTGTGAAGCATGGGGCATCAAGATGGTAACTTCGACTCCCATACATCCACAAGCTAATGGTCAAGCAGAATCGAGCAATAAGATCATCATCAATAATCTTAAGAAGAAGCTAGGAGCCAAAAAGGGGAAATGGGCTGAAGAGCTACCTTTCGTATTGTGGGTTGACAGGACAACTTCCAAGAATGCTACTGGTCGAACACCATTCTCCTTGGTGTTTGGTTCGGAAGCTGTGATTCCCACTGAAATGGTGATGCCAACTGCTAGAACAAGCTGCCAGGATTTTGAAGCCAATAAGCAGGAGCTTCTTGAAGATCTTGAAACAATTGATGAAATCAGAGACCTCGCGAAGTTTAGAATGGCAGCATACCAGCAAAGGATAGCCAAGTCTTACAATTGGAATCTCAGGATTAGAATATTTCAAGTGGGAGATCTAGTACTCAGAAAAGCTTTTCAAAATACTACCAATCCAGCATATGGAAAACTTGCACCTAAATGGGAGGGTCCTTACCTAATAGACTCAGAAGCGGGAAAGGGGGCATATAGGCTGGCTACTATGGAAGGTGAGCTACTCCCAAGAGCTTGGAATGCAATTCATTTGAAGTTATATTTTATGTGAGTACCCTCAGGATCCTCCGAGCATCTCCCAAAATCCTTGTTCAAGCTTCCAAAACCTCAGGTATAACTTTGATGCTTATTTCGATTTCATATTATTATCTTTCTGGAATGATTACTGACTTAGGCATCGGAGGGGTGTTAGCCAAGCTAACACCCACCCCTCACCAAGCCTTGAGTGTTTTGCAGAAGTTCCAAGCATCCTGTCATAAGCTAGAGGCTGATCACCTTTCTAAGTCTAAGGCATTCTGAATGCAATCAAAGGTTTAAGAGGTTCTCACCTTCTCGTTCACTAATGGGAATCGCCCGGAGCGCAAGACCCTCGCCAGGAGCGCACGATGGTGGCCTATGGTTCGAGATGGTGCGACCAGTCCATCCACGGGTGGCTGATAATTTCATCACTGTTGGCCATAGAGTGCATCTCAAAAATGGGTGGCAGACGTGTCATCCCTAAAAGATCTTAAGGGTTTTGTCATTTTCATTTCAACAAAGGTTTAGACACTTTCGTGTCTCACAAGTTCTAAGGGCTTGACCCCAGTTGGCTTAGTCCCAAGTATTTTTGAGCTTGACCTCAGTTTAACAAAGGCTTTTAATGTTTCCACATTAACTAAGGTTTAGGCACTTTCGTGTCTCTCAAGTTCTAAGGGCTTGACCCCAGTTGGCTTAGACCCAAGACTTATCAGGCATTTTATACCTCAAAAGACTAAGATGGGTTGACCCCTGTTTAATTCGTTCCTAAGTACTCAAGATTTATTCTCAGTTTTATCAGGATTTCACCAAGTCTATCTTAAGTATTTCAAAGGATCCTTGAGGATCTTGATTATCTCAACGGTTGGAATATTCTTGAATAGTTGACATTGGTACTACATATGTTACATATTCTTATTACTAACTAAGTATTGGTTAGCATCATGGTATGTTAATTTTGGCAGGTTTTATAAACTTTTAAGTTTTTAAACTAGACTATGCTATTGAACATCCTACATGATACTCATTCAAATATTTTTCAGAATTTGTTAGGTAACCAAAAATACACGCAACACACCATGATGATCAAAATACTGCTAAGTTATATATATGCAGGAAATTAAAAAAGTTGACCCCAGGCTTCGTCTTGGAACCCAAGATCCCTCCACCTGAGGCCAACCATATTGTCTAAGGAGCTTGGACTTCGCCTTGAAACTCAAGGTCCCTCCATCCAAGCCCCCAAAAGTTAAAGTGTCATTGTTTTTATTCCACAACAATTATTCTAAAAAAACTACCACCAAACCGAACAACAACCTAAAAAAGTGGGCTCCGACCTAGTCAAGAATGTCTTCATCGCCCAGCTTATCACCAGCAGCCTCCGCTTGCTTCACCTCCTTACCCTTGCCCTTGTCCTTCTCACCAGCTTCCTTGTCCACCTTCATAACCTCCGGATCAACCTTCTTAGCAACCTTTCCAGCAGCTTCATCCCTCTCGGCCATCAGCTTTTTAAGGCTTACCTCCCAATCCTTAACCGGCCAGCTCTAGAGTGAAGCCTTCAGCCTGTGCAGTGGTAGCCATCTCAATCATGCATTCGAGCACGCTGATGGCAGCTGAGGATTAAGTGTTCTAGTCAGCCAGCTTTAGGGCTTCAGCAACTGCAGCATCTCGTTCCTTGAGCTGCTTCTCATGGTAGCGATTCTTGCTGGCAGCTATCTTACCCATCTGCTCAATGCGGAGCAAGGCTTCATCAAGTTTAAGCTCAGAGGACTCAAGCTTCTGCTCAACTGCTTCCAGTTTGCCCTCGAGTTCTATGACCTCGTGGCTCAGCTTGTCAATACCCTGCATCAAGTCAAAATGGATCAGAATCAACAAGGGAAGTATTCTAACTATAATACTAACATACTTCTTTTTTATTAAACTATACTTACAATGTTCACCATAACTTGCAGTGAGAGCAGCTTGTTGGCCGCTGCAACAGGAGGTAGTCCTTCGAAACTGTCCACATTAATGTAATGGTGGTGTCCGAAGCCTTGCGCTTCTTGGCAGAAGAGGTCTTGGACCGAGTATTGGGAGGCCTAAACTTAGGAGCTGAGACATCTATAGGGGCTTTGCTCCTGGTTTCCTTAGTTTTTTCCTTCTTGGCGATAAGGAGCTTGAGCTCCTGGAAAGAGAAGTTGGAGGCTGAACCTGGAGCTGCTTCATCAGAGACAATAAGAAGTCAGTTTCCAGAGACAACAAGATGTAGCCTGAAACAAAATAGTAAAAGATTCCTACAAGTACCTGCAGACATGGTTTTTGGAGGACTGTGAGATTGCTGGGAGATGGTTCGAGCACTTGAAACGTCTTCGGGCAGGCAGCTTCTTTCTGCAACCGGGATGCTGTAAAGTTCCTGGAGCTTCTTGGAAGATTCACGAGCAGGTTTGATTAAAGCTTCAAACTTGGGAGCTACAAAGACAAAAAACAAACATATCAGTCAAAGATATTGAAGAGTTTATGGAATTAGAATATCACAAAAGCTCTTCCTACCCTTGACAACCCATTGGGTAGGAAGGTTCTTGCAACCAACAAGACTACTCCTTTTGACAAAGAAGAATTGGCGTCTCCAATCATGGTCATTATGAGAAACCCTCGGGATCATCTGGGCTTCTCCGGGTCTAGTTTTCAGAATGAATCTGCTGTGGCCATGAGTACCCAACCGATACACCTTGCAAATCTCAGCAACCCTGATGTTTAAGTTGTGGGCTTGGTTCAAGTGATGAAGGGAAAAGAGAATTCGCCATACCATGGGCATGACTTGAGAATAGGCAAGATGGGTGACTGAGAAAAACTCGTTAACTAGAGCCGGAAAAGGGAATGTCATACAAAGGAGAAAGGGGTAGTAGAGAAAGCAAACCCACTCGTCGGAAATGTGATCGGCCTTCAGAGATGGGTCATACGGACGAAACTCAGCCTCGGCAGGGAAGCTCGAGGATCGCTGCAACATCGTGATCTTTCGATCATCGAAATTACAGGCCTCCTCCTCCGTCGCCGGAAGGAGCCCCTGGTCAGTAAAGTCGTCGGCCACATTGTCGAAGACAGTGGCCGAAGATCGAAGCATTTTCTTCCCCATGTTCGAAAGAGATGAAGAAACAAGAGACGAGAACTGACCTGTGGAAAATCGGAGAAGCTCTAGGTTTTTTCCGAAGAAGAAGATGTGCAAAGAAATGAGGAGAGAATGGGGTAATAAAAGAAAAATCCAATGAGAACTTCGCCTAGGAAGTTGGGTCGAACTAATTTCTCTCAAATCATAATTACATAGCGATAAGGCCTGAATTCAAATTTTCGACAGTTGGCCTACATGCAACACCCGTCAAAAATTTGGGGGCAATTGTTGGTACCAGATTTCAGGAGATCTTGAGCAGCTCGCAAGCACACTGCTGTAAAGACTCGGTCAGCTAACAGAAACGTGGACCAAGTGGACTTCAAACGGCTATGAGGAAACGTGGAGTTATTTGCTAGTTTTTAGGAGATTAGTTTTCTTGTAATCTTATATATATACGTCGAGCTATAGGCACACACACAAGACTTATGTTCTGGCAATCCTCTGTAACACTTAGATTACAAGCTCACACTCATTGTACTTGAACAACTTTCGATTATATAAAAAGTTTGAGGCAGCAGGCACTTTAAGCCGGCTCCCGAGGTTTTTTGCTAGGCTCCTTGAGGATACTCAAGGATTCCTAGATTTTTCCCTCGTTATATCCTCGTGTCAATATCCAAAATTACATATTCATCTCTTTTTACATCAAACACTCTACCTCACATACAAAGTTTGATCAACTAATTGCTTAGGCAGTTTTTGACCAAAACAACTGGCCCTAACCACCTCGTGGCAACTATTGTATAACACCTTATAAAAGTTGAGCCACTAATGTTGTCTCAGGTCTGGCAGTTCTCTTCCGTTGGCTCATCACACAATAACAACCGCTATTTGATGTTGTTTGACCTGATTCAGCCACCTAGTACTTCGTTAGCTCACGTATTCCACTGTTGTGAACCAAAAACACAGAACCGCCACTGTTTTGCTACTATTGTGGGTTGTTGTCCACCTCAACTGTTATTGCATATAATACATCCAACGGAAAAGAAATCAAAATTTCAAACTCAATAAATAGTAATCCAATTAAATTATTTCCATATATCATAACAAAGAAACTTTGACATCCTCATAAACTCTTGGTTTTATGTTACATGGTAGAAAAATGGGATCAATAATAAGTATAATTACAAAACTATATATTACCTCGCCTAGTCAAGTTTGTAATGCAAGAGCCAACACCTTGCAACTTGCATCCTTACTTCCACAATGGATGTGCCACTTGAGTAATCTTTATGAACTTACGAATAGAAAAAAGTAATTAATTCAACTCGACAGAAGGAACAACAATGTTATAAGGTCGTTATCTGTAATTTCAAATGGAAGCTATATTTAACATGATTAACTTTACTAATATGGTGGACCATAGCTACATTAAAAGTCCATTATACCTTAAATATTTAAAAGCCAAAATCAAAACCTAGTTAAATCTGAATTGCATAAAAGTCAAACATAGTACCTTCAAGTTGTTCCATTTACGTTACTACTTCAGCAAGTTGCCACTCAAATGGAAGATGTAATTAATATTATGCTTGGACGCCTGATTAAAGTTCAATCTATATGTTCGGATTTTTGGTACCACATTGTTGATGATGCATTTATATGACAACTTTTACACGAGGTACTAAAAAATTCAATATTTCAATATATCTGTGAAATTATTTTCAGCATTAGAGAAAAACCTGTAGCTGAGTATCAAACAACTAAAAGAATATTCAACCACATTTTTATAGCAATTACCATATGACAAAAACATATGTATGTACGGTTAAAATCTTCATCAAACTCATTATATCTTTTCATGCATTGCAATATAAAATACAAGTTTTATTATAAGAGAATACCATACCGGTCAGTTTCAAAAACTGTGAACTCCAAGATCTTCATCATAGAGAAAAATATAACTGTATTTGGTAACTATATCCGGATGTACAAAGCATTTTGCAAACCACATGTGGATCACATTTAAGAGCATGGGCAGGGGAAATATGTGAAAAAGGATATTATTTTGGTTTAATATTTACCATTTTGTTTGATTAACTGCAGAAATATGTACCACGATATCGAGCCATTCTAGTTCCTTCCATGCATCAACAACACCATCATAATGGAAGATGCTCATTTGACATTTAGATTCGAAATAGGATGGTATGTCAGGAATGGAGGGAGAATAAATGAAGCAACTGAATCTTGAAGAGAAGCAAACATACCCTAAAGGCCCACATTGCACAACTAAGACATGATCTTGAAAAACATATCCAAATCCCATTAGTAAATGATTCAAGTACAAAGAGTAGTTAAAGATCTTATTTGGATATTCCATTCCAAAAGTTTGATCATGACCCACTTATAAAACAATTCAATCAAGAATCAAAACTTAAGTAACAATGCACATGGTCTGAATTTACTCAAAATCCTATTAACCCATGATTTCCCTTGTAATATAAAAGCATGTGTACATTCCTCTAAAGTCTACAAATTCCAAATTTATACCTTACCTGAGTATGTTACTACTTCTGAAAATGGAAATGTTGTTAGCATAGGTAGAACACATCTAAAAACTTGAAATAACCTACATTCTAAAGCATTGTATCATAATGCTTTAAATCCACATTCTGAATTGTAAATCTAATGATCAATCAAAACCAAAGTTCCTCTTTAGCCCATACATCCAAACATATTTTCATCGAGTGGATGGAGTCCTTTGAACACAACGGTTAAACCAAATAGAAGCAAGCGCTAGATACGTAAAAGCGTAAGCATCAGAATATAAACAACTTAAAATTTGCAAAAATATAATATCAATTTGGGGAACTATATACAATCAAAATAGACATAGGTTTAATATGATTACCTCTAATATGGTGACTCGAAGGTTTTGCCAAATCGATTACTCTCAAACCTGTGGAACGGGCATAATTCTGACGGTAAGACCGGTGAGTAGGTCAGAAAGTGTGTTTCACTTAAACTGACGTAACTTGAGTTCCGGTAAGAGTTGCGGGAGCTAATACCAGCCAAAACGATCGTCTCAACGAGTTCTACACTTTTATTTGCCTTGCGAATAGTACCATCCGGTTTGACCCTCAATTTCTACATCCAAGACCTCCGTTTTTTAGTTTGAAGTTTTTGCTACAAATATCGCAATTTCAAAATGAGTGATTATCAAGCGTCTTCCGCAATGCAAACCACGATGCAAGATCTTATTAACTATGATAATGAAATAATAATAAGTGAAAAAGTTCCTAAGTTGCTCAAATTGGAAGATTATCATAGTTGGGTTAAACGATTCGAATCGTACATCGGTACTAATGATATCGATCCCGTTTACGATGCGCGAACGATGACGCCCAAAATAGCATGTCGTAAATATGTGTCATAAAATGAGCGTTATGGAATCCCCCGTCATAAAGTGAGATGACATATATTTTTGCACGTCATGGAATAAAAAAAATTTATTAATTTTTTTTTTGTAGAATCACTAATTTCTACATTAAATGATAATTAACCTAAACATGTAAGATAAAATACATATGTATCAAAACAATGCGTTTCATATATAGCAAAACAATTTGTTTCATATATACTAATAAATTAGTAGGAACTAAACATATGTAAATTAAAATAACTAAAAAACTAAAAAAAATACTTGAAACAGAAAGCAAAATGCACCCTGCTCCCAACAGCTACATGGTCACATCTGGTTTACAAGTGATATTAATATTCTCCCCACTAATTTCTGCTTGCTGTGAACATTTTCCACCGGTAATGTTGAAAACGCCTGAGCGTGGGATCGGTCTGGTTCGATAAAAATCGTGTAAATGAGAATACAAACAAAATGATGTAGATAAACTCATTCTCTCATTAATACTTGATAACCAGAGAATAAGAGTACAAACACACACTCTCACGCAGAAGTTCGCTCAACTCTCAAAAACTCGTTACAAAGACACACACAAAACCTATTTATAAGACTACGGATGTCCGAACTCCTAAGCTTATCCGAACTTGAGGTTCAGCCAAGGCTCGGCCACCAGAACTTAAGTCTTGAAATCTTCGTGTCTTTGTCTAATCCAGCTCATTGCCATATCGTGTATCAACAAACTCCCCCTTGGCAACAGCTGGATCGTTCTTCTCAGCCTTGAACATCTGCAGCAACCCCATCATCTTTCCTGACCAAATCATGGTTATTTCCAGCATAGATCTCGAATGCAAAACAAACCCGTATCACCCTCTGGAACTTCAGCGCTTGCTCCATGTAATAAGGATGATACAAGATCGGATTGTGATAAAGCTCGTCTATATCAGCCTTCGACAATTTGATTAGCCACATAGATCGTAAATCTTCACAACTTGGTTGTTTTCCTTCAACACAATAACTGATTCACCCGTTCTTTCGTTGTAGTACCACCATCTCAGATCCTTGATGAAATCAAGCTTCATTTTCATCAAAGGAATCTTCTTCATTACATCTGGTTTCTTCGGAAACACCAAGATTATCAGTTTCTTGCCAGTTCTTTCGTGGACTCTTGTTCGGGATCGACGTCGTTTTGGCTTTTGAGGATCCAAAAACTGAAATCCTTCTCGACATTCCCTCTCAAGTGTCTTGTTAAAGTGCATACCCAATGCATCATCGCCATAACAGCAAAATTGCTTTCTGGTCAGCTCACGAATATCCCAAACCGGCAAACTGCTAAAATCTTTGGCACACTTGAAGTACTGGATTCCCTGTTCACGTTTAATCCGATAGCATCTCAAACTCGATGCATACATCCAACTAATTATTTCACCTAAAACTTGACCCTTGAATTTGAAGAACGCTCTTTGTTTGATTGGCTTCGGAGGCGGAACATAGTTAGCATGAAAGGCTTTCATGAACTCGTCAAATGTCTGACGCCGTTTCTGAACTTTAGCCTCCTTAACCATTGGGTCTTTCTCACATGGTTTTCTCATCTCTTCGTCATTTAGATCAAACACTCTTTGCAACTCTTCAGCCGTCAAATCACCAACAAACTCACCTTCCTCGAGCATCTGCAACATTTTTGCAAAATCACTCATACTTGTTACAGCTTGATTAGATGGAATTGAGGTGATCGGCATAGCTTCTCTTGAGTCTTTTTCCCCCTGGGAAGTAGATGTCCCAGCACCCGAACCCGCGGTTCCAGATGGGCCTGGTCCTTCTTGATCAAGATCATCGTTCAGAAATTTCATCGGATCTTCAGAACAACCTGAGCCATCTCCAATATCCCCCTGAGCTTTAAACTTCTCCATCAAAAATTTAATCTGCTCACCCATTTCAAGAAGCATCTTAGACTGAGTCTGACTAGCCCTATTTAATCTCATAATTTCTTGATCTTTAACCGCAGCACAGTAATCATCTTCTCTTGTTCTTCAGACTTAGCCTTCAAGGCATCGATCTGAGATTGTTGATCGTTTAGCGCGCTTTGAAGAATACTGGCTTGAGAGAAAGAAACTGAACCTTGTTCGAAGTTGAAATTCACATCAGGTGTTGAATGTGCTGAAGCAGTAGCAGTTGCAGTCGAAAACATCGGAGTTGTGGGTGTAGATCCCACTGGCTGATTCACAAACTGCGCACCAGCACTTGCTGTAGGTGCTCTGCTAACAGTTGTCGATCGATTTGCATTCATCAGATCTTGTAAGAAGTCAGCCTGAACATCAGACACTGAAGTCTGAACAGGTGTAGACACTTCAGGCACAGACATAGCAGAAATTGCTGAAGAAGAAACACCAGAACGTGGTTGCAGAATGAACTGTTGTACTCCTTTCTGTTGTACTCCTTTTCTCTTCTTAGTTCTTCCTCCAGCAATCGACTTCTGCCTTCTTTCCGCTGAAGAACCAGTAACCTGTTGTTTACCTTTACCAGAAATTACATCAGCATCAGGATTATAGTCTTCATCAGACTCAAATGAGGCCAACACATCATACACACGATCCTTATAGTGATCGTTGCTCTTGTTCTTACTGATTCGGTAAGAGAAATGTTCATCGCTACCCTTCCTAAGCTTTACATACTTTGAGTTGATCAAGACTCTCACAAACGGATTGTTTGTATCAGAGAAGTCATCAGAGTCAGCCCCAACATTCAGATCCTCTTCATCTTCTTCTGATTCATCTTCCAGGGTATTTACTGCTGGTGTCTCAGTCACATCGACAGATACAGGAACTTCCTGTGCTGAGACCACCGGTTCAGTAGTTGGCGGTTGAGAGACAGTTTGTTCAGGTCCTTGATTCACTGGTTCCTGGACCATTGGTACTTGTCTTTTAGGTCTTTTTACTCGACCTTGTTATGGAATCTGATTCTGTTCCTCAATCCATCTGTAATCGAGTTCTTCCGAATCACTACCATCTTCATGACGAGGTGCACCCCGTGCTGGTGCCACATAATTGACATTGGCTAAATGACCAATTAAACGCTTCAGTTTCGGTTGAAACTCTGGTGCCTTCTTTTGGTAAGACGCCAGACCCCCAACACTTGCCTCCGTCATATGTTTCAGTTCCATTTTCTGGGCTGCATTCTTTATCAAATCTGGATATCGATCATTGAGAACCATCTGAAGGAATCTGGGATAGATTGCCGCTTTCTTCTGTCTTTGTGTCAGATTATCTCTCATGTAGTGAAATATCATCCCAGAAACATTATATTGCCTGTTCATTACTAACGCATTCATCAGAGATAGAATAATCTGCTGGACTTCATCATGATCAGAAATCCTATGTCCCAAGCAGACCAATAACACGTGCGCCAGATACTTGTACGGGACGCTCAGGGACGATTTGTACACCTATTCTTTACTCGGACCATCAGTATACCAAATCCGCTTTAAGAACGCCACATTATCTTCATGAGGAAACTCAATTCGTGCTGTTGTTGTATCAGATTCTAACTATAATACCCGACGAATATCAGCCTCGGTAACTTCAACCTCTTTACCTTGAATATTAGCAACAATTCTGATAGGAGCATCACATTCTGTAGTGATAGCATAATGAATTCTGGACCGCCTTAGAAACTCAAATATCCTTGATCCTCCAATTTTGTCAAGTTTGCCTCGTGTAACACCGATATGCGCAAAAATGTTATGCTTGTCACCGATTTTCAGGTCGTTGGCCATATCTGAAAACACATAAGAGAAAACATTCATTAAATTCAATGTTAGTAACAGATATACTCACTGATTTCGTCAAATCATTGTCGTTTGCGTAAACGAACAACAATTGAACAAAATTTCATAGACCCGCTGAACCTTGTCCGAGCCACCTCCGAACCCCACATTCGAAGTCTCCGAACCCCAAGTTCGGTGTCTGGAAAACTCCGAAGAGTTTGAATTTGAAATCCAGTGGAAACGACCAAAACAGGCTACACAAATCAACACCCATGGTCGGTTTTTGATTATAAACCCATAGGAACCTCTTTTAATTGTTAAAAACAAGATTTAGATGGTGAATTTTCAAATCTAAAAACTGATTACATGCCGGACGAGTTTTCGAACAGAAAATCCCCAAACAACAGATGAAAGCCTAATCTAAGACAATCAGTGAACTCGGAATCAAGAAATCTACCTAGATTCAGTCTCAAATCCGTCAATAACGAGCTAAAACGAAAGTTGAAAATTTTGGCAGCCGTTCGGTGCAAGTTCGGAGATAACAGTAACTTATGACCTCCGAACTCCAGGATTGGCGAATTTATAGGCCATGACCTTCGGACCTCCGAACGTCCTCCGAACTCCAAGTTCGGACGAACAGTTACACCGAACTCCACACTCGGCCATCTCTAAACGTTGTCCGATGATGAACTTCGGACCTCCGAACTTCACGTTCGGTCGTCCGAACTCCAGGTTTGGAGATATCAAAAATATTTCAAAATAAACCCCTGAAATTGATGAATCTTCAAATTGAACCTCGAAAGTTTAACAATTATCAATTTTCCTCAAACTTCGTTCAATTTACTGATGAAATTTTTGAAAACAAGTCAATTTGGTTGTCTCTGGCATAATTTTGAATTTTTCACTAACGGTTGATCAAAAATAAAGCAGAATCAAAATCTTTTTGATTTTTGTAAACTTTCAAACACACCAAAAATCTTTTTGGATTTTTACAACATTATGCTAAAACACACCTAAAATCTTTTTGGATTTTCAAATATTCAAACAATAAACCAAACAGAAATGAAATGAAAATTACTGAATTAAAACTAATATAACTTAAATATTTTTGTGAGAAAGATTTAGACGCGAGATCATATCAGCTACTATGCATCAGACACACTTCAATTTCATTTTTAATCAGCATGCAAGTCAAGTTAGCAGCAAATACAACTTTTTTTCAGTTTATTTCAGTTTAGGCAGATCAATTTTTATAGCTTTTCGATACGTGAAGATATATTTAGCATGCATTGATAATATGATATCCCACACAATCAGAAATACTGGTAATCTGGCTTATTCTCATTATTTTTGTATTTTCCACAGAATTTGATTTCCATCGAGATTTATCGTCCATGGTGTTTCATGCAAAAATAAAGCAGAACCCTAAACAAACAATAATCAGGTCGGCCAGTAGGCACACAGAGAAAGTCCGATTGTTTAGGAAAATAAAAAATAGAAAATAAAGCAGAAATTGTATAACCCAACAACGATCAGGTCGGTGCTCCCGCACACGCAAAGAAAGTCCGATGATTTATACGAAACACCAAAGAAAATAAAGCAGAACGTCAAACGTACACCAATCAGGTCGATCTTTCGATACGCAGAGAAAGGCCGATCGTTTGACAAAATAAAGAAAATCAAACAAGTTTAAATCTTTGCAAAATAAAAGCATGCATACACCAGAACATCTCTTTTTATTCTCATTTTGCTTTTTCATTTTATTTAATGCCAAGATCACACAACATCCGTCATGATGTGCCTCACAATCTAATCAAGCAAATTGTTATGTTTATATCATACTAGCATATATTAGATTTACCCTTACGCATTTAACTAACCAAACAAGTACCTACAGCTTTTCATTTTTACTTTATTTGTGGTTGATAACACATGCCGATGTAATATCACTTCTCGCTTGGTCTTATCAATTTCTCAAATTTTTGATTTTTCCATTTTTAATGCTTTTTGCATTTTTCCAATTTTTTATATTTTCTGATTTTCTCCCCCTAAAATATAAAACTCTATTTTTGGATTTTAGTAACAAGAAAAGAAAAACAAAACACAAAAATAAACAAATGAAAAATGATCAACCGAAAGTTACTCAATGGGTAACTTTTGTATGCCGTTGATCTGCAAAAGATAACGAAAGCGGGTTTTGTCAAAGGCTTTCGTAAAGAGATCCGCTTTTTGAAAATCAGTATGGATCTTTTGCAGATCAATCAAGTGTTTCTCAAAACAGTCACGGATGAAATGATAACGAATATCAATATGTTTCGTTTTTGAGTGGTGAACGGGGTTTTTAGTTATGCAAATCGCAGCCAAGTTATCTATATAAATTGGAGTAGTAAGAAACTTCAAACTGTAATCCCGCATCTGCTGTTGTATCCATAAAACCTGAGAGCAGCAACTAGCAGCCGCTATATACTCAGCTTCAGCCGTGGATATAGCAATAGAAGTCTACTTCTTACACTGCCAAGATACCAACCGGTCGCCGAGAAACTGACATCCGGCCGTGGTTGACTTGAAGTTGATCTTGCAACCGTCGTAGTCTGAATCCGTATACGCCGACAAGTCGAACTTATCATCATGAGGATACCAGATCCCGAGATCTGCATTACCCTTCAGATAAGCTAGAATCCTCTTAACTACGTCCATATGAGAAACCCGAGGTGCTACTTGGTACCTGGCACACAAACATACAACAAACATTATATCAGGTCGACTAGCTGTAAGATACATTAAAGAACCTATCATTTCCCTATAACGAGTGACATCAATTGATTCACTATCTTCGTCAGGACATAGGCCATGTGACAGCTGAATAGGAGTTGTAGGAATGCGAACATCTCCCACCTTGAATCGATTCAGGACATCATTCACATATTTTGTCTGATGAGTGAAAATACCCTTGTCAGATTGCTGAACTTGTAAGCCCAAGAAGAACGACATTTCCCCCAATGAACTCATCAAGAACCTTGTTTGCATTAAAGTCTTGAAATCCTTCGATAACTTTTCGTTTGAACAGCCAAAGATGATATCGTCCACATAAATCTGTACCAGTAGCAGATCCTCCCCCGTTTTACGACAGAATAAAGTAGGATCAACCAACCCACGCTTGAATCCGTTGTCGAGTAAATAAGTGGACAACGTCTCATACCAAGCTCGAGGAGCCTGATGAAGACCATATAATGCCTTGTCCAACTTATAAACCTTCTCCGGATAATCAGGATCGAAGGATCCCGGAGGTTGTTTGACGTACACTTCTTCCTTAACCTTGCCGTAAAGAAACACACTTTTAACATCCATCTGGAAGACCTTGAATCCACGATGTGCAGCATATGCCAAAAAGATTCTTATAGCTTCAATTCTGGCAACCGGTGCATACACCTCGTTAAAGTCGATTCCTTCTACCTGAGAAAACCCTTGAACAACCAAACGAGCCTTGTTGCGGACTATGACTCCACGATCATCTCGTTTGCATTTATACACCCATCGTGTACCACACGGTTCTTTGCTTCCTGCTGGCAAATCTTCCAGGTGCCACACTCCTAATTTTTGAAATTGTAGTAATTCTTCATGCATTGCTTCAACCCACGAACCATCTAATAAAGCTTCATGAACATCTTTTGGCTCGATCTGAGATATAAAGCATGAATGGAACGCTTCTTCCTGAACACCAGATTCCAGAACTGATAGTAACACACTGCTCTCGATTTGATGTCTCGTACGCACTCCTTCATTTAAATCACCAATAACATTGTCTTGCGGATGAATGGTGTTTATCCGGAGTGTTTGATGAATAAGAACAACCACCGTTTCAGCCATACCAGGAACAGGATCTTCCTCAACCACCACAGTTTCAGTTGTAGTGACATCAACATCATTTGAAATAGTATCAACTTGTGGATCGACCACATTGTCAGTTGTATTAGTCTCAACATCATTTGTAGTAGCATCAACTTGTGGATCTAGTTGTTGAGTAGGAATTTCCACCTGATGTGACACTGCTTCATGAAGTTCACTATCATCATATAAAGACATATCATCAGCCATAATTGTCGAATCATTTGAAGTCTCGGTCATGTAATCATCAGCAACATGCACTATTGGAGTCGGCAGAGTTTGTATATTAAGAACCGGAGTATCGTCTTGTAATTCAATGAAAACTCGAGTAAATTGCTCATCAGACATCTCTGGCATCGTTTCAATATTTTCAAAAACAGCTTTGTAATCGAACAACCAGTCCGGTCCAACACCTCTGGGCGGTAAAGTATAGGATTGAAAATCCACATGCAAATATTCAGCCACCGTACCAGTCTGCTTATTAAATACTCGTTTCTTTTGATTTGAGTACCTGGCAAACAATCCCTCAAAGTCTTTGTCGTCAAATTTGCCCGCAGACGCTAAAATAGTACAGGGACACCCAAAAGGCTCTAGATAATCGAGATTTGGCTTATGATTCTTGAGTAATTCATAACATGTCTTCCCAAGACGTTTAACAGTAAGCACTCAATTAAGCACGTAACATGCGGTGTGGACAACTTCTGTCCAAAAAGGAACAGGCAATTAAGCATTAGCCAACATCGTTCGTGCAGTTTCAATGATTGTACGATTCTTCCTTTCTGCCACGCCGTTTTGCTGAGGTGTATATGGTGTGCTGAACTCATGTACAACTCCTTTTTCCATACAAAAATGTCCTCACGGCTAAATTCTTGAACTCCGTGCCATTGTAACTACGAATCCTTCGAACCTTCAATTTATACAAAGCCTCAAGTGTAGTAATCAAATTGATAAGGATTCTTGAGGTTTCATCCTTAGAGACCAGAAAATCAACCCAAGAGTATCTTGAATATTCGTCAGTAACCACAAGACAATACCAATTCCCTGAAATACTTTGATGATTCACAGGACCAAAGAGATCCATGTGAAGTAATTCTAACGGAACTTCAATTGAATGGTATTTCTTCAGTGGATGGGATTTTCTTTTCTGTTTTCCCTTCTTGCAAGTCACACACACATCGTTGAAGACAAACTGTTGCTTTGGAACCCCTTCGACAAGACCCCTCCGCACAAGTTCGTTCATTTTTCTATAATGGATGTGCCCCATGCGACGATGCCATAGAATGGAATCTCTCTCGGATGCTTTTGATAAGAAACATTGACCAGCGACAGTTTCTTTGGCCGAATTCATATCGAGCATATACAAATTCGAGAATCGCGGTGCTCGCATTACCACATATTCATCTGGAATCTTGAACTCAGGTTTCAGAATCAAACATTCACTTCCTGTGAAAGCAGTTGTGAATTGCTTGTCATAAATCTGGGAGACACTCAGAAGATTATACTCCAATTCTTGAACAAATTCAACCTTCTCGAATGTGACAGCACCATTTGAAAGTTTACCAATTCCGGTGACTTGACCTCCCTTGTTTCCAGCAAATGTTACTTTACCTCCATTGAAGTACTTCACATCATGCAACAAAGAGGTATAACCAGTCATGTGTCGAGATGCTCTGCTATCAACAACCCAAATTTTATTCATCAGTTGTCGCGAAGATCCCTGCATAAATTAAAACAGAAGATTAGTTTCGGGACGAACCCAAGCTTAAAGCTTTGGGTCGACCGTCATCTTCAACAAAGTCATCACCAACCATGGACGAACTCTTAGGTTTCCATGCTTCATATAAAGAGCCCGTGGAGCTAGCAGCATAATTTTTCAAAATTGATTTAATGTTTGAAAATTCACTTTCTGATCTCTTGTCATTTTTATGAAATTATGATGATTTATTATTAAAGTGAACTCTGCCTTGCTCATCTACAAATCTGACTTTCTTCTTTGTATCAGTTTGATAACCTTCAGACATATCATCAGATTTTTCTGCGTCAGATTTGCTAGATTTTGGCTTCTTTAATGGACAAGTCCGATATGTATGACCATGAGCTTTGCACTTAAAACATTTTCGTTTATCTATTACAACTTTTTCGCTCGTGTCGTCATCCACTTCGGACTCAACAACATGTTTTTGGGTCTTGGATTTCAAACCCTTTAGATTAGGCACATAATGATTTCCAAACTCATCATTATGTCCTGACTCATACCCTGAAACATTTTCTAAAAAATCATCACAATACCCAAAATGCCCTCTAACATATGAATATTCAGAAAAATGATGATCCTTGTAATTCTGAAATCTGTTTCTTCTCCCACCAAACCTTGGTACAAAATCATTCTGACCTCCATAATCAATCCATTTTGGACCCCTACCAAACACAGATTGATTTGGTCCACAACCAAACTCATCATAAAAACCTTCGTCATTATAAAATTGTGACTTTTTGACATACGGACTCGATTTTCTGAAATTTGGTTGCCTTTGATTATAAAAACCTCCTGGTGGTGATTGAAAGGTTGATTTTAATGATTTCTTATTTAAATACTTTTGAGTAGAATTTTTCACTCTGTTAACCAACCCCGAATCAGATTCAGATCTAAATGTGTCTATTACATTAACACTGCCATTACCCCCTTAATGGACACACTTCTCATCTTGGGATCATAAGCAGGATCATATTTACCAGAAAAGATTTGATCAATTAAATTGGGATTGACCATATCCAAAGGAAAATATTTATCGCTAAAAGTCTTATCCGATCCTTTCAAGCGATAGGTCACCCATTGTTCAGAATTGTCAACATTGGTTGTCAGAGTAGGATTGCTAGCCTTGGTTTTTGCAGGTTTTGAAACTTTAGAAGAAGAACATTTTTTCAAAAGATATTGAATTTACCGAAGACTCAAATCCGACTCCACCATATTTGACTTTCTTACCGTCAACAGACTTGCCCCGAGCAATCTGTTTTTGTTCAAACGCACTCAATTTCGTAAGCTCAGATTTAATCGTTGAAAAATCATGTTTTGAAATCAAATCTTTGTGATCTGGCTTAGAAACTTTAGAAGGACTGGTTTTGGAACAATCAATGATTGTTTCAGAGACTAAATCATCAACTTTATCAAAATCTGAGACATCGTAAAAAAGTTCATCAACCGCCGAATCCAAAATAGATTTTCCGGTTGAAATTTTGTCAGACTCTGAATTAGCTAAGTGATAATTGTTTTCCTTGACATGAGAAGGAACATCCAGTTTCTCTTCAGAAGGACCATTTGTGATAATGACCGGAGGCGGAACTTGGCTTAGTTTACCAGAAATATTTTCCTTTTCATTTTTATAATGAAAATTGGCAAAGGAAGATGAAACTTGAACAGAATCCAGTTTTTGTTATAATTCAAAATTTTCAATTTTTAGATCTGCAACAAATTTTTGACTGTCAGCCAAATCCTTTTGTACGGACACAAGCAGTTCAGACTGAGTTAAAAAATCGAATTTTTGTAATCGTAACTGTTTTGGTCAAAATCTGCCTAAGCAATTAGTTGATCAAACTTTGTAAGTGAGGTAGCGTGTTTGACGTAAATAAAGATGGAAATGTAAATTTGGAGATTGACACAAGGATGTAACGAGGGAAAATCCAGGAATCCTTGAGTATCCTCAAGGAGCCTAGCAAAAAACCTCGGGGGCCGGTTCAAAGTACCTGCCTCCTAAAACTTTTATATAACAAATGTTTTGAGTAAAAATGAAATGAGCTCGTAATCTAAGTGTTGCAGAGAATTGTGATCGTAGAAGGAAGTAAGAAAAAAGTGTGTTGTGTGCAAGCCTAGAGCTCAGTTTAAATACGGATTACATTGTAACAATATTCCCTAAAAACTAGCAACTAACTCCACGTCCCTCACATGTCTGTTAGAAGTCCGCTCAGTCCACGTTTCTGTTAGTTGACCGGGTCTTTAGGACACGTGATCCATGCTCGAGCTAACATGCGAAAAATAAACAAAAAGGGAAAGCAATAGTTAGTCAAGAAATTTAATTCAGGATTCTTACAGTGAAGTGCTTGCGAGCTGATGCGAGCTGCTCGGTATCTCCTGAATTCTAGTACCAACAATTGCCCCCAAATTTTTGGCGGTTGGCGCATGCAAGCCAGCTGTCGAAAATTTGAAATTGAACCTTATCGCTAACTAACTGTGATTTGATAGAAATTAGCCAGTCCCAACTTCCTAGGCGAAGTTTCCGTTTGATTTTTCCTTTATAATTCTCTCTCCGCTTTCATTATTCCTCACAGCATTCACTCGGCGAAAACCCTAGAGCTTCTCCCATCTTCTCCAGGTTAGTATCCTCTTTCTCCCTTCTCGTTCTTTTTTCCGATCATGGGGAAAAAGCTGTTACGATCATCGGCCACGGTCTCCGACCAAGTGGCCGACGAGTTTACTGAACCGAGGACTCCTCCCGGCGATGGCGGAGGAGACCTGCAACTTTGACGATCGGAAGATCGCAATGTTGCAGCATTCTGCGAGCTTTCCCGCCGGAGCTGAATTCTGTCCCTTCGATCCGTCTTTGAAAGCTGACCATATCTCCGACGACTGGGTCTGTTTCCTTCACTACCCTTTTCTGCTTGGAATGACATTTCCTTTCCCGGATTTGGTCACTGATTTCTTTTCGATCACCCACCTTGCCTACTCTCAAGTAATGCCCATGGTGTGGCGAATTCTTCTTTCTCTTCATCACCTGAACCAGACCCGTAACCTACACATTGGGGTCGCCGAGATCTGCAAAGTATACCGATTGGCCACACACGGCAACAGCAGGTTTGTCTTGAAGGTTAGAACCGGAGAAGCCCAGATGATCCCTAGGTTTCTCACAATGACCATGATTGGAAGCGTCAATTCTTCTTTGTCAAAAGGAGTAGCCTTGTTGGTTGTGAGAACCTTCCCACCCAGTGGGTTGTCAAGGGTAGGAAGAGTTTTAGTTACATTCTGATTCGAAATACCCTTCAATTTTATTTACCTGATATGCTTGCTTTTTGTTTTTACAGCGCCCAAGTTCGAAGCTCTGATTAAGCCAACCCGTGAATCCTCTAAGAAGCTCAAGGATCTCTTCAGCATCCCAGTGGCAGAAAGAAGCTGTCAACCCGAGGAAGTTTCAAGTGCTAGAAGCATCACCCAGCAATCTCTCAGCCCCTCAAGAACCATGTCAACAGGTATTTGTATGAGTCTGCTCTCCTTTTGTTTCAAGTTATTCTCTATGATTTTCGGAAACTGATCCCTTTCTGTATATGATGAAGCTCCAGGTTCAGCTTCCAACTTCTCCTTCAAGGACCTCAAACTGCTCATCGCAAAGAAAGAAAAACCCGAGGAGACCAGCAGCAAGGCTCTCACTGACCCTTCAGCCGCCAAGTTTCGAGCTCCCAGCACTCGATCCAAGACCTCTTCTGCGAAGAAGCGCAAGGCTCCAGACTCCACTATCAATGTGGACAGCTTCGATGATCTCCCTCCTGTTGCAGCTGCTAACAAGCTGCTATCGCTGCAAGCTGTGGTGAACATTGTAAGTAATAGCACAATAATAGAGAAGTATGTTAACATTATAATTGTAATACTTCCCTTGTTGATTCTGATGTGTTATGCTTTGGTGCAGGGTATCGACAAGCTGAGCCACTAGGTGATTGATCTCGAAGGCAAACTGGAGGCCATGGAGCAGAAGCTTGAAGCAGCCGATCAGAAACTTGAAGCCTCTGAGCTTAAACTTGACCAGGCCACGCTCCGTCTCGAGAAGGTGAGTAAGGCAGCAGCCAGCAACACACGCCATTACGAGAAGCAGCTCAAAGAAAGAGATGCTGCAGCTGCTGAAGCTCTAAACCTGGCTGAACAGAATGCTCAATCCTCAGCCGCCATCAGCGTGTTGGAGTGTATGATTGAGATGGCGACTGCTGCTCAGGCTGAAGGCTTCACTCCAGAGAGCTGGCCGGTTAAGGATTGGGAGGTGAGCCTCAAGAAGCTGTTGGCTGAGAGGGGGGATGCTTCTGAAAAATTTGAGAAGGAGGTCGAGCCGGAGGTCGAGAAGGAAGCTGAGAAGGAGAAGGGCAAGGGCAAGGAGGTGGAGCAGGCGGAGGCTGCTGGTGATAAGTTGGGCGATGAAGGCATTCTTGACTAGGTCGGAGCCCACTTTTTTAATTTGTTTGTTTGGTGGTTGGTTTTTTGTGAAACAATGGTTGTGGTGAAACAGATACAATGGTTACTTTACTTTTGGGGGCTTGAATGGAGGGACCTTGAGTTTCAAGGCGAAGTCCAAGCTCCTTAGACAATGTCGTTGGCCTCAGGTGGAGGGATCTTGGGTTCCAAGACGAAGCCTGGGGTCAACCTTTCTAATTTCCTGCATAAATATAACTTAGTAGTATTTTGATCATCATGGTGTGTATGTTTTTAGTTATTTTGAAAAAATGTTTGAATGATGATCCGACAGGATGCTTAGTTTAAAAATTCTAAAGCCCATAAAACTTTGTCAATGTTAACAAACCATGATGCTAGCCAATACTTGGTTAGTAATAAAAACATGCAATATAGGCAGTACCAACATCACCTGTTCAAAAGTAATCCAACTGTCGAGATAATCAGGATCCATGAGGATCCTTAGGAATCCTTAAGATGAAATTCCGATGAATCTGAGAATAAGTCTTGAGCATTTAGGAACAAGTCAAACAGGGGTCAAGCCCAACCTTGTCTTCTGAGGTACGAAATGCTTTATAAGTCTTGGGTCTAAGCCAACTGGGATCAAGCCCAAAAACTTGAGAGACACGAAAGTGCCTAAACCTTAGTTAATGTGAGAACATTAAAAACCTGTGTTATTCTGAGGACAAGCTCAAAAATACTTGGGACTAAGCGAACTGGGGTTAAGCCCAAAAACTTGAGAGACACGGATGTGCCTAAACCTTGGTTGACATGAAAATGTCAAAAACCTTAGAATCTTTTCGAGATGACACGTCTGCCACCCATTTTGAAGTGCACTCTATGCCCAACAGTGATGAAATTATCAGCCACCCTCAGATGGACTGGTCGCACCACCTTGAACCATAGGCCACCACCGTGCGCTCCTGGCGAGGGTCTTGCGCTCCTGGTGATTCCCATTAGTGAACGAGAAGGTGAAAACCTCCTAAACCTTTTGACAGCATTCAGAATGCTTTAGACTTAGAAGAGGTGATCAGCCTCTAGCTTATGGTAGGACGCTCGGAGCACCTACAAAACACTTCAAGGCTTGGTGAGGGGTGGGTGTTAGCTTGGCTAACACCCCTCCGATGCCTAAGTCAGTAATCATTCCACAAAGATAATAATATGAAATTGAAATAAGGGTCAAAATTCATACCTGAGGTTTTCGAAGTTTAAACAAGGATTCTTTTGATATGCTCAGAGGATCTAGAGAGCGCTTACATAAAATATAACTTCAAGTGAATTGCATTCCAAGCTCTTGGGAGCAGCTCACCTTCCATAGTAGCTAGCCTGTATGCTCCCTTTCCAGCTTCTGAGTCTATTAGGTAAGGACCTTCCCATTTAGGTGCAAGTTTCCCATGTGCTGGATTGGTTGTATTTTGAAAAGCTTTCCTGAGTACCAGATCCCCTACTTGAAATCTTCTGATTCTTAGATTCCTATTATAGGACTTTGCTATCCTTTGCTGGTATGCTGCCATCCTGAATTTCGCGAGGTCTCTGATTTCATCAATCGTTTCAAGATCTTCAAGGAGCTCTTGCTTATTTGCTTCAAAATCTTGGCAGCTTGTTCTGGCAGTTGGCATCACCATTTCAGTGGGTATTACAGCTTCTGAGCCAAACACCAGGGAGAATGGTGTTCGACCAGTAGCATTCTTGGAGGTCGTGCTGTCAGCCAACAATACGAAAGGTAGCTCTTCAGCCCATTTCCCTTTTTTGTCACCTAGTTTCTTCTTAAGATTATTGATGATAATCTTATTGCTCGGTTCCGCTTGACCATTAGCTTGTGGATGTACGGGAGTTGAAGTTACCATCTTGATGCCCCATGCCTCACAAAAACTAGTCGTTCTCTTTCCAATAAACTAAGACCCGTTGTCACACACTATTTCTGATGGAATTCCAAATCTTGTCAGAATATTCCTTTTAATGAAGGAAATTACTTCCTTTTCTCTAACTTGAACAAAGGCTTCGGCTTCAATCCACTTATAAAAGTAGTACGTCATAGCCAGCATGAAGACTTTTCCTCCAGGTGCGACAGGTAGCTTACCAACTATGTCCATGCCCCATTTCATAAACGGCCATGGAGATGATATTGAATGGAGTGGCTCTGCAGGCTGATGGAGGATATTGCCGTGCCGCTGACATGCATCACACTTCTGAACAAAGGCCATAGCATCCTTCTTCATAGTAGGCCAGTAGTATCCTGTTCTCAATACTTTGGAAAATAGTGATCTGCCCCCAGTGTGATTGCCACAATCACCTTCGTGAATATCTTGGAGCACCGCAAGTGCTTCAGGTTGCTCGAGGCATCTCAAGTATGGTCCTGCAAGAGATTTCTTGTATAAGATACCATTTATTATTGAATATGGGATTACCTTTGTTCGGAAGAGTCTGGAGTTCTCGTTTTTGGGGATTTCTCCTTCTTGGATAAATCTCTTGATGGGATAAGTCCAGGATTCCTGAGGATCCTGAGAGTTTATCATTTCCTGATTTTATCTGCTGTGACGTTATTGACTTCTTGTTCTTCGCCCTTGACTGGTTGCATTAGAAGTGGAGAAGATGATAAATATTCTTTCAAGGAGCTCAAAGCTGCTTCATGTTTTTCACCCCATTCGAACTTTTTGTTCTTCTTCAATATGTCATAGAATTCTTTGCTTTTTTCAGACGATCTTGATATGAACCTGTTGAGTGCTGCCACTCTACCTGTTAGTCTTTGAACTTCTTTGACATTTGTTGGAGACTTCAAGTTTATGATTGCTTGGATCTGCTCAGGGCTGGCCTCAATTCCTCTTTCAGTAACCATGAAGCCCAAGAACTTGCCGGCTCTTACTCCAAAATGGCACTTGGAAGGATTCAATTTCATGTTGAACTGGTCCAAGATATCAAAAGCAGCTTGAAGGTCTCTAGGATGATCCTTTGCTTCCTTCGATTTTACTACCATATCATCTATGTATACTTCCATGGTGTCCCCCAGTTTGTCTTTAAACATCATGTTCACTAGCCTCTGGTACGTGGCACCTGCATTTCGTAGACCAAAAGGAATTGCAATATAACAATAAATACCTGTGGGAGTCATGAAGGCTGTGTCTTCCTGATCTGATGGTTCCATTTGATTTTGTTGAAATCCCGAAGATGCGTCCATAAAAGTTAGCATCTCGTGTCCAGCGGTTGCATCCACCATAGAATCGATATGTGGCAGAGGGAATGGGTCTTTTGGACAGGCCTTGTTTAGGTCTGTGTATTCTACACATACCCTCCACTTACCGTTTTTCTTCTGGACTACCACCACATTAGCCAGCCATCGAGG
Source organism: Deinandra increscens subsp. villosa (assembly GCA_039602395.1). Classification (NCBI taxonomy): domain Eukaryota; kingdom Viridiplantae; phylum Streptophyta; class Magnoliopsida; order Asterales; family Asteraceae; genus Deinandra; species Deinandra increscens. Next base: position 59,057,600 of record JBCNJP010000023.1, read on the forward strand.
ATATTTAACTTCTCTAATCATTTTTGACTTGAGCAGCCTGTCAACTTCTTCTTGGATTATAATGTTTCCTATCAGGAGCGAACTTCCTTCTTTTCTGATGTATTGGCCTGAAAGAATCATCTATACCAAGTTTATGAGTAATAATATCTTTAGATATACCTGTCATGTCTTCATGTTTCCATGCAAATGTTGTGACTCGGGACTTCAAGAGGCTCACGAGCTGCTCCTTAGTATCCTCAAGAATATTGGTTCCTACCAGCACTTTGATTTCAGGATCTTCAGGATTAAGTTGAACTTCTTTGATTTCCAATTCCTTTGTCATCTGAATTCTTCGTGCTGGTTTCTTTAATTGCTATGTTGGCTTTGGCTTGATGGTGTTCTTCATAGCGGAAGTATAGCAGTCTTTGGCTTCTTGTTGATCACTTAGTATTCTTACAACTCCCCAAGGTGTGGGAAGCTTCACGCATTGATGATAGGTAGATGGAACTGCTTTCATATCATGGATCCATGGCCTTCCCAAGATCACATTGCAACAAGGAAGGGAGTCAATAACGCAGAATTTCTGCATGGAGTTGACTCCTTCAATGTAAACAGGAAGTCTGATGTCTCCAACTGTATGCTTGGTTTCTCCGCTGAATCCTACTAATACCGAGGATCTTGGAATTATCTCTTCTTCTAGAATGCTCATTTTTTTAAGCACATCCAATTGGATGATGTTAACTGAACTGCCGTTGTCTATCAGGATCCTGCGAACATAATGGTTAGCAATACATAATGTAATTACCAGACTGTCGTGGTGAGGATCCTGGATATCCAGCTTATCAGTTTCGTCAAAAGAGATAACTTTGTCTTCAGTCAATATCGCGTTCTTCTTTGGCCGACTGCCTTGGTCTATCTTGGCCTCCTTTGCATGTCTTTTTGCTGATGAGAAGGAGGCTCCGCATATGTCAGATCCTCCCGAGATGAAGTTGATTACTTTTGCATCTGCTGGCGGCGACTGTGCTCTTTTGGGCAGTTCGGCAGCTTCTTGAGTTTTACTTCTATTCCTGCCAAACAATTCCTTGAGATGCCCCTTGCTGAGCAGGTAACTGATTTCTTTCCGAAGTGCTATGCAGTCATCTATTAAATGCCCAAAGTTTTCGTGGTAGGCACACCATTTAGACTTATCTTTCCACGATCCTTGTTTTTCTGATTTTCTTGGCCACCTGGCTTTATCTCCCAGATCCTGCAAGGCACATAACAAACCACCCATGTCTACTGAAAAGCAATAATCAGATACCTTTGGGAAGTTTTCTTCGTCGTCTTCTTCTTCAACTTCGTTGACCCTGGGATTATCATTTCGATAATAGGGTTTGTTTCGTCGTTGTTTTCCGGGAGAATCTGTCCTTCTGCCTGATGGTTCGTCACCTCTTTTTTGGATCTTCTTATCATCTTCCAACCTGATGAACCTTAATGCCCTTTTTCTAACTTCATCAAGGTTCCTGCAAGGAGTCATGACCAAATCATCATAAAAGCGGGAATCTCCTCTAATCCCCATTTTGAAAGCTTCTACAGCAGCAGCCATATCTAGGTTGGGAATATCCAGAGCTTCTCGACCGAATCTGGCCACATAATCCCTCAGGGATTCGTTGGGCTTCTGAACTATTCTGTACAAATCACCAGTGAGCTTCTCAAAGCTCCTGCTGCAAGAAAACTGGTTATTAAACAAGTTAACTAAATGGGGAAAAGAAGTAATGGTATTAGGAGGGATACTGAGCAGCCATTTTAAGGCTACTCCTGTCAATGTTTAGCCGAATCCCTTGTAGGCAAGCTTCTTTGATGTTTACAGGAATGAGGTTGATTTCCATCCGTTCCCTGTATTGCGCCACGTGCTCCTCAGGATCCGTGGTCCCATCGTAGAGTTTCATGTTGGGGGTTTGGAATCTTTTTGGTATCTCCACGTCACAGATGGGCCATGCAAATCTAGAAACTCTGTGGCTGCCTGCTGGCACTTCAGGAATTGGACGTATAACACCGGGGACACTTGAGATCATGTCCTTTAACCTCTGAAGTTCCCTAGAGATAGTCGGGTTGATACCTGCATCCTGCACAATTCCTTGGTTAGGATTAGCATAAAAATTATCAGAGTTGTTACCAGCCCTGGAAGTTTGGAGATGGATCTGGGGTCCATATTCAGCATCTCTAAGGACGGTTGGCTCAGTTGTGGTTCCCACTTGCATGGGGATGAAGTCTCCCTCATGCATCTCCTGAGATGAACCTGGGAATGTGCCTGTAGAGACAGTAGGATAAGAAAATAAGGATCCCTGAGGATCCTGAGCACCTCGGAAGCGGCTCCGAGATTGTTGGGATGGCTGAGATGAAGATCCCTGTAGCATCTGAGGAGTAGGCGCTGTTGACCGCTGACTCCAGGGTTCATGAAGGTTCGTCGCAGCAAACCGCTGCGGTTGAGATACAGGTTGTTGTATCGAGACTGTTGGCACTTGATGACTTGAAAACCCGGCTGGTTGCTGGCTCGAGCATCTCGGCAGCTGCTCCGATATTTCCGGAGAGTCAAACCCGAATGATTTTGGCATCAAAGGGCTAATTTCCTCTACCGGTTTCTTTGATTTCTTCAATTCCATGATCTCCTTCATCATTTTCTCGTTGGTTTTGGATTGCTCATCCACATGAGACTTCATCTGCCTGATCAAAACATAGAGATCGTTATTAGAAATAGCAGAGTCAGTGGACGTACCTTGAGATCCCTGAAAAGTAGGATATTCCATTCTTTTAGCGTCGGTGCCGGTCACTTTCTTCAGCATTGGGGGGAGACCAGTGTCGACAGTCGGTTTAGTGGATGAAACAGATTTCGAAGTAATTTTTTGTTGGCTCGACATTTTCAAGAATCGATTATGGGAAGAAGATCAAGGATCTTAATTGAATTCAAACACCGTTTGCCCCACGGTGGGCGCCAAATTGTGTTGGTCAAAAACTGCCTAAGCAATTAGTTGATCAAACTATGTAAGTGAGGTAGCGTGTTTGACGTAAATAAAGATGGAAATGTAAATTTGGAGATTGACACAAGGATGTAACAAGGGAAAATCCAGGAATCCTTGAGTATCCTCAAGGAGCCTAGCAAAAAACCTCGGGGGCCGGTTCAAAGTAACTGCCTCCTAAAACTTTTATATAACAAATGTTTTGAGTACAAATGAAATGAGCTCGTAATCTAAGTGTTGCAGAGAATTGTGATCGTAGAAGGAAGTAAGAAAAAAGTGTGTTGTGTGCAAGCCTAGAGCTCAGTTTAAATACGGATTACATTGTAACAATATTCCCTAAAAACTAGCAACTAACTCCATGTCCCTCACACGTCCGTTAGAAGTCCGCTCAGTCCACGTTTCCGTTAGTTGACCGGGTCTTTAGGACACGTGATCCATGCTCGAGCTAACCTGCGAATAATAAACAAAAAGGGAAAGCAATAGTTAGTCAAGAAATTTAATTCAGGATTCTTACAGTGAAGTGCTTGCGAGCTGATGCGAGCTGCTCGGTATCTCCTGAATTCTAGTACCAACAGTAACTGCTCATGAACAGACAATAGCTCCTTGGTGGTTCCCTCCCATATTTCCTTGTATATATTCTTATCTGCTTTTGCTACTGACAAAAGATCATTAAGTTTTGTCTTCTCATCTAAGAGCGTACTTTAGCAGTAGCAAAATCATCACAAGATTTGCACATTAAAGGATACGAAACTACCTTCGAAGTATCGGCCATTAGAGCCACAGATTCTGTGAGATTGCTTCTTTTCAATGTGCCAACCTCTTGTTTCAAACTTGTGTTCTCATCTAATAGTTTCTGCATTTCTTTCTGAAGTACAAGCATCTTGTCAGCAATTTCGACAGCGTTTTGCTGAGCTTTCTCATATCGCTCCTTTAGTGGAAGACTCTTTTGATGCAAGTTTTTGAAATTATTTGCTATATCTAGCTCTTCAGTTTTTGCTGATTCACATTCACGAATCAACGCTTCCTTCTCCTCAGTTAGACGTTGAACTTGTTTTTCTAACAAGAGAACAGCATCAGACTCGACCTTCTCAGACAAACTAGCCATAAAAGCAAACTTTTCTTCTGACATAGATTGATGATCATTTCTTGAATCCGAAACTCCTGCTTCATCATTTACTCCAACAAAACCTTCACCAATCGCTTCACCATGATCTTCACTTTCATTTTCAGTTGATTCCGTCATAGTATCTTCATCCTGCACATGTGTCACAATTAATGCAGATGAATCAGCGAATTGATTACCCCAATTATAAGTTTTATCTATTTGAGATACAAGAGCTTTTGTGGGTTCATTATTAGATTTAGAGTTAGAAGAACTCCCTGAACTTGATGTGTTGTTGGAACCAGAAGCAGTTGATTTGGGAACAAATTTTTGATATTCCTGCTTTTTCGGTTGAGAGCATTCTTGAGCGAAGTGAACAAAATTAGAACAGTTATAACATCTCACTTTCGATTTGTCAAAACCAATTCTGTCGCCAGAATTCAGGTCTTTTCTACCCGTCTTTTTCAAGAATCTCTTTACCCTTCTAGCCAGCATGGCAAATTGCCAATTTATATCCATTAGCTCCAAATCATCAGGATCCACCTGATCATAATCTTCTTCCGTCAATTCAGCATTGCTAACATTTCCAGTTATAAGTCCATAATAAGATGACACTAAAGTAGAAACAAGGGCCATATAATCTTCAGTTGTTGAAACAGACATAGCCATCTTTCCCGTGTTCACCAAATTACTTGCTGGAATTGATGTGCCATTTCCTCCAGAGTTGTAATTGTAATCACCATTATGTGCGCCCATTCCGGTTCCTGAATTTGAAACATGTCCAGGTAGACTTCCAGCTACGAACGCCATTGCTAGTGCAGAACTTGTTATTTTTGCCGTCTTACCTGAAATTGTTGCTGCATTTGATCCGTAGTAAACATCAGGATTCTGAACTGCTGCTGGAGTAGTATTCACATTTTTCATTTCCAAATCTCTAGCTTGCAATTTTCCCAACAGTTTCACAAATGTTAACTCAGAATACTCCTTATCATTCATGATCATTAGCACATAAGATTCCCATTTTGATGGCAGACCTTCTAGCAATTTTTCCTTAAGCTCTTCATCATCTTTCTTGATTTGGATATTATCCATTTCTGACAACAAGTGACAATATCTTGAAATTAACTCTGGAACGCCCTCACCATCAAAATGTTTGAAGTTGTCAAACTCCTTGTTTAGTACTTTCTTTTTACTTTTCTTGTACTGTTCGTTGCCTTCACACCTTTCTTTCAGTGTCGACCATAATTCATGAGAATTTTTGCAGCTTTTAAATTGGTGAAGCAACTCTTTAGGTAAAGCTTGAGTTATTAAACCATATGCTTTTTGCTCTCGAACAAAATCAGCCTTTTGTGTAAGATCCAGATTCCTTTGCATAATAGGAACATTGTTTACGCCGACAGGATACACGTATGGTGCATCCATAGCAATCCATAGGTCTGGATCCGTTGTGCCGATATACGCTTCGAATCTTTTATTCCAATTAGCATAATCCTCAAACTTAAGAAGCTTGGGAACTTTTTGAGTCGTCCCGATTTCATTGTCGTAATCCAGTTAGGTTTGCATCTGCGATTGAATAGCAGCAAACGCGTTAATATCCGACATTTTGAAAAAGTTCAAAATTCTGATATGTCTGAACTTGCTCCAAACTCGTTTTAGACTCCGAACGTGCTCCGAACTATCACCGAACTCGAAAACAAAGTCCGAACGTCCACCGAACTTTCACCGAACTCAAATCTCACCCATCTCTCTCTGATCTTAGTCCGAACTCTCCCCGAGACTGAATTCTCACCGAACTCTCTCCGAAGGACCATCTAACTCTCCCCGAACGAAGAAATTGACCGAACTTCACTCCAAAATCGAAACTCGGAGCGGTTGCGCCGAACTGCAGGTTCGGCCAAACGAAAATTTCGGAAATTTTTAGATCTCACCAGAAAACACACTCAAACAAGTTCAGGACGCTCAGATGACCATAAACGAACAAAAACAAGGAATTGTGACGTGAAACATGACGTTTTTGACATAATTTTTTAGAGATAAACTTGAAAACGAACTTCGAAACACACGAATTGCACCAAGTCGAACCAAACGATACCAGAAAGCTTTGATACAAACTGAAAAACCGTATACGGATTGATTCTATGGATGAGACGGATGGTTTGTCATTGATTCGTGTCGAATGATTACATGACCGAACGAGTATACAAACGTTTAAGCTCCGGGGGAGGTTGGACAGAACCTCCCCTCTCAACACAGACACTGGACAAAAACTTATAAAGAAATACAAAGACGAAACTATTTATACTTTAAATCTGTCCGAACTGGGCACCTCCGAACCCTGTCCAAACTCCCTCCGAACTTGGAGTTGGCCATCAAGGTTCGGCCAACTCCGAACCTAGAGTTCGGCTGGGTTTCGGACCTCAGTTCATGTCTCTGACAAATCAGTCTGTTTGACAATTCGAACAGTAACGGCCACACAAGGTTTGTGCATCAACAAATTCCCCCTTGGACGTTACTGTCGAATCCAAACATTGATCTTCTAGCAATCATCATCAGTCAGTCTGCTACATCTTGAATCTTGATTTTCAGCAAACTCCCCTTGGACTGAACTTCAGGCATGCAGGAAACAGTTCGCATCTTGTACAATCTCCACAACCAATAAAGTTCCCCCTAGCTTTAAGCACAACCATCCAATATATGATAATGGTTCACTTCATCAGTCGTATCCGGAATTTGTAAAGACACCCGAACATCACTACATATTGACAACAATCTTTAATCCTCACCAAACTGTAATACATTCTGATCTTTATGAAAACAGACACGATCAACATCTTCAATCATGGAAATTCCCCCTTAGCATGAAATTCATCCTAATATATTACTCTGGTAAACGTATATCTCGTTGCTGCTGGAATCTGACCAAGTCGTTGATATCTTCTTCCCACCGAAAGTATAGTATTAGTGTGTCAAATGGCTGCCCGATGGCAGATTAAGCCCCATGATTCGATCATGCAGGTAATAGTGCAGTGTACACCGCGAAATTGTTGGGAGATCCAAATAGGGCGGAACATTAATACACCACTGAGTGAAATCCAGATGGTAGGCTTGGAGGGCGCGACTACGGCAAAGGTTCTCAATCTCGTCGATTAACTCGTTACAGCCATAGTAACGGTTCCCAAGGATACCTCATACCTTCAGAGTATTTGCTGGTCAAGGGGCTGCCGAGGGTGATGGCCGGAACTGAGCTTTGATGGCGTGTGATAGTAGAAATTTTAGGGAAAAAAGTTGCCAACGTGAGTATATTTGGAGATTGTGTTAGACTTTGATTTGAAATTAGGGAAAAAGTTTGGGGAAAAGTTAGAAAAAAGTTTTAAGTGTGAGCGGGAGTGAAATTTGGCCAAAAATTTGGTGGGAAAAACATATAAAATGACGGAAGCTTCTTGAAGCGCATATTTTTATGTGTCCTCCGTGTTTTTTTATTATATGATAGAAATTTTATGACGTGCAAAAATACGCGTCATCTACCCTTATAATTTTCAATTTAAGATAGATTTTTAATGACACGCATTTTTAGGCGTCATAAAAATAGCGCGCGTCAAGGAAGGCCCTGTTTTAGTAGTGAAAAACTTATGGAACATTAACCATGGAATTACCCAAAGAGTTTTTGCATCAGTTTTCTACATATACCGCATCAAAAGAATTGTGGGATACCTTACAGAAAAGATGTGAGGGTAATGATCAGTTTAAGAAAAGTAAGCAAAAGGTTTTAAAGAAAGAATTTGACAATTTCAAACATTATCCAAATGAAGATATTTCAAAGCTGATTACTAGATTTTCACATTTGCTAAGTGAAATGACTTTAGTAAACATAAAAAATGAAGAAGATGTTGTGAAAGAGAAGTTACTAAAGGCATTACCTGATAAATAGGAAAACTATGTAATTACGATTACTCATGACAAGGAGTATTCAAATTTGAAATTCAATGATTTGATTGAGAATATACAGGCACGAGATATGAGTGGAAAGTGAATAGGAAAACTATGTAATTACGATTACTCATGACAAGGAGTATTCAAATTTGAAATTCAATGATTTGATTGAGAATATACAGGCACGAGATATGAGTGGAAAGTGAATAAGACTATGCCTGCACAACTTCAGAATCCAGCAGCATATCATGGTGAAAATGATTCAACCATTAATGCAATGAAGTCGAGTGTTTTCAGTGAAAGTACTCCAACAGCTTTTCTTGCTAGAAAGTTCAAAAGTTATGGTTATTCTGCAGGTTGCATTTTTACAATTCCAAATCAATCAAATTAGAGTTGAAAGTGCGTGAGCGGTGGATCGTCTACCCAATCATAATGAATACGATGAATTTCAGGTATGAATCAAGAATAAAACGAGGTAAATAAACTTCGAAAGTTATTGTTCAAACCAGAGTTTACACACACACAGAAGAATGATCCAGAAGTTATGTTCTATACAAGGAAACATGTATTTTTAATAAGTCTACTGGTGACGAACTGATGACCCATGAACTGTGAGTTCTTTGGTCACGAACTCCCGGTTCGTTCCCCACTTCATTAGCAGTCTTCCTTGCATCTTTTTCTTGTTCCGATACTTCACACGATGAACCAAATTATGCTCTAACAAACTCCCCCTCGACGTGTGCAGTATCCGCTTCAGCACATAGTATTGTATCTTCAATGAAACTCCCCCTCAACTTGATGGTTAGTTTGATCTTGAATACTTGACGATGCACATTGTGTTTCACCTTTATCAACAGCTTCAAAAGACTTGAAGTTGTGACATTCTCTTTCACTTTAGCCTAGCCAAACATAAATAATCTTGGCGCAAAACGTCTCTTCGAGACTCAAAGATATATATTTTGAAAATGTTTTTCGTATCTTTTGTCGATCAATAAAAAACAAACAAGAAATAAAATATTTTGGGCTTTTACAAAGTTAATGCTAAAACACACCAAAAATCTTCTTGATTTTTCTGATATGAAATATAAAATGCAATACAGAATCAGACTCTATTTTTTATTTTGCGATAAAGATTACAATGCGAGATCATATCAGACATAACGCATCTAGCACATTTCAATTTCATCCTTAATCAGCATACAAGCCAAGATAATCGCAAATAAAAGATTTATGTTTATTTCAGCATGCACCAATCATATTTATCGTTTTCAGATATGCTATAGGCAATTTTATCATGCACTGATAACTCGGCCTCCACTCTATCAGAAATACCAGCATATCATCATGTTAATCATATAGAATCAACCTTTCTTAGAGATGTAAACATTCTTGATGAATCATGCAAAAATAAAGTAGAACCTTAAATACCTAGCAATCAGGTCGGTCTTGTGGACACGCAGAGAAAGCCTAAATATTTGAGAAAATAAGAAAGCAAAATAAGTTGAAGTTGTATAATTCAATGACAATCAGGTTGGTACTCCCGTATATGCAGAAAAAGTCTGATGAATTATACGAAACACAAAGAAAAATAAAGCAGAACCTCAAATGAACAACAACCAGGTCGATCTTTTGATACGCAGAGAAAGTCCGATCGTTTGAGAAAATAAAGAAAATCAAACAAGTTTAAATCTTTCAAAATGAAAACATGCATTCATCAGGATATCTCTTTTTCTATTCTTTTCTAAATCATCACACAACATTCATCAAGAAGCAAATGGCCAAAGATTATCAGGCAAGCTTTATGTTTATATTTTACTTGAAGATATCATATTAGTCATGCATATTCACAGATTATGCAAGTACCTACAACCTTTAGACTTAATCTATCCATGGCAGATAAACGTATATGCTGATGTAATATCATTTCTGTAAAACACAGGAACGGTCTTGCTAGTGCATGATGATCTCAATTTGGTAAACAACAAGGTAAATAACACTTCTTTATTACTCAACCTTTAGAGAGAGAAAGTAAACAGGTTTCACCTTACAAAAACACACAGTTTAAAACTCAAACCTCACAACTACTCTGCTCTAAACGAGCTAAACCTTTTTATACTAGTTCTGGCCAGCGGACCAACTAACCAGCGTACCAGATGGTCCGGGCGTACCATCTGGTCCGCCTCTGGTCCGCTGAGACCAGATTACACAAAACATTATAAATACAAGACCTAGCACTGGACAACTATATATGCTTCTACAAACTTCCCCTTGTCTTGTGCTAGTCTTCTAAAGCTCTTGATTCAGTCTCTTTCCAGTGTTGTCTTCTGTTGTTCCCCGCATGAATCCTAAAAGAAAAAACATACTCTAATCACCCGTTGAAACTGCAAAGCTTGTTCAGCATGCTCAGCCTTGTAAAGAATATTACAGTGATAGAGTTTGTCTATGTCATTCTTGGATAAGTTGATTAACCACATCGGATCGTATAGTCTGACCACTTTGTTTTCTTCTTTAACCACCACCACTGCTTCACTAGAACTTTCATCATAGTACCACCATCTCAATGTTTTGATGAAATACTGTTCAAGCTTCTTTAAAGGAATTTTCTTCAACTGAACAGGCTTTTTGTACTTCACAATGATCATCGGCTTTCCAGTTTTTGGATGGATGTCAGTTGGATGCTCAATAAATCTTGGTCTTTGTCACACCCCCAAATAACCACTAACGGAGTTTATACCGTTAAGGGGTGCGGCTAGACCAGGATCCACAACCATTAGTTACAAATACTAAATGAATCAGAGTTAGTTCAAAAATCAGCTATAAAGTAAAGTCTCAAATACAAACGCAGCGGAATAAAATATTGTCTTAGCACTAACCGCGTGCTTTACAAATTCTTTGTTTAAAATTCCCAATTAAGTTTAACAGAAATAAAATTGTCTTCACGTGCCATGCCAACCTGCTCCGGAATACTCCTTAGCGATCTGCAAAAGTTTAAACCACGCAAGTGTCAACCTAACGGTTGGTGAGTTCACAGTGGGCTTGTCATGCATTGGCCCGGTCTCATAATCATAATTTGTATCAAGGTATACTTACATAGTATTTGTTTGTGAAAAGCAATGCTAAATGTTATGTCTTAGTTTATAAAGGAATTGTTCGTGACCTACGTCATCGGGTATGAACTAGTTTTGTAAAGTTAAAGTGCTCAACCGATATCGCGGGTAGCTAATCCGTTGTTCCATGCACTAAGGAAGTTTGCACCAAAGCTGACTATGATTTATTGTAGTGGCCGTGCCATCTAGTACTGCGGACCTACGTCATCGCGGTTTTGCCTCCCCCGTGTCCTCTCGGGATCACGGTCAAATAGGCTGATATTGTTCCTCCGTGCACTCCCCGTGCCACGGGGCGGAGTTTGTCAAACTCCAGTAGATCTACCCAACATCCCCTCGCTTTACAATTAATGGTACAATTAGTTGAGGACTTTTAAGTTTTCAAGGCATCCTTAGAAATCATGTGATATCTTGTGGTTTAGACTTTAACCTACACTAGCCATATTAAAACGGTTTACTGGATTCTCATGAATCTCAAAAGTGTTTTTGGTTTCGTTTTAGAAATCGTTGTTTTGGTAATTCGCAAGTGCTTCCCATAAAGCACTTCAAGTTCTTTCAAGTGGGTGCCGAGCACTCCAGGTTTTCAAATTTATCAGGGAGGTGCCTAGCACTCTCGAGTTGTCAGCATTGTTTTACTTTTAGGTATTCGGTGTGACCCAAACGGGTTCACGGTAACCGGGTTAGTGACACTCACCTTTGGTTGCACTACTACACTTGCTAACAATCCAAGTTTGCTTATCGAAGACCTATGAACACGTTTAGGTCTTAAGTATTAGTTTTGTGTCTAATCTTTACTTAACGTCACTATGGCCCATAACATAGCACGTTGGAACTATGACTCGACATACAGACACACGACACCAATGGTTGATCATAAACAAGGGTTCATATATATCAGAAATCAAAGCATGTATCATCATGGCATAATCATGTAAGTCATGGCATAACATTCAAGCAATTTGTACAAGTTTAGATTCTGGTCTCAGTTTCGCTAGCAGTTTCGCTAGTCAGTTTCGCTGTGTGCACGGGCAGCACTTTCGCTAGGCAATGCCCGATGACACAGTTTCGCTAGGCTAGTTTCGCTCGAAACTGTTGGCACAGTTTCGCTAGCCTAGTTTCGCCCGAAACTGGTTTGAACTTTCGTTCAGGGAATTTCGCTCGGTAGATTCGCTCGAGCTGGTCTGGTTGGTTTACCCGGCGACACTGCAGTTTCGCTGCATAGTGTCGCTGGAAGGAGATATACATAGTTTCGCTGGACAGTTTCGCCCAGAGAACACCACAGTTTCGCTGGTCGCGAAAAACATACGGATCAGCCTAAAAATCAACCTAACAGCTTCCATTTTACATGCAATTCATTGTTTAGCATACATAGGCATTTACCAACATAAATCAGTAAGCTTTAACACCTTAAACATGCATTTTATCATCAAATCACCCAAAATACATATAAAACCCTAAAATGACTAAAATAGCATAAATCTTTATCATGGATGGATTTCACACGTAAAGTTATCAACTTTATGGTAGATCTAGCAATCCTAAGCAACATATCAGAAGATCTAACAATAACACAGAGATCTAGGCATGCTTTATGAAGAAACACATAGAAAAACATAGAAAATGGCATAAAGGAAAGGTCTTGGGACTCACGATTCGATCAGGGAATCGAATGGATGTTGTCTTGGGCTGAGATCTTGGTTTCTCTTGATGGTTTTCGGCTGACCAGATTTCCAGAGAAGAATATGTGTATTGTGGTGTAAATGAGGCAAATAGGAGAACTAGGGTTTATTAAGATTATTTATATCAGGGGCTAGTTTCGCTGGCAGTTTCGCTGGCCAAGCGAAACTGGCCCTGAACTCGTGCAGGTCAGTCAGTTTAGCTAACTACCGGGCGACACTATAGTTTCGCCCGTTAGTTTCGCTGGCTGCACTACTTAGGCAATTTTCACATAATCAATGATTTACAATTTGTCATGCTATTCATAATATTAAATCATGCGTTTAAATCACATTGCACATAATGACGTCAATAAATGAACACATAACACATATGGGCGGGTTCGGTGATCAACCAAAGGTCGTGGACGTATTTGGCCTAGTTAAGCATTAGTTACCAAGTTAACACTTATAACGTAACTAACGGAATTTGTCTAACGGAAGTAAACCTTGAAATTCTCGGATGTCACAGTCTTTGAGGAGTTAGAAATTGAAACTTTCCTTAACATTCTTCAATGAGTTTGTCTTTGAAAACTTCAGCCAACCTATCATTTCCATAATTCAGAAATGGAGTTCTGGATAAGTCTCTTACGTCACAGACCGGCAGTGTACTAAACCTTGTCGCATACTTTAGATAGATGATTCCAAACTCTTTCTTGATTGCATAGCATTTGAGTTGTGAATCATACATCCAACTGATTATTCTGCCAGATGCTTCTCTACCTTTTCTTTCAAAGAATTTCTTTTGATCAACATCTTTTGTAGACGATTTCACCGGCATCTTCTTCGCCCTTTGCTCTTTCAACCACGCATCAAATAACATACTTTTTCTCTTGTTCTTCAGATAAATATTCAGATTCGGTTGATGCTGGCTGTTCAGATTGATTCTCAGACTCTTTCTTTTTTAATTCTTCATCAATCTTTTCTTCATCATCTTCACCAAAGAAGTTGAAACCTTCCGACTGATCATTATCAGTAAAATTTCTATAAACCTTCGGATCAGTAGGATATTCTTCTGCAGTGATATCTTCTACTTCTACTTGCTCTTCTTCATAATCAACATGTTCATCTGAATCTTCTTCGTTATACGGATCAGCAAATGGAACATTATCCACATCTTCCACATTTAGAGCGAAAATTGCAGCAAGCTGCTCTTTTGTATAAGGATTCACAAACTCCCCTTCTCCTAACTCAACTCTTGTAATCGGGGTCACATCATAAACATGATCATCAGACTCCCCCTGAGATGTGGTAGACGGAACAGCAGCAGCAGATAAACCAGCTGCCCCAGTACCCCATCCAGTACCATCCACACCTCCTTCAGGATCAGGATCATCATTCAAATATTTCAATATAACATCATCTTTACAACCGTCATCAGTATTCAGTCTTGTCTCCCCCTGAGCAGGTAAAGCTTTGAGCAAGAGATTTAACTGCTCACCCAGGAAAAGAGATAATTGTTGTAACTTTGCAATTTCACGACCCTTTTCTTCATCTCTAGATTTTAAACTGGCAATCTCACGATCTTTAGATTGATCCCGAGACACCAATTCCGCCACTAAATTCTTTAACCCTCTAATTTCATCTGCCTGCTGACGATTCGTTGATTCTAACGCATCAAGTCTAGTCTAATGAATCGCCAGCTTCTGATCAGCAGAAGAAATGGTTGATCGAGTAGTAGCCGCAGTAGACGAAGTAGTAGCAGAAGTAGAAGCAGTAGTAGACGGTCTTCTGATGATTAACTTCTTAGCAGGTAGAATAGAAGAGCTTTGAACATTCACACTTTGTGTCGTTGGTTGCACTGGAACCAAAGACTGAGACTGAACCTTTTGTTTCTTACCAGGTGGACTCTGACCAGATTTTCTAGTATCGGCCAGAAATGAGCCTTGTTGCACAGTAGGTCGTCTAGCCATATGTTTGACCTTTCCAGAATAAATTACTTTAGCTTTGCTTTTGTCATCTTCCGAAGACTTTCTAACAGACTCCTCCGCTTCCGGAGTATAAGATGGATCAACTGTGTCTTCAGCCTGCTTAGTCCTCTGATCATATTGAGAAGTATCCAAATTCTGTGACTTTAGATAAGCGATATGTTGTTTGGAACCCTTCTTGACAGAAATATTTCTAGCATTGTACAAGATGGATACGTAGTCACCAGAATCTGATTCAGTATCAGAAGAACTACCACCAGCATCATCATGTGGAATATCAGCATCATCCAACATCTCATCATTCTGGTTATTCACAGCTTCAGATTCAATATTCTGTTGAACTAAAGGCTCAGATTCGTGTTGCTGCACAGGTGGTTCATCTTGAACAATTTGTGGTTGATCATTCTGTCTTTGAGGTATTTGATCATCTGCATCATCATCTTCAACATCCACAGGAAATCCGTTATCATCGTATTCCAACTCATCTTCTGAACTGTCATCATGTTTGGCAGCCCCATCCGCAGGAGCTATATAAGTTGGATCTGCCGGATGACCAATCAACCGTTTAACAGGCGGATTGCCTTTGCCTCCTTTACGTT
>JBCNJP010000023.1:59073452-59278055 GCA_039602395.1 Deinandra increscens subsp. villosa
GTTAGCTTTCAGTTTTACACACAGGTCTCGATCAACTTGTGTGATGCCCACTCCCAGACATGGCACCAGTAGGGTCACGAATCGGATTTACTCATGAACACAAGGTATCAACAGAGATATAAAGCATCGGAAATCTAAAACTTTTATTTATATAAGCCAAATATTACAGTAAGTGAGATATTGTACATAACTACAACTAACTATAATAAGGAAATCTATAACTAAGCCAGCTTGCCAGAAACTCTTCCTTGATAGCTTTCCCGATTATCCCGTCCTCTAACGATCCATGCCTTTACTTCTAAACGTCTCTGCAGAACCTAGCATACATACTTTTAAAAGTCAGCTTACGCTGGTGAGTTCTACCGTTTAGTTCAAAACCGTTTAAAAGTTTACCTAGTTTTCACAACACATTTATAAGTCACATATAAATCCTAACACGTATTCACTATGATAATATATCCTATTATCTTAACCATGACCCTGTGCTAAACTTCTAGGTCACTATATTTAACCAACTATTTTGGTTCTCCATGAAGAGTCTGCCCGCCACTGCACACTCTGTCCTATCTCGAAGGATAGTTATTACAACGGCCCAATACAGCTCCGTCCGTACACGGTTCCCTAAGCCACCACTAAAGGGAAGCAGCGTCTCCTCATTCTTCATCTCCTTCGAAAGGTTCGCCCGCCACTGCAATCGTGATCCTATCTTGTCGTAAGATAGCTTTTGCGATGTCCGACTACAGCTCCGTCCGTACATGGTTCCCTAAGCCACCACTATGGGGAAGCAGCGACCCTTCGTCTTCTGTAGCAACACATGCTCTAACTCTAATAAGTCATATTAGCAACTCATGCTTCAACTCTATTAGGTTGTAGTAGCAATTCATGCTTTAACTGTATTATCATCTTAATGACTTAATTCTCTGATCATGCATACTACTTACCCCTAGTTAAATAACCAGATGCTTTAGGTTTATTATTAAATAGTGATAAGGCATTCATATACTGCAACAAATGGACATCCCCTAATTTACCTAAGTGTATGTATACAGGATGTACCAGCGGCGTATCCTCCACACTTTCGATATACCGGGTAACTTATATTACTATGTATATATATAGGATGTACGAGCGGCATATCCACCACATATTAATACAAGCAAATGCACCATCTTTTCTCATATAATCTTACATATTCACTAAACGTTTACTAACAACTCCCTAGTCACTTGGCCACCTAATTTCAAGCAAGTATATACACATCACATTATAATCAACATAATTGCATAGCACGTATAAGCAATTTAACAAAAATTTCATCATATAACACGTATATATCAAGTCACAATTATCATGAATATATTTTCACAAGTATTATATGTATACTATCCCGAAAATATTTGAGAAAATATTTATAACTTGTAAAGTGGGCTTGTAGAAACTCACCTGATATCTTTAATCAGTTATCTAGACAGAACCTCCGTTATGGTCCACAATTAACCTAATTGCTTATCGGATCGCATTAATGCAAGGTTATTATAAATAATACCTACGCTTATTTATATCTTATTATCTTAATAACACTTATTAGGGTTTATCTCTTTTAGGTCAAAATGATCAAAATGCCCTTATAGGCATAATAACCTTTTTATTGATAATATGAAGACGCACATTCCTGTTGGAACTAAAATTTGTGTGACTGACGCCATCAAATCTGTTTACCGAAGCATTCGACTGAAGAATCCACGTGAATTGATTTAGAGACTGGGTTGTGATGATCGAGGCTTGCGAGATTGGACCGAAGACCGTTTTCTGGAAAAGTCAACCGTTCGGGTCAATGGTCAATGTAAAAGTCAACGGAAGATCGATTCGAGCGAGTCAAGCTTCGGATTAATTAAATCAACTTTGATTTAATTAATATTTATGTTATTTGCTTTTCTTGTAATTTTGTTCATTTTGTTATTTTTTCTGTTGTCAGTCACCCTCACTATATATAGTGAGGGTGCCCATTACAAGGAAAAAAAGTGTCTCCAAAATGGATGGATGATGACTCTTTAGAATGTTGAGTTTTCCATTCTAGAGAGAGAGAGTGAGTCATGGATTTCTAGAGAGAGAGTGTTGTCATGATTTCTTGATTGAAATCATTCGACTAGTTCATCATCTTTCATGTTTATGATTTCCTAGATTCCTTTACATCATCATCGTCTCTTGGGTTTTCGAATCCGATCTTCATTCTAGCTTACGACCAAGATTCTTGATGTGAAAATTGGTCCTGACAAATGGTATCAGAGTGGGTACCGATCAGATTCATCTCACCGTGAATCTGGTCACTCGAATCTGATTTTGAGCTTGAATGGGTGAAGATGAGAAAACTCAACTTTGAAGACATTTTCATATTTTTCTTAATTTTTGATGGATTCTGGACAGATCTAATGTTGTTAGATGTTAGGTTATTGTTTATTGAGTCTATCTTGATGATTGCTTATCTTTTACATCTTCAAATCTGTGAGAAAAATGGAGATCAGGAGCTGTTTTTCGTAACTTGGGTATTTTTCCCGTTTTTGGGTCTTTTTTAAAGATTTTTGATCTTTGATTCTTAGTTTTTGGGGCTATTCTTCATGGATTTGGATGAAATGAAGCATGATTCTTAGCGGAAATCGCATTTCGAATTCATTGGAAGCATCTGTTTTGTCTGATTCTTAACAGTTTGGGCAGATCTCTAAAACACACACTAGTGCGTGTTTCTTGGTGTTCTTCGTGTTCTTAAATATTTCCAGAATTTGAGGACTGTTTTGATCCGATTTGCTACTGTTTATGGGTTGTTGGTGGCCACAATAGTCTTGTGAATGGTTTAGCTTCTCATTTAGTGCATCATTACGGGTTCTCCTTACGTTTTTGGGCAGATTCGAGTTCACCAAGTAAGGGTTTCTTATGTTCATCATTTTCCAGATTTCTCTAACATTTTTTGAAGCTTTGAAGATGTGCTTAGCGGACTTTTTGAGTTCTTAGCGAACTTCTCATCTCCTTAGCGAACTTCCACTGTTCCTAGCGGACTTAATGTCGTTTTAGCGGACTTGTTTAAGTCTTAGCGGACTTGAGTCTCTAGTGAACTTCCAGAGTGTCTTAGCGAACTTCTCAGTGCGTTTAGCGGACTTCTGTTGGCTTTAGCGGACTTGTTTTCTTAGCGGACTTGTCAACTGGGTTTTTATTCGAGTTCGTTTCAGAGGATTCTGATCGTTAAGGGTTGTAGAGGATCATCATACGAGTTCAAGGACATAAAAATCTTTGAATTCGGTTGTAGAGGATCATCATACGAGTTCCGGTGATGGTCTTGTTTTCTGGCAGGTTATCTAGGGTTTACAGGAAGTTAGCGACAACTTGGGAGGGTGATGATGATGTGGCAGTGTCCTATTCGCTGCATGGAGAAGGTCTTGTCTCTCTCCTCTGCCGATTTCTTTGTTAACCATAAATGGTTGTCGATCGCTGATTGGAGGAAAGGGAATGATCTCTCTCTTCTCCTTTGTCTTATCCGGTGACCACTTTATTGTTGTTGACCGTTGATTGGCCAAAGAAAAGTCTTGTGGGGCCCGACTGCTAGGAAAGAGACGTTGAAATGCTTGTCGCTGTCTGACTCTGATTGGCTCCTGCCCATATCACACGGATCAGTTCTTCACACCGTTGGATCTCTCTTTCCCTGCCCGAATTTCAGTCGTAGGATGTAAATTTGTGTTTCTTTTGCTGCAATCTCATTGGCTAGCCGCCATTCACGAGGATCAGCTCTTAAGGACCATCGGATTTATTTATTTCCAGCCGTTGATCTTATATGCAAGCTCAAATCTGATTGGTGGAATTTTATGGTCAAGGATTGTGCTTCTTTTGAAGAGATTTTTTCAAATATTTAATTTTTCAGCATTTTCGTTAAATGCGGGCATTTTCTTATCGGTTTTTAACAAGACTTATGAGATGGCGCCTAACGGAATTGCGAAAATTATTATTGGTCTCGGATTTATTCCGTTTTATTTATTAGGATTCTCGTTTATTGATGTCTCGCGCACATTTGCTATCGACCATGATGGTTTAACTTTATTATCCGGTTAATTAAGAAGCTTTTTTCCGTTATTTCTCACGGTTTTATTTTTTAGCCGATGCAGCGCGGATGTCAACAAACCGGATTAACTGGAATCTCAGCTAATTATGGAATTTATCCGTTAAATCTCTCGAGAAGCCGTCCCATGACGAAAATTGACGGAATTTTTTCAGATCGCGCCGTTTTCGCCAGTTTAACTCAGAAATCCTCATGAAATATTTTTCCGAGCTCGATTTTTCTTCGCCCAAATTACGAAGACTCCAGTTATGATTATTTTCGCTCGGGATCTCAAAATTTCTCAGATTTGACATTTATTTTTATTTTCGCATCCAACCTCAGTCACGCGGATTATTCACAACTTTTAGCATCCGGCTTCCGGTTTTTCGCGAGATTGTTCGATTTCAAGATTTTTTATCCGGTTTCTCTAGGCAACCGATCGCGACGGTTCGACTCTCCGCATTTGATTTAACGTTTCCGACTTGATGTTTTTGGAGAGATTTAGAGAAATAAGAGGAATTATCATGGATTTGGATATCGGGTCGATTATTCGAAGTTGGAGCATTTTCAGTGTTTGATTGGTTTATCTGATTCAGTTTGTTGCAAATTTGACTTCGATGTTCAGCATTTTCTTAGTATTGTACCCGACCGTGTGAACCGAGTGAGCGGAAAACTTGGCTCTCGACTAGAGAAACGAGAACAGAAGAAGCTTATTCAGAGGGGGAATATCTACGACAAATTGCTTCGGGTTTATCAGCTTTTCATTGAAGATGTATGACATAGCGGTTCTTCAGCAGTTTAACATATTTGAAAGCATCAGTCAAGGGGGAATATGTTGGAACTAAAATATGTGTGACTGATGCCATCAAATCTGTTTACCGAAGCATTCGACTGAAGAATCCACGTGAATTGATTTAGAGACTGGATTGTGATGATCGAGGCTTGCAAGATTGGACCGAAGACCGCTTTCTGGAAAAGTCAACCGTTCGGGTCAATGGTCAACGTAAAAGTCAACGGAAGATCGGTTCGAGCGAGTCAAGCTTCGGATTAATTAAATCAACTTTGATTTAATTAATATTTATGTTATTTTCTTTTCTTGTAATTTTGTTCATTTTGTTATTTTTTCTGTTGTCAGTCACCCTCACTATATATAGTGAGGGTGCCCATTACAAGGAAAAAGAGTGACTCCAAAATTGATGGATGATGACTCTTTAGAATGTTGAGTTTTCCATTCTAGAGAGAGAGAGAGTGAGTCATGGATTTCTAGAGAAAGAGTGTTGTCATGATTTCTTGATTGTAATCATTCGACTTGATTATCATCTTTCTTGTGTGATTTCCTAGATTCATCTTCATCATCAATTTCATCTTTTTTCGGTTTTTCTCATCCGACCTTCGTTCTTGCTCAAGATCAGGATTCTTGTAGTGAAAATCGGTCCTGACAATTACTATAAGTAAACGCTCACCCCGGGATCGCCTAGTGAGGTGTGCCAGTTCCCAGTTGAGATTTATGTGACACCCCGCTTTGCCAGAACCCTAGTGTACAGGCACCTACCCTTCCGGTCCGCACGAACTTCTAAATATCCGATTAACTTGGTATCTTTAATACTTTATTATTTATCAATTTAAACTCATATATACTTAATATATATACGAACATGTTATAAGACCAAAAATCAAGTCCCCATACCCTCCGGATTAATTTATATTAATTATTTATATTTAGAAACCCTAATTTCATGAATTTCTCGTTTTATTATCGAAACTCAT
Source organism: Deinandra increscens subsp. villosa (assembly GCA_039602395.1). Classification (NCBI taxonomy): domain Eukaryota; kingdom Viridiplantae; phylum Streptophyta; class Magnoliopsida; order Asterales; family Asteraceae; genus Deinandra; species Deinandra increscens. The sequence goes on from JBCNJP010000023.1 coordinate 59,079,301, forward strand.
TTTTATTTCAAACCAACTTAGGGTATTATTCATTATAACATTTTATAATATCCTTTAAAATGTCAAAGCTTAATTCAACACCGTTTACTCAATTTGGGCAGAACAACGTTATGAAAACCCTAATTTTAACCCGTTAACAAAACCTTTACCAAACATTTTCCAATTGTGAAATAAACTTAGGACTTTCTTGAAATACATCATTTTATGATTACCTACAAAAATTCAGACCCTAATTCCCAGCCGATCATCCGATGTTTTCAAAACTAGCTCAAGAACCCTAATTTTAACATATTTTTATAAAACATAGTTATAAATCAAATTAGCCAAAACTAAAAGAGGTTATTTTAGACATTACCTAAAGATGCTTGACTACAGATATTCAGCTTCAAAGTCCTCATAGATTGCTCCAATTTTGCAGATGAAGATTCGGTTGTGGTTTAGGGTTTTTAGATTAAAGATCTCGAAATTGGCAATGAATTATTGACGATTGAAGGTCCTATTTATAGCTACTGAGGTCGCACAAGGTTACTATAGGTGTTTATGGTGACAAATTGCTAAAATTGACACGAATCGGTTGAGATTGGAGAGCAAGAAAGGCCATCGTGGCCGTTTTTGCACCTGCTATCGCTGTACGAAGGTCGCGTATCGCGCAAGAAGGGTGAGTATGGCTCGCGATACGTGAGCCACTGGTTTTCCAGCAAGCTTTCTAAATCTTACATATTGGTCCCTCAGCTTTGGTTTATTACTCTTTTAACCGCTAAACTTCTATCCTTTGATTATTTTATGTATTAAAACATTATGGGGCATATTTCCACAAGTTGATGCTGTTACAAATGATGTGGTGGCTGATTCAACTGAGAATGTGGTGGTTGAGGAAGATCCTATTCCTGGTTTGGCTGAAACGGTTGAGGTTCCTGTTCATCAGACGCTTCGTATAAACACCATTCATCCACAAGAAAATGTTATTGGTGATTTGAATGACGGAGTGCGCACAAGACATCAGATTGAGGGTAGTGCGTTACTAACGATTTTGGAATCTGGTATCCAGGAAGAAGCATTCCATTCTTGTTTTCTATCTCAGATTGAACCTAAAAATGTGAATGAAGCGTTACTTGATGGTTCATGGGTAGAAGCAATGCAAGAAGAGCTGTTACAATTTCAGAAGTTAGGAGTATGGCATCTTGAAGATTTACCAGCAGGAAGTAAGAAACCTTGTGGTACAAGATGGGTGTACAAATGCAAAAGGGATGATCGTGGAGTGATAGTCCGCAATAAAGCTCGTTTGGTTGTGCAAGGGTTTTCTCAGGAAGAAGGGATTGACTTTAATGAGGTGTATGCACCAGTTGCCAGAATTGAAGCAATTCGAATATTCTTGGCATTTGCAGCACATCGTGGTTTTAAGGTCTTTCAGATGGATGTGAAGAGTGCATTTCTTTACGGCAAAGTCAAAGAAGAAGTTTATGTTGATCAACCTCCGGGATTCTACGATCCTGATTATCCGGAGAAGGTTTATAAGCTGGATAAAGCACTTTATGGTCTCCATCAGGCTCCTCGAGCTTGGTATGAGACGCTATCCACTTATTTACTTGACAATGGATTCAAGCGTGGGTTGGTCGATCCTACCTTATTTTGTCGTAAAACGGGGGAGGATTTGCTCTTGGTACAAATTTATGTCGATGACATTATTTTTGGGTGTTCCAATGAACAATTATCAAAGGATTTTGAGAGATTGATGCAAACAAAGTTTGAAATGAGTTCCATGGGAGAAATGTCGTTCTTCTTGGGCTTACAAGTTCAACAATCTGACAAAGGAATCTTCATACATCAGTCAAAGTATGTTAAAGATGTTCTAAGTCGGTTCAAAATTGAAGATGTTCGCATTCCTGGAACTCCAATTCAGCTGTCTCATGGTCTTTGTCCTGACGAAGAGGGTGAACCAGTCGATGTCACTCGGTATAGGGCAATGATAGGATCATTAATGTACTTGACAGCTAGTCGACCTGATATTATGTTTGCTGTTTGTCTTTGTTCCAGGTACCAAGCAGCACCTCGGGTTTCTCATATGGAAGCAGTCAAGAGGATTCTAGCTTATCTGAAGGGTAATTCAGATCTTGGGATCTGGTATCCTCATGATGATAAGTTCGATTTGTCAGCTTATACTGATTCGGACTATGGCGGTTGTAAGATTAATTTCAAGTCGACCACGGCCGGATGTCAGTTCTTAGGTGACAGATTGGTATCTTGGCAATGTAAGAAGCAGACGTCCGTTGCTACATCCACGGCTGAAGCTGAATATATCGCAGCTGCCAGTTGCTGTTCTCAGGTTTTATGGATACAACAGCAAATGCGGGATTACGGTTTGATGTTTCTTACTACGCCAATTTATATAGATAACTCTGCTGCTATCTGCATTACTAAAAACCCCGTCCATCACTCTAAAACAAAACACATTGATATTCGATATCACTTCATTCGTGATTGTTATGAGAAACACTTGATTGATCTGCAAAAGATTCATACCGATTTTCAAAAAGCGGATCTTTTTACAAAAGCATTTGATAAAACCCGCTTCCGTTATCTTTTGCAGATCAACGGCATTCAAAAGTTACCAAGTTGAGTAACTATCGGTTGATCATTTTTTCTTTGTTATTTTTCTTTTATTTGTTTCTTTCTTTGTTAAAAAAATCCAAAAATAGAGTCTTTGTATTTTTAGGGGGAGAAATTCAGAAAAGATAAAAAAAATGGAAAAATGCAAAAAGCATAAAAAAAAGGAAAATGCAAAAAGCATAAAAAAAAAATGGAAAAATGAAAATTGAGAAATTGATCCGACCAAGCGAGAAATGATAATACATCGGCATGTGTTATCAACCACGGATAAAGTAAAATTAAAGGTTGTAGGTGCTTGTTTGGTTAGTTGAATGTGTTAGGGTAAATCTGATATATGCTAGTATGATATAAACATAAAGAAATTGCTTGATTATTTGTGAGACACATCATGATGAGTATTGTGTGATCTTGGCATGAAAAATGAAAAAGGCAAAAACAGAATAAGAGATGTTCTGGTGTACGCATGTTTTCATTTTGCAAAGATTTAAACTTGTTTGATTTTCTTTATTTTGTCAAACGATCGGACTTTCTCTGCGTATCGAAAGATCGACCTGATCGTTGTTCGTTTGACGTTCTGCTTTATTTTCTTTGGTGTTTCGTATAACTCATCGGACTTTCTCTGCGTGTGCGGAAGCACCGACCTGATTGCTGTTGGGTTATACAATTTCTGCTTTATTTTTCATTTCTTATTTTCCTAAACAATCGGACTTTCTCTGCGTGCCTACCAGCCGACCTGATTGTTGTTTGTTTAGGGTTCTGCTTTATTTTTGCATGAAACACCAAGAACGTTAAATCTCTGTGGAAATCAAAGTCTGTGAATAATACAAAAATAATAAGAATAAGCCAGATTGCCAATATGTCTGATTGTGTGGGTTTTCATGATATCAATGCTTGCTTAATACATCTTAACATATCAGAAAGTTATAAAAATTGATCTACCCGAGCTGAAATAAACTGAAAAGTTGTATTTGCTGCCAACTTGACTTGCATGCTGATTAAAAATGAAATTGAAGTGTGTCTGATGCATATTTGACCGATATGATCTCGCGTCTGGATCTTTCTCACAAAAATACTTAATTTATTTCAGTTCTAGTTATTTGATTTCATTTCTGTTTTGGTTTGTTTCTTTGAAAATGTAAAATCACAAAAAGATTTTAGGTGTGTTTTAGCATAATTTTAGAAAAATTCAAAAAGATGTTTGGTGTGTTTGAAAATTTACAAAATATCAAAAAGATTTTGATTCTGTTTTATTTTCGATCAACCGTTGGTGAAAGATTACAAATTATGCCGGGAACAACCAAAAGGACTTGATTTCAGAAATTTCATCATAAAATTGAACAAGTTTGTATCAAATTGTTTAAATTTTAAAACTTTGGGGTTCAATTTGAAGATTCATCAAACTTAGGGTTAAATTTGAAAATTTTTGGAAATGACCTAACTTGAGGCTCGGAGGTCCGAACTTGGAGTTCGGAGGTCCGAATGCTGAAGCTCGGTGGTCCGAACGAGGAGTTCGGAGGGAGCTCGGAGAGAGTTCGGGGGGTCCGAGATAGGAGTTCGGACACGTTCGGTGAAACTCTTGGTCCGAACGAGGAGTTCGGAGGGAGCTCGGAGGTCCGAACGGGATGACCTATAAATACTCCGAATCAGGAGTTCGGAGGTCATATTTTCCTGTTGACTCCGAACGTTACCGAACGGCTGCCAAAATTTCTAATTTTCAAAAAACCTTGTTGTTTGAGTGTTTTGAGTACAGATTCAGGTAGATAACTTGTTTCCGAGTATTGGGGTATCTTTCTTTGTGGTTTTTGTTCATTAATGTGTGTGATTTTTGTGATTAACCATTCCAACTGTTAACTACAACTCAGATTTGAAATTACTTACTGTAAACAGGTGTTTGAACCAGAAAAAGTGGCTTCTTTGTGTTTAATACTAAAAACCGAGCATGGGTGTGTATTTGTTTGACTTGATTTGGCCGGAATCACTAACTTTCAATTTCAAAATCGTCGGAGATGTTCGAGCTCCGAACGTGAGGTTCGGTGGCTCCGAACGTGTCGTTCGGAGCAGGCTCGGACAAAGCTCCGAACTTGTAGTTCGGAGCAGGCTCGGACAGAGTTCGGCCAAACTCAAATTTGAGTCAAAAAGTTGTTGTTTTATGCAATTGACAATGATTTGACGAATTTGGTGATTTTATCTGTTAATAATATGACATTTAATGAACTTTTCATGTTATGTGTTTTCAGAAATGGCTGTGAATTTAAAAGTTGGAGATAAACACAATGTCTGTGCACATCTCGGTGTTGGAATATCAAAGCTTGAACAATTTGGTGGAAATGGCATATTTGATTTCCTGAGACGTTCCAGGATTCATTATGCTATAACAACAACATGTGATGTATATCGGGATATAATCTTGGAATTCTGGAGCAATGCACGAACGATAACTGACGGTCCGATCAGAATTTCAGCAACAGTTCAAAATCAGACAGTAGAATTCACTGAAGCAGATATCAGAAGGGTGTTACACTTGGAATCTGATACATTGAATGCACCGTTAGCATTTCCGCATGAAGATAATGTTGCATTTCTGAAGCGTATCTGGTATTCTGATGATCCAAGTAAAGAGTGGGTCTACAAGTCATCATTGAGCGTACCCTACAAGTATTTGGTGCATGTGCTGCTAGTGTGTCTGGGACACAGGATTTCAGGGTTTGATGAAGTTCCTCAGATCACAATTTCTCTGCTGAATGCCTTAGTAATGAATCGTCCTTACAACATTTCTGGGATGATTTTTCATTACATGAGAGACAATCTTACTCAGAGGCAGAAGAAAGCGGCTATTTATCCAAGATTCATTCAGATGATCTTGAATGACTTGTATCCAAACTTGGTGAAGAATGAGAATCAGAAGATGGTGTTGAAACACATGACAGAAGCTAGTGTTGGTGCTTTAGCATCTTATCAGAAGATGGCACCTGAGTTGAAGCCCAAATTTAAACGCCTGATTGGTCATTTGGCGAATCCTGATTATGTTGCACCAGCAGCTGGTGCACCACGCCATAGCCAAGACAGTGATTCAGATGAGTTGGATTACAGTTGGATTGTGGAAAGAAATCAGAATCCACAACAAGGACGTGTGAAAAGACCAAAGAGACGAACTCCGGTTGCTCAAGAGCCGGATGTTCAAGCCCCGATTGGCTCTGAACCAGCAGTACCTCAACCTGCTGTGTCTCAACCAGCTGTGTCTCAGCCAGTTGTGTCTGAAACTGTGAATTTATCACAAGAGATTCCAGTAACTGTAAGTGTGACTGAGACAGCTGCAGTGAATACGTTGATTGATGAATCTGATGAATCTGACGATGATGATGCGTTTCTGAATATGGGGGCTGACTCTGAAGACGTATCGGATACAAACGATCCGTTTGTCCGAGTTTTGATTAATTCAAAGTATGTGAAGTTGAGGAAATGTAGTGATGCTCATCTAGCATATCGTCTGGGCCTGAACAAAAGCAATGACCGATACCAGGGTCGTGTGTATGATCAAGTAGCCTCATCTGCTTCTGACGAAGATTATGATCCTTCAGCTGATTCTGTACATGGTAAAGGAAAGCAATCAGTTGCTGGTTCCAAACGAAGATTGAAGTCAATATCAGCTGGTGGTAAAGGCAAGAAGAGAAGGACTCAGCAATATGTTTTACAGCCTCGTTCTGGGATGTCTTCTTCTTCTGTGTCTGTGCCAGAAGTTACTACAACTGTTCAGACTTCGGTGTCTGATGTGCAGGCTGATTTCTTGCGTGATCTGATGAATGCAACAAGATCGACAACTGTGAGCACGGCACCTTCAGCAAGTGCTGGTGCGCAGTTTGTTCCTCAGTCTATGGGTTCTACACCCACAACTCCGGTGTTCTCCACAGCTACTACTACAAATGCTTCTCCAGACATCAACTTCAATTTTGAGCAAGGTTCTGTGTCGTTTTCTCAGGCTAGTATTCTTCAGAGTGCTCTTCAAGATCAGCAACAACAGCTTGATAGCCTGAAGTCTACCGTTGGTAAGCTACAGGCTAGTAATGAAGAATTGAGGGCAGAGAATTTGGCTAAAGATAAACAAATTCAACGTTTGAGCCTTGCAAGTGAAACTCAGAATTCAATGCTTGTGACGATGAGTGAGCAAATAAAGTTTTAAATGGAAAAGTTTAAAGCTCAGGGGGAGATTGGTGATGGATCAGGGTGTCGAGAAGAGTTTATGGATTACTTGAATGATGATCCCGATCAAGATGATCAAGGGAATGTAGGTGGAGGATCAGGCCCAACTGGTAATGTTAGTTCGGGTGCTGGGACATCTACATCCCAGGGGGAGAAGGATTCAATAGAAGCGATGCCGATTTCATCAATCCCATCCAATCAAGCTGGTACTAGTTTGAAAGAATTCCAGCATATTATTGAAAATTTAGAAGAAGGAGAGATTGCTGGTGATCTAACAGCTGAACAGCTTAAAGCAGTGTTTGAGTTGAATGATGAAGAAATGAGGAAAGTTTCTGAAGCTGAACCAGAGAAATATGAATCATCTGATCCAGAGTCTGATGACGATATTGAAGGGATTTTTGATGAAGAGATTGAAGTTGAAGACATTACATCAGAAGAATACCCGGAGATGTATTCAAATGTCAACAATAATAAGTCTGGTGATGATTTTGAAGTATTTCCTGAAGAAAAGGTTACTGAAGCAGAGGAGAGACTGAAAAAGAAAGAATCAGAGAAACCTGAAGATCCAACGGTCAAGGAGTTTAAAGAACAGAAACAACGTTGGGTGATGGATGAATATATGAAAGAGTTTCATGCCAACTATGTTCCTCCTGCAAAGCCGATTATTCAAAGACCGTATTTTAAGTTCAAGGGTCAAGTCTCAGGTGATATAATCAGCTGGATGTATTATGCAAGGTTGAAGTGTTATGGGGTTAAACGCCAAAATGGTGTTCAATACTTTAAACGTGCGAGAGATTTTAGTAGTCTACCAGTGTGGGATGTACGAGAACTGTCTAGAAAGCCTTTCTGTAATTATGAGAATGATGATGTGGGCTTTCATTTCAAGAAGATGTTAGAGAGAGAATGCAGAGAAGGGTTTAAGTTCTTGAATCCTCAGAGACCTAAAAGACGTCGATCTCGCACCAGAATACATGAAAGAACTGGTAAGAAGCTGATTGTATTGGTGTTCAAGAAGAAACCGGTAGTGATGAAGAAAATTCCTCTCATGCCAATGGAACTTGATTTTATCAAGGACCTGCGTTGGTGGTATTATAATGAGAGTACCGGAGAAGCTATGATAGTGCTGGAGAAGGAAAACCGGGTTGTTCGAATCTATGATCCGATGTGGCTGATTAATCTATCCAAGGCTGATATTGAAGAGTTGTATTACAATCCGATTCTGTATCATCCTGACTACATGGAACTTGCATTGAAGTTTCAGAGGGTGATCAGAGTTTGCTTTGCCTTCAACATTTACGCAGGAAACAATCATGATTTGATTCGAGAAAGAGATGGGGCTGATGCTGATGTTCAAGGCTGAAGACGAAGGGTCCAGCTGTTGCCAAGGGGGAGTTTGTTGGTACATTATATGTGGCAACGGGCTGGATCGAATAGAGTGTTGAAGACAATTGTTTGACCTAGTTTTTGTATTGGCCGAACCTTGGCCGAACCCAAGGTTCGGCGACTCCGAACTCTGGCCGATCTTCAGGTTCGGAGGACAGGTTTTAGGTGTCTATAAATAGGTCGTTTGTCTTGTAATTTACTAGTTGTTCATGAGAGCTTGTGTGTGTGAGAACTAGTGTTTTGTACTCTGAATCTCTTGTAATCGTTCAATTGGTTAATGAGATTGAGGCGTTTTATTTACATTGCTTGTTCTCGTTGTTTTTCACGTTATTGATGTCGAACTAAACCGATCCACACGCTCCAGCGTTTTCATATATCCATCAAATAATTCATGTATCATCATGCTATGCTATTCATATAAACACATATTCATCTTATATTTTACTTTCTCTCATGTTTAACATATCCGTTAATGCACATTTCATCACATTGGCTATCAAATGCATATTTCTAACACATGCAACCTATCCAATGCATAGTCTTATCATATTTATCAATCAAGCTCACGTATTTATAATATAAACACGTATTTAATATATATATATATATCATGTATCTATGAATTTTGGGATGTTACAACTCTACCCCCCTTAAATAGGTTTCGTTCTCGAAATCTGTTAAACCCGCAATCAACTTAAGGTAGAAATCTCTCATCTCGCCCCCTTTTCTTTCCTAAGTCAATACGAAATCTTACCTGCATATCTATCGAGTTCTAGATGTTCGAACTATCTCGTTTCGAGCTTCCTTCTTAATCCGACTTGTCTGTTCGTGGAACTTCTTCAAAACTGCTATGATTCTTTGGGAAGATGCGTCTCCGTGAGGCTTCTCATGCTCAGCTTCACCTCTGCGTATGCCAAACGTCTGCCTTCATACTGCATGTCCTAATATCTATTACTTATCTAATAGACCAGTTAGACCTCTGTTGTATACATAATGCCTTTGTCTTTTGAGTGTAAACGCCATTGCTACAAATTTTGAATCGTCAGGCTCATCATTTCCTTGGGTCATCTAACTTGATGATTTGCAATTGTCCTCAGTAAGACGTAAGTCTAAGCTACCTAAGGTAGCTTGATTACGAGATTCCTTGACAATGCTTCTCCTATTCTGTGCTCATGTAGCTCGTCTGATCATCATATGGATTCTTCTCGCCATTTGTTGAAGTACAGCATCTCCCGGGACGTAAGTTCCTCTTAGCCTATTCCAGACCTCCATCCTCCTAAAGCTTCTTTTGGGTTGGACGATGGTTAACAAAGTGATCTTCTTGCCTATACCTACAGTAGTCGGTCGTTCTTGTCCTTGTGTTCTTAAATTGATTCTTGATCCATCTTGTGGTAACCTCCGCCATTCTTTTTAACTTTAACTACGTCCGCTTCGAGTCTTCCAGTCTATTGCCTATAGTGATTTCCTATGGTCTTCTGAAGATAGTAACATAGCTTGGAACGTTGTTTCCACTACTCCTGCCAAAGCAATTCTCATAGTTCTCCTTCACAGTGACTGCGTCTATCTTTAATCGTGTCTTCAGGTGTCTTGCTCAAGGTGATATTTTATAAATTATGTGATGTAGAGTCTCCAAATTTTGAATTCATGATAATTATACTTGCACTTATAGTTATGATGCGTTCAAAACCCAGTTACCTTCCACCGCACTTATCCTTAGTGTCCACACTTTGCTCCTTTGTTTCGCCAATATTCTAAGTTAAAATCTTCTTCGGGTCTTCTTTGCGTTACTAACCAGATATTACGTTATTATCTAACCTACCCCGCACTTGGCCACATAACAATTAGTACTTGGAATTGGTTTATATGGCGAATACCCGATTGTAGTAGCTAATTGCAGTCGTGTATTTTCCATATTCAGTTATCTTAAGTCCTACCAATTATGTTCATTATGCATTTTCTCCTTACTGGCACAAGCTATCCTGGCTGGCATCTATATTTCCTATCTCAACTTACTTTACCCAGAGTCCTAGTTTAAGTCTAGGTACCGCGCTTGTACCTAAATCTCTTAAACCAAGGCTCTGAAACCAACTTGTGATGCCCACTCCCAGACTTGGCACCAGGAGGGTCACGAATCGGATTTACTCATGAACATAAGGTATCAACAGAGATATTAAGCAGCGGAAATTTATAACTTTTATTTATATAAGCCAAGTATTACAGTAAGTGAGATATAGTACATAACTACAACTAACTATAATAAGGAAATCTATAACTAAGCCAGCTTGCCAGAAACTCTTCCTTGATAGCTTTCCCGATTATCCTGTCCTCTAACGATCCGTGCCTTTACTTCAAAACGTCTCTGCAAAAACCTAGCATACATACTTTTAAAAGTCAGCTTACGCTGGTGAGTTCTACCATTTAGTTCAAAACCGTTTAAAAGTTTACCTGGTTTTCACAACACATTTATAAGTCACATATAAATCCTAACACGTATTCACTGTGATAATATATCCTATTATCTTAACCATGACCCTAGTGCTAAACTTCTAGGTCACTATATTTAGCCAACTACTTTGGTTCTCCATGAAGAGTCCGCCCGCCACTGCACACTCTGTCCTATCTCGAAGGATAGTTATTACAACGGCCCAATGCAGCTCCATCCGTACACGGTTCCCTAAGCCACCACTAAGGGGAAGCAGCGTCTCCTCATTCTTCATCTCCTTCGAAAGGTTCGCCCGCCACTGCAATCGTGATCCTATCTTGTCGTAAGATAGCTTTTGTGATGTTCGACTACAGCTTCGTCTGTACACGGTTCCCTAACCCACCACTATGGGGAAGCAGCGACCCTTCGTCTTCAGTAGCAACACATGCTCTAACTCTAATAAGTCATATTAGCAACTCAAGCTTCAACTCTATTAGGTTGTAGTAGCAATTCATGCTTTAACTCTATTATCATCTTAATGACTTAATTCTCTGATCATGCATACTACTTATCCGTAGTTAAATAACCAGATGCTTTAGGTTTGTTATTAAACAGTGATAAGGCATTCATATACTACAACAAATGGACATCCCCTAATTTACCTAGGTGTATGTATACAAGATGTACCAGTGGCGTATCCTCCACACTTTCGATATACCGGGTAACTTATATTACTATGTATATGTATAGGATGTACCATCGGCGTATCCACCACATATTAATACAAGCAAATGCACCATCTTTTCTCATATAATCATACATATTCACTAAAGGTTTACTAACAACTCCCTAGTCACTTAGCCACCTAATTTCAAGCAAGTATATACAAATCACATTATAATCAACATAATTGCTTACACGTATAAGCAATTTAACAAAAATTTCATCATATAACACGTATATATCAAGTCACAATTATCATGAATATATTTTCACAAGTATTGTATGTATACTAGCCCAAAAATATTTAAAAATATTTATAACTTGTAAAGTGGGCTTGTAGAAACTCACCTGATATCTTTAATCAGTTATTCAGACAGAACCTCCGTTATGGTCCACAATTAACCTAATCGCGTATCAATCGCATTAATGCAAGGTTATTATAAATAATACCTACGTTTATTTATATTTTATTATCTTAATAACACTTTATTTGGGTTTAATTCTTTAGGGTCAAAATGACCAAAATGCCCTTATACGAATAATAACCTTTTTATTGAAAATATGAAGACGCTTAAACCTATAAGTAAATGCTCACCCCGGGATCACCCAGTGAGGTATGCCAGTTCCCAGTTGGGATTTATGCGACACCCCCGCTTTGCCAGAAACCCCAGTGTACAAGCGCCTACTCTTCCGGTCCGCACGAACTTCTAAATATCCGATTAACTTGGTATCTTTAATATTTTATTATTTATCAACTTAAACTCATATATACTTAATATATATACAAACATGTTATAAGACCAAAAATCAAGTCCCCATACCCTCTGGATTAATTTATTATAATTATTCATATTTAGAAACCCTAATTTCATGAATTTCTCGTTTTGTTATCAAAACTCATTTTTATTTCAAACCAACTTAGGGTATTATTCATTATAACATTTTATAATATTCTTTAAAATGTCAAAGCTTAATTCAACACCGTTTACTCAATTTGGGCAGAACAACGTTATGAAAACCCTAATTTTTTCACGTTAACAAAACCTTTACCAAGCATTTTCCAATTGTGAAATAAACTTAGGAATTTCTTAAAATACATCATTTTATGATTACCTACAAAAATTCAGACCCTAATTCCCCGCCCGATCACCCGATTTTATAAAAACAAGCTCAAGAACCCTAATTTTAACACATTTTTAGAAAGCATACTTAGAAATCAAATTAGCCAAAAATGAAAGAGGTTATTTTAGACATTACCTAAAGATGCTTGACTACATAAATTCAGCTTCAAAGTCCTCCTAGATTGCTCTAATTTTGCAGATGAAGATTCGGTTGTGGTTTAGTGATTTTAGATCAAAGATCTCGAAATTGGCAAGGAGTATGGACGATTGAAGGTCCTATTTATAGCTACCGAGGTTGCACAAGGTTACTACACGTGGTTATGGTGACAATTTGTTGAAATTGACACGAATCGGTTGAGATTGAAGAGCAAGAAAGGTTATCGTGGCTTTTTTTGCACCTACTGTCGCTGTACGCAGGTCGCGTATCGCGCAGGAAGGGTGAGTGTGGCTCGCAATACGCGAGCCACTGGTTTTCCGGCCAGCTAAGTAAATTTTACATATTGGTCCCTCAGCTTTGGTTTATTAGACTTTTAACCCCTAACACTACTAGAAACAGGGCCTTCCTTGACGCGCGAACGATGACGCTCACTACTTTATGACGCGCAAAAACGAGTGTCATTAAAAATTTGTCGTAATTTGAAAAATTCTAAGGATAGATGACGCGCAATTTTGAGCGTCATAAAGTTTCTGTCATGTAATATTAAAAAAAACACGGAGTACAGATTTATACAACGCGTCATCCTCGTCGCGTCGCTTTATATTTTCACCCCCCCCCCCCCCTTGTTTTCACACTCCCCGCTTGAAATTTTCAGTTCCCGCTTGTTGAAATCTCTCCCTCTATTATTCAAGCCCTAACGCTCCGTTCCGGATTCTCGCTTTCTCCATCTATTCCCATCTTCACGACGACCTAGCTCATCTCCACGGAGACCTTACCTCAACCGTTCCACGGGAGCATGCCTTCATCGTTCCACGCTAGCTGCATCTCTAGGCGCCACTATCTCCATCTCTGGTGTGTGTATTTTTGCCCTCATTCCATCTCAATCGTCGATTTGGTGAGTTTTCTCGCCCTAATTCTATCTCTCTCTGGCTGACGCTAGCTGGTGTATGTTTTTTTGCCCTAATTCCATCTCAACTGTCGATTTGGTGAGCTTCTTTTTGCCCTAATTCTATCTCTGGCTGGCGCTAGCTCCATTTCTGCTCCAAGTTCCATCTCTGGTCTTTTGGTTGAGGTGGAATTAGGGCAAACTTTTGTAGACTCTATTTTGACGTGTTTATGATCTCACCTTTGTAGAATCTGTTGACGATATGCGAGAGCGGTGATGGTACATGTTTATCAGATGGAGATGTTTTGATTTTTCCTGATATAATCAACTACAGGTACTGTGAAATTCGCCAGAGTTTTTAAAATTAGTATATGCGTGATTAATTTTGAAACCCTACAAATTGATTTCAAGGTGTTGGACATCATATAATTTGGTTTTCTATGATTGATAAAATAGGGGTAGAAGACATGTGTGAATTTGAAGTGGTTATCAGTTAAGCCGAACAAGCTTCGAAGCTTAAAAGGCATTGAAGGGTGTGATTGTCTAAGAGTGAGGTTAAAGAACGAGGTTTTATTGATAAACAACTAGCATTTGCTACAAAGTCAATAGAAATGGTCAAGGGATTGGGTTTGACTATTGCTGCTGACATGCTCCATTTGCCCTTCGGGTTTGTTATTGCTCTCTTGAATGTTAACTCCCGGATTCTGCTTACTGATAGGAAAATTAAATTGCTACAATCATTTTGAGAAAATGGCATAGAAAAGAAACGATCTTTGGTTTTGTTTATGTAACCATCTTTGTTTTCACTCATAAATATTTTTGAAAAGTTCGAGTAAAAACCTTAAAACTTGCAAATTTCTTTTTGAAGTAAGGTGACTAGATCGGTTGCTGGTTTTTCATCAAGATGGTGATGTGGTAGTACACAAATTGTTAACTTTGACCATATTGAGTTTTTGTATTCTTATACAACTTAGAAATTTACTTCATTTGCAAACATTTTTGAAACTTTTTACTTGTAATATTCCCTTTTAATATTGTTTGTTTTGATTTTATTAGGAAGCAGGCTATGATACTATTATGATGAATTCAAATCCAGAGACCGTGTCCACTGAATATGGTACAAGTGACCGTCTTTACTTTGAACCCCCACTGTTGAAGATGTGCTTAACGTCACAGATATTGAACAGCCTGATGGCATCATAGTGCAGTTCGGTGGTCAAACAAGTATATATCGAGTTTCATTAATAACAATCCTGACCAAAGGTACAAACAACAAAAACGTCCTTCATTTTTTTAGACCATTTGGTAATTTTCTACTTCAAGTATAGAAAAGTAGCCAAATTTGTTTATCTTTAAAAAAAGTTAAGGTTATATTCTCAGACTTGCTTTTTGTTGGTCTTAACTCATTTTTTTAAGGGTTCTCCCAATATGAACTCCCTTGTTGGATTTTGTCGATTTTACTATTCTTAATTGTTTCTTGGTGGTTGAATTTTCGTAGTAACAACCAGGTGGAGTTTCTAAACAAGTGGACAAGTTGAGGAGGGATGATTGGTCTCAACATGCCAAAACACGTTATAATTTTTCAAACCAAGCGCCATAACCAGCGGGAGAAAGGTACTTATCAATTATCATAAAACTGCATAATATTAATCATATCTAGAGAGTGAACCTCTTTGGTATGATTTGTTTTTGGGAACTTTAATGGAAGCATCTTTTCTTGTTGAGCCTTTTACCTTTATAAGTTAAACCCAATATTTTGTTCATTTCCAACCCGTTTTACAGAATTATGACCCAGATCCAGCTGCTGCAAAAGCAGCTGCTGCTTCTGTTCTTGCAATCTGGTCTCAGGAAATGAAATCAACCAAATCCTAGATCTCCTGGAAGCAATCTGGGCCATCAAGAAACATCTCAATCTGGTGGAACAGAGGTTGCTGACAATTCACCACATGAACAGCTTGTCGTTGAGCACATATCCAGTCCAGGTATGTACACAACATTTTAAACCCGGATTTTTTTAATATAGTCAATTTTATATGCATGTTCTCTCCTACCTGCTGTATTTCACCTCTGTATCTAACAGGGACTACTGTTGAACAATATGATGGACTTTAATACGGATTTATGGGCTTTTGAATCACCCCAATCCGAGTTCGTGTGACCAAGATATGACCAAAACAAGCTTAACGGGTCAAAACACACCTGTCAGGTTACAACTGCAATTACTGGAAACTGTAGCAGCTTATTTCGACTGATTTAGCTGGATGATATGGTAAAGGACATGGATACAAGTTCGTGGCTTTTTGAATCATCCCAATCCGAGTTCGTGTGACCAAGATATGACCAAAACAAGCTCAACGAGTCAAAACGCACCAATGGATGCTAAGGAATGACAAAGATTAGAGACTAGACTGAAGACTTTAAAGATGCGGTCAACATAAAATGTTGTAAGAATATGCTAAGGAAAATGATATGGTGTTAGATTTATTATTATATGTGTATTGTTAGCATACCGGACACATTTGTAAACTATGTTAACTTTGTAATGTTTGCTATATATATGAAATGCATTATTTTGCTTTATTTGTATTTTTATTTTGTATTATTAGGTTAATTGTCATTTAATATAGAAATTAGTGATTCTATTAAAATTTTTTTTTATTTTTTTATAAATCCATGACGCGCAAAAATGCGTGTCATAAGCAGATTTATGACGGTGGCTTCCTTGACACGCATTTTATGACGCGCATTGAGTGTCATAAATGGAGCGTCATCGTTCGCGCGTCAAGAACGGGATGACGCGCATTTTGCGCGTCAAGAAGATTCTTGACCCTACCTTCCTTGACGTTTTTTTGCGCGTCATCTGGGCCCTTTCTTGACGCGCAAAAAGCGTCAAGAAAGCCTTTTTTTGTAGTAGTGTAAACTTCTATCCTTTGATTATTTTATGTACCAAAACATTATGGGGGCATATTTCTAACATTTTATAAGGTTTCTAACGCTCGGGATTCGTACGATAACATATATATACATTTATATACTTTTTTCTTTATTATTTGGTAAATTACGTTTTAGCCTCTCAAACTTTACAATACTTATCATTTTATGTTATGAATCATATTAGTATATACTTTTACTAATTTCTAAGCCTCAAATTACTTACAATGAATATAAATACGTATAATACATGTATATGTTTATATCTTTACAATAATTACGCTTTTAGCCCTTTTACTTTTACGTTAGCTATTATCACACGTATTTACACACATATATCCATCAAATGATTCATGTATCATCATGCTATTCATATAAACACATATTCATCTTATATTTTACTTTCTCTCATGTTTAACACATCCGTTAATGCACATTTCATCACATTGGCTATCAAATGCATATATCTAACACATGCAACCTATCCAATGCATAGTCTTATCATGTTTATCAATCAAGGTCACGTATTTATAATATAAACACGTATTTACTATATATATCATGTATCTATGAATCTGGGATGTTACAACTTGTAATAGTGTAAACTTAAGTTAATGCAAATAATGTCGAGTATTTCTTACTTCGTTGTTACTATCCTTATGCAATCAAACACGTACATTACAAAAGAGAAGTATATTTGCTTAAGTAAAGTGAAATATAACTTTAATTCTGCAGGGTTATATTTACAAGTAGAGGGTTTCTTGTTAAGTTAAACACTAATTAACACCGATTCTACAAGAGGTATCAGAGCTTTGGCTCCCACTTTGAAGACTTTTAGTGCTTCAAAGTTGATAGTCTACTTGTTTACTTTACAAGCTTTGTTGTTTTTGTCTTTCAAAAGTTTTTCAAAATAAATGACCTTAGTTTAGATCTTCAAACAGTAGTGCTAACAAACCGCCAATGTTCACTCCTGATGACTTTGGTACCTGGAAACTCAGGATGGAAGGTTTTGTTAGGATCTTAGATCGTCGTATATGGAAATCCTTGACTAAAGGTCCTTATTCTCCCACAGTTCCATCAGCTGATGACCCTGAAGTCAAGATACTAAAACCTTTAGAAAAATATGTTGAATCTGACTAAGCTACTCTCGAATTTGACTATAAGGCATATTGGACTCTACAGGCTGCACTTCCCAACTCCATTTTAAGTGGGTTTAAGGGTTACAAAACTGCACATAGCCTATGGAATGCTATAAGTGAAATGTATGAAGGAACCAGTGAGGTTAAGGAAAACAAGAAAGATGTTTTAAAACAGAAAATATGAGAACTTTACTTGTAAATCTGGTGAATCTATGACCTACCAGTACCTGAGATTTGTTTCCTTACTTGATAAACTGCAAAAAGTACATGTAAAACTAGATCAGGTTGATGTAAACAGAAAGTTTTTACATTCTCTGCCTTCTGTGTGGACAGTTTACACTGTAAGCATCAGAGAATGTAAAAATTTGAAAAAGATGAGGCTTAATGAACTTCATGGCATACTCAGTGCTTAGGAAATGGAATTAAATCTTAAGAAAAACTCATCTTCTGAATCAACTCAGCTATTTACAACTGCTCTAGTAACTACTGATTTTCATAACCAAAGATCTTCAAATTCATCTTCTTACCTGTCACCTATAGTCAGTTTCCTTGAGACACCAAGGTGTCAAGAGAGCTTTTCAAATTATTTTGATAACTCTCACAATGCTTATGTAGCAACTAACTCATACCAAGGCTTCATTCGTGAAGACTTAGAATGTATAGGTGTTGATGACTTAGAAGAAATGGATATTTTGACCCAACTTGCTATGGTGTCCGTTAGAGCCCAAAGATTCTACAAAAGAACTGGTAGAACTTATAAAGGAGCAAAAGGTGCTCACATTGGCTTAGACAAAAGCAAGGTGAAATGCTACAATTATCACCAACTTGGTCACTTTGCAAGAGAGTGCCCACAACCAAGAAGGGAAGGACAAAATCAAGGTCAAACTCAGATGAAGAATCATGGTGGAAACAACCACAACAATTCAAGCAGCAACTCTACTCATAGTTCAGGACAACAACCCACCCAACCAAAACCAGCCGGAAGTTAAAACCATCAGAATGTGGTTGCTGCTGTGGCAAACCAAACTGAATGTGTCAAATGGGGAGACTTCCTAGCTGAGATCGAGCCGATCAACCATGCTTTGAAAGCCAAACTAGATTCCCCTTCTGATGGTAAATTCAATTCCTGAAAAGGTTCTAGAAAACTTATGCAGCTCTGCTTGCATTGAACAAGTGACAAAGTACAGAAATCGTAACATATACCTGATTGATGAAGTTTCAAACTTAAATGAGTTAAAGGAATGCTTTAAGAAAACTGAGTCATCTTACATTGCTAAGATTGACAGTTTAAACAAAGAATTTGAACAGTTAAAGCAAACCAACTCTATTCTTGAAACACAACTGGATGATTTGTTATTAAAACTTGAAAAATCAAGGAAAGAAACCAAAGAAGCTAAGGGTGAGTTGATGTTCTTGAAATAAAACTGAAAGATGCTTTGTTCACATGTGGTAAGTTTCAAACTGCAAATAAGAAGGCTGAGAAACTATGGATGGGAGGGCTGTATGGGAAAACTGGTGTTGGCTATAACAATGTTGAGCCACCAATTTAATACTCACCTGCAATTGAACCAATCAAAGCTTTGAAAACAGAATGCAAAATTAGTGTCACTATTGATGATACCTCATCACAGTCAAGCATGGAAAAATCTGTTGAAACAAAGAAGCCTGAAGTCAATGATGCAAGCACATCTGCATTAGTTGACCAATCAAAAATTTTGAAACCATCAATTGTTGTGCCATCCCTAGCTATCTATGAATCATAGGATTCAAAAGTTGGAGGAAAACAACCTGAACAACCATAGGGAAGTCAAACTCAAAGACTTGGTCAATTAAATTACAAGCAAATTACCAAAAATGAGTCTCCCAGGAAAAATGAGTTTTATGAAGCTAGAAGTCTTGAATGTGTTTTCTGCGGTGAAAAAGGGCACCTTGCTGCCTTGTGTTTGTTCAACCCATTGAGTAAAGTCCAACATCTTTCAAAACCAAAACTTGCTCAAAAACTTATTTTCAAAAGAAGCTCATAAGTAGAATCTCACCTGTGAAAAGCCAAACCATGAAGTATTTTGGATCTGAGTCTAACAGGAATTTGCTTGGAAATGAAAGAAATGGAAGTTTTTCTGTTTTAAAGCAAAACCTTTTTTCGGCTAAAGTTCAATCGAAACAACTTTTCGCTCGAACTTTAGTTCAATCGGAAAACCGGAAACAGCCCAGATCAGCTACTGCTCCCAAGCAGAGACCTAAAGTACACTTTGCTGAAGGGTTTGAACTTTTTGAAAGTCAAGGTAGAATAAATCCCTCAAGTGGAAAGACCACCTCAAGGGAAAGTTTTTCAAAAGGCAAGAAATCTAACCAACCGGATCTTGTTACTAGTTCAACTGGAAGTTACTGTGTTCCGCTTCAGGGTGAAAACTTTTCACAAAGGTTTCCTCAATCACATGAAAGAACTAGATTGGTCAATCAAGCTCACTATTCATCTAGTGAAATACCAAAGAAAGTGACCAACAAACAAAGAAAATTTCGGGAATATCATGAAAAAAAAATTGCTGAAAGGAAAAAACAGCAGAAGTGAGAGATTCAGTCAAACAAGCACTCCCTATGAGAGCTTGAACCTTGATAATGATGATCTGCTTACTGATGCTCCAGTTGTGAATACTTTAGTACTCAAGGAGTACAAGTATAACGATGCTTATGGCAGACCCATGACCACTTAGGCTTGGGTCCCCTATAGAAACTGATCAATTCTAATATGTGCAGGTGCAGAATAACGGCAAACATAGCCTATGGGTAGTAGATAGTGGATGCACTTGCCACATGACAGGGAATAAGCATATACTGGAAAACACAAAAAGAATCAACGGAGGACTGGTTGCCTTTGGAAGCACTAAAGGCTGTATCTCAGCACAAGGAGATGTGAGCAATGGACTATTAAGTTTTGATAGAGTCAATTTTGTTGATACATTAAATTTCAATCTTCTCAGTGTCTCACAGATGTGTGACAAGAATTTGAATTTGATGTTCAATGAGAGAGAGGCTATAGTTCTTAAACCTGGTGTGAAAATTCCTGATGAGCTAATCATGCTTAAAGCACCCAGGAGAGATGGACTATATATTTTGGATATGTCAGTTGCTGCACCCTCCTGTGGCACTGCTTGCTTTTATATCCAAAGCCTCATTGGATGAATCTGATTTGTGGCATAGGAGGTTAGGACATGTAAACTACAAAAACATGAACATAATTGTCAATCTTGGCTTGGTTAAGGGTCTTCCTAACAAGCAATTTACATGTTCTGAACATTGTGTGCTATGTCTCAAGGGCAAGCAACACAAAACCTCTTTCAAGATAAAAGTTGAATCTTCTATTTCACAACCTATAGAGCTGTTGCACATGGATCTCTTTGGTCCAACTAGAGTAATGAGTTTAGGGAAAAGGTCATACTGTTTTGTCATTATTGATATTTTTTTAGATACATATGGGTTTTCTTTCTTACAATAAAAGATGAAACTTCTGAATTGTTAAAAACTCTTGTGATAAATTTAGAAAATCAATCCAATCTCAAAGTGAAAACAATCAGATGTGACAATGGCACTGAATTTAAAAATCATGTTTTAAATTCATTTTGTGAAGAAAAGGGAATTGTTAGACAATTCAGTGCTCCTAGAACTTCACAATAAAATGGTGTTGCTGAAAGGAGAAATAGAACACTGATTGAAGCTGTTAGGTCAATGTTAACAGACTCTAAACTCCTTGTGATATAATGGCCAGAAGAAGTGAACACTGCCCGTTTATGTCCAAAACAAGATTTTGATTGTCAAAGGCAAGAACAAGACACCATATGAGCTTTGGAGAAAAAGAAAGCCCAACATTTATTTCTTTAAGCCATTTGGTTGTCCTGTTACAATATTGAGAACCAATGAGCGATTGCCTAAATTTGCAGAAAAGGCAGATGAAGGATATTTTGTTGGATATTCTGGTATGTCTAAGGCATACAAAGTGTACAACAAGAGAACCAAAATTGTTGAAGAAACTATAAACGTGTCTTTTAATGAAAAATATCCCAACAATTTTGAGTCTCAGCCCACCCGGTTATTCGATATTGATGCACTGACCACTGCTTTCAACATAACTATTGAGAAGCCTGTGAGTTCTTCAGTGCAGGAACAGAATCTATACAGGTCAGCTGATGAACATTGGAAGAGTAACCATGATGGAACCAGCAAGAAGCCAATCTTCTTCTCTTGAATGAGCATCAAACCTATCTTTCCTGACAATGGAAAGAAACAAGCTGGAATAGTTTAATCGACACTGAAGCATTTCCGGTTGAAGTCCAAGCGGAACTCACTTCTCTGGTTCAAGTTCAACCGGAAAACTTAATTTTAGAAACTGTGGAGAACACTGATTCAGGGCCAAGTGAACCTGAAAATTCAAATGATGTTGCATCTAATGAGCTTAGCTTTGAGCATCTGACCCATAATTCAGAAATCAGTTCTCATGAAGCAGTTGAAGTTTCAGATCCTGTGTCACACTTTGGTGATGTTGAGCTTGAACACATACTCCCTAGGCTCAACATACCATCAAATGGAATAAGCTATGAGTTCCCCATGCTCCAAGATAGAAGAATCAACACGAATCATCTATTGGATAATGTTATTGGAGATATGTTAGCACCTGTGTTAACAAGAAGTAAATCTGTTGATGCAAACATTTGTTTACATGCTTCATTTTTGTCTCCATAAGTACCCAAGAAGGTAGCTAATGCCTTGGAAGATAACAGCTGGGTAGAGGCAATGTAAGAAGAATTATTTCACATTAACAAGCAGAAAGTTTGGGAATTGGTAGACATGCCTGCTGAAGCAGAACCAATTGGCACCAAGTGGGTGTTCAGAAACAAAAAGGATGACAGGGTCATTGTCATTAAGAACAAAGCAAGACTGGTGGTGCAAGGCTATGTACAGGAAGAAGGCATTGATTATGATGAAGTGTTTGCACCTGTGGCTAGATTGGAAGAAATCAGAATCTTTCTAGCCTATGCTGCCTTCAAAGACTTCCAAGTATTTCAGATGGATGTCAAAATTGCCTTCCTGTATGGCCTGCTGGAACAAGAAGTGTATGTCCAATAACCTCCTGGCTTTGAGGACCCTCATCATCCAAACATGTATGCATGCTGATCAAAGCCCTGTATGGCCTCAAACAAGCACCCAGAACCTGGTATGAAACTCTTTCAAACTATCTTTTAGAGAATGGCTACAGGAGAGGAGCTAATGATAAAACACTTTTTGTCAAAACTGTTGGTAAGGATATGTTGATGGTACAAATTTATGTAGATGACATTATCTTTGGTTCATCTAATACTGTGTTGTGCAAGGAATTTGAAACTTTGATGCAGTCAACATTTAAAATGAGCTCCATTGGAGAATTAACTTTCTTTTTTAGGACTACAAGGGAAGCAAACTGCAGCTAGGATCTTTCTGAACCAGTCAAAGTATATCCAAGATATGCTGAAGAGATTTGATATGCCGACATGTTCAAGTGCTAAAACTCCTATCTCCACTTCCCACAAGTTAACCAATGACTTAATTGGCAAGCCAGTGGATGTACATATGTACAGAGTAATGATAGGATCACTGATGTATCACACTACAAGTAGACCTCACATCATGTTCAGTGTTTGCTTATGTGCAAGAGATCAGTCATCACCAAAGGAGTCTCACATGCTAGCTGGCAAGAGAATTTTCAAGTATTTGAAGGGTCAACCAAAACTGGGTTTATGGTATCCCAAAAATTATGACTTCTCTTTCAAAGCATTCAGTGATAGTGACTATGGAGGCTGTGACATAGACAAGAAATCAACATCAGGCGGATGTCAATTCTTGGGGGAAATACTTGTTTACTGGCAGTGCAAGAAGCAAACTTGTGTTTCTACATCAACTGCTGAGGCTGAATACATTGCTGCCTCAAGCTGTTGTAGTCAAGTTATTTGGATCCAAAATCAGATGCTTGATTATGGAATAACCTTCATGGAAACTCCAATCTTTGCAGACAATAACAATGCCATCTCCATCGTCAACAATCCAGTCAAGCACTCCAAAACAATGCACATTGATATAAGGTATCATTTTATTAGAGATTGTGCAGAAAAGAATCTGATTAAGCTGTTCAAAGTTCACACTGATTAATAATTGGCTGACCTGTTTAACAAAGCTTTCGATGAGGCAAGATTCTTCTACCTCATCACAGTCATTGGGATGATGAACATTGATTAACTTAAAACATTTCTCAATCTTAATAAAAGAAAATTTTGCGTCTAAGAGTCCGTCTCTTGATACAAAAAGAAAAAGAAAAAGAAAAAGAAAATCTCTTGTGTTAATTAGAAACCATTTCAGTTCATAGTCAGTAAGTGTTGTTAACCTATGAAAAATTAACACAAATTTTCAAAAATCATGTGTTTTGGTTTTCCGGTCCAAGTTCCGGTTCAACCTGTGAGAAAAGAACTTTTGAAAATCACCGGGTGAACTTCAACCGGAAAAATGCTTTGCATCCTATGTGGAACATATTTTGAAAAAAATTCTTCCAAGCGGAAAAATCTTCCGCTTGAAGTTCAAATGGAAGAAATTTGGTTTTTAAATAAAGGAGAAAATGGGTTGCGCTTGAACTTCCGGGTCAACATGTCAACTTTCACTTTTCATTAAATTAACCGGAAGGCACACCTTTTTAAGCGGATACACAATAAATTACCCATTAAGTTTTAAAACATTAAATATCCGAGGTTTCAGTAAATATCCCTTTGGAAAATGACATGCTTTAACGTGTTGTACCGTATAACCCAAAAAGCACACGTCACATCAGTTACTAAATGGTTGCATTAAAACCTCTCTCCTCCACGTCACCGATTGAAAAGGTAAAAATACCTAAATTACCGTCATGATTTCCCCACTTCTCACAAATCCCACTCCAAAATTTCTCTCAAACCTCTCCATAACTTCCAGAAACTGCAAATTTCTCTCCTGAATCTCACATCAATAATGGCTCCCAAAGTGAGTAAAAGTGGCAAGAAGCCGGTCACCGATTTGAAGTTCTATGTGGAACACAATTTGGTGGCATATCTTGAAGCACCCAGCAACACAGATATCTACAACGGCATGATTGAATCCTTAAAGAAGTCTCACCTTCATCACGCGCTGACAATTGAAGTGGTGATCTTTGAAGAAATCATGGAAGAATTATGGTCTCACGCTAGGGTTGTTGAAGATAGCAACGGTGTGAAGCGATAGTGTCAACTGTTCAGGGCACTGAAGTGGAAATTGATGAGGCAAAAATTAGGAAAGTGTTAAAGTTAAGGGATGAAGACGGCTACGCGTTTCAAGACTCCAAAGTGTACCTGCCACTGTTCAGAGACATTGGGTACAGAGGTTCATTAGAAAGCAATATAATCAAGAAGGGGCAACTCCCATACAATTGGAGGTTCCTGGCCCACATAATTCTAGTCTCCTTAATTCCCAAGAAAGGAGGTTTTGATGAACTTGCCGCTGAACAAGCCTCGACATTTTGTGCTGTAGTCAAAGGTCAAAATTTCAACTTTCCTAAACTGATTTTCAAAGGCCTAAAGGCAAACGCCACACCAGAGTACATTTATGTATATCCCAGGTTTTTAAATTGCATTCTCAAGGAGGAATACCCTCAAATCATTTTGGGTGGTTGAATTTTACATCCAAAACTCCTAAATGAGAAAACTTTTTCAAATTTAGCCCTAAACAAGACAATTTTTCTTGGAAGGGATACTGACCATCCCTTGCCAATTCCAAGGAAGTTTCCTGATGAACCTGCTCAGGCTGAGGTTCAAACGGAAACTGTTGCTGCACATGAGCAACCTGCTCATGATGACAGGACTACAAGCCTAATAGTTCCTGATCCCACATCTGTCCCCACTTCCTCTACTATAAAAATATACCATTCCAAAAAGAGGAAGTCCACTTCTAAAACAATCACCACTACCACTTCCTCATCTGAATCCCCTCCTGTCACTTTCAAACGACAGAGAAAAGTGGTCATTAGGTCTCCTCCACCTAATACCACCAACCAACCTGAAGCTTCAAGCCCCGCTAAAGGCAAAAAGCCCATGTGGAAGCTCACCAAATTGGGGTTATCTCTTAGGGAAGAACCTTCTTTTGAGGGGGAGTCATTAGACATGGATGTACAATCCCCATCCGAGAGGTTCTCATCCCTACATCCCCTATCACCCAGGAGTGACAGTGTACCCACTCTTGATCCAAATGAGGGTGTTATTAACTCACCAACCTCATTACATTAGAACACACTGATGGATCAAGACCCTGCTACACTGAGCCCCCACTCTTCACCGGAGGTGAATCTCAGGAGTGATGAAGAGATTCATACTGAAAGGGTGCTGCCCATGTGTCCCCATTGGACCTTGGTGCTAGCAGTAACATCAATAAGACCCAATCTGTGGCAATCTTCTCTGAATCAGCACCCATGGGTCCTTCATTGGAACCAAGGGTTGTTGAGATAGTTGAAGAGAATCCCAGGTTCCAAGAAGCCATGGGTACCAGGGTTGATCAATCCAGGATTGATAACCTGGTTTCGTCCAGGGATACTGGTAAAAAGCCAGTTGAGGACAACTATACAGTACCAGAATTGACGAGTTTGTACCTATCTCTCCAAACAAAGGTTGATTCATTGAATGCTACTGTTGCTTCTTTGGTCAAGATTATTCCTGTTCAAGCTGAAGCAGGTCCTTCAAACCCAAACAGAAATGAAGATGAAGCTGATACTGTCACATTGGGGGAGAAGATGACTTTATCACCTGCTATGATCGAACTTGAAGAAACAGAGAGAATTCCTACTGAAGTAAGAGCCACAGCTTGCTGGAATATTGATGTTTAACCCTTCTCAGACAAGGAAAGTTGAGTGAATATGAAGAGTAGCCAACTTATAGCTATCTCACCATTTGAAGACCCAAATCTCACTAAACTGGTTCAATCCTCAATGCTGATTGCTAGTGCTCTCCCTGAGCATATAAACATGATCACTAGGCTACTGAAGGATGTCATTTTTCTGGCTAAAAGAGCTAGTGATCAAGCGAAGAAGAACATTGCTTCCACCAGCAAAGCAACTGCTGAAAATTTTGAAGACAGTACTGAAATTGTAGCAGTGGGAACCATGACTGAAGGAGGAGATGAGAACATGATAGGATAAGGTGAAGGAACTAAGGTGCTCGAACTGACTGATAAAGAACCTTGAGTCACCCAACCTCAGGTGGTGACTGAAGTTCTACATGAAGCTGAAGCATCAGTTCAACCGGAAGTTCAACCGGAAACCCAGGTTGAAGTTATAATGTTGGAACTAAAAATAAGTGTGACTGACACCAGCAAATCTACTCTCAAATAATTCGGTTGAAGAATCCATTGTGATTTGATTCAGAGACGCGGGTTATGAAGATTGAAGATTTAATAATTAATTAAATCAACTTTGATTTAATTAATATTTGTTTATTTTATTTTAATTTCTATTTGCTCATTGTATTTGTGTTTTGCTAGTTAGTGGGCTAGTGAGCACATGGGCTCCCCTATATATAGGGTGAGTGTACTCATTTGTAGATGATGATTCTTAGAGTGAGTGAGCACCATTCTAGAGAGAGAGTCACACATTGGGTTTAAGCTCAACCCAATGTGACCGTGGATTTCCTATGAAGAGTTTGTAATCATTCGGTTCGTTGTAATCTTTCAGTAATAATCAATGAATCCTTTGATTTATCATGTTTTTTATAGATTATTTAGATTCTCATCATCCCGTCTCCTCATCCAATCTTCGTTCTTGCTCAATGTCGAGATTCTTGAAGTGAAATCGGTCCTGACAAATGGTATCAGAGCGGGTACCGATCAGATCGTGTCTCACGACGAATCTGATCACTCGAATCTTGATTTTGAGCTTGAATGAAGTGCAAATTGGAAAACCCACTTAGGAGATGAATAATTCTATTTTTCTGCATTTTTGGAGCTATTTGATGGATTATGGATGAATCTGATGATGTATTCATGTTATTAGGTTCATTTGGATGTGATTTCATGCTCCAATATGTTCAAATAAGTGGAGAAATTCGAGATCAGAGCTGTTTTTTCGCAACAAGAGAGTTTTTTCCGTTTTTGGGGTTTTTGAAGAATTTTGAGCTTTGATTCTGAGTTTTTTTGTGCTATACTTGGTGTTTTTGGATGAAATAAAGTATGAATCTTGATGGAAAACACGTTCCGGATCCATTGGAAGCATCGGTTTCGCCTGATTCGCAACATATTTGATAGATCTGAAAAAACACACACTTAACGGTGTTTACTAGGTGTTCTTCGTGTTCTTGATAGATTTCCAGATTTCGGGGCTGATTCGGGACGTTTGAAACTGCGATTCGAGTTGTTTGTGGCCAGAATGATTTCGTCTAATGCTTGGCTTCATTTTTCATTCATGGATCTGTATTTTCCTCATGTTTTTGTGGTTCAAAATTGATCACGAAGTTCTGGGTTTACTGCTGCTCTTTAAGTGTTCATAAAATTTTATGGGTTTGTTGAAGATGTTCTTGGCGACTTCG
The DNA here is from genome assembly GCA_039602395.1 of Deinandra increscens subsp. villosa. NCBI lineage: Eukaryota > Viridiplantae > Streptophyta > Magnoliopsida > Asterales > Asteraceae > Deinandra > Deinandra increscens. The sequence continues at coordinate 59,107,459 of JBCNJP010000023.1, forward strand.
CTATGCTTGAAGATGTTCTTGGCGATCTCAGATGTCTTTGAAGACGTTCTTGGTGATCTCGATCTCGGGTGTCCTGTCAATGAAACTTTATCTTGGCGATCTGTAATCCTCCTTGGCGATCTCGAAGGAGCCTTTGTGACCTCGTATAGCCCTTGGCGACCTCAAATAACTTTAGCGATCTCGTCTTAACTCGACTTCTGGGTTTTCGATCAAATCCTTTTTTCGGTGGATTCTGTTCTTCTGGATGTGTAGAGCATCGAATAACGAGTTCGTGTGTATAAAATTCAAAGGATTTGGTCGACTATTCACCGAGTTATGGTCTCTTCACGGTTTTTTGATGAAACTTTCATTTTTCCGGTGACTGTGTCCGTCTGATTTAGGGATTCGTATGATGGAGAAGACAGCGTCGACGTGTCATTCTCTGAGTGGCTGCATGGGAATTTCGCTTACTCTCTCCTAGTCAACCCTAATGCTGTTGTCGATGACTGATTGGAGGAAGGAATGTGAGTGGGACCGCCCAGCTGCAAAGAACGATGGGTGATTTATGCGTTGGCTTCAGCTCATTGGCTGGAAATGAAGAAGCGCGTGGGTTTGGCTGCCAGAATAAAAGAGCCGTTAAAGGCACATGCGTTAGTTAAGCGTTGTTTGGTCTTTTCCCTCTCAATCGGATCATGATATATGGGCCGTAGATCTCTCTGATCTTGACCGTTTATGGGCTCCTACGTAGTGTCTTCTGTTTGGTGTGCTGCCAATCACATGGATCAGCTTGTATCAGCCATTAGATCGCATCATCTCCACCCGTTAGATCAGTTTTCTTTTGCTTAACTCTGATTGGTCTATTTTAATTCACAAGTATTGTGCTTTTTCTTGAGACATTTTTTGATTAATTAATATTTCTGCATTATTTTCGTTAAATGCGAGTATTTCTTATCAGTTTTACGAGACTAACGAGATAACGTCGCTAACAGAATTTTTGGAAATATTTCTCTAGTTCATGGATTTATTCCCTCATATTTTGACCGAGTTTCTAGTTTTTGTTGACGTCAAGACCATGTTAGCTAACGACCACTGACGGACTGGTTTCACTTCTCGGTTAAGTATGTGACCGTTTCGTTATGTCTCACTCCAAGTTGCTTAGCTGATGCAGTGCGGATGTCATCTAACCGAATTAACTGGAATCTCAGTTAAATATTGGAATATTCCGTTAAATCTCTAACAGAAGGACCGTTACTTGAATAAAATTAACGGTTTTCTCAGATTCATTCCAATGCACTGCTTGACTCCGAAATCTTCACGGAATATTTTTCGACCTCGATTTTTTTCACTCAAAATTACGAAGACTCCGGTTATGAATAATTTCGCGTTTACGCTCGGGATCTCAGATTTTCACCGATTTGGCATATTTTCTCGATTAGAGTGACGTTTTTCACCCGTCACTCGAATCGAATATTATTTTTGCATCCAACCCAGTCACGCGGAACAAGTTTAGTATTTATGGATCATTCACAACTGTCAGCACCCGGCTTCTGGTTTTTCGCAAGATTGTCTGATTTCAGGATTTTAGTACCGTTTTCTCTACGGAACTGAGCGGAACGTTTCCACTCTCTGCATCTGATTTTCCGCTTCCGCATCGGATGTTTTTACAGAGACCTAGAGAAAAGGAGGAACCATTACGGATTTGGATTATCGGTTCGATTATCAAAAGTTGGAGCATTTTCAGTGATTGACTGGTTTATCTAATTAGGTTTGTTGTGGTTTTGACTCCCATGTTCAGCATTCTTAGTATTGTACCCAACCGTGTGAACCGAGTGAACTGCAGCACTTGGCTATCAACTAGAGAAAAAAGAACAAAAGAAGCTTATTCAAATGGGGAATCTTTACAACAGAAAGATTCGGGTTTATCAGTTAATCTTTGAAGATGTACGACAGAGCGGTTCTTCACCAGTATGACAGATTTGACAGTGTCAGTCAAGGGGGAATTGTTGGAACTAAAAATAAGTGTGACTGACGCCATCAAATCTTTTCTCGAATAATTCGGTTGAAGAATCCATTGTGATTTAATTCGGAGACGCGGGTTGTGAAGATTGAAGATTTAATAATTAATTAAATCAATTTTGATTTAATTAATATTTGTTTATTTTTTTTTCATTTGTATTTGCTCATTGTATTTGTGTCTTGCTAGTTAGTGGGTTAGTGAGCACATGGGCTCTCCTATATATAGGGTGAGTGTGTTCATTTGTAGATGATGATTCTTAGAGTGAGTGAGCACCATTCTAGAGAGAGAGAGAGAGAGAGTCACACATTGGGTTTGAGCTCAACCCAATGTGACGGTGGATTTCCTATGACGAATTTGTAATCATTCGGTTCGTTGTAATCATTCAGTAATAATCAATAAATCCTTTGATTTATCATATTTGTTATAGATTATCTTAGATTCTCATTATCCCGTCTCCTCATCTAATCTTCGTTCTTCCTCAATGTCAAGATTTTTGAAGTGAAATCGGTCCTGACAATTGGTATCAGAGCGGGTACCAATCAGATCGCGTCTCACGACGAATCTGATCACTCGAATCTTGATTTTGAGCTTGAATGAAGTGCAAATTGGAAAACCTACATAGGAGATGAATAATTATATTTTTCTGCATTTTGGGAGCTATTGGATGGATTCTGGATGAATCTGATGATGTATTCATGTTATTAGGTTCATTTGAATGTGATTTCATGCTCCAATATGTTCAAATAAGTGGAGAAATTCGAGATCAGAGCTGTTTTTTCGCAACAAGAGAGTTTTCCCGTTTTTGGGGTTTTTGAAGAATTTTGAGCTTAGATTCTGAGTTTTTGGTTCTATACTTGGTGTTTTTGGATGAGATAAAGTATGAATCTTGATGGAAAACATGTTCCGGATCCAGTGGAAGCATTGGTTTCACCTGATTCGCAACATATTTGACAGATCTAGAAAAACACACACTTAATGGTGTTTACTAGGTGTTCATCGTGTTCTTGATAGATTTCCAGACTTTGGGGCTGATTTGAGACGTTTGAAGCTTGGCTTCATTTTTCATTCATGGATCTGTATTTTCCTCATGTTTTGGTGGTTCAAAATCGATCACTAAGTTCTGGGTTTATTGCTGTTCTTTAAGTGTTCATAAAATTTTCTAGGTTTGTTGAAGATGTTCTTGGCGACTTCGCTATGCTTGAAGATGTTCTTGGCGATCTCAGATGTCTTTGAAGACGTTCTTGGTGGTTCGTTGTAATTATTCAGTAATAATCAATGAATCGTTTGATTTATCATGTTTGTTATAGATTATCTTAGATTCTCATCATCCCGTCTCCTCATCTAATCTTCGTTCTCACTCATGACCGGGATTCTCGTAGTGAAAACGGTCCTGACATATAATGATCAATGAGAATGCTCATGATCCAGTATTTGGCCCTAAGCAGTCAATATTTGGAACCGATCAATTTCCTGTGGTTCAACCGGAAGACCAACCAAGTGATGAGACTGAGGATATAGTTGAAACATTGATAGCTATGAGGAGCAATGAAGAAGGATTTGATTATTCTAAATTTGCTACTCCTTTTCATGCAAAGAAGAAGAAATCTAAGTCTGGCAAGAAGAAGTTTGAAGATGGAAACGCTCCAAAGTTCGGTGCTGGTTCATCATTCTTGGACGATGAGAAGATTTTTGATAATTTGAGAAGTCTACTAGCACTTCATCTAAGATAGAAGCTGATAAATCGTTGTGATCAAAGCTAAATTTACCAAAACAGCTAATGAAAGGAATGTTTCTGGTTCTCAAGATGTGTCATCAAAGGTTCCGGGCTACAAGCAGAAAGGTTTAGGTTATAAAGTTAAGGAGGACCCAGTTCAGCAGGCACAACAAAAGAAGAAAAAGGTTGATAAACCTATTCAAAATCCAAAGAATCAACCAAAACAGAAGAAGTAAAATGCTTATGCATCAAATATTGATCATTATTATCTGAAGGATCTTCTTGTGGTTAACACTATTCGCCACGAAGCTCATCTCCGAGGTATGATTCTTACAATGTTTTCTTTGATTCATTTGGTTCTTGAAATTCATTTGGTTATCATGATGTGTTTACTAAGCAGGGAAGCAGAAAACCAAAGAATTTTACTGATAACAAACAAAATTTTGATATGAATTTGAGTAGTAGTTCCCTTAATGTTTTTCACAAAAAGTGTTATGCATGTTGTAATTTAGGACATCTTTGTTGGGTCCCTTGAAGGGCATTTTTGGGTTCCTTCAAAGGCTCTTTAACAATGTTGGCACAATTTGATTTAAACAAGATAAACAAGTTGCGGAAAGTAAATCAAATTGGAAGACAGAAGTTCATAAAAGGGTTATTCTGTATATCTCAAATGTAAATAATGGTTACACGAATTTATAGTATGACTGTGTATCAACAGAAATAACTTTTCTATAGGAGTAATGCTGAAATTGCTTTGAGAAGATATTGAATTGTATGCTTGATGTCATGCTTTGTTTGGTGAAGTCGGCTTGCAATTTATAGGCAGATCTAGCAAGTTGTATTTGGATAAGGTGGTTGAGGACGGTTGATGATGGAGTGTGTCAGAGTATGTAGAGATAAATTGAACATATTCAATTTATCTATTTATAAACTGTCTTTAACTATCCTCTTGATTAATGCCAGGTTGACATTCATTTTGCTTGTTATCCACACAAAGACAGAAATTGTTATTCTCGTAATATTTATCTTCTGATAATCCAGAACTCCTTCTTGACTCTTCTTTGAAGACTTTTGATGATTCCCATTAGAAGCTATCTACAGAAATGAGGATATCTGTAGATTTTAGTCTGTACAAAACTACTTCGGAATTTCCGGAGTAGTTCTGTATGAATACATAAATCATGCGGAAATCCGTAATTCATACAGACTTTTGTTTCCTTTCTCTTCTAAGGATGTGTCTTATCTTTACTTCTAATACTTGAATGTTTTGTGTTACAATTACATTGTGTTGTAACAATCTCCCCCTAAGTATGTGAAGAAAATAACTAAAATGAGAAAGTAATATTATATTATAAATTTTTTGAGAGGACATCAGGATGCATGGAACTGTGAATACAGTATATTTAGGAAAGAAATCCAGTTACAGAGTCTTCTTTTATACTTAGTTTATTGGGAAGGGGACTCCAACAGGCTTTGTGCAATTCCTTTTGTAACATTCTGTGTATCTTCAGATCTTCTATTGTTTTCAGCATGAGTTCCATTCTTCTTATAGTCTCCCGTTCAGTCTCTCTGTTTTCGTTTAGTAGCAATGCGATGAAATCTAGAGATGTATCTGAGTAAGCATGACACTGGCTGATCCTGAAGAACCTCTTCTGTTTGTTATGATTTTTGAAGCAAATTCCTATTTCGCCACTGCTTGGAAGTGTTTGGATCCTGTCCACTTTAGTTCTGAGGCAAGTTCTTCATTTGTTTTTTGGATGGCAAGTTTCCTGAGATTTATGTATATTGCTAGTTCATAGTCAACCAGAGCAAACCTATTGTATATCTTCTTTCCCGCCTCTCTGAGTCGATGTATTGCTCTTCTGCTTTTGAGACTCATTGAACCATTTCCTATGAAGCTTTAAAGGAGGGCATAATGTGCATTTCATTGAGTTGATTAAGATCTGTATCGGTGAATGTGTAGTGTTTACGCTTATTTGCAGTGGTAATGATCCTGTAGGAGTTGAAGTAGTAAGTGAAAGGATTTGCCTTTTGTTGTCTTTCCTTGACTTCATCAATCTCCACGATGGTGGCTTCTGAGTGGATCTAGTTTCTTTCAAATGGCACATTATTGATTTTCTCCTCAAAGATCTTTATGCTCATTGGGCTCATTTGAGGAGGTTGCTCGCTTTCTTTGGGGAATATGTCTTCGCATTTCCTCTTTTCGTGCCATAGTTCCTCGTCAATCCTTTTTGCTTTTTCGTAGTTTTCTTCAAATAGAGATTGAGAGGCTATTGACATTTCAGGAGCATTGAGGTCTCCTCTAGATTTGTGGTTTTCTCCATGCCCTTCACCGATTCCTTGGTGGTTTTTGATGTTCATGCAGCTTGAGTCTTGATGGAGGTACCTGATGAGGGTGGACCCACTGGCTGATTGGGTTTCCGTGTGGGTGGTCTTGGTGGTGGTGGTGGCATTGAATGATCAGAAGTTGCGCTGGGTTTGCATTGATCATTTTTTCTTCTTTTTGGGAGAGGGTTCGATTTCATCAGGAGCTTCCTTTCACTTTGAGCTGGGAGGAGAGTCATCAAGATTGACGACTGGAGGAGTAGTGGCCTTCTTTTCTGATGCTTTCTTAAGTGGGTTGGCTTCTTTTACTTGTGTGGATAAATTCTTAATTCTTTTCTCTAGGAGAATCTGATCGGAATTTATCTTTATCAGATTTGAGCTTTCTTCATTTATTTCCTTGTGTAGAAGGTTGAAATCTGCTTTGATCTTGTCCAGCAGCTCTTCTCCTTTGGCTTCATAAAATTGCAGAGCCTTTTGAGCCATCTTGTTTAGTTCCTTTATCTGATTTTGTAATGATTCTTGTTTTCCTCCCGTTAGCTTTCAGTCCTTTTCTTGTAAAGCTCTTAGTTGGTTAGAAATCTGATTAAGTTGTTGTTTACTGTTTTTCTTCATCACTTTCAGCTCTTCTTGAAGTTCAGCTATTTTCTGACTGTTGCTTTCTGTTTGATTTGGCAGCTCTTTGATTTGTATAGAACTACTACAGAAATTCTGGTGTAGTTCTGTATTTTGCTGTTTTTGCTCTTTAATGAAGTCATTGAGCATATCAGTGAGAGATTTTGAAAAATTCTCGAAATTAGATTTTGATGCAGCACCAGGGGGTAATATGCCATAGGACAACTCATGCCTCTCTGTTGGACTGGTTGATTTCTCCTTGAGATTTTTACCAGTGCCTGTTAACTCAGCTATGGTGAGTGTGTACATGTCTTCCACATTCACTGGTTCATCTAAAGTTGGATTTACCTCCTGTGTTTTTAGAGATTCCTTAGACAGATGCGTTTTTTTGTGAGGATGTCACGTGTGAGCTTGCACTGAACACATCAGTGCTGCTCTTTTCCAAGTTTCCTTGACTTCTAGAGTCTCCACTTGTTATTACATCATCATCTTCACTTACTGGGTCCGAGAAGATATTGTGATGTGTGGCTATGATGGGAATGTCAAGGTGGGGTGAGTTTGTTGCTTGGGTTTGGAATTGAGCTACTGCTTCTTGGAGGGATGCTTGTGGTGATGACTGTTGGCTTTTAGTTTTATTTGGAGAGTGTTGGGTTGAGAAAGTTGGCTCATATGATGTTTGTGGGGAACATGGTGGGGTTCCCTGATGTGGTGAGTTTTGTTGTTGTGGAGGAGAGGAAGGGTTGTGGTCAGCCATCTCTTTTGATGGTGATGTTGTGGTGTTGGTTGAGGTGGGTGACTGATCAGGGTTTGACTTGAACTTGTTGGCTTTGATGAGATATTTATGAAGAACTGGGTTGTTGTAGTCTAATTTCACTGTCATACCCCATGGAAAATTGCAAAATTCTATATGTGTATCTGGTCTGTAGATGCCTTTGATGTGATACACTTCGGTTGATGGTTAAGGCTGTGGCAAGTTGAGAAGAGTTTTTCAGGGCTTCTATGATCAGTTGGAGGTTTGATGAGTATGTAGATGGGTTCTGATCGCAAGGTTGGTTAAGGGTATCTATGGTGAAAATTCGTCTAAGTGATGAGTCGGAGGATGACGAATCTGGATTTCGGGTTTGAGCAGAGGAGTTTCTAGGGATTTTTCCTTTGGATCGAGTGTTCATCGAAGGGGTTGCAGATGAGGATGCCATTTGTGATTTCTCAGGTTTCTGTTTTGAACAGTGGGATTTGGATGAGAGGATTTGATGTTCTTTTATAGGTATCTCCTCATGTCGTTCCATTGTTCAAGGATCTCCTATAACGGCTATAATTAATTCGAACGGACGATTTTATTCGAAATGGTAACAAAATTACCCTTTGCTTTTATGAGAATAATTTGCGAATTAATTACCGTATTTATCCGAGCCAAAAAGATTTTTATTTATTGCTCAGATATTTTGGATAATTTTGATTTTTAAGGAGACATTCTGCACAATTTTTGATGAAGAGAATAATAATTTATTTAATCATGAAATTTATTCAGAGAGTTTAAGACAGGTACAGATGTATGTACACGTGCATCTATTTTGGTCTTTGTTGTGAGCAGGAGTTTTGAAGGCTTTGAATCTCGCTTCCATTTGAAGAGAGATATAATGATGCAAAGAAGTTTGCCTTCCCGTGGACGAGAGAAAATATCCATTGGAGTCTGGATGTCCGGAAATTGATAGTCCACTAGGAGATATTCCCTTTTGAGATACTACTTTGCTTGTTTTGATCCCTCTTGGTATTGTTTTCCAGTTTAATGCTTGAAGGATTAATTTTTTAAAAATCTGGGATAGAGAATGAATCTTTCATTTAAGGTTCTGTTGAGATTTCTTTGCACGTGTCTCATGAGGTACAGAGAGAAATTCATGTTGTGACCTTAAATGAGAGCATGCATGACACATTGGAGTGTCCTCATCAGAGAGATGATGATCAGAGTATTTTGATGAGAAGCAAATTTGAATTTGAGAGAAAAAATATTGCCATAGATGTGGAAGGTGAACTCTGTCAGCTTTTCCTTCATACAGATTTCATTTGTATCCCATATCAAGAAAGGTTTTGATCACAGCATCTTGGTCAAAGTGACTGGGAGCAGATGGACTGTCTTTGATTTGAAGTGCTTTTCTGATTAGATGTGGATTAAAGACAAACATTACTCCACAAACAGATGTTCTTATTAAGGCATTGTCTCCATCCTTAACAATAAAAACAACATTCCTCTAGAATTTTAGAAGTAGGGAGTAGTTGATTTAAATATCAAGAGTTAGTGCATATCCTATGGGGCAATTTTTGAGAAAACTCATCATTGGTTGATAGGACTAGAATCTGTTCCCACAAGGTGTATAAAGCATGAGGTTGTGAAGGTGAGGAACAGGGAATGTTGTGTTTTCAGGTAATGGTGGAGAAAGTTCTTTGAAAGACATGGCTGAGTTTTTCCCTTTCGATAAGGTTTTCAAAGTTTTCTGAGGAAGAAGGATGTTGCTTGGAAATTTCACTTTTTGTGTTTCTTTTAGAAACAAGGTGAGGTGATGAGATAAATAGAGGAGAGAGCAGATAGATTTGACAGCCTATTCTCATAGGTCATTATTGATGTTTTTGGTTCTAGAAATTTGAGCTTTTTGTTTAAGAAGTCAACTTTTCAGAGAAGTTATTTGGGAGTACACGAAAAAAATGACAGGTAGTTATTGAGCTGACTCCCCTTCTCCCCCCCCCCCCCTCCCCCCTTTTTTTTTAATTTTATTATTATGTATATAAATTTTTAGTTTGTAGTCATGTTTAGCATCCCCAACTTGCTTAGTAAAAATGAGAATCTCTTTTCATCTAAAGGTTTGGTAAAGATATCTGCAATCTGGAGTTCAGTTGGGACAAAGTACATTTAATGTGTCCTTTTTCAACATGATCTTTGATAAAGTGATACCTGACGTCGATGTGCTTTGTCCTTGAGTGATGGATAGGATTGGATGTGATGGCGATAACACTCTTTGAATCACAGAAAATTGGTATCTTAGTGAGATTTAACTCGTAGTCTTTAAGTTGGGTCTGCATCCATATTACTTGAGAGTAGCAGCTGGCAGCAACAACATATTCAGCTTCAGCGGTTGAAGTTGATACACAGTTTTGTTTCTTGGATGTACAGCATACCAACTTACCTCCTAGCATCTGATAGCTTCCTGATGTGCTTTTTCTGTCTAGTCTACAACCTGCATGATCATCATCTGAGTAGGCTATTACAAGAGAAATCAGTATCCTTGGGATACCAGAGACCTCGATCAGCTGATCCTTTTAGGTATCTAAAAACTCTTTTGACAGCTAATAGGTGAGACTCCTTGGGTTTACATTGATATCTGCCAAGGAAGCATGTAGAGAACATGATGTCAGGTCTACTTGCTGTGAGATACAAAAGTGAGCCTACCATTCCTCTGTATGTGTGCTCATCAACATTTTTACCATCTTTGCCAGCATTAATTTTCACATTTGTGGCCATTGGTGTTTTAAATGGGGAGCAGTTTGAGAGAGAATACTTAATGAGGAGATTTTTAATGTATTTTGCTTGATTTATAAAAATTCCCTCTGGAGTTTGTTTAATTTGGATTCCCAAAAAATAGTTTAGTTCTCCCATCATGCTCATTACAAAGTTTGTTGTCATAAGTTCCTGAAATTCTTTACAAAATGATGGACACATGGATCCAAAGATGACATCATCTACATAGATTTGTACAATCAAGATGTGACCTTTTCTTTCTTTTAAAAACAATCTGGTGTCAATGGACCCCTTTTTAAAGTTAGCTGATAAAAGAAAATCATAGAAGGTGTCATACCATGCTCTAGGTGCTTGTTTTAGACCGTACAAAGCTCTTTTAAGTTTACAAACATGATTTGGAAATTTTTCGCTTTCAAATCCTTGTGGTTATTCAATGTAAACTTCATGATCAATTTTTAATTTAAGAAGGCACATTGAACATACATTTGATAGACTTTGAAACCTTTGAAGGCTGCGAAGGCTAGAAATATCCTGACAGCCTCAAGTCTTGCGACTAGGGCAAAGGTTTCATCATAGTCTAATCCTTCTTGTTCACAGTATCCTTTTGCTACAAGTCTAGCTTTGTTTCTAACTATGGTACCTTCTTCGCCTGTTTTATTTCGAAAAACCAATTTAGTTCCTATAACAGATTTGTTGTTAGGTCTTGGAACTAGATTCCACACATTATTTCTTTCAATTTGTCGTAGTTCTTGTTGCATGGCTAGGATTTAGTAAGGATCCTAAAGGGCTTCTTTATAAGTTTTTGGTTCTATTATGCTGGGGAATTCAGCATAGAGACATTGATTGGCTGAGGCTGACCTGGTCTGGACATTTTTGTTTTGATCACCAATGATTAAATTTATGGGATGATCTTTTGTCCATTTTGTTGCTTGAGAGAGGATGGCTAACTATTCACTCCCAAGTATTAGGTCGGTTGTGTCAGTGTCTTGACTCTCCCCCTCAGCTGATGGACAGTCAACTGAGGGCAAGATCTCAGTTACAGAATCATTTAGGAGCTCTGAAGTGGAGTTCTGTAGTGTTTATGTAGTTATACCATTTTTAATTTAAGTGTTGAGAATCAGAGGTTTCATTATTTTTATCTTTTGAATGGGAAATTTCATTCTGAATCACGGTTTCTTTGCTATCTTTGTAATGATTTTTTGTGATAGCAGTTTTTGAAGGAGGAGAAAATAAGGAAAGGTTATTTTCATCATCAGAGTTTTCTTTAAAAAATTTGTGGGATGCTTTTCTTTCTTTTTCTGAGATTGTTACTTAAGGGATGTAATCCTTTTTATTTGAAGATGTGGTGCTAACATTTATAGCCATTTTATCATCACTAAATGACACATTTATACTTTCTCTTACCACTTGAGTTTTTAGAACAAAAACTCTGTATGCTTTTGACTTGAGTGAGTATCCAATGAAGATTCCTTTGTCGGCTTTTCTGTCGAATTTTCCGAGATAATCTTGATCGTTTAGTATGTAGCACCTGCATCCAAAGAGATTAAGAAATTTTAAGTTAGGAGTTATATTATTGATTGCTTGGTAGGGAGTTTAATTGAACCTCTTGTTGATGACAGATTTATTTTGAGTGAAGCATGCTGTTGCAATGGCTTCAGCCCAGAAGTAGGTGGGAAGATTTGCTGAGGAAAGCATGGATCTGGCAGCTTTTACTAGAGTTCTGTTTCTCCTTTCTACTACCCCATTTTTTGTGGGGTCATTGGTGCCGAGAAATCATGAGATATACCTTTTCAAACTAGATATGTGTCTAGTTTTGAGTTTTTGAATTCTGTTCCATTATCAGATCTTATTCTTCTTACTTTTAAGTGCATTAATTTTTGTGTTATTCTTATAAAGTTAATGATAAGATCTGTTGTTTCACTTTTTGATTTCAAAAATTCGACCCATGTATATCTGGAGAAGTCATCCACCATAACTAGGATGTATTTCTTTCCACCAAGGCTTTTTGTGCTTATAGGTCCATAGAGATCCATGTGGATTAGCTTAAGTGGTTGACTTTCGGATATTTCTTGAAGACTTTTGTGAGAAGTGTTCTCCATTTTCCCCATTTGACAATCTTCACATATTTCTTCAGATTTAGAAAATGTGGTGGGGAGACCTTTTACCATCTTTTTACTTGCTAGTTCAACAATTGTTCTAAAATTTAGATGGGATAGTCTTCTGTGCCAAAGCTCAGAGTCCTTGTTAGAGGATTTTGACACGAGACAGAGAGACTCATTTGAAATAAGATTGTTGAAGTTTATAAAATAGAGACTTTGATTTATTCTTTTTCCCGTTAAATGAATTTTACTGTCATTTAGTCCAACAAGTTCACAATTGTTGGAGTAAAGAGTAAGTTTGAAGCCTTTATCACATAATTGTCCATAGCTTAATAAGTTGTATTTTAGACCTTGGATATTTAACACATTTTCAATTGTGACTTCACCATCAGTAATGGTTCCATACCCAATGGTTTTGTATTTTATACCATCACCAAAGGTTATGGATCTTCCTTATCTCTTTACATAATTGTTTAACAGTTTTACTTCCCCAGTCATGTGGGTAGAGCATACAGAGTCACAATACCAGATCTGTTGATGTGATGCTCTTGGCATTTAATTTGATCCTTTTGACTGTTGTGTAAAGATTTTTCTGTAATAAGACATAAAAGATGTTTAAGATTTTCCTCTTTGTGCCTTATGATTTCAGAAAACGTTATCTCAGAATAATGGGATTTGTTGGCTATGCAATCCATCAGGGAATCATCAACTTCTTTTGAGAGGTTGGTTATTCCAGATTTCCACTGGATGTTCCTCCCTAGCAAGCATATGGAGGTTAGCTAGTGAACCAAAAGATTTCCCATTGTTCTAATTTGAGGACATTTTAAAGAGCAGGATATTTTAAATATTGATTATTCAATCTGCTCTGATACCAATTGTTGGGTCCCTTGAAGGGCTCTTTAACAATGTTGGCACAATTTGATTTAAACAAGATAAACAAGTTGCGAAAAGTAAATCAAATTGAAAGACAACAATTCATAAAAGGGTTATTCTGTATATCTCAAATGTAAATAATGGTTTACACGAGTTTATAGTATGACTATGTATCAACAGAAATAACTTTTCTATGGGAGTAATGTTGAAATTTCTTTGAGAAGATATTGAATTCTATGCTTGATGTCTTGCTTTGTTTGGTGGAGTCAGCTTGCTATTTATAGGCAGATGTAATAAGTTGTATTTGGATAAGGTGGTTGAGGACGGTTGATGATGGAGTGTGTCAGAGTATGTAGAGATAAATTGAACATATTCAATTTATCTCTTTTTCAACTGTCTTCCACTGCTTTCTTGATTAATGCCAGGTTGACATTCATTTGGCTTGTTCTCCACACAAAGACATAAATTATTCTTCTCGTAATATTTATCTTCTGATAATCCAGAACTCCTTCTGGACTCTTCTTTGAAGACTTTTGACGCTTCCCATTAGAAGCTATCTATAGAAACGAGGATTTCTATAGATTTTAGTCTGTACAAAACTACTTCGGAATTTCTGGAGTAGTTCTGTATGAATACAGAAATCATGCAAAAATCCGTAATTCATACAGACTTTTGTTTCCTTTCTCTTCTAAGGATGTGTCTTATCTTTTCTTTTAATACTTGACTATTTTGTATTACAATTACATTGTGTTCTAACAATCATGCTGCTCAGTGTCCTACGAATTCGATTACTCACTCGTATGTGAACAAAACTGCTAAATATGTGGATGAAAATGGTTAAAAATTTTTATGAACCACAACCGACCTAGTTCAAATCAACAAGTAAACCATCTTGGGCAAAGGCGCAAGTTGATAACTTTGTGGGTTCATTCAAAAATTGTCAATCACACATGATCTTGAAGCCCGAGTTGTTTCCAAGATTATTAAAGACCATGTTGAAGACACCAGGCGACCTGAGGCGGTTGACTCGGGTCGATCCCAAAACTACTAATGATTTATCTGGTGTCTGCAGGTTTCTTCGGGAAGACCTATCATGCTGTGTTGCTGATAATGAAGAGTCTGCTTAATTTATCATTTCAATGCTTTATCATTTTCAAGAAGTCTTTCAAAAGAAATTTTTTATAAAATGGGTTTTCAAAAACTGAATCTACAAAGTGTCAGTGGTTAGTCGATCAATTTTTTTTCTTTCAAGTTTTTTTACAAGTGGTAGTTGTATATATTTAGGGGGAGAAAATTGAAAAAGCAAAAAATAGTGTCTTGCATTTGTTAAAATGAAAAATCTAAAAATAGAGTTTTTCATTTTAGAAGGAGAAAAAGCAATCCAAAAGTTAAAAAAAATGAAAAAGATCAAAATTGAGAAATTGATCACTGGGAATTGATGGTACATTGGCTAACATTTCTGACTCGCAGATAGAGTAAGTGAAAAACCCATAAGATCATTGATCGATGTGCTAGGTAGGCTTGGTAAATCAGAAAGTATTCAAATGTGATATACATTAAATCTGATGCTTAACCTAGTGGACAACATCTTAATGCGTATTTCAATGTTTAAAAGAAAGATATGTGAAAAAGAAAATGAGAAATCATTGTGTATACATGTGTTCATTTTCAAAGATTTAAACTTGTTTGATTATTTTTTTTCTTAAATGATCGGACTATCTCTGCGTATAGGGGAGTATCGACCTGATTGTTATACATTTAAGGTTCTGCTTTAATTTCTTTGGTGTTTCGCATAATTCATCGGAATTTCTCTGTGTATACGGAAGTATCGACCTGATTGTTGTTGAATTATACAATTTCAACTTGTTTTTATTTTTTTCTTACTTTGTTAAATCTGAGGCCTTATCTGCGTATCGGAAGATCGACCTTAAGGTAGACGATTTAACGTTTTTATTTCTTTTTGCATGGAGCACTGTTGAAGATATTATGAATACAAAATACTTCAGGAAATTCACAAGTATAATCACATGAAAAATATGTGAAACATATCTGAGTATGTCTGATATTGTGGGGTACACTGGTCAAAGCAAATGTAATCAATACCTTAACATATCCAGATGTTATGAGTATGATTCTATCAGAGTTTAAAGTTGGACAAATTATATTTGCAATCTACATGGCTTATATGCTACAATAATTGAAATTGAAGTGTAGTTCAGCGCGTTGTGACCAATATGATCCCAGATATAGATCTTTCTCAAACCAAAAATAGAGTGTAATTTCGTATTGCATTTATGTTCTCATTTTAGAAAAATCTAAAAAGATTTTTGGTGTGTTTTAGAATAAGTTTAAAAAATCAAAAAAGATTTTAGGTGTGTTTTGATATAAAGTTTCAAAATGCCAATTTTTTTTTATTTCTTGTGTGTTTTCGATCGATCGACACAAGACAATAAAATTTTAAAGCTGAGTTTCAAATCATCTTGGATTCTCAAAGAGAAGTTTTGCACCAAGATTAACTTCTGTTGGCATAAAAATAGAAAACTGCGATTCTGTCTTCAGAATTCGAGGTTCATGTGTTTACTCACAAACATGGAGTAAGGGGGAGTATTGAAGAATTTTCCTCAAAGTGGTTCAGTTTGACAATGTCCTGTTCCAGCCATGCGAGGACATTAAGCATCAAAATCTATGTCCTTGATCACGAAATCTACGGGGAACACAAACCTACCAACTTTGACCAATACGTTCTCCACAACCCCCCGTGCTTGCTTGACTAAAGGTCCTCTAGAGATATGCTCATACGTGTTGGAACCGGATCTCCAAGACTGAGGTGTTGATAGATAGAATAAGTCATAAGATTAATAGAAGCACCGATATCCGCCAACGCGTGCGTCACAAAAGAGCTACAAAACATACATGGGATAGATTCCGGATCAATGAGTTTCTCGGGCATTTGTTGAAGCACCTCGATGAACGGAAGGTTGCTTTTTAACTGCTTAAATAACTCTATGAATTGACCATACTCCTGTGCATATTTTTTTGTTGAATCAATCGCTGAGGAAATGGCACACGTTTAAAATCCTCTGTAGTAACCGGTCTCTCCTAAGATCGAACCTTCTTCTTCGCCTTCTCCATCACTTTCTCAGCTGGCTTCTTCAGTGGTTGAGACACGGAGGTTGGTGCTATACTCACTAGGACTAGTCTCGGGTGCACCCTCCCATCCGGAGTCTCCATCTCTATTCCCCCATCGACCGGTTCCTCTTCTTCTACTGCCAGTGACGGCTCCTCCAAAACTCTACCGACTCCTCGTGGTTACGACATTCCCTGAGGCATTTTGGTTCTTGTGCGTACTTCCTGAAAACTAGCCTCCTCAATTGCCCAACTACTTCACTTTCTTGGTAATATCTCCTACCGACCGCTACAGATCCAGAATGCTGCTTATTGATTCCTCAGTAGAGTGTCATGCTTCTTCAGCTTCTATTGCATATCCCGATCTCTAATGGCTATCTGATTTAGCAAACTAGTCTGAGCCGCGATTATATCCACTATTTTCCTCATTCCTCCAGCATCTTCATTCTGATTATTCCTCGATTGGAATCCTGGTGGGTTTCCTCCATCTCCCCATCCCCCATTTTGATTAGACTTCTACCCCAACTGAAATGAACTACTGAACTCGTTTTGGTCTTTAATATAATCTACTTGCTCAAGAGAGGCGAGCAAGCAGTCGCGAGTGTCATGACTTCCTCGACACAACTCACATTTGGAATTCTGTTTGAGTTACATGTCGTGAATCCGCTTCTGCATAGCCTCTAGTGCAGCCTAAGTAGCAACATCAGAACTAACGTGATGGACTCCCCGGGTTGTAGAAAGTGTAGATTTCGTGGGAGCTAAGGTAGTAGCCCTACGATCCCCGGGAGTCTGCTGCTCGGCTTTCGTGTAACTCTCAAAAAGATTTTTACACTCGTCAATTGTGAGTTTTTCCAACATGTGGCCTCCTGCTGAAATATTGAACTCCTTCTGCATAGCATAGGTGAGATTGTAAAATTTTTCGATGATGGCCCACTCCGTCAAACCGTGTTGCGGACATTTGCTTAGAAGGGTATTGAAACGATCATAGGCTAAATAGTAAGGCTCATCGGGCTCTACATGAAATGAATGAATTTGCTCCCGAATGCAAGAAGCCTTAGCTGGAAAATGGTACTTTTTCATAAATTTTTGCTTCAAATCTACCCAGGTTGCGGTTGAAATAGGGGGTAGAGTCTCCAGCCAAATGGTGGCCCGAGTGGCGTGTAAAAATGGAAAAAGTCAAAGATAGATAACATCATTTGACACACCTGTGAGGCCGAATGTGTTGAAGATAAGATCAAATTGTGATAGATGGGCAGGTCCGTCTTTATCGGCACATCCATGAAACTAAATAGATTGAGAAATGGCATTTAGACGTGAGATGGAACTTGCCAATTAGGGGTGTTGGACATAGTGGTCTGAGCAATGGCAAACCTAGTGTCCTCGTCTCCCTCGCTAGCTTTCTGATGAAAGATGACACACATAGCCATGGGGAGGTTTGGAAATGGTAGGGGTATGGTGGTACGATGGATTTGTGAAGAAGTGGATGATTGGGCCTGAGTGGCGGTGAATATGAAAGCTTCTAAATCGGCACAAAACTCGCGGAAACATTCACGAATGTCGCGGTCAAGATCAGAATATGGTGAAAGCTTAGGCTGACCTTGTGAATGGGTATGTGGCATAAAACGAATAAAACAGAAATTGAAAATCTAAGAACTCTAGACACGAAAAAAAAAGACTCAAATTTCTTAAACACGACCTAAGTTGATCTTGCTATTGCCAAATATCCTTGGTAACGGCGTGAAAAACTTGATGTGCATAGAAAGGTTACTAAAAATGACTACTTAACCTAGACACAACGAGTTATACCAGAAAACCTAACTAAACCGATCCTACAGGAAAGTGTACCTACAATTGGTATCAGAGCCAAGAATCTTAGATTCGAGGCTCTCACGATATTGATTCAAGTATTTTCTGGGTTATATGTTCGAGTTTTGTTGAAGATTCGAAGGTTTTTGGTGTTCACGATCTCTGCAGCGGCTGTTCTACGTGATTACGACTGGATTTTCTGGGTTTTGGGGTGTTTACGACATTTGGAGTTGAAGATCTTCATCTTTTTGGCGTTTACGACTTCAAGATCTCACCTTTAGGCGTTTACGATTCGTACAGTGGGTGTTTACGATTTTGCTTGATCGTAATCGGTGTTTAGGATTTGGTCATATCGGAAACACGGAGTCGCAATCGTGTTTACGATCAAATCAGATCATAATCGGAGTTCACGATCCTCTCCAATCGGAATCGGGTGTTTGCGATTATCGGCGATCGTAATCAGATATCTTAATCTGTGTTTACGAATTTTTTAAGGCGGTTTGTGTTTGCGATTTTGGGTTTTATCGGAATCAGGTGTTCACGATCGTAATTAGGCGTTTACGATCGTAATCAAGTGTTCTCCAACGTAATCTCAGTTTTTGGACGTTTGGGTTTTAGATTTAAGTTCCCTTTGCTATCGTAATGGATTTTGAACCAAGTATGTATCAGAAGTTGGACTTCGAGATTGGCTCTATTACTCGTCCACCTAGAATCACTTCGGCGGATAACTTTTTGGAGTGGAAGTACAGGTTTGAAAACCATTTGAAGAGTGTTGACTTGAGATTGTGGAGAGCGGTAATTAATGGACCACACATACCTACTCATGGAGAAGGAGCTAAAGCAGGAAAGGCTAAGACTGAAGACGAGTTTGAAGATGAGGACTGGGAAAGGTGTAACAAGGCTGAGAGGGCGTTTGCAATTATGACCATGGCACTAACACCTGACATTGCTCAAGGATTTAAGCATTGCAAGACGGCGAAGGAACTCTGGAATGCATTGATTGTTGCCTATGAGGGAAATCCGGTCATTAAGGAAAGTCGAAAGCAAATGTTGAAGCAGAAATTCAATTTGTTCAACCATATCCAAGGTGAATCGTTTGAAGCGCAAGTGCAAAGGTTTGTATCTCTGATGGCAGAAATGTCAAGCTATGGTGTGGAGCCGGAATTGGAAGACAAGAATTTGAAGCTACTGAACAGTTTACCAAAGTCATGGAACACCAATATCTCAATCATTAAGGACAACAACAAATTGAGTGAGCTATCTCTGGATGAAATGATCAACAAGTTGAAGTCCAAGCTTATTGATGACAAGCAGCGAGAGTTGAATCACATAAGCTCTCTTAGTTTGGCTGGGAAACTGAATCAAGCTTTGTTGTCAGAAGAAGGAGATGTGAAGCCAAAAGGAAAGTCTGTTGCAAGTGGATCAAGTTCTGTGTCTAAAACAAATGCATTTGTGGCACAACCTCAAGCTGGTTCAAGTGGAGGTGACAACTCTGAAGCAACTAATGATCCCAATTTTGCACTTGGTATGGGATTCATGAGCAGTTATCATGCTTTAATGGCCGGAACCTTAATCCCAACTAAGATCCTGTCGGGGGAGCTGAATCAGATAAATCCAGAGGATGTGGAGATGTTGGATGTCTCTTGGCAGATGGCTATGGCTGTGTTTAGGGCAAAGAAGTTCATGGCAACTACAGGTAGAAATATTTGGAAAGACCAAGACAAGATAAGGATGGGGTTTGACAAAACCAAGCTGAGGTGCTACAATTGTGATGAATATGGGCATTTTGCAAGAGAGTGTAGCAAGCCAAGGAAAGAGAGAGCAGAGGAAAAGAAACCGGCTGATGGGGAGGCAAAAGCAGAAGCAGGTGCATTGATTGTGCAGGAAGGAGGAGGCTATGATTGGACGTCTCAAATGAAATATCTGAGCCTGACACATGCTATGATGACTGCTTTGGATGATGATGAAGAAGAAGAACATGCTTTTGTTGTGACTGAAGATGAACCTGAGGAGAATGAAGCTATGGCAGCAAATCACACCAAGGTATGTTCTAACCCTGTTTGTGATCGTATAATTACTGGTCTTAGACAATTTTGCAAAAATTTTCAATTAGAATTGTTTGAGGTAAAATGTGAAAGAAGCTCATTTAAGGGTAGATGGCAAAAGAACGAAGAAAAGGTTAAAGCCCAGAAATTAGACATAGTGAAATATAAGAAACTTGCAACTGAGAATGCTTATCTGTATGACAATGCTAAGTTAGAAATAGCAAACTTACTAAGCAGATAGATGAACTTAAGCATAAAAACAATGAGTTGCAGGTTAAGCTTGATATAAATCTTATGAGACGCAAAAGAATGTTACAGGCTAGTAAATATCTGGACACATGCATTACTGAGGTTAGAATGGGTAAGGACAAAGGTGGAATAGGAATTAGCTTTGCAAACAAGAACGTTGTTCCTCAAGATAAAACTAGAGATGTAATAGGATTGATTTTAGAGGAGGATCAGATAGATAGATCTGCATCGGAAATGCATGAGGAAGGACCTCCTTTAGATAGTGTCTTGGTTGGAGTGAAGCCTTTGACAGAAGAGGAAATGGAAAATGAAAAACACATGACTTATGGGTTGGGTAATAAGGATAGTGTGATGACAGATGCGTGTGAAGCAGGACCATCAAATACCTCTCTGAATAACTGTGTGAGCTCTTCTGATGTATCTATTTATTGTGCAGATGAAGTAGAAATCAAAGACATTTCTAAGGAGGATGCTGAATGTCAGAGAGTGGAAGAGAGTCACGTATCTAGTAGTTCTAGTAGCTCTAGTTTATGTTTACCTAAGGATGATGTAATGGCACTTGTGTCAGAACTAGAAACATCCAAGTCAAAACAAGTAGTTGCATCGTTGTTAAAAAATGTTTCTGAATCAAATGAAAAAGTGTCTGGTTTTAAAATTCGTGTGCCTAACACAAAAATAGGTCGTGAGACTAAGCCCAAAGACTTTCTTGCTTATCCCCAGGTTGTGTCGGCTTTTAATAGAACAAACAAATCTAAATCAGAACAATTTTGTTTAATTACACAATCTGATAAGGATAAACAACGTGTTATACACAAATGGGATGATAAGCCAGAGTGGAAGTCGTCTTACCCAAGACGTTTGTACCTCTGTAGTCATGTCAATGGGCCTAGACTCATGAATTGCTTTCAATGTGGAAAGCCAGGACATTTTGCAGCTAACTGTGTGAATAGACCTTACCAACCATACTATCCGCAAAACCCACGGACTAGTATGTTGGAGAGAATGATGACAGGAGAAAAGCAAAAACAAAAGCAGAAGCAACAAGCTGTGTTTCAGGGGAAGCAGTGTTTTGAACCAATGAAGACTGAACAGTCTAAGGTTTCAAGCGCAAAGGCACCTCTGACAAAGCCTGTTGTTGATAAGTGGAATGTGACCAGAACTCCAAAACAAACTTATGTATCTGAAGGAGTTTACCACAAGATAAAACCATAATTTGTTGAAAAACAAGTGGCTAAAGTAAAAAGAGCTAATCAACCTAATGGCAAAGCGAAAGCCGAGCAACAGGTTTTGAAACAAAACAATGTCACTCAAACGAAGCAAATTGTGTATACAAAACTGAAACTTGAGTAGACACCGGTTAAAAAGCCAACTGGTAAAAAGGTCACTTCACCACAAAAGAAACCTGTGTCTGTTAACAATTCTTCAACTGTGTTGAAACCAGAGAAAACCACCACCTGGAAACCAAAAGTCAACATTCAAAATGAGAATGTGTCTGGATCAAAGTCTGAAATGATTCTCCTATTAGTTAACTACATTGATGCTAAAGGTGTGCCCAGATCTGTTATGGCCTGGGTACCTGGATCTCACTAATTTCTGATTCGTGTAGGGACAGCCAAGAAGATCTATCAACAATCCCTGGTACGTTGATAGCGGTTGCTCCCGACACATGACCGGGGATCTGTCACTTTTGGAAGATGTAGAGGATTTCGATGGTCGAGGAGTATCATTTGCAGGTGGTGTGGGTGGTAGAATTAGCAAGAAAGGAGTTGTGAGAAGTGGAAATTTGTCTTTTTCTGACGTACACTATGTAGAGGAACTGTCTCACAGTTTGCTGAGTGTTTCTCAGATCTATGACAAAGACTATTCTGTGATGTTCAATCGGAAGGAATGCATTATTTTGAAGCCCGGCGTGAAGATTCCCGAGGAGTGCATACTGATGCGTACTCCAAGACGTTCAAACTCATATCTTCTCAACATGGGCAATCCTCCAACGTCAGAAGAAGCATGCCTCATCTCAAAACAAAACGAAAATTTGGCTATGTTGTGGCATCGTCGTCTGGGGCATGCAAATATGAAGAACCTGACCAAGCTCGCAAAGGGAGAGCATGTCAGAAAGCTGCTCATCAAAGACTTCTCATCTGGTGGAAAATGGATACACAAGAGGGGTGGTGGATCAGACATTGTTTCGGAAAAGGGTGAAGGATGACATAATCATGGTGGAAGTTTATGTAGATGACATCATCTACGGGTCAACCAATGAAGATTTGTGCACCGAGTTTGAAGAGATTATGAGAAAGAAGTTTGAAATGAGCGATCAGGGGGAGATGAGTTTCTTCCTAGCCTTGCAAGTAAAACAAGATGAATCTGGGATTCTTATTCACCAAGCCAAATATGTGAATGAGATTCTAGAAAAATTCAACATGCAAGACTCAAAGCCAATTTCAACTCCAATGGCATCCCGACCTCTTTTGTCAGCAGATGCAGACGGGGAGTCAGTGAGCGAATTCACGTATCGATCAATGATTGGTTCACTGATGTACTTAACAGCAAGTCGGCCAGATATTATGCATGCAGTTTGCTTGTGTGCCCGCTATCAGGCTAACCCTAAACTTTCTCATTTAAATGTTGTTAAACGTATATTTAGGTATCTGAAGGGCTGGCCTAGGCTTGGTCTTTGGTACCCAAAGAACACCGACTTTCAATTGTATGCATATACTGATAGTGACTATGGAGGCAGTGACTTGGATCGGAAGTCAACCACTGGAGGATGTCAATATCTGGGCGATCGACTCATTTCTTGGCAGAGCAAGAAGCAGCATACCGTATCTTAATCAACTGCCGAAGCTGAGCACGTGGCAGCATCTGCTGGTACTTCACAAGTAGTATGGATCCAAAACCAGCTCACAGATTACGGTATGGAATTCGTTAACACTCCTATCTTTTGCGATAACGCTGCTGCTCTGGAAATTGTGAAAAACCCCGTCCAACATTCTAAAACCAAGCATATAGACATAAAGGTACATTTCATTCGAGATTGCTATGATCGGGAGCTAATTCAGCTTCAAAAGGTAAGCTCCGATCAGAATGTGTCGGACATTTTCACAAAACCCCTCCCGCGTCCTAATTTTGAAATGTGTGTCGAAGGCCTTCGGATGATTGCCTTCGAGGAATGATCTGATCAAATTTTTATTTTTATTTTACTTTTTATTTTTTAAGAAATCTTAAAAACAACAAAAATAGTGTTTGTTTTCAAAAGCCTCATAAAGACAGGGGAAGAAATATAATTGTCTCAGAAAATTCAAAAAATATTTGTTTGAGGTTTTTATGATGTCTTTTGTTTTGCCTTGAGTTGGTAGGAAGTGATATAAATTTCCATGACGATCGGAGACTGACACGTGTAAGGCAGAAGTGAAAGACGTCTCAAAGATGATGTTCGGTAAGCTAAATCAAAAACAATGATCATCCATTGTAAGTGCAGTAATCTTAACTCTTATATATGTTTAGGTTTCCATCCTGGTTTACATAGTTTAAAAAACTGAGACCCAGCAAAAATGGGTTGAGAGTGGTATTTACCTAGTATTCACTCTCTCACACGCCATGTTTATACTGTAAATGACAACACCACAGAAAAAGAAAAAGGAAAAGAATTCAAAAATATATATATATATATATATATATATATATATATATATGAAAATTGTGAAAAAGAAAAAGAAAAGAAAATTATTCTGTTGGTCTTCTCTGCGTGCTTATGCGGCCGACCTGATCACCAACCGATAATTCATGAAAATAAGAAATAAGTGGTTGTCAAAGCAGTGTTGCATGGTTCCTCAAGTTGGGGGTTTGTGTATCCTCAATAAACTCTGAGGTTGGGTAGGTTTTGCTATGAACAATTGGGTGTGGGGACGGTTAAACATGACGGTAATTATGTACCACAATTTAAGCACTTAAAACTTTTATCTGGATGTGAGTTTATGTGATTTAAAAAATTTTGAGCAATCGTTTAGAGCGTCGAGTAACGGAAGCTGAAAAGGGTTCCTCAGTTAAAGATTTGTCTGGTTTGATCCATGATTTTAAATCAGCTTCGAGGCAAGTAAATTTTAAATTTCTGTAATTAGGGTTAATTGTTTTTATGGTTTATCTTATATTTCAAGTCATTAAATGTTTTAATTTTTTATGATCAAGTTCAGATACTCGGGGTTTGAGTCTGAGGGGAAGCTTCGTGAATTCTCAAAATTCTTTAAAGTTATTTTTTTTAAGAGAATTACCTTTTATTTGAGGTTTGGGAGTATTTTGAATGTTCTTTGAATCTTGAGGGACTAAAGTGAAAGATTTATTTATCAAAACCCTTTTCACTCCCTCATTTCCGATCCATTCCCTCATTTACGATTCCCTCTCCTCTCACCGTTTACGATCTCTTCCTGAAACCGTAGCTCCGCCTAAATCTCACTGGAAAACCATTTCCAACCACCTCCGGCCATAGTCTGGTCCAACCAAGTGCACCATTACCCTCGTCGTTCATTTCCGACCAAAAACCCCATCACAATCGCCTGTTTACACAAGTTTTTCTCGATCTATTCTAGTGTGTTGTGATTTTGTGCCCTAACTCGAAGATTACTCTCAGATTTTTCTGCATTCGAGTCTTTTTAGCGTAATTTGAAGTCGGCTGTATTGTTAAGTCTCTTTAAAAGGTAGTCTTGGTTGTCTGCTTGCGATTAATTGAGTTTTAATGTGTTTCCGAGTTTATTTGCAGGTCTGTTAATGGTGGAATTGTTGTTTACGATGATCTCGTGAAGAAGACGACTGTTGGGGTGTTTACGATTATCGATTACGATCGATGATTACGGTCCGGTGTTTTCGACGAACGTTTACGATCATAGAATAAGACAAACTTGTTTACGATCGGGCTTTTGGTTTAAAACAATGTTTCCGATTGGGCCTCTCTGTTTACGATTGGACCAGTCGTGAACCCGATTAGCGGGTCGTAAACTCACTTTTGTGATCGTAAACCTATATTTTGAATCGTAAACCTACTTAAAATTGAATTAAATTCATAAACACATATTTTTATTTTAAATCTCATCAAACTTAATGGTGTTTGTTAACTTGTGCTTCAAAATCAGACATTTCACTTGAGCGTTTAAAATGAGAATTTTCTGTACTTAAAGAAATTTAAAGTGATAATTGAACTTCAAGAAGATGTTGACAAACACAATTGCGTTATAGCATTGTTGAATATGTCTGATGCATATGTCTTGTCTTTCTCAGATGGCAGAAGAGATGCTTATCGAAGATATAAAATATGAACAGGATCACTGTATGCCGGCGTATCTGGAAGACCCGCCAGAAAAACATATGGAGTTATTCTACTCTCTGGTGGCCGGGATGAACACATGTAAAATCAACCATGCCCTGAGGACGAATGTACTCATTGATGAGATGCTGGTCAGGGAATTTTGGGGTACTGCTAGGGCAAATTCCGACAAGACAAGGATTACCGCAACAGTCCAGAACAGACAAATAGTGATTGAGGAAGAAGATAACAGACAAGGTCTGAATATTACTGATGATGCTTCTCATCCTATCAAGTATCCGAAGGAGGTAGTTCTAGCGGGTGCGCAATCAGTGGGGTATGAAGGAAAATTTCCGCCCATCTTTAAGAAGCTTCTGCCGCAGTACTGGAGGTGCCTGGCGCATTACATGCAGAAATCTTTCCTTGGCAAGAGAACGAGCTTCGATCAGTTAAACCAACTTCATGGAACTGCCTTCGTAGCATTGGCCTTAGATTGGGACTTTAACTTCTCAAAGATGATGCTGATTGATTGGATAGGCAATGCAGAACTGAGTGCCAGAGAACAGTTTTTAATGACACCAAGGTTCGTTCAAATGGTGGTAATGAAGAAATACCCAATGATAGAAGAGAGGGTAGAGAAGCTGGATGTGAAGGTGATGGATATTGGGGTATTTGGCCTGCAAACCCAAGATAGATCGGGTAAGAAAAATTTTCAAGGTAGACTGGAGTGGGCTAAGAGGGGTGCGTTCCCAGAGGTTGCAAGGGAACAAGTGATGGATGATTCTGAACTAGAAGCTGCAGTGCCAAATGTTAATGCATCCGTTGCAGAAGACCAAGACTTAACAGCAACTCCGGCTGTTAATGTACAAGAAGAAGATGCAATCATGCCCTCCGATGAAGAGAATGTAATGGATGATATTCTCGCTGGCCAGGAGATTACTGATGATGATATCTATGGGAATCTGGGGCCCCTTAACCTTAAAAGGTCAAGGGATGACATGATCGGATCATCAGGCAGTGATACAACCCCTCCTGAGCTGAATCTGGATGCTGAAGATGTTCTTGAAGAACCAATTCCAGCACGTGAACCTTCACCTAGAAAGAGGTCAGATCCAAGAAGCATCAGATTCAAGCTTTCAAAGACCAGCTCAAGCATTTTGTTAGTACATCCAGCTGGGCCCAGTTCTGAGGGTCCCAGTACTCAAGAAGAAACAGCTGCTGAAACTGTTCAAGATCAACCTGCTCCTGCTCAGACTGATTCACCACTTCTAACCGAACATAGCCCAGTTCGGGAAGAAAGTCAATTCATAGAGGTTGATCACACATTCGCTGTTCCAAGCCCAGTGAAAGTGAGCGCTGCACCTGTAATAACTCAGCCTACAGCTGCTCCTAGCTTCAGGCCATTTCAAGCAGCGGAGCTTCCAATAAATATGAGGATAAGTGCTGATCCTCAGATCAATTTCCTGATCTCTCAAAACAGAATTAGAGAGAATGAGATCAAGGCTTTTCAAGCAGAAAACAAGTATATGACAGAGAAGGAGGTGGCGGACAAAGACCGGATGAAATATCTGTACAACATGCTGGTGGACCTGAGGAAGAAGTTCGATGAATTGAAGGATGTTGTGGGGTCCAACTCCTCAGGTGCCCCAGGCCAAGGTTCGTCACAGGGGGTGCAAGCTGCAGATGTTATGGAGACAGATGAAGGAGATGAGAACATTGATATGTCTGATTACGCCCGCAGTGGCAGAATCATCTCCAAGGCACCAAGATGCCACGAAAACTGGTTCAGGGAGTTCTTCCAGGGACCAGCCCCCACTCAATACACCATTGATGTGGGTGAGAGCTCAATTGACAAACGTGGGAGTCGTGAGACCATCTTGTGTTGGCATTATGAAACCAAGAAGAAACTCTTTTCCGTGATCCGTGACGGCTACAGTCATGTGGAGTATTATCAAACGCGTGGTCAATTCCACTCCTGGACTGAGCCTGAGATCAGAAGCCTTTTGAGAGCTCCCTTCATAAACAGGTGGAATGGACCTGAAGGAAATCTTATCCGCAACAACCTGCTGAGCCATCAAGAAAACGAATTTGCAGAGTTTGAGTTGAAAGAGTAAGATGGATAGAGACAGGGACTGACCCAGTGACAGGGCAGCCCATTGGTGAAGCTAGGAGGCCACCCACTAAGCGTACAAGAGTCATTAACATGTTGGACGAGATCGAAGATGGCACACTGGTCAGAAATTTTGATTGCTGGTGTTATGATCCGACAACTCATGAAGTGGTGGTGCTCTGCAAGCCGATGAGGCAATTCCGATTCTACGATCCAGTGGACTTGCTAAGATTTGGAGAGCGAGACATCAAGCTCCTAGCCACCCAACCCATACTTGGAGATGAAAACGACATGGAGAATGCTATAAGAGTTGTTATCTTTGATGGAACTGCAAAGCGGATCGTAGAGAACGGATGGTGGTCCAACAACGTACAAAGCACATTCAGGTTTGATCTGCTGCTGCCGTAAGTGATCTAATGTTTCATGCCTAGGGGAAGATTGTAGGGCTATATTTATGTAAGGCATGAACATTAGTGTTGGGCTTAGTTTTGGGCTTAGTTTAGCTTGTTTAATAGGCCATGTGGGCCATTTAATTAGTTTATGATTGGGCCTAATCATGTTTATGATTGGGCCTAATCACAAACCACCTACAAATTAATCATCCATATATAAGCTTAAAGTTTGTTATAAACTAAATAATATATTACAGGTTTAACAATAATGACATACCGAAATGAAAGAACATGGCCATGCTATAGATGCACCAATAGGAGCTTGGATTGTGTCCAATGACCCATATGGTCTAACCAAATTTTCATCTCTTTATACAACTACTTGAATATTTACCTCACACCAATTGCGCCCAATCTTTGTGCCCCCAACTTTTTGATTTGGATCTAAACTATTTACCATTCCCTTTTGGATCTAAACTATTTACCATTCCTTTGGCTACCTTCTTTGAGTTTGAAATGTTTTTAAGGAAAACTTCATCTCCAACCTAGTTTGAAATGCTTAGAACGCCATGCCAAACCTGAAACATGATGGAACAACTGCAAAATGATAAAAGAAACATAAGAGTTGAGGTATAAAGTATAACTGTTTACAACTGAAACAGATTAAGATAAGTACTAAAAGTTACTTTAAATGGGGATAGAACAGAATCCTCATTCATAACAAGATTAAAGTAGCTTTGTCACATGCTGTAATAATAACATGTCATGAGCTTATAAGCTACGAACTTAGAAATCAAATAACATTTTTAACTTTGGTGACATTATTGGTGACAATTAGTATGAATAATATCGGTGACATTATTGGTTGATTGAGAAATAAACTAAATACGCATGAGACAACCTACTTTCCTAGGAGATTTCTAAAATCAAAATAGGCTCAATAATTTTTTTCAAAATGCATTTAAAAGACACACATATGAGAATGGGAAATTCCAAAAGGTTTGAAATACAAGAATAATCTATCAATTATGATGCAGTATAAATGTTCAGATTTATATAATGTAACATATACAGGATCCTAGTAAGAAGATCAGTTCGTAAGGAAGGTCAGAAGGTGTTCAAGTTAGAATCAGTCGATCTAAATAATGTAACATGTTCAATTCTGAATGGGTCGATCTAAATAATGTGCAGGAGGTGTTCAAATGAGAATGGGTCGACCTATATAATGTAACATGTACAAATCCTATCTATGTAGATATGATAGTAAAACAAACGGGTCAAATTTTGTAGTCTAAATACTCGTCCAAATGGATCAGCAGTGGTAAAGAAACAGGAGAATGATAAACTCTCTAAGATGTGTTGTAATGCATAAATGATAAACTACAAAATAATTTTTGAAACCTCGTTCAAAAATTTAATGATATAGTATTTAATCGGTTTAAAACTTTAGACACATAATCTAAACTTACAGACTTTGCTTTTGCATAACTTTGAACAACTCTTTCTGTAGAGCCCAAACTGTGATTCAAAGAAAAATGGTGGTTATGTGTAAGTCACTTAACAACAGTGGCTAACCACAAATTAAAACTAATAGTTCACCTGGTAAAGAACATATTGGGTCTAATATTAGATTGAATACTTCAATTAGCTAGGAGCATCAGATGCACCAAACTCTTCACATCATAAAAGCACTCCTTGCAACTACATAAAATACATTAAAATCAATCATCAAGTTCAAATGAATCTACTCTAGACAAAAGAGTGATAATGGTGGCTACCTTAATAGTCATGCAACAAACAGGAGGAGCAGAAAGTTAACTCCAAAAATAGAACTACTCTTAAACAATTATTATGATAATTTCGTAAGTTTCGACCTAAATATACCCTTCTAAAAGTTAAAGCTTTCATGTGCATCCTAAATTTCATAATGAACATTGAAAATTTTCCATTTATCCATTGAATCAGACAATAAAATAAAATAAGTTACTTTAGTAGTCTACTTAGCTGCAAAAACGAACAGAAAAATGACAGTTATTATTGTGGGTTACCTCAAGCAATAATGTTTTGTTTGTTTATCCAGTCAAACCGACTGTTTTAAGTAATCAAGTATATTTTATTTAATACTAAATAAGTAAATATGATCCTTTAGTGTTTTGAAAGGTAAATATGAAATTATAGAACCCAAACAGATATAACAAAAGGATACGTACCAAACTGTCCCTTGTTATTAAAATAGGAGGTCACAACTTTCATCTCATTCTTCCCTTTTTGATTTTTTATTGCTTCCCTCTAAATCCTTTTTCTTGTTCTTTAGGGATCTAAGAGGTGTCCTAAGCCCTTCAACTTTCATCTCATTCTTCCCTTCTTTTAGTGGAAGTTTTCTTCTCTTCTGTTTTCTTTTGGTCTTGTAAACGTTGTATACAACAAGCTCGAAATTCCCATCTACAGCTGTCAGTTCCTACACACTCTTCTTGGGGCATGTTGTACCAATTCATGAAACACAAACAAGACAATCAACTTAAAAGAACAACTAGAGCAAAGTGGACTTTAAGGATATAAAACTAACAGTATATAATATTAACTTGGCTTTCTAAAATCCAACATGTTCCTTGTAACTTCTTAGGCCTGAAATTAAGTGCATCAAGGGTAACTGAACTGAAAGTTTGTGAATCGCTTCTAAATCTTATCGATTGAATGCATAACTGAACTTATTGGCTGTATATATTAACTTTCAGTCTAGTTCTTAGGCCCGAAATCAAGTGCAACAAGGGTAACTGAACTGAAACTCACTGTATATATTAACATGATAATTGATATGGATAATTTGATGAAAAGAACTCTTACATTGACTTCCAAACTTAATGTTCATCAAATCACTATTGAAGCATCAAATCAGCAATACACCGAATACCACAACCAGTTGAACATAAGGCCAAGATATATGGTTTGATATATAATCTCCATAGAAAAAACATAATTATGGTCCGTGGATCCCTACCTTTACTAATAAAAAAGTAATAAAAAAACTAATAGAAAAGTTATCAAAAACCTTACCTGAATCGTAGGTCAGCAACAACAGTGCTCAAAGAGGAATTGTGCGTGAGAGTTTGGGACGATTATAGTCACCACTTAGAAGTTGAGATAAGATCACAATTTGCTCTTCAAAAACATAAAGCAATAAAAAAACATTACCTGAATCCCAGTGAGATATAGGGATAATTGAAATTGCTAATAGAAAAAGCAATAAAAAGCTTTACGATTTACAGATTAAGAGAATCTATTCAAAGAAAAGACGAATAAAATCATAAAAAGACCTGAGTGACATCGACGATGATGTTAAGAGCTTCGACTTGTGGTTTCACAGCAACCGATTTGCAGACGATAGAGGAGGAAGAAGACTTATTGGAACGGAGAAGTCTACGGCCATGGTTGAGATTGAGAAAAGGGGGGCGTTGACTCTGCAGAGGCTGGAGTTGGGTTAAGATGTCGGTTGAGAAAAGGGGCGTTGATTTGCAGAGCATAACACCTCGAACCCTCTTCAAACTACTGCGACATCAAAGGATCAAGAGGTCGGTTTCCCCAAATTTACTCAATCGAACCCTGTTCAATTTGAGTTGAGATGGAGATTAGGGCACTTTTTGAGAAGCGGCAAGATGAAGATTAGGTCAATTTTTAGAAGCGGCAAGATGGAGGCGAAGGTGGGATGCAGACGTGGGAATCAATTTTTGAGAAGCGGCGGAGGATAGAAATGGATATTAGGTCAGATGAAAATATTTAAGCGGGAATCAAATTTTGAGAAACGGGAATAGATTTCGTAGGGGATGAAAACATAAAAGTGACGGAATGGAATGATGCGCATTTTTAAAAAGTGAACATCGTGTTTTTTTTATTAAGACAATTTTATTATGACGGATAAAAATGTGCGTCATCAACTCTTCATATTTTGTAAATTATGACAGTTTTTTTATGACACGAACTTTGCGTCTCCTAAAACTAGTGTGCGTCACCGTTCACATGTCAAGAAAGGTCAAGTTTCTAGTAGTGATAGGACCCTCAATGATCAGGTGTCCTATTACATTACCACATTATAAGACATTAACTACTAAACGTCCTATAATGTACCTTATTAGGACCCCAAATACTAAGCGTCCTATTAAGTTATAAGATAATAGGACCCTAAATATTCATCCGTCATATTACATAGTTTTTAGGACACCGGCTTAACTCCATATATTATAATAGGACCCTAAACACTCATTTGTCCTATTAGATATTTTTTTAAGACACTATTTTAACAGCGTCCCACACGAAAGGTCCTAAAAACCCCTTTTTGTTGTAGTGAGGTTTTGGATTCAAGAAAACCGTACGGGGGAAACTCAAGTTTATCACTTTATCTAAAGTGGGGTCAGCAGCTCAAAATAATTATTGATTATGGAGCTTCTAGAAGACTAAGCAGAGAGCTTGATTCCAACTTGGTCTCGCTGTTTTCGCAATTTGGGTTCTAAATTGAATTGGGTGTGCGATGAGGATGAAGAAATTGAAGGAACCGGTGTATCCAATCAATCGGAATCGCCAGTGACGCAGGTGATGCCGGCGAGAACCAACTCCAGCGACAGGTTTTTCAAGCGCAGCTCCGGTGGTGGTGCACCGGTGTGTGGCAGCTCCGGCCGTTTGGTATTTTTTTTTTATCAAATTTATGAAAATGACAAGATGGCCCTTCAATTTTAATTAAATAGGAACAAGTTTGGATAATGACAAGATTGGTCCTCCACGTCAACATTTACTAACGATGTTAGTTTTTTTAACGGAAGGTTTATTAGAAATAATGGGATGATAAGGTAGCACCGTTCTTGGATAAAAAATTAGTTGAGATTATTATCCACCAAATAAGAATAGGTAGGATTATTAATATCCATTTTTCCTTCTGGTTAAATATGCACCTAAATCAGCACATCATCTATCATGAATATTTTCATATAATATTTAATCGTATCGTAAAATGCATAAAATTCTTTTCAATGAATTTAAATGGATCATTCATGGTTATAATTGCGTAACAACATTTGTTACCGACTTATCAGGTTTGCCTTCAATCACATGGTTAATCATTCAAATGGCCTGATTATCATTAAATTAAGCTTTCTACAATACCTGACATTCAAATCTTATACTTGGCGACTTTATCGAATATCCTGATTGATGTATGCGTGTTTTCTCTAGAATGGTGTTTAAATTACACATGTGAACTTTCTTGCGCGGTTATAACTTGAATTGAAGATCTAATTTTGTCCATAATTTTCCTTACCAGATAGGTCCATCCCGTGAGGTTTGTTGAGTCAAGAACTTTGCCGAAGCTTCATTTGCTTATGATCTTTTTTTTACATACCTTTCCTATCTTCAGGCTTGCATAATTGGAGGTACCTACAACTAGGTGAAATTTTCGGGATGTTACATGTAAATCCCAATTGCAACCAAAATTGATGACACAAGAGTGGAGCATGTCCTTAAGAGTCTGAATTGTATGCTTAGATTGAACGTCAGTTTATGAGTGATAGGCGATGCTGAGGTCCAAACGAGTTCCCAAGGTAGATTAAAGGGATTGCCAAAAAACGAGAGATGAAACAACCATCATGATCGGAAATGATTCTCAAGGGAACACCCTGATGACTAACAATTTCATTGATGTAAATTCGAGCCAAATTCTCAACTTGGAAGTCCTCATAAATAGATGAAATGAGCGGACTTAGTCAAACGATCCACGATAACGCAAATTCTATCGTGACCACTGGTTGAGAACTGTAGTTTTATGATGAATCCATCGCAATGTTTTCCCATATCAAAACCATAATTTCTAGTTATTCGAGTAAACTAGAAGGTCCTTGGTGCTAGGCCTTGACTTTAGAACAAGTGAGATAATTAGGCACAAAGAGAGTAGTGTCTTTCTTGATCCAAAGCCGCCAATAGTAGCAAGGAAGATCCTGACACATTTTGTCAGCACCGGGATGAATCTAGTAAGGATACTTTTGAGCCTCGTTCATAACAACGGTACGATGATCATCTCGGTTAGAAATCCGGAGATGATCCATGAAGTATAGAAGACCATTGGGTTTGGTTTCCAGTTGAAAGTGTTCTTGATGCCTTCAAACCATTAAAGTAAGCCAGTTGAACCACTATGACCGTTTAACATAGGAGGATTGCTGAAATTGAAATGCTTAAACGAGCAAGTAGGAGCAGCAATCCGGTTAACATGATTTAAATTCTGCTGGATTTATACCATCATGTTGGGGATGATTGCCACAATTTGCTGGCAATTTGGGCAGCCATTTTGTACCCGACTTGTTAAACTTCGAAAACTGAAACATGCAGACATGCTAAAATGAAAAGAGAAGATGGTTGAAACAAGGATATGAAGTGATTGATAATTAATTAAGAAATACAAAGGGAAATTGTGTAAATCGTGAAAATAGTAAAACAGTGATGAGAATCATGGAACTTAGAATATCATAATGTAAATCGTAGAGAATATAACATCATTGAATGTAGACTGAGGATAAATAAAATGTCACTAAATGTAGATTACGAGTAATTAGAACATCATAGGAATCACATATAAGCATGAAATCATTTTGACTTGCGTACAACAAATGGAATGGCTCTTATTTCCCGAATGGGAAACTACAACCTTGACTAATCAGAGTTAATATTTTACCCAACAACGTTTGTTACGACATGCTTTGGCCTAATAGGCTGCAAAACTCTCACCAAGGGTTCCCAGGTAGGCTTCCAGGTCCAATGATAGGTTTGGATTCATACGCGATGCTAAGCCTAAAAAGAACACTTAGCTACTGGTGTTTTCACCCTTGTAGTTAATACATATCCGTTACTAAAAAACCTAACTCTAATGAGATTTGAAAATTGAAAAGAATGAAATCAAAATCCTAAAATGGCCTGAAGAGTTAGTGTATCAGTGTATACTAAGTAATAGAATAAAGTTAAGATTCAGTAAAAGGCAAATCAAGTAGCATCTAAAGACATAGCATAATAATAGGCAAACTAACATGAGGTATTCATGTGGGACACCTAGGGCATAGTCTAGGTCATCCTTTTGGTATAAAGTAAATCCCTATAGCTATGGCTCTGATACCAATCTATCACACCCCAACTGACAATGAATATGTCGGGGCGCGATGATTGTCCAGATGCACATGATAAGTAAATTAAATTGCAATATACTTAAACATGCCAATCTCATTTCATAAGCAAGATAGTTGTTTTACAACCAAATAAAATATAATAATCAACTGAATAAAGCTTAAACTAGGTCAAGCAGTCCTAGCGTGATCACATAAAGTCTCAGACAACATTTCCTGCAACATGTATCAGATAAAAGGTCAACTACAAATAATTGGTTAGTAGACATAGGTTTAGAATATAGTAATAGTTTAAAAATGCGATTTATGTGCCAAGTGCTACATTCATAGATAGTGATAAATAAGTAATAAATTTAAGTGTACTGTGTAACCTTGATGGCATAGAGGCCGTGACCCGAATTCTAATCACCTAATGCCAAAATCACTCAAATTGGGTGGGTTGTCAACCAATAGATCTATTATCGTTACCATAAGCTTGGGGTTATTAATAGATGTCGCAATCACATGTGGACTTTAGATTAGACTTAGACTTACTATCACACAAGTTTAGCATATTGATAATCACACATAGGCAAACATAGGACCGAATAACTTTTGACAAACATTGAATTTGAGTTGGATATAGCATACATGTTACACCACAAAATAGTAAAAGGAATGGGGGATATGAATACTTACGTGAATAGCATTTGAGTGTTTGAGAAGATAGCAAGAGAGATTTCTGAAGGCCGACCCCGAGAAAGCCACCCTAGAGGAAAATATTGGATATGTGAATAATGGAAAAATGTGACTAAGTTTGTATGCATTTGGGGATGCGTTAATGTGTCAAAAAGTCTAGTTTAACGTGATTAATTTGAAAGTAAAATTACTTTAGATGTTACTAGACATGCTTTGGCCTAATAAGTTATGACACTCTCATTATGACTTCCCAGGTAGGCATCTGGGTCCAACATTAGGTTTGGATTTATGCGCGATGCCAAGCCTAGATAGAAGCTTAACTACGAGTGTTTTTCACCCTTCCGGTTATTACATGTCTTTTTCATTTTAAGTACTATCACTAGAGTAATTTATTAGGCAAAAGACCTATTCTAAGGTATTGTTAATTAGTAAAATAAAAATATGATATAATGACTAGTCTCTATGTTTTAGAAGGTTAAAATGGCCAAAATATGGAATTTGACTAATTACATATTTAGTAGCTAAGTTTGCTAAAGTGGCAAAAATAATACATGTTTTGGCTAAAAATTACTTAAGCAAAATTAGTAAAACTTGAACCAAATAAGATTGTGAGGTTTGGTGCCTAGGATTAAGGTACGAAAACTGTTTGTAAAAATCCTGGGACAACAACTGAATTCCAGGGACAAAAGCCGGAATCCTGGGTTCAAATGTAAGTTTAGTTGCGAAATCGATTAAGAAAGTTAATAACACAAATGAAGCCTTGAATGCAAGTAGGAACACCGAGAATTTTACTAGGGAAAATCCCTTAGCCCTTAGATGTCTCTAAGGCGCCGCCGGCATAAAAACCCCGGGTAGCGATAACACACGCTACCAATTTATTGATCACGTAAATGTTTGAGTATAGTGAGTAAGCAGAGAAATAAGTACGAGATTACAATGAGTAAAGCTCGAATGAGCTGAATAAAGGACTAAGTGTCCTATATATACTCCTAGATCTTCAACAACTTGTCCGATATTCCAGGGATCTCCTCTTCAACGTCTCTTTCAGTTGGTTGACCGAGTTTCCAGCTAACTGACTTTGACCACGTGAGAAATAAGTCTTTAGCTTGTTTTATGCGACCTTTAGTAGACTTCGTCAACCTGTCCTTGATCAGATACAGACACACAAACCGTTAGTGACAATGTCCTAGCATGCAGGGTCATTTCCACATGCTGGGTCATCTATAAAATAAGGGTAACCCTGGATTATACAGATTTTAGATCATATTAACATAGAATAAAATGGATGTAAACTTCCCTGTATGAAGTCGTCATCCTGGGTCATACCTGTACCCTGGATTACCAGCCGAAGATTTAGGGTATAACAATTGCCCCCAAATTTTCGCAAGTTGTAGATAGAGATTACAGCTGTGAAAATTTCAAATTGAGGTCTAATCCACGCCTATTTCGATCATGTCCGTTGATTTAGTATCCACGATGCCACGTGGAGGGTCACTTCCCATCACCTCTGCAACTTCTACCCTCCTTTAAATGCGTCATTAACCTTTCTCTTTTCTCAAATCAGTTTTTTCGAGAGCAAAGCTTTTCATCGATACCTCCGGCCTTCAGTCCTTTCCGATCAGGTAATTCTTCCCCTGATTTCTTTCTTTTGTTCTTACGTTGCAATGTCTCGTAAGAAAATCCGGTCGGAAACGGCGGCCAAAGAGACAGGGATCGAGGATTTCCTCGATCAGAAGTATCTGCAAGCTCCGGAAACGGAAACCTGCAACTTCTCTGATGCCGACATTACCTGTTTGTTGGCATCCAGTCTCCTTCCTGATGGTGCCGAGGTTAGGCCTTTTGACAGGAGACTTAGGTCGGATTTCTGTTCCGCAATCTGGGTCTGCTTTCCTTTCACTCCTTTCTCCATGGGGCTTTCATACCCTTTCACTAGGTTAGTGGCTGAATTCTTCGAAGCTACCGGCCTTGCCTACGCCCAGACTCTTCCCATTGCATGGAGGATTCTGGGTACCCTTGACCGCCTGAAAAGGGAGTTTCATTCCCTGGTTGGGTTGCCTGAGCTGTCCCTGGGCTATGAACTGAAGTCCCATGGCAGCAACCGATACTTGTTCAAGGCTCTGAACAAGGGTACTCAGATGATTCCTCGGGCTTCGTACCATGAAGAATGGAAGGGGAGGTTCTTCTTTGTGAAGAGGTCGACCATCCCGAGAGGAATGGATCTTCCGATTAGGTGGAGAGTAGAGGGTAGGTCCTCACCTGCATTAGGAATTAGGGTTTCAATTTTTAATATACATGTTTAATGAAAACTGACCTTGAATTTTTCTGTTTTGCGGTGCCTAGCTTGAGTTCCATCTGTCCTGTGAAGCCAAGGACGTTCGAGAGGTTAGAGACCTTCTTGACCATCACTGAAGAGGATCGCGAGTTCAAGGTTGACCCTGATCAAGTTGCTTCTTCCTGCTCCCATAGCATGTCGAGTTGTAAGTATCCTGGGACCCTGCTTTTTAGACCTAGGATTTTCCCTGGATTCTGCTAACTTTTTATGCTTTTTGTTTCTTAGCTACTGTTGCTCCTGTGAACCTTGAAGAGGTGGGTCTGGATGCCTATCTGCTGGGTGATGATGACTTCCAAGTCCTGGCCACGGTAAAATCCGAGCCTCCATCGGTTCCCAAAGCTCCTCCATCCAAGACCTCGGGCACCAAGCGCAAAACCAGGGCCACCAGCTCCGCCATATCACTGCAGCCCCTAGAGAACATGGATGCTGCTGGGCTACTCTCACATGCTGAGACTTCCTTTCGCATGCTGAAGATGGCCAAAGAGGCCAGGGACCAGGGGCTGAAGAACCCTAAGTGGGATGTGTCCGACTGGGCAAACAAGCTGCGCAACCTAGGCGCTACTATCCCTGCAGGGTGTGACCCTGAAGCTGGGCTTGGATCCAAAAAAAGCACCCCATCCAAGGGCTCCGCTGGTCATGCCATGGACATCGACCAGCCCAAGGGAGGAGAGCAGCCGGCCCAGAACCCTAAGGCAGCGGAGAAGGCAGCGGAGGAGGAGGAAGCGAAGGAGACGACCCAGGATGATGCTTGAAGGTTGCTGGTCGTCTTTTTCTTGTTCTTATGTTTGTTTTTGAAAACAATTTTAATTTTTTTTTTGTGATGTAATACCGGTAGATGTTTCCCGGTTTAAAACAATATGCCCCACCCTTGGATTTGAAATCCAGGGCTTTGACATGCCCCCGCCCTGGGGTGGCCGGAGTCTTTCCCGGACCCAGGGTGGTTTTTGAATATAACTGCTTTTGCTTTTATGATTGTGTTTGAGATATTTGAAACACATTTGCCGATGTGTGAAATCATACTAGGGTTTACCTTAGTATTCCTGGGTTACCCCCAGGATTTAGGATTCCTCGTAGCTTTGGTAGATTTATGAATGTTCCCCTGTCAGATGAACATAAAGATTCGAATTAACTAGCCAAGTAGTTAATTTGCTTAGGTTTCAACCGTCATGACCCTGGATTAATAATCCTGGGCCACTAGGCAGTCTCTTAAGTTTTTTCTAGGGTCATGCCCGGTGCCGTACTGGCGAACTAGGGATTTCCTCTTAGTCGTACTGACTGACTAGGGCATGTCCTCGGAGTCTTAAGTTGGTACGTTAGCACCAATCCTAATCGAAAACGCGTTAATCGTTTTAAACCTTAGAAGATCCGCATATGTCCCTGGATTGGGAGGTTGCCACCAATGCTGTTAACACGGATGATCCCACAATCCCAGGGTTTCATATGTGGATCACGTGCGTCTCGGGCGAGGCAAAAATTGCCACGTGCGTCCCGGGCGAGGCGTGGTAGCCCATATTCGATTGGAGGATGCTCAATCCTCAAACCTTAGGAATGGGTTTAGGCCTTACCCATATGGAAGTGAGATGGCCAATCTCAAACTTAGGAGATATACGTTGATTGTTGTCGAGTTAGGGTATCTTGAGTAGGCTTTGTTCCATGTGTCTTGAATTTTTGAATATCCTGCATGTTCGGTACCCTGAATCCTGGGATACCCTGGATTCCGGGCGAAACATAGATCTTAGCGAATTCGAGATGTTGAGTAACAATTTCAAAATAAAATATAATATGTAACTGATGTTAATAAATAAATAATGAAAGTAAAACATATAAAGGGATAAACGAAATAAATTAAGTGAGAGGAACTGACCTGGATTTGCAGCATTAATTTAAAATCAAACACATACCTGGGTAGCTAAGTCCTGGGACAGGAAGCCTTACATGAAATACGCCTATAAGTGTATCGCATTCCAAGGACGTGGTAATAGTTCTCCTTCCATATTAGCTAGCTAATATGCCCCCTTACCAGCCTCAGAGTCAATCAGGTAGGGACCCTCCCATTTAGGAGCCAACTTTCCATCCCCTGGATTTGTTGTGTTCTGAAATGCTTTTCTAAGGACTAGATCTCCCACTTTAAACCTTCTGATCCTGACATGTTTGTTGTAAGTCTTGGAAATTCTTTATTGATAAGCTGCCATCCTCCAAGCTGCTTGATCTCTTAGTTCATCCAGGGTATCTAAGTCTTCAACCAGGGACTGATCTTTCGAATCATGGGTCTGAGAACTGACCCTGAATGTTGGGACCACCATTTCAGTTGGGATAACTGCTTCAGTACCAAAGACCAAGGAAAATGGGGTTTGGCCCGTGGCGTTCTTGGATGTGGTCCTATCTGCCCATAGTGCCAAGGGTAGCTCTTCTGCCCATCTTCCCTTCTTCTCTTTGAATCTCTTCTTCAAGTTGTTTATTATAATCTTCTTGCTTGATTCAGCTTGGCCATTAGCCTGGGGATGTATTGGTGTTGATGTTATCATCTTTATGCCCCAGGATTCACAGAATCATGTGGTTCTTCTTCCGATGAATTGGGACCCGTTATCACAAACAATCTC
The DNA here is from genome assembly GCA_039602395.1 of Deinandra increscens subsp. villosa. NCBI lineage: Eukaryota > Viridiplantae > Streptophyta > Magnoliopsida > Asterales > Asteraceae > Deinandra > Deinandra increscens. The sequence continues at coordinate 59,148,368 of JBCNJP010000023.1, forward strand.
GGATGGCACCCCAAATCTTGTCAAAATGTTTCTTTTAATAAAGGATATTACTTCTTTCTCCCTGACTTGAACGTATGCCTCGGCTTCAATCCATTTTGAGAAATAATCTGTCATAGCTAGTATGAATACCTTTCCTCCAGGGGGCTTGGGTAATTTCATGAAGGGCCAGGATGCTGGAATAGGGTACAATGGTTCTGCAGGTTGGTGAGGGACATTGGCATGTCTCTGACAGGCGTCACATTTCTGGGAAAAATCCTGGGAATCTTTCCTCATGGTAGGCCAATAGTACCCTGTTCTAAGGATCTTGGACATTAAGGACCTGCCCCCTGTGTGGTTTCTGCAATCACCCTCTTGGATATCTTTGAGAACTTCCTGGGTCTCGTCCTTCTCCAAGCACCTCAAATATACACCTGCAAAAGATTTTCTATATAATATGTTCTTTATAATCACATACCTGGCTACTCTTACTCTGAATGTACGGGCATCCTTCTCGTTCCCTGGAATAGTACCATCCTGCAAATATCGAATAATTGGTCTGGTCCAGGATCCTTCTTGGGTTGAAGAATCCTGGGTACTGGATACCAGGATTTTTTCCGCTGTGCCAGAATCCTGGGTATCTGTACCCTGGTCTATAGCTGGTGTTAGTACATGAATTATAGGAATATGGGTGTATTCAAGAGCCTTGAATGCTGAACCTAAGTTTGCCAATGCATCTGCTTCAGCATTCTCCTCCCTTGGTACTTGTTGAATATTAAAATTTTGAAAATCCTGGGACATTCTTTTTACCACTTCCAAGTATTTGATTAATTTCTCTCCTTTAGCTGCGTAAGACCCATTAAAATGATTAGCTAAAAGAAGAGAATCAACGTATACCTGGATGTGCTGAATTCCCATTTGTAACGTTCAGTGTAACCCAGCAATTAGGGCCTTATACTCAGCTTCATTGTTAGTTGCTTGAAATCCACATCTGACAGCCTGGGGTATCATGTCCCCCTGTGGCGATTTCAGTACGATTCTTAGGCCTGTCCCCCTGATATTTGATGCTCCATCAGTGAACAAGGTCCATGACCCTGAAATTTCTTCCTGTTGAAGCTGCTAGAATTCATCGTCCGCTTCTTGTTGTATGTCAGTACTGAAATCAGCCACAAAATCAGCTAGAGCCTGGGATTTTTTTTTTCACCGACCACTTAGCCATTTTTCCTGACATTTCTGGTTTTCTCAAAACAGACTTTATAGGGTAGTTAGTTCTAACATAAATTGTATGAGTTTCAAAATAGTGTCTAAGTTTAGTAGATGCCATACTTATGGCTAATATAAGTTTTTCAAGGTGTGAGTACCTGGATTCAGCATCAAGTAAACTTTTACTTATGTAATAGACAGGGTGTTACTGACCTTCTGCATCCTTGGTCAGGACTGCGCTTACCGTATTCCTGGAAACTGCCAAGTACAGGGACAAGGGCTCCCCTGGATTAGGCTTCATCAACAAGGGTACCGTGGACAAATATGTCTTTAAATCCTGGAACACCTTCCCTGCATCTTTCCGAGGATTTTGATATAAATCTATTTAGGGTAGCAATTCTACCTGTAAGTCTTTGAACGTCCTTGGTGCTGGATGGTGATTGTAGGTTGGCAATTGCCCTGATTTGCTCTGGACTCGCCTCTATACCTCTCTAGGTTACCATATACCCCAGTAATTTGCCTACTCCGACCCCGAAATGACACTTTTCTGGATTTAGCTTCATGTTGTATTTATCCAGGTTGTCGAAGGATTCCTTAACATCCTGGACATGGTCATTGATGACCCTGGATTTCACCACCATGTCTTCGATATACACTTCCATCGTGTCCCCCAGTTTTTCTTTGAACATCATGTTAACCAATCTTTGGTACGTTGCCCCTGCATTTTTTAGTCCAAAGGGCATAACTATATAGCAATATATACTTGTTGGTGTTATGAATGCTGTGTCTTCTTGATCCTGGGGCTCCATCTGAATCTGCTAAAATCCTGAGGTGGCATCCATGAAAGTCAACATTTCATGGCCTGCCGTTGCGTCAACCATGGAATCTATATGTGGTAGAGGGAATGGATCTTTCGGGCATGCACGGTTCAGATCTGTGTAATCCACGCATTCCCTCCATTTACCGTTTTCTTACTTACTACCACCACGTTGGCTAACCACCTGGGAAATTTCACCTCTCTGATCATCCTTGCTTTCAGTAGTCTGCTGTCCACCTCGTCCTGGATTATGACGTCTTTTTTTCTGGCGCAAACTTTCTCCTTTTTTGATGTATGGGCGTGAAAGAGTTCTCAATTCCAAATTTATGTGTAATAACGGATTTAGAAATACTTGTCATGTCGTCGTGGGACCAAGCAAAGGTTGACATCTTGGTCTTGAGCAGGTGCACTAACTGTTCCTCTATTGGCCGTGGAATATTAGTTCCAATATAGACTTTCTTCCCTGGATTTGCAGGATCTAGCTCAATAGCTTTGACATCTTGCTCCCTCGCTTCCAGGGTTTCCCGGGCCTTTTTCTTTAATTGCTATCCTTGTCTTTATTTAGAGGATATTTTCATTGATGTCGTGTAACATTCCTTGGCCTCTTGCTGGTCGTTGTGGACTGTGATTACACCCCAGGGTGTTGGAAGCTTTATGCATTGATAGTACGTTGAGGGTACAGCCCTGTTATCATGAATCCAGGGTCTACCCAGGATTACGTTGTACCCTGAGGTGCATCCATCACACAGAAACGTTGAACCAAATTGAGCCCTTCTACATAGAATGGAAGCTTGATTTCACCCAGGGTATTCTTTGTCTCGCCACTGAAACCCACGAGTACCGTGGATTTTGAGATGATCTCTGAATGTGGAATTCCCATCTTTTGCAAAGACTCCAACTGGATTATATTTACTGAGCTGCCTCCATCAATCAAGATTCTCTTCACAACGTTGTTGGCGATGTGAAGTGTTATCACCAACCCATCATGATGAGGGTCTATGATATCGCGTTTATCATCTTCCCCGAATGTAATTTCCTTGACATCAGGTTGAACAAAGCTCTTCCTGGGTCTTCCCTCTCTCTCTGACTTGGATTCCTTGGCATGTCTTTTCGCTGCAGAATAGGAGGTACCACAAATGTCAGAACCAACAGAAATAAAGTGTATTACCTTGGCATCTGGAGGCGGTGAGGATGCTCTTTCAAGACGGCCATTAGAATGTCCAAAATCCTGGGACCTTGCACCACTATCCCTGGATTTTGGGTTCTATTCCCTGGACTTATCCTTCTACTTTCCCAGAAGCTCCTTCAAGTAGCCTTTGCCAAGTAGATAGCTTATTTCTCTTCTCTGGGCCATGCAATCCTCGGTCTGGTGACCAAAGTCTTCATGGTAGGCACACCACTTGGACTTATCCTTCCTAGTAGACGGTTTATCGTTCTTCTTAGGCCACCTTGCTTTGTCTCCAAGGTCTTGCATAGCAAACATAACACCAGAAATATCAGTAGTAAAGCAATAATCATTAAAGGAAGGATATTCTTCTTCCTCTTCATCCTGGTCCACACTCTTCATCCTGGTCCACACTCTTCATCCTGGTCCACACTATTCACTTGTCCTCCTCCAGCCTAATGAAGCGTATGGCCTTGTGACGAACTTCGTCCATGTTGTGACATGGGTTCATGACTAGATCTTGGTAGAATGGTGAATCTTTGTTAAGTCCCATCTTGAAGGCCTGGATTGCAGTCGCCATGTCCATGTTTGGTATCTCCAAGGCTTCTCTGCTAACCTGCTAACGAAATTCCTTAGGGTTTCACCTGCATTCGGGGTCACCCTATACAAATCACTTGTTAGTTTTTCAAAGCTGCAGCTGCAAGAGAACTGATTGTTAAATAAATTGATTAAATGCGAAAATGAAGTAATAGAGTAAGGAGGAACATTCAAGAGCCATTTTAAGGCTGCTCCTGTCAAGGTAGATCCGAATCCTTTGGATAGGCATGCCTCTTTAATTTTAGGGGGCATGTAGATAACCTCCATTCTTTCACGATACTTTGCCACATGTTCTTCAGGGTCTGTTGTCCCATCATAAGGTTTCATGCTGGGAGTTTGAAACCTTTTGGGTATCTCCACGTCACAAATTGGTGGAGCAAACCTGGACACTCTATGACTTACTGGTCCAACTTCAGGGATAGGTTGCACAACTCCTGGGACACTTGAAATCATTCTCTTGAGTTTTTGGATTTCTCGTTCCACTGATGGGCTGATTCCTGAATCCTGCACTGAATTATTAGTATTAGCATAATGGGTGAAAGTTTGAGGAGTGTTACCGACATCCAGGGGTATGTTTGTCCCAGGATTAATGACTGGTTCTCTGATTGTAGTCATTCTGGATAAATCAACATGGGCCATTTGAGTAGGGAAGGACGTTGATCTCCAGTTCAGTGGGGCGACACCTTCATGTACCCTGGAATTACTTCCAGGGGTATTGAAATTCAGAATTCTGGGGTCGAGTGGCGACGGCTGAGCCGCCGTGGCCCTGGGTAACTCTGATCTCAAGCTCGTCAACTCGGCCATGAATTCCTGGTTCACCTTTTGTTGGAGTTCCATGTGGTGCTCCAATTTACCGAATGTGGCTAGGATATCAGTGTCAGATATTAAGACAGGGTCATCTAGGATGTTTTCAGTTTCGATCACTTCATGGTTCACTATCGGTCCGTCACTGCGCATAGCTGAAGTTGAGGCATTAAACCCTGGAGCCGATGAAGTGACTCCACTTGTCGAAATACTGGTCCTTGGACCTGGTTGGGCAACTCCAGTTGTTGAAGCAGTTACAGCAGAAACCGAGACATTCGAGGTGTTCATTTATGTCGACATTTTCTGGTAGATTTTGGTAAAAATCAGATTTAGGAAAAATCTGAAAAGAGTTTGACAAAAAATTGACACCAATTGCCTCACGGTGGGCGCCAAATTGTTTTGGCTAAAAATTACTTAAGCAAAATTAGTATAACTTGAACCAAATAAGATTGTGAGGTTTGGTGCCTAGGATTAAGGTACGAAAACTGTTTGTAAAAATCCTGGGACAACAGCTGAATTCCAGGAACAAAAGCCGGAATCCTGGGTTCAAATGTAAGTTTAGTTACGAAATCGATTAAGAAAGTTAATAACACAAATGAAGCCTTGAATGCAAGTAGGAACACCGGGAATTTTACTAGGGTAAAGCCCTTAGCCCTTAGATGTCTCTAAGGCGCCACCGGCATAAAAACCCCGGGTAGCGATAACACACGCTACCAATTTATTGATCACGTAAATGTTTGAGTACAGTGAGTAAGCAGAGAAATAAGTACGAGATTACAATGAGTAAAGCTCGAATGAGCTGAATAAATGACTAAGTGTCCTATATATACTCCTAGATCTTCAACAACTTTTCCGATATTCCAGGGATCTCCTCTTCAACGTCTCTTTCAGTTGGTTGACCGAGTTTTCAGCTAACTGACTTTGACCACGTGCCAAATAAGTCTTTAGCTTGTTTTATGCGACCGTTAGTAGACTTCGTCAACCTGTCCTTGATCATATACAGACACACAAACCGTTAGTGACAATGTCCTAGCATGCAGGGTCATTTCCACATGCTGGGCCATCTATAAAATTAGGGTAACCCTGGATTATACACATTTTAGATCATATTAACATAGAATAAAATGAATGTAAACTTCCCTGTATGAAGTCGTCATCCTGGGTCATACCTGTACCCTGGATTACCATCAGAAGATTTAGGGTATGAAAATACAAATTTGCTATTATGCACGTGTAACATCATTAGGAAAATACATTTGAAATGACATATGATTTAGAATGAAAAGTCAAGAATAAGAAATGAACATGTAAATGTTCTTGTGGAATCTTATGTAACAAGTGAGAAAAATAAAGTTTTTTTGTAAGCGTAATTGGTAAAGATGTTGACTTTTTGATTGAAAGTTGAGTTTAGGGTTTTAGACACATCAATAACATTATATTAACATATTAGAATGATTGGAAAGCTTAGATATGTAGATTAGTTTATTATTAGACATTTAAATCCCCAAATATATGTGAATAAGTGTTAACTTTTTGAATTTCTCTTCAATGACAGAAAGGGATTGGAGGATATCGAAGAGATTGTAACACGAGGAAGATGGTGAAAAGGATTACCCAAAAAAGTAAAAGGAAGGCTATGAAATCTATTGGTCAAACTGCCTTGCGTTGACTTATGGAAACTTGAATAAGAGCATGAACACCAAAATTGAGAGAGGGAAATTAACGATTAAGCTTCAAGGCAGAGGAGTGAGGGTCTATTTATAGTGGATGGTGACATTAAGGTTTCTAATTTTGAATAAGGAATGTCTTGGTGAATGGGTAAAGAATCAACAGTATCATTTTGATTAGTAATTGATTAAGGAGTGAGATTCAAATGATGTCCAAGTTCATTAGAGTAATGGGTGTAGGGTCATAATTTGAGGCTTGTGTATTAAATGGTGTTGGGCTTGAGTAATTAGTTTTAGTGGACTAGTTAGATAGTTTGGTGGGCCAGTTAGTGGGTATTTCGTAATGGTCTATGGGCTTAGGAAGGTCTAAAACGAATTAGGGTTTCCATGTTTAAGCTTTCCTTGTTTGTATATGAACACAAGGAAGCTTAATTTGTAAGGGTTAGCCAAACTAGAGAGAAGAACGTGGGAGACCAGGGAGACATAGGAGATTTGGATTTCTCTCTAGAGATTGTACCAGAGGACTTGTTTGTGTGCATATTGATCCAGGTTTTAATCGGTTTTCAGTGTGTTTATATTTATCTGTTTCATCTTTAATCGTCTCTAGTAATTGGATTCCGCACTCTTACTAGAGATTAGATATTGTGTGAGGTTGAGAGAAGAACGTGGGAGACCAGGGAGACATAGGAGATTTGGATTTCTCTCTAGAGATTGTACCAGAAGACTTGTTTGTGTGTGCATATTGATCCAGGTTTTAATCGGTTTTCAGTGTGTTTATATTTATCTGTTTCATCTTTAATCGTCTCTAGTAATTGGATTCCGCACTCTTACTAGAGATTAGATATTGCGTGAGGTTGAGAGAAGAACGTGGGAGACCAGGGAGACATAGGAGATTTGGATTTCTCTCTAGAGATTGTACCAGAAGACTTGTTTGTGTGCATATTGATCCAGGTTTTAATCGGTTTTCATTGTGTTTATATTTATCTGTTTCATCTTTAATCGTCTCTAGTAATTGGATTCCGCACTCTTACTAGAAATTAGATATTGTGTGAGGTTGATTGAGGACCTACAATTGGTGTAGAGCCAAGAAAGCATCATTTTCAAGGCTCTCATGATATTCAGATTCAAGAAACCAACGGTTTCGTGGAGTTTATCTAAGTTTTGCAGGTTCATGACCGTGTTTGGGAGATTTATAGTTGTGTTCAAAGGGTTCACTGCTGCATTTTGAGTGGTTGCGACCCTAGGGTGCTGCTTTGGTGGTTTGGACCCGAAATTGAAATTGCTTGAACGTGTGGATCGTCTACTTAATCGTTATGAAATCAATGTAATACGAGCTGGGAACACAAAGAGTAAATACAAATGACTTGTATTAACCACTTAGAAGACCACAGAGTACACAGAGAAGATATTACTTAGAAGCTTAGATCGTTACTGAATACAACACAAGACACATATTTATACTAGCTAGATCTCGCTGGTCCGAACCCAGGTTCGGACCTGTTCGGCCCTGTTCGAACTCCAGGTTTGGCCAAGGATCGGCCAGACCTAATCTTGCATGTCTTCGTCTTGTATTCGATACTTCACATGACGATCAGGACCATGTATCAACAAACTCCCCCTCGGCATGTACATTATCATCTCCTCGATTAAAACTTGTATCTTGTATCTTCAATCAAACTCTTCCTCGATCTTGATGATGAGTTCAATCTTGAATACTTGAAACCTGCCAACATAAATAATCTTGGCGCAAAACGTCTCTTCGAGACTCCAAGATATTTTGATTTTGAAAATTGATTTCGTATCCCGTGTTGATCAATCGAAAACAAATCAGAAACAAAATCTTTTTGGCTTTTAGAAACTTTATATCAAAACACACCTAAAATCTTTTTGGTATATTCTGATAAATAATATAAAAAAGTATTTTTGTCTTTTGTAAGAAAGATCACAACATGGAATCATATTGGTCATAACATGCTGAACTAAACTTCAATTTCAATTATTGTAGCACATAAGCCATGCCGATTGTAGATATAATTTGTCCAACTTTAAACTCTGGCATAATCATACTAATAACATCTGGATATGTTAAAGTATTGATTAGTTTTGCATTGACCAGTGTACCCCACACTATCAGACATACTCAGATATGTTTTTGCCTTGATTTTAATCACATAATGATTGTAATCATGATATAGTCATGCTAAAAGAAATACGAACGTTAAATCGTCTACCTTAAGGTCGATCTTTCGATACGCAGATAAGGCCTCAGATTTAACAAAATAAGAAAATAAAACAAGTTGAAATTGTATAACTCAACAACAATCAGGTCGGTACTCCCGTACACGCAGAGAAAGTCCGATGAGTTATACCGAACACCAAAGAAAATAAAGCAGAACGTCAAACGAACAACGATCAGGTCGGTCTTGTGGACACACAGAGAAAGTCCGATCGTTTGACAAAATAAAGAAAATCAAACAAGTTTAAATCTTTGAAAAATGAACACATGTATACACAGTGACTTCTCATTTTATTTTTAACATATCTTTTTCTTGATATATCTTGAGATACGCATCAAAATGTTGTCCACTAGATCAAGCATCGGATTTAGTGTATATTACATTAGTATACTTTCTGATTTACCGAGCCTACCTTACTCATCGATCAAATGGTCTTATGGCTTTTTCACTTACTTTATCCATGAGTCAGACAATGTCAGCCAATGTATCATCATTTCCCAATCATGTCAGATACAATTTCTCATTTTTCAATGTTTTTGGCTTTTTGCATTTTTCAATGTTTTTGTTTTTTTTTCAAATTTCTCCCCCTAAAAATGACAACTCTATTTATAGATTTTCATTTTTACAACTTGAAAAACAACACACTATTTTTGAATTTTTGTAAAAATAAACTCCACCTTAGAATGAGACGGAGTGAAAAACAAAGAAAAAATCGATCAAACAACACGAATACTTTCAGTTTAGTCTTTGAAAAATAAAATTTGATTTTGAAAGGCAACACGAATACTTTCACCAGGTATTTCATGAAGACCTTTCGGTGATTGGAAAATTGCTGATTGTGAAATATCTGTGATAACTTAACTTAAATTTTTAAATCAATTTGGTTTTCAAAATGCTAAAACGGCAAGTAATTATGTTGGTTGATCAATTTCTTATTTGTTTTTCACTTCGTTTCATTTTGAGGGGGAGTTTGTTTTTGCAAAAATACAAAAATAGTGTGTTTTTTTTAAATGTTAAAAATGAAAGTCTATAAATAGAGTTGTCATTTTTAGGGGGAGAAATTTGAAAAGAAAAAAACATTGAAAAATGCAAAAATCCGAAAACATTAAAAACTGAGTAATTGTATCCGACATGATTGGGATATGATGGTACATTGGGTTACATTGTCTAACGCATGGATAAAATAGATAAAAAAAAGCCATAAGACCATTTGTTCGATGTGTAAGGTAGGATCGGCAAATCAGAAAGTATTCAAATGTTATATACACTAAATCTGATGCTTGACCTATTGGACAACATATTGATGCATATCTTAAGATATATCAAGAAAAAGATATGTGAAAAATAAAATGAGAAGTCACTGTGTATACATGTGTTCATTTTGCAAAGATGTAAACTTGTTTTATTTTCTTTATTTTGTCAAACGATCGGACTTTCTCTGCGTATCGAAAGATCGACCTGATTGTTATTCGTTTGATGTTCTGCGTTATTGTCTTTGGTGTTTCGTATAACTCATCACACTTTCTCTACCTGTCCACAAGACCGACCTGATTGTTTTTGAGTTATACAATTCAACTTGTTTTATTTTCTTATTTTGTTAAATCCAAGGCCTTATCTGCGTATCGAAAGATCGACATTAAGGTAAACGATTTAACGTTCTTATTTCTTTTTGCATGGAACACAGTTGACTATATCATGTATACAATCATTATGTGATTAAATCACAAAAATATGATAAGCAAAGCATATCTGAGTATGTCTGATAGTGTGGGGTACACTGGTCAATGCAAATCTAATCAATTCCTTAACATATCCAGATGTTATGAGTATGATTCTGCCTGAGTTTAAAGTTGGACAAATTATATCTGCAATCGACATGGCTTATGTGCTACAATAATCGAAATGAAGTGTAGTTCAGCATGTTATGTTCAATATGATCTCAAGTCGTGATCTTTCTCGCAAAAGACAAAAATAGTATTGCATTTACATTTCATATCAGAAAATACCAAAAAGATTTTAGGTGTGTTTTGATATAAAGTTTCTAAAAATCAAAAAGATTGTATTTCTTATTTCTTATCGATTGATCAACACGGTATACGAAATCAATTTCAAAATCAAAATATCTTGGAGTCTCGAAGAGACGTTTTACACCAAGATTATTTATGTTGGCAAGTTTCTAACTGGAAAGAGAACATCACAACTTCAAGTCTTCTGAAGAATGTTGATCAAGAGACTAAACACGATGCAATATCAAGTATTCAAGATTGAATTCATCGTCAAGTTGAGAGAGAGTTTGATTGAAGATACAAGATACAAGTTTTAATGAAGGAATTGATACTGCACATGCCGAGGGGGAGTTTGTTAGTACCCGATTCCTGATCGTCATGTGAAGTATCGAGTACAAGACAAGATGGTGCAAGATTGGTTCTGGCCGAACCTTTGGCGAACTCCAAGTTTGGACACCGGCGAACCTGGTCCGAACCTGAGGTTCGGCCCATCGTATTTCTGCACTATAAATAGCTGTTTTGTATAGAGATTACGGACTTCTTGGTCAAATCTTCTATGTGTCTTTCTGTGTAAACTCTCTGTGGTCTAATACAAGTTTCATTGTATTTACTCTTGTGTTCACTCTCGTTGTACATTGATTTCAATACGATTGAGTACATGATCATACGCTCACGTATTTTCAAATGTTCTGTGATTAAAGCGAATATGGACATATATAAGACCAGATGGGAAGAAACCACAAAGGAACTGATGTTCTTGCACGAGCCGCTGCGTATTCAGATATATGAATTCAGCAAGCAGTCTGAATTGCTCATGTGATCAGCACAAAAGGACTTGGTTAATAATCAAAAGATTGTATCTGATTTGAGTGAGTATGAGCAGAAAACAATTGCTAGATCCAAATCGGTTGTTGGAAGGAAACTTATGAATGGTGGTCTTGGTTTTGAATCCAAAGTTGTGTCTCAACCAGCTAAATCTTTTGAAAAAGGTTACACTTCAAAATCACTAAAGTTTCAAAAAGAAAACTTCAAACCATAAAAACAATTTTGATGTTTTTGATAACAATGTGAAATTGACCACTTATCGCTTGAAAGGACCAGATAAGATGTATAGCGATAAGGAAATCCCATTGAAGATGGTTAATCCCGATTTAGTTGATAAGTCTTCACGGGAGGTTTTGGTCCTAGATATGATCCGAATGCTCCTAGTGTGCCAATTAGGAAGGGAAATGGAAAAATCATTTTTCCAAGTGGCTCACTAGATTCGGATCAATTGGAAAAGTCTAATCATAATTCTGATCAAGGGTTGGTTAATAGAGTTAAAAAATATGTGAAGAAATCACCAATTGCTTTCCAATCACCAAAGGTTCAGAAACCAATTGTTCATGAACATGTCAAATCAAATTTTAAAAGGCCAAATCAGTTTTTCAAGAAAAATCAATTCCATGATGATGGATTCTATGATAATTTTGGCTATGGGCCGAATCTACCAGTATGTGGGAGGGGTCCTAGATGGTTTGATAATGGATTCAGAAATGATGATGGTTCATCAGGCTACGGTGGTAGGAGGGGTAGATATCAGAATGTTGATGATATATATTATGCTGAAAATGAACATTTTCATGATGCATACTTTCATGATGATTTTTATTCAGAATGTGCAAATGGTTATGAATCAAGTTTTTATGATGATTTCAGTGGTCATCGTGTTTCTCACACTTAAAATAAATTTTCAAAAACTAAGAAACTAAAACCTATCATAGAAACCATTGTTGATGATGACATGGTTGAGGAAATTGTTATCAACCGACGTCGATGCTTTAAATGCAAGAACCATGGTCATACATACAAAAACTTTCCTTTGAAGAAGGAAAAATCTGATAAATCTGGTACTGTATCTAATGGTTACCAATCAGATAAACCCGCTTCTGCTAGTACACAGAAATATGATAAATCTGGTACTGTATCAAAGATGTGGTTCATTATAATGTGGAAACATCCGTTTCTGATTTTCAAAAAGTTGAACATAATAAGAAACGAGGTGACGATTTTGGAAAGATAAAATCAATTCTGAAAGATTCTGAAGCTACATCGACAAATCAGTAGAGTGAAAAGTGGAAACCTAAGGGTACATCCACTACCGTCAAAGATTTTGTTGAAGATGACGGTCGACCCAAAGCTTTGAGCTTCCCGATATAACTAATTTGCTTAATGTGTGTAAGGACACGTAATGATCTTACTACTGCATGATTCGATCAACACGACGTACACAGATGTAAATAAAACTTCATTTGATTGATTTCGATACAACGAGTACAAAGAGATCTACAGAGAGAAACACCAGAGTTTACACACAGTTAAGCTAACCTGTTCTCACTCTTATACTCTAACTCAAAGACACAAACCTATTTATAGTAAAATGGCCGGCGTACCAATTAACTCAACGTACCATTTGGTACGTTGTGACGTACCAACTGGTCCGCCTCATGGTACGCTGGAACCAATACTTACAAAATGAACAATATGAATAACAAACACCTAGACCTAGCATTAGACACCAAAACTTGTTCTAACAATGTGTGTAGGGAGCTTTATAACAGCCCGTGAATAATCTATGGGCTGTTGATAGTGGAGCATCCAGGCACATGACCGGTGACATTTCTCTGCTCCACGATGTTAAATCTTTCAATGGTGGAAATGTTACATTTGCTGGTAACAAAGGTGGAAAGATTACGGGGATTGGCAAACTAATAAATGGTGCAATCACATTTGATCGAGTGAATATGTTCAAGAATTAGCATATAACCTGCTTAGTGTCTCCCAGATATGTGATAAGTAGTACACAATAACTTTCACAGGGAGTGAATGCTTGATTTTGAAGCCTGGCTATGAGATTCCAAATGATTGCATTGTTATGTGAGCACCTCGTTTATCCAATTTTTATGTACTAGACATGAATTCAGCAAAGGCGAATGTGGTGGGTCAGTGTTTTATTTCAAAGGCTTCCGAGAGAGATTCCATTCTCTGGCATCGACGCATGGGTCACATCCATTATCGCATAATGAATGAGTTTGTGAGTAAGAATCTTGTAAAAGGGGTTCCAAAACATTTATTTACTTTTAATGATGTATGCGTCAGTTCCGAGAAAGGGAAGCAACAATGAAAAACTCATCCCTTGAAGAAGTACCAATCAATTGATGTCCCATTGGAATTGCTTCAAATGGTTCCGGACATTGGTAGTGTTTAGTCGTTACCGATGGCTTTTCTCGTTTTTCTTGGGTGGATTTTCTTGTAACCAAAGATGAAACTTCAAGAATTCTTATCAACATGATCAATACATTGGAATCATATTATAAGTTGAAAGTTAGAAGAATTCGAAGCGACAATAGCACGGAGTTTAAAAATCCCACAATGAGAATGTTTTATTTGGAAAAGGTGATTGTACATGAATTTAGTACTCCATATACACCTCAGCAAAATGGCATTGCAGAACGGAAAAACAAAACAATTATTGAGACGGCAAGAACTATGTTAGCTGATGCACAACTTCCACTGAGTTTCTAGACGGAAGGTCAATACGGCGTGTAATGTACTGAATCAAGTTCTAACGGTGAAACGGCTTGGTAAAACTTGCTACGAGCTCTTAAAGAATCATAAGTTGAATCTCAATCATCTAGAACCATTTGGGTGTCTCTGCACAGTTTTACAGTCTGCGGGTAAATTCGATCACAAAGTGTTTGAAGGTTTATTTGTTGGTTACTCGAACCAAAAGACACGTGTGTTTAACAAAAAGACCGGTGTAGTGGATGAGTACTTACATGTTGATTTTCAATCATACACGTTACCACCCAAAGGTGTTGGTCTAGGCTGGATGTTTGACTACAAGCATATTTTTGATACACTTGAGTCAAGACCAGATATATTCGATGATCATCTTACAAAAGTGTACATTAACTTGCAAAATGAAGTTCCGGATATGATTATTTTGTTTCCGAATATGCCTACCACTGAAGATTATCTGACCGGAACCACGATCGACTCCAGAATTGCTGATGATGATTTGTCTTCTTGTAATGAGCATGAGTTTCACGAAGCTGTTTCAGAACAAGTTGATGTTTCAGTCCCACAAGTTATACCTACTACAAGTGGTACTACTGAGGTTGTAGTGGATAATGTTCAAGCTGATTCACAACCTGAAACCAGTTCAAATGACAATGTTGTGGTGGAGGAAGAGCATGTTCTTAATTTGGATGAAACTATCATTGTTCCTGCTCATTAGACACTCCGGATAAAAACCTATCATCCACAAGATAATATTATTGGTGATTTTGATGTTGGAGTGAGGACTAGAAGACAGATTGAGAGTAGTGCTCTGCTTGCAATCACGGAATCGGGTATTCAAGATGTTGTGTTCTACTCATGCTTCCTGTCCTAAATCGAGCCAACAGACGTTAAATAGGCATTAAAAGATGGTTCGTTGGTGGAAGCAATGCAGGAAGAATTACAACAATTCCAGAAACTCGGGGTGTGGCACCTGGTTGATTTGCCTGCTGGTAGTAAAGAGCCACGCAGAACCCGTTGGGTATTTAAGTGTAAACGAGATGACCGAGGAGTTATTATCAGAAACAAGGCTCGTTTGGTTGTACAAGGTTTTTCTCAAGAACAAGGGATAGATTTTAACGAAGTGTACGCGTCAATTTCCCGAATTGAAGCTATTCGTAATTTCTTGGCGTTCATAGCTCATCGTGGGTTCAAAGTCTATCAGATAGATTTTAACGAAGTGTATGCGACTATTGCCCGAATTGACGCTATTTGTATTTTCTTGGCGTTCGCGGCACATTGTGGGAGAAAAGTCTATCAGATGGATGTTAAGAGTGTGTTTTTGTATGGTAAGGTGAAAGAGGAAGTCTATGTAAAACAACCTCCGGGATTCTATGATCCTGATTATCCGGAGAAGGTTTATAAGTTGGGCAAAGTACTTTATGGTATGCATCAAGCTCCTCGAGCTTAGTATGATACCTTGTCCACTTGGAGAACAGGTTCAAGCGCGTGTTGGTAGACTGCACTCTCCTGTGCAAACAAACGGGATGAGACTTGCTATTGGTACAAATATATGTTGATGACATTATTTTTGGAAGCCCAAATAAACAACTTTCGAAAGATTTCGAGAAGTTGATGCAAATAAAATTTGAAATGAGCTCCATGGGTGAGATGTCGTTCTTTCTTGGGTTACAAGTTCAGCAGTCTGATAAAGGGATTTTCATCCATCAGACAAAGTATGTGAATGATGTGCTCAAAAGATTCAAGATTGGCGATGTTCGTGTTCCAGGAACTCCAATAAAGTTGTCTCATGGTATTTGTCCTGATGAGGATGGTGAAGAAGTCGACTAGACTCCTTATCGTGCAATGATTGGTTCATTGATGTATTTAATAGCTAGTAGACATGACATGATGTTTGCTGTATGTTTGTGTGCTAGGTACAAAGCAACTCCGAGGAAATCACATTTGGATGCGATCAAAAGAATTTTGGCTTATCTAAAGGGTAACACGGATCTCGGGACCTGGTATCCTCATGATGATAAGTTTGAATTATCTGCCTACTTCGATACGGATTACGGAGGCTGCAAGATTAATTTCAAATCCACAACAGCAGGTTACCAATTTCTGGGAGATAGGTTGGTGTGATGGCAGTGTAAGAAACAGAAGTCGGTAGCAACATCCACTGCTGAAGCCGAGTACATTGCGGCTGCAAGTTGTTGTTCTCGGGTTTTATGGATACATCAACAAATGACAGACTATGGTTTGCAATTTCTTACTACTCCCTTACATATAGATAATTCTGTCGCCATCTGCATAACCAAAAATCCCGTTCACCACTCAAAAACAAAACATATTGACATCAGATATCACTGCATACGTGATTGGTTTGAAAAACACCTTATTGATCTACAAAAGATCCATACCGATTTTCAAAGAGCGGATCTTTTTACAAAAGCATTTGACAAAACCCGCTTCAGATATTTTCTACAGATCAACGACATCCAAAAATATCAATTTGAGTAGTTGTGGGTTGATCAATTTTTACTTTTTCTTGCATTTTAGTTTTTCTTTACTTTTCTTCTTTCAAAAATCTAAAAGTAGTGTTTTGTATTGTTTTAGGGGAGAAAATATTATAAAATTAACAAAATCAAAAATGAGAAATTGATCCGACCCAGCGAGAAATGATATTACATCAGCACACGTTATCGACCATGAATAAAGTAGGAATAAAGGTTGTAGGTACTTCTTTGGTTTGATGAATGCGTTAAGGCAAATCTGATATATGCTCGTATGATATAAACTTAAATACCTGCTTGATAATAGTGATGTTACATCATGAAGGGTACTGTGTAATTTTGGCAATAAAAATGAAATCAACAAAAACAGAATAAGAGATGTTATGGTGTATGCTTGCTTTCATTTTGCAAAGATTTAAACTTGTTTGATTTTCTTTATTTGGTCAAACGATCTGACTTTCTTTGCGTATAGAAAGATCGACCTGATTGTTGTTCGTTTGACGTTCTTCTTTATTTTTCTTGGTGTTTCGTATAATCCATCGAACTTTCTCTGCGTGTACGGAAGTACCGACCTGTTTGTTGTTGGGTTATACAATTTCTACGTTATTTTACATTTTTTTCTTTTCTCAAACAATCGGACTTTCTTTGCGTGCTCACAAGGTCGACCTGATTGTTGTTTGTTTAGGGTTCTGCTTTATTTTTGCATGAAACACCGTGAACGATAAATCTCTGTTGAAAATCAAATTCTGTATAAAAATACAAAAATAGAATAAGTCAGATTGCCAGTATTCCTGATTGTGTGGGCTTTCACATTATCTGTGCTTGATTAATCATACTTAAAACATATCAGAAAGTTATAAAAATTGATCTGCCTAAACTAAAACAAACTAAAAAGTTGTATTCTCTTCCGACTTAGCTTGCATCCTAATTAAATCTAAAATTGAAGTATGTCGGGTACGTTATGTCTGATATGATCTCGCGTCTGGATCTTTCTCGCAAAAAGTTTAAGTTATTCGCATTTCAATTCTGTATGGCTATTTGTTTGTTATATTGAATATATAACAATTTAGGTGAGTATTAGCATAATCTCGTGAAAATTCAAAAAGATTTTCGGTGTGTTTGGAAATGTTATAAAAATCAAAAGATTTTGTTTCTGATTTATTTTCGATCAACTGATAATGAAAAATCAAAATTATGCCAGAAACAACCAAACAATCTTGGAATCATGAAGTTTATCATGAATTGATCAAAGGTTTGTGTCAAATTGATAAAATTTGAAACTTTTGGATTCAATTTGGAAATTCTTCAAAAAATCAGGGTTTGAATTAAAATTTTTGAAAAGAGCAAAACTACAAGTTCGGATAACCGAACTTGGAGTTCGGATGATCCGAAGCTCCAGTTCGGAAGAGTTTGGTTACATTAGTTTTGATCCGAATGCTGAATTGGGATGTGTTTGGAAGGGTTCGTTTGATCCGAATTACCAGTTCGGACAACCGAACTCGGCTGCTTATAAAAGGCCGAAGCTGTAGTTTGGAAACATTATCACTGTTACTCATATAGCTGAACCCTAGCCGAACCTTTGATCTCAAATCCAAAATTCGATTAACTACTTTTTAATGAGTTTTGTGACCAGATTAAGGTAGATACTTAAATTCCGAGTGTGGGGGTGTGTTTTGTTGTCAATTTTATCCAGTAAACATGGTCGATTTTGGTTAAAACGTCGTCGATTTGGTTCCAGTTTCTAGATCTTAAAATTGATACAATTAGAGTTGGTTTTAGGTGATAAAAAGTGTATTAATGGGTTCGCCTTGATAAACTACGCTTAGGTGTCAAAGGATTTAGTATGAAACTGTCTAGATCAAATTTTAGATTGATTAAACTTTTCGGTTACGCATAGAGCCAAACTGAGAGTTCGTCAGCCGAACTAGGAGTTCAGATACAGTTCGTTTAGGTTCGGACAGGTTGACCAAGCCAGTTCAGACGTTGACCAAAGTCAACTTCAGTTGTTGACTGAACCCAGTTGAGATCCAGTTCGGATAACCATTGTCAGTTCGGATCCGGTTCAGTTAGACATATTCAGTTCGGATCCAGTTCATTTAAAATAAATTTTCGAACAAAAAGTTAAAGTTTACGAGAATGATTAATAATTGAAAATTTTAGTGAACGTTTATGATAATCACATTACATTTAATGAACTTTTTTATGTGTTTTCAGAAATGGCGTACGATTTGAAGGTTGGCGATAAACACAACATTTGTGCACATCTCGGTGTTAGTCGCACAAAGTTGACAAAGTTCGGTGGTTCCAGAATGTTTGACTTTCTACGGGGATCACGAATTCATTACGCGATTACACACGAGTGTGATGTGTATCGTGATATTCTCACCGAATTCTGGACCACTGCTCGAACATAACCAAAGGTTCAATCAGAATTTCTGGCATAATCCATAACCAAACGGTAGAATTTACCGAGTCTGATGTCAGAAGGGTACTAAAGCTGAATGGAGATGATACTACAGTGTCGTTAGAGTTTGATCAAGCATACAATGTAGCATTACTGAAGAGGTTATGGTATACTGAAGATCCGAGCAGAGATTGGATTTACAAGTCCGAATTCAGTGTTCCCTACAAGTTCCTGATACATGTTCATCTACACTGTTTGGGGAACCGAATTGCCGGTCATGAGGAAATTGGTCCTAAAATGTTGTCGATGATGAATGCTCTCATTCTTAACCGTCCCTACAATTCTGCCGGGTTGATCTTTTTTACATGAGAGATAATCTGACTGAAAATCACAAGAGAGCGTTGATGTACCCGAGGTTCACTCAGATGATCTTAAATGATCTATATCCAACTTTGGTGAAGAATGAAGCTCAGAAGATGAATCTGAAGCATATGAGTGAGACAAGTGTTGGTACATTGACGGCATATCAGAAGAAGAAGCTGGAAGATTATCCGAACATGAAAAATCTTATTGGTCACTTGGCGCATGCAAACTATGTTGCACCAGCCATTGGTGCACCTCGCCATGAGGATGGAAGCGATACAGAGGAACTTGACTATTCTTGGGTTGAAGAAAGAAACCAACAACCGCAACAAGCGAAAGTTAAACAACCAAGACAACAAACATAAACACCACCTGTTGTACAAGAATCGGTAGTATAAGAACCGATAGTATCTGAACCTACTGTTTTAGAACCAGTAAACCCCGCAACAGCAGTCTCAGGACCTGAAGTCCAAGAGACTGTCGATGTGACTGAGACACCTACTGTACACACCCTGGTAGATGAAGAAGATAGTGATGATGATAAGCTGAGTGATATGGCAAAAACTCTGAGGATGCTTCTGATACAAATAATCCATTTGCATATATTAGTGTTCGTTCATAGAAGGTTCAAGTAAAAAAAGGCAGCAAAGAACATTTTGCTTACCGAACCAGTCTCAACAAAAGCAACAACCGGTACATAGGTCGAGTGATGAAGACAAAGCCCCATCCGAATCCGATGAAGATTACAATCCAGATGATGATGTCGTACAAGGAAATGGTAAGAAACCGACTACTTCCTCATCTTCATTGACACCATCCAAAAGGAAGAAGTCGATTAGTCGATTTCCGCTGGTGGACGTGGCAAGAAGATGCGTAAAAGTTCAGATTTTATACTGAAACTTTGTGCCTGTGGATCTTCATCTGTTGGTCCAGATATGTCTAAGCCTGAGACAACTTCAACTCTAGCTACTACTACTGCACAAGCTTCTATATTCATAGAGTGGGGTCAGTCGGGGATTTTGAAGGATTTTTTGGGATTGTCAAAGTCTACAACAGCCAGCACAACACCTTCAGCAGGTGTTGGTGGTCAATTTGTGAATCAGCCAATGGGAATAACTTCTACTCCAACATTCTCAACTACCACTACAACAACATCAACCCCTTCCACACCAGATGTTAATTTTAGTGTCTCTCAAGGGTTAATAACCTTTTCTCAAATGGAGTTACTCAACACTGCACTTTTGGATTGTCAAACCAAAATTGAGGAGCTGAAGGCTAAAGATGCTAAAAGGTCACAAGTGATTGAGGTGTTAAAGAGAAAGGATGAAGAGAAAACACAAGTGATTGAAGAGTTAAAGGGGAGAGATGAATCTCAATCCAAACAGTTGATTGAACTGCATAGAGGTTATCTTCAATTAAAAAGTGTGGAAGCAGCCAAACCTCAAGAGATTATACGATTGAAAACTGTTGATACACGATATGGCAATGAGCTGGATCAAACGAAGACATGAAGTTTTAGGGTTTTGGTCTGGTGGCCGAACTCCGGCCGAACCCTGGTCGAGCCTTGGCCAATACTGAGGTTTCGGACAAGCCAGGGAGTTCGGACAACCGTAGGCTCTATATATATGTTTATGTCTTTGTAATTGTTAAGTTTTTGAGAGAACTGAGCGAACTTTTGTCTGAGAGTTTATTTGTGTTACTCTGAGTCTCATGTAATCCAGTATTAATAAGAGATTGAGTTATTTACCTTGCGTGTATTGTTTTCTCACATATATTCTCACATATACGTTTGTAATCGACCAAACCAATCCAACACTCACGCACATTCAAGCGGTATCAGAGCAATCTGGTGTTGTTTGGCTCGATTTGTTGCTTTTTGTATATCGAAGTTCGTTTTTCAAGTTGCTCTCTGGAAATTTACGTGAAAATCATCATGTTTTGTGTCAAACTTCCTTGTTTCTGTTTGTTTTTGGTCATCTGAGTGTTTTGAGTCCATTTGTGAGGATATTCCAGTGAGATCTGAAAAATTTCGAGTTTTTTTTACGTTCGGCCGAACCTGAAGTTCGGTGAGAGTTCGGCCACACTTTCGATTCGGTGAGAGTTCGGCCACACTTTCGATTCGGTGAGAGTTCGGTGATCTATCGGAGAGAGTTCAGTGAGAATTTCAGTCTCGGAGATAGTTCGGACCAGGATCGGAGAGAGTTCGGAGTTATTGTGTTCGGTGATAAGTTCGTAGGGAGTTCGGAGTTTGTTTTCTAGATCGGTGGAGGTTCGGAGCAAGTTCGGAGCTTATTTTAAGTTCAGAGCAAGTTCGGAGTTCATTTTAAGTTCGGACCTAGTTCGGTGGACAGAATCTTGAATCTTGAATTTTTTCCAAAAATGTCGGATTATTCCGCGTTTGCTGCTATTCAATCGCAGATGCAAACACTACTGAATTACGATAATGAAATCGGGACGACGCAGAAAGTTCCCAAACTTCTTAAGTTTAAGGACTATCCTAATTGGAAAAAGAGATTTGAAGCATATATCAGTACAACGGATCCAGACCTATGGATTGCTATGGATGCTCCATATGTATATCCCGTCGGGTTGAACAATGTTCCTATTATGCAAAGGAATATGGATCTTACACAAAAGGCTGATTTTGTTCGAGAACAGAAAGCTTATAGTTTAATCACTCAAGCTTTACCTAAAGAGTTACTTCACCAATTTAAGACCTGTGAACATTCTCCCGAATTATGGTCAACTCTGAAGGAAAGATGTGAAGGCAATGAACAGTATAAGAAAAGCAAGAAGAAGGTGTTAAATAAGGAATTTGACAACTTCAAGTGTTTTGACGGGGAGGGTGTTCCATAATTAATTTCTAGATATTGTCATCTGCTGTCTGAAATGGATAATGTCCAAATCAAGAAAGATGATGAAGAGCTAAAGGAGATATTTCTAGAAGGTCTACCATCTAAATGGGAGTCTTATGTTCTGCTAATCATGAATGACAAGGATTATTTTGCATTAACGTTTGTGAAACTGTTGGGAAAGTTACAAGCTAGAGGTTTGGAAATGAAGAATGTGAATACTACTCCAGCAGCGGTTCAGTATCCAGATGTTTACTACGGATCAAATGCAGCAACTATTTCAGGTAAGTCGGCAAAAATAACAAGTTCTGCACTGGCTACGGCATTTGTAGCTAGAGGTCTACCTGGACATGGTTCTAATTCAGGAACCGGAATGGGCTCACATCATGCTGAATACACTTACAACTCTGGAGGAAGTAGCACATCAGTTCCAGCAAGTAATTTGGTGAACACGGGAAAAATGGCTATGTCTGTGTCTACAACTGAAGATTATATGGCCCTTGTTTCTGCTTTAATGTCATCTTATTATGGCTTGATAACTGGGAATGTTAGTAATGTTGAATTGACAGAAGAAGATTATGATCAAGTGGATCCTGATGATTTGGAGTTAATGGATATCAATTGGTAGTTTGCCATGCTGGCTAGAAGAGTGAAAAGATTCTTAAAGAAGACCGGTAGAAAAGATTTGAACTCCGGTAGCAGAATTGGCTTTGATAAATCAAAAGTTCGATGCTATAATTGTTCTAACTTTGGTCATTTCGCTCGTGAATGTTCTCAGCCAAAAAAGCAAGAATATCAAAAATTCACTCCTAAATCAAATGTTTCTGGATCTAACAATTCTTCGAGTTCAGGGAGTACTTCTAACTCAAAATCTAATCCTGATTCCACAAAAGCTCTTGTATCTCAAGCTGATAAGACTTACAATTGGGGTACTCAATTCGTTGATTCATCTGCTTTGATGGTTTCTCATGTTCAGGATGAAGACACTATGACTGAATCCACTGAAGATGAAGGTGAAGTTCATGGTGAAGCGAATGGTGAAACTTGATGGAATTACTGTTGATGAAGAAGTCCCGGATTCAAGGATTGATCATACTTCTGTGTCTGAAGAGAAGTTTGCTTTTATGGCTGATTTGTCTGCTGAGAAGGTCGAAGCGCTTGATACAGCAAATGATTTCGAAAGCTTATATCAGAAAAGTCTTCGACTGAAGGAACGATATGAAAAAGCTCAACAAAATGCTGTAGAAATTGCTGATAAAATGTTGGCACTTCAGAAAGAAATGCAGAAAGTATCTGATGAAAACTCAAGTCTGAAATAAGAGATTGGTGCACTGAAAAGGAGCAATCTTACATAATCAGTTGCTTGTATGGCCGAGTCTTCAAAGGTAGTTTCATATCCTTTAATGTGTAAGTCTTGCGATGATTTTGCTACTGCTAAGAGTACGCTCTTAGATGAGAAGACAAAGCTTAATGATCTTCTGGCAGTAGCAAAAGCAGATAAAAACATATATAAGGAAAGATGGGAGGGAACAACCAAGGAGTTATTGTCAGTACACGAGCAGTTGCGTTTGCAAAAGTTTAATTTTTCAACACAGTCTGAACTGCTCGTGTCTGTACAAAAGGATTTGGCTACCAGTCAGAAACTTGTTGCAGATTTGAAAATCGAAGTTTTTGAATTAAAACAAAAATTGGATTCTGTTCAATTTTCCTCTTCTTTTACAATTTTTCTTTATAAAACTGAAAAGGAAGATGTTTCTGGTAAGCTGAATCAAGTACCACCCCCTGTGAACATTACACTTGGTCCTTCATCTGAAATGAAGGTAGAGGTTCCTTCTCATGCTGAACAAAACAAATCTGTCAGAAGTTCAACTGAAAAATCTATTTTGGATTCAACAGTTGATGAACTTTTCTATAATGTTTCAGATTTTGATAAGGTTGATGACTTAGTGTCTGAAACCGATGTTAAATGTTTGTCAACCACTCAGCCCAAAGTTTCTAAGCCAAATCATAAAGATTTAATTTCAAAACATGATTTTCCAACAATTGAATCTGTGCTTAAAAAACTAAGTGTGTTCGAACAAAAACAGATTGCTCGGAGCAAATCTGTAGAAGGTAAGAAACTCAAGTATGGTGGAGTCGGATTTGAGCCTTCGGCAAAATTGAAATCTGTTGAAAAAGGTTCTTCTTCGAAAGTTTCAAAACCTACACAAGTCAAGGCTAGAAATCCTACTTTAGACACCAACTGTGATAATTCTGAACCTTGGGTGACATATCGATTAAAAGGATCTAACCGGATTTATAGTGACAAGGAGTTTCCTTTGGACATGGTTAATCCGAATTTAATCGATCAAATTTTTTCATGCAAATATGATCCTGCTTATGATCCCAAACGGAGAAATGTGCACATTAAGGGGGGTAATAGCAATGTAAATGTAATGGACACATTTCATTCTGAATCTGATTCAGGGTTGGTTAATAGAGTGAAAACTTCTGCTCAAAAGTCTTTACATAAGAAACCATCAAAACCAACTGTTCAAACACCACTTAGAGAACATAGAGAATTTTATGATCAAAGACAACCAAATTTCAGAAAACCAAATGACGAAGGTTTTTATGATGAATTTGGGTGTGGATCAAATCAACCTGTATTTGGGAGGGTTCCTAAATGGGTTGATTATGGAGGTCAAAATGAATTTGTTCCAAGGTTTGGTGGGCGAAGAAATAGATTTCAGAATTATAGGGATCATTGTTTTTCTGGAAATTCATATACTAGAGGTCATGTTGATGAGTTTTCAGGAAATGTGTCAGCGTATGAATCAAGACATAATGATGAAATTGAATATCATTATGTGCCTAATAGAAAGGGTTTGAACCCAAAACCCAAAAACGGGTTGTTGAGTCCGAAGTGGATGATGACACGAGCGAAAAGGTTGTTATTGATAAAAAAGAAAATGTTTTAAATGCAAAGCTCGTGGTCAAACATATCGGACGTGCCCGTTGAAGAAACCAAAATCTGTCAAATCTGACACAGAAAAGTCTGATGATATATCGGAAGGCTATCAGACTGATACAAAGAAAAAGGTCAGATTTGTGGATGAGCAAGGCAGAGTTCACTCTAATCTTAAATCGACAGAATTTCATAAAAATGACAAGAAATCAGAAAGTGATTTTTTAAAGGTTAAATCAATTTTGAAAAACTCTGCAACTAGCTCCACAGGTTCTTCAACAAATGGACAGAAACCTAAGGGTTTGTCCATGGCTGGTAAGGATTTTGTTGAAGATGACGGTCGACCCAAAGCGTCAAGCTTGGGTTCGTCCCGAAACTAATCTTCTGTTGTAATTTATGCAGGGATCTTCGCGAAAGCTGATGAATAACATCTGGGTTGTTGATAGCGGAGCATCTCGGCACATGACCGGAGACATTTCTTTGTTGCATGATGTGAAATACTTTGACGGTGGTAAAGTAACATTTGCT
Source organism: Deinandra increscens subsp. villosa (assembly GCA_039602395.1). Lineage (NCBI taxonomy): Eukaryota > Viridiplantae > Streptophyta > Magnoliopsida > Asterales > Asteraceae > Deinandra > Deinandra increscens. Next base: position 59,173,990 of record JBCNJP010000023.1, read on the forward strand.
GGAAACAAAGGCGGTCAAGTCACCGGTATCGGTAAACTTTCAAATGGTGCTGTTACATTTGACAAGGTTGAATTTGTTCAAGAATTGGAGTACAATCTTTTGAGTGTCTCCCAGATTTGTGATAAGCGTTTCCGGACTGCTTTCACGGGGAGTGAATGTTTAATACTGAAGCCTGGATTCAAGATTCCTGATGAGTATGTGGTAATGCGAGCACCGAGATTCTCAAATTTGTATATGCTCGACATGAATTCAGCAAAAGCAACGGTCGCGGGTCAATGTTTCTTGTCAAAGGCATCCGAAAGAGATTCTGTTCTATGGCATCGTCGCATGGGACACATCCACTACAAGAAAATGAATGAACTGGTGCGGAGGGATCTTGTCGAAGGGGTTCCAAAGCAACAATTTGTTTTTAATGATGTCTGTGTGAGCTGCAAGAAGGGAAAACAGAAAAGAAAATCCCATCAACTAAAGAAATATCACTCAATTGAGGTCCCGTTAGAGCTACTTCATATGGATTTGTTTGGTCCGGTGAATCGAGCAAGTATTTCGGGAAATTGGTATTGTCTGGTGGTCACTGATGAATTTTCAAGATTTTCGTGGGTTGATTTTCTGATCTCCAAGGATGAAACTTCAAGAATTCTCATCAATTTGATTACAACACTTGAATCTTTGTATAAACTGAAAGTACGAAGAATTCGTAGTGATAATGGCACGGAGTTTAAGAATTTAGCCGTGAGGACATTTTGTTTGGAAAAAGGGATTGTGCATGAATTCAGCACTCCTTACACACCTCAGCAAAACGACGTGGCAGAAAGAAAGAACCGCACAATTATTGAAACAGCACGAACAATGTTGGCTGATGCTCAATTACCTGTCCCTTTTTGGACGGAAGCTGTCAACACTGCGTGTTATGTGCTTAATCGAGTGCTTACTGTGAAGCGTCTTGGTAAGACATGCTATGAATTATTGAATAAGCGTAAGCCGAATCTCGATTATCTAGAGCCTTTTGGGTGTCCCTGTACCGTATTAGCTTCTGCAGGAAAATTTGATGACAAGGCCTTTGAGGGGTTGTTTATCGGATACTCAAATCAAAAGAAGCGGGTATTTAATAAGCAGAATGGTACAGTGGGTGAATATTTGCATGTGGATTTCCAATCCTATACTTTACCACCCAGTGGTGTTGGACCGGACTGGTTGTTCGATTATAAAGCTCTTTTTGAAATCTGTGAATCGACGCCAGAGATGTCTGATGATCAACTCACTCGAGTTGTCATTGAGTTACTAGATGATACTCCGGTTTTAAATATACAAACTCTGCCAATTCCGATAGTGCCTATTGCTGATGAGTACATGACCGAGACTTCAAATGATTCGACAATTGCAGCTGATGATATGTCTTCAGATGATGATAGTGAATTTCATGTAGCCGTGACACATCAGGTGGAAATTCCTACTCAACAAATTGATTCACATGTTGATGCTACTTCAAATGAAGTTAAGGCTGATTCAACTGATAAAGTGATCGATCCACAAGTTGATACAATTTCAATTAATGTTGATGTCAATCCAACTGAAACTGTGGTGGTTGAGGAAGATCATGTTCCTGATATGGGTGAGACGGTGGTTGTTCCTATTCATCAAACGCTCCGGATAAACACCATACATCCTCAAGACAATATTATTAGTGATTTAAATGAAGGAGTTCGTAAGAGACATCAAATTGAGAGTAGTGCTTTACTATCTGTTCTGGAATTTGGTGTTCAGGAAGAAGTATTTCATTCATGCTTTATATCCCAGATCGAACCAACAAATGTTCACGAAGCTTTATTAGAAGGTTCGTGGGTTGAAGCAATGCAAGAAGAATTACTACAATTTTAAAAGTTGGGTGTGTGGCACTTGGAGGATTTACCAGTGGGAAGTAAAGAGCCGTGTGGTACACGGTGGGTTTACAAGTGCAAACGGGATGATCGTGGAATCATTGTCCGAAACAAGGCTCGTTTGGTTGTTCAAGGTTTTTCTCAAGAAGAAGGAATAGACTTTAACGAAGTGTATGCTCCTGTTGCCAGAATTGAAGCAATCAGAATTTTCTTGGCATTTGCTGCACATCGTGGGTTTAAAGTCTTTCAGATGGATGTAAAGAGTGCGTTTCTTTACGGCAAGGTTAAGGAAGAAGTGTATGTCAAACAACCTCCGGGATTCTTCGATCCTGATTATCCGGAGAAGGTTTATAAGTTGGACAAAGCTTTATATGGTCTCCATCAGGCTCCTCGAGCTTGGTATGAGACGTTGTCTACTTACTTACTCGACAACGGGTTCAAGCGTGGGTTGGTTGATCCTACTCTTTTCTGCCGTAAAACGGGGGAGGATTTGCTTCTGGTACAGATTTATGTCGACGATATTATTTTTGGCTGTTCAAACGAGAAGTTATCGAAGGATTTCGAGACTTTAATGCAAACAAGGTTCGAGATGAGTTCGATGGGAGAAATGTCTTTCTTCTAAGGATTGCAAGTGCAACAATCTGATAAGGGTATCTTCATACATCAGACGAAGTATGTGAGAGATGTCCTGAATCGATTTAAGGTGGAAGACGTTCGAATTCCTGGAACTCCTATTCAGCTGTCGCATGGCCTATGTCCTGATGAAGACGGTGAAGAAGTTGAAGTCACTCGTTATCGGGCTATAATAGGTTCACTGATGTATTTAACAGCTAGTCGACCTGATATAATGTTTGCTGTTTGTTTGTGTGCCAGGTACCAGGCAGCTCCTCGTGTTTCTCATATGAATGCGGTTTTGAGAATTCTAGCTTAACTGAAGGGTAATTCAGATCTCGGGATCTGGTATCCTCATGATGATAAGTTCGACTTGTCGGCGTATACGGATTCGGACTACGGCGGTTGCAAGATTAATTTCAAGTCAACCACGGACGGATGTCAGTTTCTCGGTGATAGGTTGGTATCTTGGCAGTGTAAGAAGCAGACTTCTGTTGCCACATCCATGACTGAAGCTAAATACATAGCGGCTGCTAGTTGCTGCTCTCAGGTTCTATGGATTCAACAGTAGATGCGGGATTACAGTTTGCAATTTCTTACTACTCCAATTTACATAGATAATTCGGCCGCTATTTGCATAACAAAAAACCCTGTTCATCACTCTAAAACGAAACACATTGATATTCGTTATCATTTCATCCGGGATTGTTTTGAGAAACACCTGATTGATCTGCAAAAGATCCACACCGATTTTTAAAAAGCGGATCTTTTTACGAAAGCTTTTGATAAAACCCGCTTTCGTTATCTTTTGCAGATTAACGGCATACAAAAGTTACCGGTCGAGTAACTTTCGGTTCATCATTTTTGCTTATTGTTTTCTTTTGTTTCTTTCTTCTTTCTTGTTTAAACAAAAATCCAAAAATAGTGTTTTGTATTTTAGGGGGAGAAATATCAGAAAATATAAAAAAAATGGAAAAATGCAAAAAGCATAAAAATTTGGAAAAATTAAAAATTGAGAAATTGATCCGACCAAGCGAGAAATGATATTACATCGGCGTGTGTTATCAACCATGGATAAGGTAAAACTGAAAAGCTGTAGGTTCTTGTTTGGTTAGTTAAATGCGTAAGGGTAAATCTGATATATGCTAGTATGATATAAACATAAAAATGTTGCTTGATTAAATTATGAGACACATCATGATGATTACTGTGTGATCTTGGCATTAAAATAAAGTGAAAAAGCAAAAACAGAATAAGAGATGTTCTGGTGTACGCATGTTTTCTTTTTGCAAAGATTTAAACTTGTTTGATTTTCTTTATTTTGTCAAACGATCGGACTTTCTCTGCGTATCGAAAGATCGACCTGATCGTTGTTCGTTTGACGTTCTGCTTTATTTTCTTTGGTGTTTCGTATAATCCATCGGACTTTCTCTGCGTGTACGTGAGTACCGACCTGATTGTTGCTGGATTATACAACTTCTGTTGTATTTTACATTTCTTATTTTACTAAACAATCGGACTTTCTCTGCGTGCCTACCAGCCGACCTAATTGTTGTTTGTTTAGGGTTCTACTTTATTTTTGCATGAAACACCATGAACGATAAATCTCTGTGAGAATCAAATTCTATGAAAAATACAAAAATAATGAAAATAAGCCAGATTACCGGTATTTCTGATTGTGTGGGTTTTCATATTGTCAATGCTTATTAAATATATCTTAACGTATCAGAAAGATATAAAAATTGATCTACCTAAGCTGAAATAAATTGAAAGATTGTATTTGCTGCCAACTTGACTTGCATGCTGATTAAAAATGAAATTGAAGTGTGTCTGATGCATATTGGTCAATATGATCTCGCGTCTGGATCTTTCTCACAAAAATAATTATGTTATATCAATTCTTAGTAATTCTGTTTCAATTCTGTCTGGTTTGTCATTTGAAGATTTGAAAAAAAATCACAAAAAGATTTTAGGTGTGTTTGAAAATTTACAAAAGTCAAACAGATTTTATTTTGCGTTATTTTCGATCAACCGTTAGTGAAAGATTTCAAATTGTGCCGGGAATAACCAAATGGACTTGATTTCGAAAATTTCATCAGTAAATTTTAAACCTTGGAAGTTCAATTTGAAAAAATTCATCAAAATCAGGGGTTATTTTTGAAAATTTTCAAATCTCCAAACCTGGAGTTCGGAGGACCGAACGTGGAGTTCGGAGGTCCGAAGATGGAAGTTCAGAGGACCGAACCTCAGAATCGGACAGGGTTTGGAGATGGCCGAATTGGAAGTTCGGTGCTACAGTTCGTCCGAACTTGAAGTTCGGAGGTCCGAACTTGGTTGGCTATATATACGCCAAACCTGAAGTTCGGAGATTATTGTTCACTGTTTATACTCCGAACTTGCACCGAACTGCTGCCCGATTTTCGAATTCTCGTTTCACCGTGTTTTTGGCGATTTCAAGGCTGATTCTAGGTAGAAATCTTGATTCCGAACACATTGATGGACTTAGATTAGGTTTTCATCTTATTTTTGTTGGTTTTTGGTTCATAAAATACGTTCGGACTTATATCCGTTTCTAGATCTAAAATTGCTCCATCGAAAACGTGTTTTCAACAGTTAAAACTGATTTCTATGTGCTTCTTATCAAAATCCGACCAAGGGTGTTTATTGGTTTAGTCAAATTTGGTCATTTTCATCGATTTTGAGATTCAAAACTCTCGAAGTTCTTCAGGCTCCGAACCTGGGGTTCGGAGACTCCGAACTTGGAGTTCGGAGGAAGCTCGGACACAGTTCGGAGGTCTTCAAATTTTTGATCAAATGTTGTTCGTTTACGTAAACGACAATGATTTGACAAAATCGATGATTATATATGTTAATAACATTGAATTTAATAAATGTTTTCTTTTATGTGTTTTCAGATATGGCAAACGACTTAAAAATTGGAGATAAGCATAATATTTGTGCGCATATCGGGGTTGCACGGGGCAAACTTGATAAGTTTGGAGGACCGGGAATATTCGATTTTCTGAGACGTTCAAGGATTCACTATGCCATTACTCAACAGTGTGAAGTTTATCGGGATATTATTCTGGAATTTTGGAACACAGCTCATACGGTTACTGATTCTCCAATCAGAATTGTTGCAAATGTTCAAGGACGACCTGTTGAAGTCACTGAGGCAGATATACGCAGAGTTCTACATTTAGAGTCTGACGCAACAAATGCACGGATTGAATTCCCACATAAAGATAATGTGGCGTTCTTAAATCGGATTTGGTATACCGATGATCCGAGTAAGGAATGGGTGTACAAATCGTCGTTGAGCGTGCCGTACAAGTATCTTGCACATGTGATGTTGGTCTGTTTGGGACATCGAATTTCAGGTCATGATGAAGTCCAGCAGATAATTCTATCCTTGATGAATGCACTGGTGATAAATCGGTCGTACAATGTCTCTGGAATGATTTTCCATTACATGCGAGACAATCTGACTCAACCTCAAAAGAAAGCGGAAATTTACCCCAGATTCCTCCAAATGGTGTTGAATGACAAATATCCAGATTTGATATAAAATATACTGCACACAGAATGGAGTTGAAGCACATGACGAAGGCTAGTGTTGGTGCTTTAGCATCTTACCAGGAGAAAGCACTTGAATTTGAACCTAAGCTGAAACGAATGATTGGCCATCTTGCCAATGTCAATTATGTGCCACCAGTAACGGGTGCGCCTCGTCATGATGATGGAAGTGATTCGGAGGAGTTGGATTACAGTTGGATCGTAGAACAGAACAAAATACCAATACAAGGTCGGGTGAAGAAGCCTAAGAGACAAGTCCCATTGGTTCAGGAACCGGTACATCAAGAACCAGAACCAGTATCTCAGCTGCCTAGAACTGAAACGGTGGTCTCTGCATCTGTTACTGTGACAGAGACACCGGTGGTGAATGTCCTTGATGATGAATCTGAATCTGATGATGACTTTCTGAATGTTGAAGCTGATTCTGAAGACTTCTCTGATACAAACGATCCGTTTGTGAGAGTCTTAATCAACTCGAAGTATGTTAAGCTCAGGAAAGGTAGTGCTGAACATTTTGCCTACCGGATCAGCAAGAACAAAAACAACGATCGTTACAAGGATCGTGTGTATGATGCAGTGGCCTCATCTGAATCTGACAAAGATTATAATCCAGATGCTGATGTGGTTTCTGGCAAAGGTAAGAAGCTTGTTACTGGTTCATCAACAGTTCTTTCAGGCATAAAGAGGCAGAAATCAGTGGCTGGGGGTAGGATGAAGAAGAAGAAGAAAGGTGTACAACAGTTTATCTTACAGCCTCGTTCTGGTGTTTCTACATTAGCTACTCTTGCTGTGTCTGTTTCTGAAGCAGCAACAACGGTTCGGACTTCAGTGTCTGACGTTCAAGCTGATTTTCTGCAAAACCTGATGAATGCCACTCAGTCGACAACTGTTAGCACAACACCTTCAGCAAGTGCTGGTGCGCAGTTTGTTAATCAGCCAATGGGATCTACAACTCCGGTGTTCTCAACTGCTCCTGCAACTACTTCTACTCATTCTACACCGGATGTAAATTTCAACTTTGAAGAAGGCTCAGTTTCTTTTTCTCAGGCGAGTATCTTACAAAGCGCATTATCTGATCAACAATCACAGATTGATGCCTTGAAGGCTAAAACTGAAGCCCAAGAGAAGATGATTACAGTGCTGCGTTTTGATAATGAAGATTTGAATCAGCGGGTTGTAACTCTGCAAAGTCGGGATGAAATTAAAGATCAGGAGATTATAAGATTGAAACGGGTTAGTCAGAACCAATCCAAGATGCTTCTAGAGATGAATGAACAGTTAAAATTCTTGATCGAGAAGTTTAATGCTCAGGGGGTGATTGGAGACGGTACGGGCTGTAATGAAGATCCGTTGCGATTTTTGAATGATGATCCCGATCAGGATGATCCTGAAGGGAATGTTGGTGGTGGACTAGGCCCATCTGGAACCGCATGTTCGGGTGCTGGAACATCATCTTCCCAGATGGAAAAAGATTCTAGAGAAGCGGTGCCAATTACTTCAATTCCATCCGATCAAGCTGCAAAGTCAATGAGTGAATTTGCTGATATGTTACAAACGCTTGAAGAAGGGGAATTTGTTGGAGATTTAACGGCCGAAGAGTTACAACGGGTGTTTGATTTAAACGATTAGGAAATGAAGAAAGCATCTGAGAAAGCTCCTGAAAAATTCAAAGATCCAGAACCAGAATCTGATGAAGATGTGGAAGGTATTTTTGATGAAGAAATTGAAATAGAGGATATTACAGAAGAAGAGTATCCGGATTTGTATTCCAACTTCAATCAATCTGGTGGTGATGAGTTTGAGGTGTTTCCGAAAGAGAAAGATGCTGAAGTTGAGGAGACTTTGAGAAAGAAAGAGTCTGAGAAACCTGAAGACCAAGTGGTTAAGGAGGCGAAGATTCAGAAACAGAATCAGACTCTTGAAGAGTTCATGAAAGCATTTCATGCTAATTATGTACCGCCTCCAGAACCAGTCAAGCAAAGATCGTTTTTCAAGTTCAAGGGACAGGTGTCAGGGGAGATTATAAGTTGGATGTATGCATCAAGCTTGAAGTGCTATGGGATTAAACGTGAACATGGAATCCAGTACTTCAAGTGCGCCAAAGATTTCAGCAATTTGCCGATCTGGGATATTCGTGAGCTGACAAGAAAGCCATTTTGCTGTTATGGCAATGATTGGTTGGGTATGCATTTCAACAAGACTCTTGAGAGGGAATGTAATGAGGGGTTTCAGTTCTTGGATCCTCAAAAGCCAAAAAGATGGCGATCCCGAACAAGAGTACACCAAAGAACTGGCAAGAGGCTGATTATCTTGGTATTTCCAAAGAAGCCTGAGGTGATGAAGAAAATACCATTGATGAAGATGCAACAAGATTTTATCAAAGATTTGCGATGGTGGTATTATAATGAGAAGATAGGAGAAACAGTAATTGTGTTAAGAGAAGATAACCGGGTTATGAAGATCTACGATCCGATGTGTCACACCCCCAATTTAACCACTAACGGAGTTTATACCGTTAAGGGGTGCGAGCAAACCAGGACCACAACCATTAGTTACAAATACTAAACGAATCAGAGTAAGTCCAAATATTTATCATAAAATATAGTCTCAAAATACGCAGCGGAAAAATATATCGTCTTAGCACTAACCACGTGCTTTACAAATCAGTGTTTTAAATTCCCAATTAAGTTTAACCAAAAATAAAAGTCTTCATGTGCCATGCCAACCCACTCCGGAATACTCCTCAGCGATCTGCAAAAGTTTAAACCACGCAAGTGTCAACCTAACGGTTGGTGAGTTCACAGTGGGCTTGTCATGCAGTGGCCCGGTCTCATAAACCATAATCGAGTAAACGTATTCTTATGTACAATTTAATTGTGAAAAGCAATGCTTAATGATAACCAAAATCATAGTATTGTGGTTTAGTAAAAGTATTGTCCGTAACCTACGTTATCTGGTATGTACTAGTTTTGTATAGTTAAAGTGCTCAACCGATATCGCGGGTAGCTAATCCGTTGTTCCATGCACTAAGGAAGTTTGTACCAAAGCTGACCGATAATTGTAGTGGCAGCGCCTCCAGCTATTTTGTTTTGCGGACATATGTCATCGCGGCTTTGCCTCCCCCGTGTCCTCTCGGGATCACGGTCAGATAGGCTGATATTGTACCTCCGTGCACCTCCAGTGTCACGAGGCGGAGTTTGTCAAACTCCAGTAGATCTACCCAATATCCCCTCGCTTTACAATTAATGGCACAATTAAGTTGAGGACTTTTTCAGTTAAAAGGCAATCCTTAGAAATCATGTGATATCATGTGGTTTAGACTTTAACCTACACTAGCCATATTAAAACGGTTTACTTTGGGGGTTCTTATGAATCCCGAAAACATTTTTCAGTTTCGTTTAAGAATTAGTTGTTTAAGTAATTCACAAGTGTTTCCCATAAAACACTTCAAGTTCATCAAGTAGGTGCATAGCACTCTAAGTTTTCAGTTTCATCAAGTAGTGCATAGCACTCATAAAGTTGTCAGCATTGTTTTTCATTAGGTTATTCAGTGTGTCCCAAACGGCTCACAGTAAACGGGTTAGTGACACTCACCTTGGGTTGCACTGCTACACTTGTTAATTAATCCAAGTACTGTTTGCTTAACGAAGACCTAGAACACGTTTAGGTCTTAAGTATTAGTTTTGTGTCTAATCTTTAACTTATCGTCACTATGGCCCATAACATAGCACGTTGGAACTACGACACGACATAACGACACACGACACCGATGGTTGATCATAAACAAGGGTTCATATACATCAGAAATCAAAGCATGTATCATCATAGCATAATCATGTAAGTCATGGCATAACATTCAAGTAAATTGCACAAGTTTGGATTCTGGTCTCAGTTTCGCTAGCAGTTTCGCTAGGCAGTTTCGCTGTGTGCACGGGCAGCACTTTCGCTAGGCAATACCCGATGACACAGTTTCGCTAGGCTAGTTTCGCTCGAAACTGGTTTGAACTTTCGTTCAGGGAATTTCGCTCGGTAGTTTCGTTCGGACAGGTCTGGTTGGTTTACCCGGCGACACTATAGTTTCGCTACATAGTGTCGCTGGATGAAGATATACATAATTTCGCCCAGAGAACACACAGTGTCGCTGGTCGCGAAAAACTCACAAATCAGCCTAAAAATCAACCTAACAGCTTCCATACTCCATGTGATTCAATATTTAGCATGTATGATCATTTACCAACATAAATCAGTAAGCTTTAACACCTTAAACATGGGTTTTCATCATCAAATCACCAAAAGCACATTTTAAACCTAAAATGACTAAAATGGCATAAATCTTCATTATGGATGGATTTCAAACGTAAAGTTACTGACTTTAGGATAGATCTAGCATTCCTAAGCAACATATCAAGAGATCAGGTGATTCCATAGAGGTTTAAGCATGCTTTTTAAGAAAACACATGAAGAACACATAAAAATGGTTTTGGGAGACTCACGATTCGATCTAGGATCCGAATGGATGTTGTCTCGAGGCTGGGATCACGTCGGCTTGTGGTGATTCTTGGCTGACCAAAAGTTCCAGGAGAGTGTGTGTGTGTGTTTTGAGTAAATGGTGCAAAAATGGGATCTCTAGGGTTTTATGTTAATATATAACAGGAGCTAGTTTCGCTGGTCAGTTTCGCTGGCCAAGCGAAACTGGCTCTGTTAGTCAGAGGGTTAGCTAATCTGGGCGACACTATAGTTTCGCCCGGTAGTTTCACTGGAAACCCAAAAGTGACCAGTTTATATTTTAAGCAAGAAAAGTACAGTTCATGGGTTGTCATGCTATTCACAATACTAAATCATGTATTTAAATCACATTGCACACAATAACTATAAGTAAATGAACACATAACACATATGGGCGGGTTTGGTGATCAACCAAAGGTCGTGGACGTATTCGGCCTAGTTAAGCATTAGTTACTTAAGTTAACACTTATAACGTAACTAACGGAATTGTCTAACGGAAGTAAACCTTGAAATTCTCGGATGTCACATCATCCCCTTGTAATTGGAATTTTCGTCCCGAAAATTATTCTTGCGTAGCAGCGTTCGCAGCTTCAGCTGTCGTCATTGCTGGGGAAAGAAAGCAAAAGTTTTAGGGTCGCCACATCCTCCTCCTGTTAAAGGAATTTTGGTCCCCAAAATTAAATTGTACCTTGAGTTTCCGTGGACGTTTGCTCGAACAAGTGAGGATACTTTTTCTTCATCTGATCCTCTCGTTCCCAAGTATATTCAGGTCCACGCTTTGAGTTCCATCGAACCTTGACGATCGGAATCTTGCTACGTTTGAGGGCTTTCTCCTCGCGTCCCATGATTTCTACCGGCTGCTCGATAAATCTCAGATGTTCATCAATTTCCAATTCCTCCAAAGGAATTATTTCAATGTCTTCAGCCAAACATTTCTTTAGGTTCGAGATGTGAAACACGTTGTGAACTCCATCGAGTTCTGCAGGGAGTCGTAAACGGTAGGCCACCGGGCCTACTTCCCCAATGATTTCAAATGGACCGATGTAGCGAGGATTTAGCTTTCCACGCTTTCCGAAGCGTATCACTCCTTTCCAGGGAGATACCTTCAATAATACCTTGTCGCCTACCTCGAACTTCAAAGGTCTACGGCGTTTGTCGGCATAGCTCTTTTGTCTGTCACGTGCTGCGGCTATCCGCTTTCTGATTTGAATGATCTGTTCAGTTGTATCATGGATGATTTCCGGTCCGGTGAGTCCCTTCTCACCCGTTTCGGCCCAACACACGGGCGATCTACATTTTCTGCCATAAAGAGCTTCAAAAGGTGCTGCACCAATGCTCGAATGATAACTGTTGTTGTAGGAGAACTCCACCAACGGAAGATGAGCCTCCCAGTCTTTACCAAAGTCGAGAACGCAAGCTCTGAGCATGTCTTCCAAAGTCTGAATAGTTCGTTCTGTCTGACCATCAGTCTGCGGATGATAGGCTGTACTCATATCCAGCCTGGTTCCCAGTGCTTCTTGCATAGATTGCCACAATCGGGAAGTAAACCGAGGATCTCTGTCGGAGATAATAGTCTTAGGCACTCCATGACGTGCCACAATCCGGTCAATATACAGTTTAGTTAATTTATCCATATTATCATTTTCCCTCATTGGAATAAAGTGTGCAGATTTGGTTAATCGATCAATGATAACCCAAATCGCATCCGGTCGATTCGATCGATGAGGTAATCCCGTTACAAGATCCATGGAGATATCCTCCCATTTCCATTCTGGGATCTTTGGTTGTTGCAATAATCGTGAAGGCTTTTGGTACTCGATCTTAACTCTTGAGCATGTTAAACATTTAGCCACATATCGCGCGATGTCAGCTTTCATATTCGGCCACCAATACAAGTTCTTCAAATCCTGGTACATTTTATCCGATCCAGGGTGCACCGAATACCTTGATTTGTGAGCCTCGTCCATCACGAGCTCACGAAGATTTCCAAGTAAAGGAACCCAAATTCTGTCATTGTAATATCTGAGTCCATCGGACTTAATTTCAGAGTTACCATCAACCCCTCGCAGTGCTTCAGCTGCGAAATTTTCCTCTTTTAAAGCTTCTTGTTGGGCATCGCGGATCCGATCCGGCAATCCCGTGTGAATGGTAAGTTGCAGCGCTCGTACCCGTCGAGGCTTTTCATGCTCCTTTCGACTTAATGCATCTGCCACAACATTGGCTTTTCCTGGATGATACTTAATTGCTAAGTCATAGTCATTTAGTAACTCGACCCACTGTCGTTGTCGCATATTGAGATCCTTCTGTTCAAAGATGTGCTGTAGGCTTTTGTGGTCGGTAAATATCGTGCACTTTGTTCCGTAGAGGTAATGTCTCCAAATCTTAAGTGCAAATACAACGGCTCCCAATTCCAAATCATGCGTTGTATAATTCTTCTCAGTATCCTTCAGTTGCCTGGACCCGTAGGCAATCACTTTGTCTCGTTGCATCAACACACAACCGAGTCCTTGGATGGATGCATCACAATAGACCACGAAGTCGTCAAATCCTTCGGGTAACGCGAGAATCGGAGCTGAACATAACATGTCCTTAAGAGTTTGAAACACGCGTTCTTCTTTTTCACCCCATCTATATTGCACTCCTTTGTGCGTTAAAGCTGTTAAGGGTTGAGCCAATTGCGAGAAACCCTTAATAAATCTTCGGTAATATCCGGCAAGTCCCAAAAATTGTCGGATTTCGGTCGGCGCTCTCGGAGTAGACCAATTCTTGATAGCTTCCACTTTAGCTGGGTCGACATGAATTCCATTCTGATCAACAATGTGTCCAGGAAACTGGACTTCGCGAATCCAAAAATCGCATTTCGAAAACTTGGCGTAAAGCTGTTCCTTGCGGAGTAATTCCAAGATAAGTCGTAGGTGATTCTCGTGTTCTTCCTTTGTCTTGGAGTAGATTAAAATATCGTCGATGAAAACTATCACAAACTTATCGAGGTACGGCTTGCACACCCGATTCATCAGATCCATAAATACGACAGGTGCATTGGTTAGCCCAAACGGCATAACCAGGAATTCGTAGTGACCATACCGAGTTCTGAAAGCAGTCTTGGGGACATCCTCATCTCGAACGCGAAGTTGGTGATATCCGGACCGTAGATCAATCTTTGAAAAGTAGCTCGAACCTTGCACCTGGTCGAAGAGATCGTCGATTCGAGGAAGTGGATACCGATTCTTGATCGTAACCTTGTTAAGCTCTCGGTAGTCAATACACATTCAGAACGTTCCATCCTTCTTCTTAACAAACAATACCGGTGCTCCCCATGGAGACGAACTTGGACGAATAAACCCTTTGTCGAGTAGCTCTTGAAGTTGTGTGGAGAGTTCGTTGAGTTCGCTTACCGCCAAACGGTAAGGTGCGCGTGCAATCGGAGCGGCTCCAGGAGCTAAATCGATTCCAAACTCGACTTGTCGAAATGGAGGCAAACCAGGCAGATCATCAGGAAATACATCTTGGAAGTCGCGGACTATCGGGTAGTCGTCAATTCTGCGCTCGGGAAGTGTCGTGTCAGTGACGTTTGCAAGGATCGCGAAGTGACCCTTACGAAGGCACTTTTGAGCTTTGAGAAACGAAATAATACCGGTGACTGTTCCACCTTTCTCGCCTTGAACTGTTAACACTTCACCGTCCTTGAGTGGAATACGAACCGCTTTCTCTTGACATAAAATTTCAGCTCGGTTTTCAGATAACCAATCCATTCCTACTATAACATCAAAACTACCAATCGGGAAAGGCATAAGATCGATTCCTAACGTATGGCTAGCTAGTTCTAACTGACAGTCCTTAACTATCTGAGTTGTATCATGAAGTTTACCATTTGCTAGCTCTACCACATACTTAGCATCTAAGGCAATTGGTTTAGCATTAATCAACTTAGCAAATTTAGTGGAAATAAAGTTTCTTTCAGCACCAGAATCAAACAATACAGTAGCAAAGAAACCATTAAGGATGAATTTACCGTTAATCACGTTGGCATCGTTGCGAGCTTCACCTTGACCCATAACAAAAGCTCTTCCTCTGCCATTTCCACCATTCCCGTTGTTACCATTCTCGTTGCCATTACCTCCACCATTGCCATTCCCACCATTGTTTCCTTGATTACCATTTCCCTGTCTTCTTAACTGCGGGCAGTCCCTTTTTATGTGGCCTTGAGCACCGCATTCATAGCAGTTCCTATTACCATTTCCTCTGGGGGCTTCATTGTTGCTATTACGGTTCTGACCATTGTTGTTCTGTAGGTCCGAAAAATACCCGAACACACGATATCAAGATCTAACACGAGTGCGGAATCCTCGTGAGAGATTGAATCAAGAGAAATAGTAGATGAATAGGCTAAATCTTGTATAAAGATGAAACCTTGAGTGAAAACCGTCTACTAGAAGCCTAACAATCTGATCGTGAACACTTGAGAGCAACAAGAAATCGTAAATGGTATATTGAAAGCTTGAATCATAAACACATACATGAGAGGCTTATATAGCCTTACAAAATCGCAAACCTAGTTAGAAGCCCACATGGCCCAATCATAATCACTAACTTGCCCTATATCTAATAAGCCCAAACACAAAAGCCCACTAATGTTCATGCCTTAATAATAATAGCCCTACAATCTTCCCCTAGGCATGAACCATTAGACCACTTCACGGCAGCAGCAAGTCAAATCTGAATGAGGTTTGAACGTTGTTAAACCACCATCCCTTCTCTACAATCTTCTTAGCTGCTCCATCGAAGATGCCAACCCTTACAGCATTTACCATATCAGTCTCGTCTGCAAGAATGGGTTGGGTGGCCAGAAGCTTTATATCTCTTTCACCAAATCGAAGAAGATCCACCGGGTCATAAAATCGGAATTGACGCATCGGCTTACAGAGAACCACCACCTCATGTGTTGTTGGATCGTAGTACCAGCAGTCAAAGTTTCGTACCAGTGTTCCATCCTCGATCTCATCCAACAAGTTGATGACCCTTGTGCGCTTGGTCGGTGGCCTCCGTACTTCTCCAATTGGCTCCCCTGTCACAGGGTCAGATCCTGTCTCTCTCCATCTCACTTCTTTCAGCTCAAAATCCCTGAAATCATTCTGCATGTGGCCCAGCAGGTTATCTCTGATCTGATTTCCCTCTGGTCCATTCCATCTGTTGATAAATGGAGCTCTCAGAAGTTTCCTTATCTCAGGCTCAGTCCAGGAGTGGAATTGAGCACGTGATTGATAGTACTCCACTGGACTGTAGCCGTCACGGATAACAGCAAAGATCTTCTTCTCCATGTCGTAGTGCCAGCATAGGATTTCCTCACAACTCCCATGCTTATCAATTGAGCTTTTGCCAACGTCGATGGTGTAAAGAATGGGAGCTGGACCTTGGAAGAATTCTCTGAACCAGTTCTCGTGTCCTTCGGGGGCTTTGGAGATAACTCTGCCACTTCGGGCGTAATCTGGCATCTCCATATTCTCATCACCATCATCCGCCTCCATAGCTCCTGCAGCTTGAGATGAACTCTGACCTGAGGCACCTGAGTTGCCAGGCCCTGCACCACCTGTCAGTTCATTAATCTTCTTTCTCAGTCCCTTTATCATATTGTAGAGATATTCCATTCTTTCCTTGTCAGCTACCTCATATCCTTTCATATATTTGCTGTTTGCCTCCTCCTTCTCTCTCAAACGTTGATTTTCTTCCATGAGAGCCTTAATCTCATTTTGTCTCATCCTATTCTGAGAGATCAGGAAGTTAATCTGAGGATCAGAACTAATCCTCAGATCAACTGGAAGCTCAGCAGCCATCAAAGGGCGAAAACCTGGAGCTGCGAGTGGTTGGCTTGTCGCGGTAGAGAGGCTCACTCTAACCGGACTAGGAACAACGAAGGTGCTATCAACCTCCAGAAATTGCCTATCTTCACGTACAGGGCTTTGCACGTTCAGAATCGGACTATCGTGCTGCACAGGGGCAGGTTGATCATTGCCACCTTCAGTCTGTGTAAGAGACGGTTGCTCCTGGAGTGCTTCATTAACAGATTCTTCTTGACCACTGGCACCCGCAGAACTGGGTCCAGTTGGTTCTACAATCATTAGGCTCGAGCTGGTCTTGGTGAATCTGAACCGTATGCTCCTAGGATCAATTTTCTTTCTTGGAGATGGTTCACGAGCAGGGACGGGTTCTTCCACGAAAGCTTCATCAGTGTTTAACTCCAGCTCAGGAGGTGTATCATCACTGCCAGATGACCCAATCATATCTTCTCTTGATCTTTTATGGGTTAGTGGCTCCAAGTCCCCATAAATATCATCTTCAGCTAAGTCCTGGCCAGTGAGGATGTCATCCATTATATTTTCTTCATCGGATGGAATGACATCATCTTCTTGAACATTGACAGCTGGAGTGGCTTCAGCATCTTGATCTTCTGCCACAATGGCATTCACAGCAGGCTCATCAGCCACTGGCTCATCTTCCTCCATCACTTGTTCACGGGCTACCTCTGGAAAGGCACCACGTTTAACCCATTCCAGCCTACCTTCATACATGTATTTGCCACTTCTATCCTGAGTCTGAAGACCAAAAACACCAGCATCCATCACCTTTACATCCAGTTTCTGTATCCTTTCCTCAATCATTGGATATTTCAGCATGACCACCATCTGCACGAATCTTGGTGTCATCAGAAACTGCTCACGAGCACCCAAGTTAGCATTGCCGATCCAATCAAGCAGCATCATCTTCGAGAAATTGTAGTTCCAGTCAAGTGCCAACGCGACGAAAGCAGTGCCGTGGAGCTTGTTCAGCTGGTCAAAGCTCGTTCTCTTGCCCAGAAATGATTTCTGCATGAAATGGGCAAGGCACCTCCAGTAGTGCGGCAGCTGCTTCTTCATGATAGGCGGGAATCTGCCTTCATATCCCAGTAATTGGGCACCTGCCAGAACGGCTTCCTTGGGGTAATCAACCGGATCGGTAGCACGATCGTTGATATTCAGGCCTCTTCTAATATCATCTTCCAGAATGACAACTTGACGATTCTGGATTGTAGCAGTGATTCTCGTCTTATCAGCACTCGCCCGTGCAGTCCCCCAGAATTCTCTTACCAGCATCTCATCTATCAACACGCTTGTCCTCAAAGCATGGTTGATCTTGCAGACGTTCATTCCCGCCACCAGAGAGTAAAATAGATCCATGTGATGCTCTGGTGGGTCTTCCAGGAAAGCTGGTATACAGTGATCATGATCAAATTTGATTGGTTCGTCAATAACATTTCCTGCCATCTGAGACAAACAAGACATATGCATCAGATTTGATCATGAGTAAGCAATTATGATTATTAACCCTAAACATGTTCAATTGACGATAACTTTTTACTTTTTAACTTCACAAAATTTTAATTTGAACATTTTTCGGGAAAATAATTGAATTAAAAAACTTGCTCACAAACACCGTCAAATTTATCTCAATTATGTTCAATTTTAATGAGATTCTCAAATTTAATTAAGTGTTAAAGATTTTAATTTTTTTTTTAATTTATTAGAGTTTACGATTAACAATATGGGTTTATGATTCTTTAAGCGGGTTTACGATTAACAATATGGGTTTATGATTCTTTAAGCGGGTTTACGATCGGCCTTATGTGTTTACGACTGGATGAACATTGGCCCAATCGTAATTAGCTTTACCCAATCGTAAACGCCTTAAAACAGATATGGCCCAATCGTAAACGTAGTTGGTCTCATTCACGATCGTAATCGACTTTTGTCGTTTACCCTGGTCGTAAACGACCAAATCGTAAACACCGAAGATCTCATCTTCTTCAACTAGACAGTCGTAAACGCAGATTTCCACCATTTTTGAAACCTGCAAAAGCTTGTAAACTTCATCAAACACCACAAAATCACCGACAATTACAAATAACTACCTTTAAAGAGATTTAAGTCCTATTCCGACTACAAATCACCAAGAAATTTGCTCGAGAACAGTGAAAACAAACGGTTATCGCAAATTAGGGCTTGAGATGTGAAAAACCGTGAATCGACGGCTAAACCTTGCTGAAACTGTGATTCAAACGAGGGTTTTTGGTCGAAACAGAATGATGAATGAGATGGTGAACTCGGAATGGATTGCGGTGGTCGGAGGAGGGCTGGAGATGGTTTTCCGGTGGGTGGACGGCGGTGCTAGGGTTTCGATGGGAGGAGTCGTGAATGGAGGAGAGAGAGAGAGATTATGATCGTAAAAAGGGTTAATCGAGATATTTATGTAACAAAAATTACACATTGCCCCCTCCCATAACCGTAAACATAAAAATTTTCAAAAAGACCCCCTCAATTTTTTAAATTCAAACCAAAATCTTTTGAAAACATCATTTAAGCCCCTCAAACTTTCTAAAAACTTTCAAGAAACACACAAGTTCACCCCAAACTTGAAAATCCTCATAAAATTTGAAATTTTTGAAATACCTTGAGAATTTTACAAAACTTCCCCTCAGAATGACACCCGAGTACCCGATCATGATCAATAAAAGTTTTAAAAGTTAAAACAGATAAAATCAAAACAAAATTAAAATATTTACAAACTTAACTCAGAAATTTCAAATATTTACATACCTGGTGCTGGTAATTTTCACGGATAATTTCAGACAGGTCTTTGACTGAGGAACCCTTTTCAGCTTCTGTTACTAGACACTCTAGACAATTGTCAGGTGGTTTGAACACATAAACTCACATCCAGTAAAGTGCTTAAATATTGTACAGATTTACCGTTATGTTTAACCGTCCCCACGCCCAATTTTCCATAGCAAAACCTACCCAACCTCAGAGTTTATTGAGGATTCACAAACCCCCAACTTGAGGAACCATGCAACACTGTTTTTGACTACCACTTATTTCTGATTTTCATATATTATCAGTTGATGATCAGGTCGGCCGCATAAGCACGCAGAGAAGACCAACTGAATAATTTTATTTTCTTTTTCTTTTTCTTTTTTTCAGAATTTTCAATTTTGAATTCTTTGAATTCCTTTTTCTTTTTCTTTTGGTGTTGTCTTATACAGTATTAACATGGCGTGTGAGAGAGTGAATACTAGGTAATACCACTCTCAACCCATTTTTGTCGGGACTCAGTTTTTTAAACCATGTAGACTAGGATGGGAAAACTAAACATGTATAGAGTTTAAGATTACTGCACTTACATAGATGATCATTGTTTTGGTTGAGCTTACCGACATATCATCTTCGAGCAGTCTTTCACATCAGCCTTACACGTGTCAGTCTCCAACCGTCATTAAGCATTTAAGTCCTATCAAAAGACATCATAAAAACCTTTCAGTTTAACCAGCACCAATTCTTCCCCTGTTTTTGTGAGGCTTTTGAAACAAGACTCAATTTTTCAGTCATTTTCTATTTTTTTTTAATATATTTTTTTTTAAGAATAAATTGAAAAACCAAAGACTTTGTACAAAAACATAGGTGATCAGATCATTCCTCGAAGGCAATCATCTTCAGGCCTTCAACACAAGATTCAAAATTAGGACGAGGAAGGGGTTTTGTAAAGATGTCCGAAACATTCTGATCGGAGCTTACCTTTTGTAGCTGAATCAGCTCACGATCAAAGCAATCACGAATAAAATGTACCTTAATATCAATGTGCTTGGTTTTGGAATGTTGGACAGGGTTTTTCACAATCTCAAGAGCAGCAGCATTATCACAAAATATTGGAGTGTTAACGAATTCCATACCGTAATCCGTGAGCTGGTTTTGGATCCACACTACCTGTGAAGTACCGGCAGATGCGGCCACGTACTCAGCTTCTGCAGTTGATTTGGATACGGTATGTTGCTTCTTGCTCTGCCAAGAGATGAGCCTATCTCCCAGGTACTGACATCCTCCAGTAGTAGATTTCCTGTCAAGGTCACTACCTCCATAATCACTGTCAGTAAAAGCATATAATTGAAAATCAGTGTTCTTCGGGTACCAAAGACCAAGCCTAGGCCTGCCCTTCAGATACCTGAAGATACGCTTAACAGCAGCTAAATGAGAGAGTTTAGGGTTAGCCTGATATCGAGCACACACGCAAACTGCATACATGATGTCTGGCCTGCTTGCTGTCAAGTACATTAGTGATCCAATCATCGACCGATACTGGAATTCACTCACTGACTCCCCGTTAAGATCCGCTGACAGGAGTGGTCTGGATGCCATGGGAGTGGCGATGGGCTTGCTATCCTGCATCTTGAACTTTTCCAGAATCTCATTCACATATTTCTCCTGATGAATAAGAATCCCAGAATCATTCTGCTTGACTTGAAGTGCAAGAAAGAAACTCATCTCGCCTTGGTCACTCATTTCAAACTTTTTCTTCATGATCTCCTCAAACTCGGTGCACAATTCTTCGTTAGTCGATCCGTAGATAATATCATCTACATACACTTGCACCATAATTATGTCTTCTCCCACCCTTTTCCTGAACAGTGTTTGATCAACGACTCCTCTTGTATATCCATTCTCCACCAGGTGATTGGACAACGTTTCATACCAGGTTCTAGGAGCTTGATGCAAACCGTACAAAGCCTTATCCAGCAGATAAACGTGATCTGGATTTTCTTCATCTATGAACCCTGGTGGTTGAGCAACATAGACTTCCTCGTTCATCTCTGCATACAGGAAGGCAGTCTTCACATCCATCTGATGTACGGTAAAGTTGAGATACGAAGCTACAGCTAGAAAGATCCGAATTGCTTCCAATCTTGCCACCGGAGCGTAAACCTCATCATAGTCGATACCCTGGACTTGCCTGTGCCCTTGTACAATCAGCCTTGCTTTGTTTCTCACAATGATCCCCGAGTCATCCTTTTTGTTCTTGTACAACCATCTCGTGGGAATCACCTTCTTGTCTTCTGGCCGCTTCACAAGACGCCACACTCCCAGCTTTGAAAATTGATTGAGTTCATTGTGCATGGCCTCCATCCAGTTTGGATCTTTAAGAGCAACCATCACATTGGGAGGTTCTATCTGGGAGATGAAGCAGGAAAACATACAGAAGTTGATGTGTCCTGTCCGGCTCCTTGTGGTGACACCCGCTGTCACTGGCCCAACAACATTACTCAGTGGATGATCCTTGTTGATTCTGCTCTCTTGGACTTCAGGCACTGAAACATTAACAGGCAGATTAGTATTAACAACATTTTCAGACATACCTGAGCCTTGAGAATCCACTGGAGCATCGTGTGTCCCTGAACATTCTGGAATATCAGCAGTTGCATTCCGAGAAGATTCAGCTGATGCTCTATCCACATGAGGTCTTACATCAGCACTGGGAGCTACAATGTCTTCTTCTTCGCCCAAATTGTGGAAAACATTCGAGAAATTAAATCCCTCAAACAATGATCCATAGTCGAAGATCCAATTAGGTCCAGTTCCCGCATCAGTAGGATTGTCCTCCATCCAATCTACATTGAACGCCTCAATAATCACCCCCGTGGTCTTGTTGTACACACGATAAGCACTATTTGCTGAATAACCAACAAAATAGCACTCATCGGCCTTTGCTTCGAATTTCCCTACATCGGACTGGATCAGCACCGTGCATGGACATCCAAACGTCTTGAAGTAACCCACCTTCGGTTTCTCTCCATAAATAATCTGATATGGAGTTTGCTCGTGACGCTTGTTCAGAAGAACTCTGTTTTGTACATAACAAGCGGTATTCACAGCTTCTGCCCAAAAGAAGATCGGTAGTTTTGCTTCACACATCATCGTTCTAGCTGCTTCGATGAGTGTCCTATTTCTTCTTTCGGCAACTCCATTCTGCTGAGGAGTGTAAGGAGCACTGAACTGCCTTTCAATCCCCTTTTCACCACAAAACATATTCAGCTCAGCATTCTTGAATTCTGTCCCATTGTCAGATCTGATTGCCTTCACTCTTTTATCCAGCTGATTCTCAATAAGAGTCACAAACTGCTTTACTAGGGCCGGAGTTTCGTACTTGTTTGACAAGAAGAAGACCCAAGTAAATCGCGAGTAGTCGTCCACTATCACGAGGCAGTATGAGAACTTGCTGACACTCTGTACCTGCATAGGACCAAACAAATCCATATGTAAGAGTTGAAGCACAGAAGAGACAGAATTTGCAACCTTTGGACGATGTGGCAGTTTGTGCTGCTTCCCCTTAGCACATGCCACACACTTTTCTACTGAAGTGAAATCTGTGATCGGAAGGTTTCTGACATGCTCTCCTTTAGCCAGCTTGGATAAATTCTTCATGTTTGCATGTCCCAGACGACGATGCCACAACAATGCAAGATTTTCATTCTGTTTTGATATAAGGCAAGCTTCTTCTGACGAAGGAGGATTGCTCAAGTTGAGAAGATATGAGTTTGAACGTCTTGGAGTGCGCATAAGTACACACTCCTCGGGTATCTTCACACCTGGCTTCAGAATAATACACTCCTTCTTATTGAACATCACAGAAAAGTCTCTGTCACAGATCTGAGAAACACTCAGCAAACTGTGCGACAGTTCCTCCACATAATGAACGTCAGAAAATGACAGATTACCGCTCCGCACCACACCTTTCTTACTGATTCGACCACCCACACCCCCTGCAAAAGAAACTCCACCTCCATTGAAATCCTCCACATCTTCCAAAAGAGACAGATCTCCGGTCATGTGTCGGGAGCAACCACTATCAACATACCAGAGATTGTTGACAGATCTTCTAGGCTGTCCCTACACAAATCAGAGATCAGTTAGAGTCAGGTACCCAGGTCATAACAGATCTGGGTACTCCCTTGGAGTCAATGTAGTTAACCATTTTGAAAGACATTCCTGCTTTTGATTCAGGTTGATTTATAATTTTAGCATTAACTTTTGGCTTCCAATTTGGTTGCTTTTGTGAGTTTGAACTACTAGCAGAGTTCTTTGTGGGTGATGCTTTTCTTGGAGGAGATGCAGCCTTTTTACCTTTTGTTTTAACAACCGGTGTCCACTCAAGTTTTAATTTGGTATAAACCATTTGTTTTGGTTGAGTAACAGTTTTTGGTTGTTCCATAACTGCTTTACCCTTAGGTTCAGCAGTCTGATTAACTTTTTGCACTTGTTTCTCAAAAGGCTTTGTTTTAACTTTGTTAGGTCTGTTGTAAACTTCTTTAGCTGCATGAGCAGGTTTTGAAGTTTGGCCCACATCTCTCCTTTCATTGACATGCTTTGTCACTGGGGCTTTTGTGTTTAGAACCTTAGACTTTTGAGTCTTCATTGGTTCAGAACTCTGCTTCCCCTGTGACGAAGCTTGCTGCTTTTGAGTTCTGTTCTCACCCCTCATCATTTTCTCAAGCATATTTGTCCGCTTGTTCTGCGGATAATATGGCTCATAGGGTCTGTTCATACAATTAGCAGCAAAATGACCTGGTTGACCACATTCAAAACAATTCATTTGTCTAGGCCCATTGACGTTGCTACACAAGTATGAGCGTCTTGGATAAGACGACTTCCATTCCGGTTGATCATCCCATTTGTGTATCACACGTTTTGAATGTTTTTCAGGTTGTGTTATTAAACAAAATTGTTCAGATTTTGATTTATCAGTTCTATTATAAGTCGACACAACCTGGGGATACGGAACAAAATCATTGGGCTTAGACTGACGGCCAATCTTTGTGTTAGGAACACGCATTTTAAAAGAACTAACGACTTCATTAGGATTAGAAACATGTTTTAACAAGACAATTTGATTGGACTTGGATGCTTCAAGTTCTGACACAGATGCCAGAACGTCATCCTTAGGTAAACTAGAAACAGAACAACTAGACTCATGACACTCATTGACTCTCAAGCATTCAGCATCCTCCCCAGATACATCTTCAATGCCTACAACATCTGCACATGTAACAGAAACATTAGTAGGACTAACATTATTTTTTAATGATTCCTGGGAAGGGCCTGGTTCATTTCTGTGTTCATCTACCTTGTTCTGACTACTCATCCCATATGTTCCAAGTCTCTCTCTTTCTAACTCCTCTTCTGTCATAGGGGTCACACCTACCAACATACTATCTATAGGAGGACCTGCTTCATGATAACCTGACTTAGTTCTGTCTACCTGATCCTCCTCATAGAGCACTCCTATAATATCTCTAGGGATAGGTGGGGGAATAACAACATTTGCGGCCACGGACTTGTCAGACTTTTCCGACCCAAATCCTGGCGTATGTTTCCCTACTTGACCACAAGTGATAGCCTGAGATAGTTCTTTACCTGCCTGAAGCATTCTTTTGTTTCTTAATTTATTCACATCTAACTGAACCTGCATCTCATTGTTCTTATGTGTCAATTCATCTACCTGCTTTCTAAGGTCAGCTATTTCTAATTTAGCATTATCATACAGGATAGATTGTTCAGTTGCTATCTGTTGATACTTAACAATATCTAGCTTTTGTGCCTTAATCTTTTCCTCACCTTTTATCCATCTACCCTTAAATGAACTCCTCTCACACTTGATCTCAAACAATTCTAGTTGATAATTCTTACAGACTTGTCTAAGACCAGGTATAATACGAGCACAAGTGGGATCAGAACATACCTTGAGGTTCTCAGCAGCAGCAACGTATGCTTCCTTGTCTTCTATCTCAGTCTCCTCAGGCTTTTCCTCATCAGTGACCACAAAAGCATGATGTTCTTCATTACCCTCTTCAGCAGTAGCAATCAAGGCATGTGACAAACTAAGGTCCTTCATCTGGGGGGTCAGTTCCCTCAGCTGGGGGGTCCAGTCATAACCTCCACCTCCCTGAACCACCAATGCCTTGTCTTCTCCTTTACCTTTTACCTCAGCTGCCTTCTTCTCTTCAACCCTCTCTTTCTTTGGCTTCGTGCATTCCCTGGCAAAGTGACCATACTCATCACAATTGTAGCACCTCAGCTTCGACTTGTCAAACCCCATTCTGATTTTATCCTGATCCTTCCAGACGTTCCTTCCAGTTTTGGCCATAAATTTCTTGGCTCTGAAAACAGCCATGGCCATTTGCCAAGAGACATCTAGCATCTCCACGTCCTCAGGATTTATCTGATTAAGATCACCAGACACCATATCAGAAGGTACAAGATTCCCGGCCACAAGGGCATGATAGCTGTTCATGAAACCCATTCCAAGGGCAAAGTTTGGATCATTGACATCACCAGAATTGACACCACTGCTTGAACTTCCTTGAGGCTGTGCCACAAATGCATTACCCATTGAAACTGAGCTTGATCCACTTCCCGAAGCCTTTCCTTCATGCTTACCTTCAACTTCTTCAGATAACAGAGCCTGATTCAACTTCCCAGCCAAACTTAATGAGCTTATGTGGTTTAGCTCTCTCTGCTTATCATCTATCATCTTAGACTTCAGTTTGTTAATTAGTTCATCCAAAGTCACTTCAGTCAGTCTGTTGTTGTCTTTGATGATGGATATATTTGTGTTCCAAGATTTAGGCAGACTATTTAGCAATTTCAAATTCTTGTCTTCAGTGTCCGGCTCCACACCATAACTGGACATCTCTGCCATCAAGGACACATACCTCTGAACTTGAGCCTCAAAAGATTCACCCTGGATATGGTTGAACAAGTTAAACTTCTGCTTCAACATCTGCTTCCTACTAGCCTTAATATCTGGATTTCCTTCATAAGCAACAATCAAAGCGTTCCACAGTTGCTTTGCTGTCTTGCAGTGCTTGAACCCTTGAGCGATGTCTGGAGTTAGGGCCATAGTCATTATAGCAAAAGCCCTCTCAGCCTTGTTGCACCTCTCCCAGTCATCATCATCATATTCCTCCTCTTTCTTCTCCTTTCCTGCATTTACTCCCGTTGTGTGAGTAGGTGTGTACGGTCCATTGAGAACAGCCCTCCATAGTCTCAGATCCACACTCTTCAAATGATTTTCGAATCTGTACTTCCACTCTAAGAAATTATCCGCTGAAGTTAGTCTTGGCGGACGAGTTATAGATCCGATCTCGAAATCCAGTTTCTGGTACATGCTCGGCTCAAAATTCATTTCAATAGCTTGGGTAAAAATAATCCTAAAGTCCGAAGTCCAAATAACACTGATTACGATTCAACAAATGCGATTACGATCCAACACACTGATTACGATCGAGAATAAAGATTACGATGACACGTGGCAGTCGTAAACAAGCACCGCCTTAAATAAATCGCAAACACCGAATACGATTTCTGATTACGACTGCGGAGTCGTAAACACCGTTTCCGATTACAAACAACTCGTAAACACCCCTTTACGATTAGAACAAATCGTAAACACCAGTACAGATCAGGTACAATCGTGAACACCAAATATCTCAATCGTGAACAAGCAATCTTCAAACAGGAACGATCGTGAACACACAGAAACCCAGAAATCTTCGAACAACAGCAGCTACACAAGTCGCAAACACCTCAAACAGCCTCGAAACCTCAAAATCTCGAACTAAAACCCAGAAATACTCTTGAATCAATATCGTGAGAGCCTCGAATCGAAGATTCTTAGCTCTGATACCAATTGTAGGTCCGAAAAATACCCGAACACACGATATCAAGATCTAACACGAGTGCGGAATCCTCGTGAGAGATTGAATCAAGAGAAATAGTAGATGAATAGGCTAAATCTTGTATAAAGATGAAACCTTGAGTGAAAACCGTCTACTAGAAGCCTAACAATCTGATCGTGAACACTTGAGAGCAACAAGAAATCGTAAATGGTATATTGAAAGCTTGAATCATAAACACATACATGAGAGGCTTATATAGCCTTACAAAATCGCAAACCTAGTTAGAAGCCCACATGGCCCAATCATAATCACTAACTTGCCCTATATCTAATAAGCCCAAACACAAAAGCCCACTAATGTTCATGCCTTAATAATAATAGCCCTACATGTTCCCATTGCACCGGTTGTTTCCATGGTTGTTGTTGCCATGATTGTTGTGGTTTTGCCTTAGGCGGTTTTGTTGCTCGGGAAGAATCGCCCAACAGTCCTTTGCCTCGTGGCTTTTCTTGCCACACCTTTCACAGCTTAAACTTCTTCTGCAAATACCAGTGTGATGCTTCCCACACTTGTTACACTTGGGCAGGTTACCCTTGTAGTTGCTTTGACCATTACCGCCCTGGAGGTTGTTCCCACTGTTATTCCCAGACCTTTTGCTTTGACCTTGGGAGTTATAGGACCTCCCAGTGCTGTTTCCCACACTCTGATTGTTCATGGAGTTTTCGGGAGCTTCATCATCAGCTTTCCTTTTGCCACTTAAGGCAGTTTTCTCTATGGCCTTTGCAGGTTGAGTACCCTTCTCGACTTCCTGATCAGTAAGCTTGTGAGCTAAACGGATGGCTTGCTGCACAGTTGTTGGGTTGCTGGCGGTCACCAAGCTCTTGATTTGAGGCGCGAGGCCTTCCAGATAACGCTCAATGCGTTTGAACTCAGCATCAAACATTGTGGGGCACAAGACCGCGTACTCATGGTAACGCGCTGTATATTGCTCAATTTCAGACCCAATCATTTTCAGATTCAAGAATTCACCCTCTAACTTCTTTACTTGGTTACGGGGACAGTACTCCTCCATAATCAGTTCCTTGAATGCTTCCCATTGCATGTTATTAGCCGCATCAATCCCAATCATTTGGATTTCGGCATTCCACCAGGAGAGAGCTGCTCCCTCAAAGGTACCAGTAGCATACTTCACTTTGCTCTCAGCAGGGCAGTTGCACATAGAGAAGAACTTTTCAGACTTCTCGATCCACCTGAGGAGTCCTACCGCTCCTTCTTCGCCGGAAAACGTTATTGGCTTACAATCCATGAAGGACTTAAACGTGCAGTGATGGTGGTTTCCTGATGCAATAATAGTTCGGGTTTTAAGTTTAAACAGGTCAAAATAAAATCGTTTTATGCCTTAACCGGCATAAAAATTACCCTGTGCGGCGTATGCAGCTTGGACGGCTGCCACCGCGGCTTGCACGTGTTCGTTAATCATAGCTTGTAGTTGTGCAGGCGTCATGTTAATGTTGCTCCTCCCGTGTCCTCTTCCAGACATCTTGCTGGATAGTTAAAGTAGCCAGTGTTCAGTCACAGTTATATTCTATACATATCCCATAATATGTATATTAGCCAGTTCCCGTTATCCCGCTATTAGTTCGGAAAAGATTTTCGTGCAAAATCGAGGCGTCGTCGGAGAACGTCGTAAGTCGTAGGTAGCTATCGTCGAAAGTCGGCTTTCCCATAAAAGTCACCGTCGGCGTAGTCATCGTAGTGGAAATCAGGACGTAGCGTGTAGCATCGTTTTGTTGTCGCTTTCCCCCAAATAATGTGCGTATTCGCGTTCGCGTTTCGTATTTGTGTGTGAAAGTTTTCCTAAGGTTTTCCGTTAGACTTCCTAGACACGGTCTATATATATATTGTATATATATATATATATATATATATATATACATACGTACTAAGCTTTTACTTACACAGCAGAGCGAGTATCCCAGGTTGGCACGTAATTAATTTGGTTTTGGGAATTTGTTTGTTCGTTTGTAACTAAGGTTTTCAAGTTGCAGTTTCCAAATCATTTTCAAAATTGATTCCAGTTCTCTGCAACTTATGGCTCTGATACCAATCTGTCACACCCCCAATTTAACCACTAACGGAGTTTATACCGTTAAGGGGTGCGAGCAAACCAGGACCACAACCATTAGTTACAAATACTAAACGAATCAGAGTAAGTCCAAATATTTATCATAAAATATAGTCTCAAAATACGCAGCGGAAAAATATATCGTCTTAGCACTAACCACGTGCTTTACAAATCAGTGTTTTAAATTCCCAATTAAGTTTAACCAAAAATAAAAGTCTTTATGTGCCATGCCAACCCGCTCCGGAATACTCCTCAGCGATCTGCAAAAGTTTAAACCACGCAAGTGTCAACCTAACGGTTGGTGAGTTCACAGTGGGCTTGTCATGCAGTGGCCCGGTCTCATAAACCATAATCGAGTAAACGTATTCTTATGTACAATTTAATTGTGAAAAGCAATGCTTAATGATAACCAAAATCATAGTATTGTGTTTTAGTAAACGTATTGTCTGTAACCTACGTTATCTGGTATGTACTAGTTTTGTATAGTTAAAGTGCTCAACCGATATCGCGGGTAGCTAATCCGTTGTTCCATGCACTAAGGAAGTTTGTACCAAAGCTGACCGATAATTGTAGTGGCAGCGCCTCCAGCTATTTTGTTTTGCGGACATATGTCATCGCGGCTTTGCCTCCCCCGTGTCCTCTCGGGATCACGGTCAGATAGGCTGATATTGTACCTCCGTGCACCTCCAGTGTCACGAGGCGGAGTTTGTCAAACTCTAGTAGATCTACCCAACATCCCCTCGCTTTACAATTAATGGCACAATTAAGTTGAGGACTTTTTCAGTTAAAAGGCAATCCTTAGAAATCATGTGATATCATGTGGTTTAGACTTTAACCTACACTAGCCATATTAAAACGGTTTACTTTGGGGGTTCTTATGAATCCCGAAAACATTTTTCAGTTTCGTTTTAGAATTAGTTGTTTAAGTAATTCACAAGTGTTTCCCATAAAACACTTCAAGTTCATCAAGTAGGTGCATAGCACTCTAAGTTTTCAGTTTCATCAAGTAGTGCATAGCACTCATAAAGTTGTCAGCATTGTTTTTCATTAGGTTATTCAGTGTGTCCCAAACGGGCTCACAGTAAACAGGTTAGTGACACTCACCTTGGGTTGCACTGCTACACTTGTTAATTAATCCAAGTACTGTTTGCTTAACGAAGACCTAGAACACGTTTAGGTCTTAAGTATTAGTTTTGTGTCTAATCTTTAACTTATCGTCACTATGGCCCATAACATAGCACGTTGGAACTACGACACGACATAACGACACACGACACCGATGGTTGATCATAAACAAGGGTTCATATACATCAGAAATCAAAGCATGTATCATCATAGCATAATCATGTAAGTCATGGCATAACATTCAAGTAAATTGCACAAGTTTGGATTCTGGTCTCAGTTTCGCTAGCAGTTTCGCTAGGCAGTTTCGCTGTGTGCACGGGCAGCACTTTCGCTAGGCAATACCCGATGACACAGTTTCGCTCGAAACTGGTTTGAACTTTCGTTCAGGGAATTTCGCTCGGTAGTTTCGTTCGGACAGGTCTGGTTGGTTTACCCGGCGACACTATAGTTTCGCTACATAGTGTCGCTGGATGAAGATATACATAATTTCGCTACATAATTTCGCCCAGAGAACACACAGTGTCGCTGGTCGCGAAAAACTCACAATCAGCCTAAAAATCAACCTAACAGCTTCCATACTCCATGTGATTCAATATTTAGCATGTATGATCATTTACCAACATAAATCAGTAAGCTTTAACACCTTAAACATGGGTTTTCATCATCAAATCACCAAAAGCACATTTTAAACCTAAAATGACTAAAATGGCATAAATCTTCATTATGGATGGATTTCAAACGTAAAGTTACTGACTTTAGGATAGATCTAGCATTCCTAAGCAACATATCAAGAGATCAGGTGATTCCATAGAGGTTTAAGCATGCTTTTTAAGAAAACACATGAAGAACACATAAAAATGGTTTTGGGAGACTCACGATTCGATCTAGGATCCGAATGGATGTTGTCTCGAGGCTGGGATCACGTCGGCTTGTGGTGATTCTTGGCTGACCAGAAGTTCCAGGAGAGTGTGTGTGTGTGTGTTTTGAGTAAATGGTGCAAAAATGGGATCTCTAGGGTTTTATGTTAATATATAACAGGAGCTAGTTTCGCTGGTCAGTTTCGCTGGCCAAGCGAAACTGGCTCTGTTAGTCAGAGGGTTGGCTAATCCGGGCGACACTATAGTTTCGCCCGGTAGTTTCGCTGGAAACCCAAAAGTGACCAGTTTATATTTTAAGCAAGATAAGTACAGTTCATGGGTTGTCATGCTATTCACAATACTAAATCATGTATTTAAATCACATTGCACACAATAACTATAAGTAAATGAACACATAACACATATGGGCGGGTTTGGTGATCAACCAAAGGTCGTGGACGTATTCGGCCTAGTTAAGCATTAGTTACTTAAGTTAACACTTATAACGTAACTAACGGAATTGTCTAACGGAAGTAAACCTTGAAATTCTCGGATGTCACACGATGTGGCTGATTA
Organism: Deinandra increscens subsp. villosa; assembly: GCA_039602395.1. NCBI lineage: Eukaryota > Viridiplantae > Streptophyta > Magnoliopsida > Asterales > Asteraceae > Deinandra > Deinandra increscens. The sequence goes on from JBCNJP010000023.1 coordinate 59,205,775, forward strand.
ACTTATCAAAGGCTGACATTGACGAGTTGTATCACAATCTTATCCTGTATCACCCAGATTACATGGATCAAGCGCTGAAGTTCCAAAGGGTGATAAGGGTTTGCTTTGCGTTCAACATCTTTGCTAGAAACAATCATGAGTTGGTTTGGAAAGATGATGGGGCTACTACAAATGTTCAAAGCTGATGAAGAACGGTCCAGCTATTGCCAAGGGGGAGTTTATTGATACACGATATGGCAATGAGCTGGATCAAACGAAGACATGAAGTTTTAGGGTTTTGGTCTAGTGGACGAACTCCGGCCGAACCCTGGCCGAGCCTTGGCCGAACCTAAGGTTCGGACAAGCCAGGGAGTTCGGACACCCGTAGGCTCTCTATATATGTTTATGTCTTTGTAATTGTTAAGTTTTTGAGAGAACTGAGCGAACTTTTGTATGAGAGTTTATGTGTGTTACTCTGAGTCTCTTGTAATCCAGTATTAATAAGAGATTGAGTTATTTACCTTGCGTGTATTGTTTTCTCACATATATTCTCACGTATACGTTTGTAATCGACCAAACCGATCCAACGCTCACGCACATTCAAAAACGGCCAATAAGAATCAAGATGCCCAAATTGCAAAGATGGATGAGCAGTTTAAATTCCTACTTGAGAAGTTTACTACTCAGGGGGAGATTGATTCAGGATGCAAAGATGATATGATTAGGTACTTGAATGATGAACCTGAGAATGACGACCCCGAAGGTAACACTGGTGGAGGTCCAGGCCCAATTGGAGCTTCTGGTCCGGGTGCTGATACATTTGGAGCCCCGGGGGAGTCGGATTCCAGAGAAGCAGTGCCAATCACATCATTCTCGTCTAATCAAGCTGCAAAAAGAATTCACAAGATCGGTACAATACGTGAAGATAGTGAGTTTGTATGAGAACTCAATCAAGCTCAAATTCAAGCGATCTTCGATTTAAATGACGAGGAGATGAAGAAAAATGCCAAAGCTGAACCCGAAATATATGAGTCATTAGAGACTGAAAGTGAAGATGATATCTTTGATGTGGAGGTTGAGATTGAGGATATAACTGAAGAAGAGTATCCTGATTTGTACTTAAATTTCAACAATACCAACTCTCAAGTTGATGACAAATTTGAGGTAGTTCCAAAAGATAAGGGTGATGAGGCTGAGGAAAAGCTGAAAAGAAAAGAAGCTGAAAAACCTGAAGACCCAATAGTCAAAGAGTCCAAAGAACATAAGCAAAGAAAGGTCTATGATGAGTACATGAAGATCTTTCATGCCAACTACGTTCCTCCACCGAAACCTATCAAACAACGCAGGCATGTCAGATTTAAGGGTCAAGCTTCAGGTGAGATAATAAGCTGGATGTATGCTGAAGATCTAAAGTGTTATGGAATCAAACGCCAGTTTAGTATCCAATATTTCAAGTGTGCATTGGATTTTAGTTCTCTACTAGTTTGGGATGTTCAGGAGCATACTAGAAAACCATTATGTAATTATGTAAATGATTGGATGGGTTTATACTTCAAGCATATGGTGGGGAAAGAATGTGATAAGGTATTTCAGTTCTTGAAGCCACAAAGACCAAAAAGACGTGAACATCAAAGAACTGGTAAAAAGCTGAAAGTGCTAACATTCAAGAAGAAGCCAAATGTAATGAAGAAGATTCCATTGATGAAGATTGAATTGGATTTTATAAAGAACTTGAAGTGGTGGTACTACAATGAGAAAACCAGAGAAGCGGTGATTGTATTGGAGGATGATAATAAGGTTGTGAAGATCTTCGATCCCATGTGGCTAGCATAGATGACCTGTACCATAATCAGATCTTGTTCCATCTTGATTGTATGGAACAGGCTTTGCAATTCCAAAGGGTTATCCGGATCTGCTTCGTGTTTAATATCTATGTGGGGCATAATCATCAAAAGACATGGACCGGGACGGAGGCTGGAGCTCAAGAATGAAAGAAACCGACCCGCATTTGCCAAGGGGGAGTTTGTTGATACATGCATATGGCAAGATGCTGGATCAGATAAAAGATTTCAAAAAGAAGTGTTCAAGTTGAATTCTAACCAGACGAAGTGTACCCGAACTGTGGACGAACTGGCACCCGAACTGCCAGTTCGGATCATTGTGTACTTATATATAGTAGATTGTGTTTAGAATTTTGTAACGAGTGTCCTTAAGTGTGTGTAATCTGAGGTGTTTTCTAGAACTGTACTCTGAGACTTTTGTAACCTGGTCTTGGTTATTGAATGAAAGATTAAGTTTTATTTACCTCGTTATTGTTTGTTTCGTTTGTAAGATGGCTTAGATTTGTGCACGATTCACCTCCCGCTCACTTTCATGATGGCAACTTTTGAAGACTTTTGTTGATTTCTTTGGATATCTGGTCAGTTTATTCTCTAAGTTCTTCTTTCCAACTTTTCACCTTATCAACTATAGTTGTTATTTGATCAGTATTTTGAGTTGTTTCTTCCTCTGCCTTCTTGAGTCTTTCAGAATTTGAAGAATTAATCTTTCCAATCACATGAAAGATAATTATCTGATCTCTATTAAAATTAGAGATTTTCTCTCTAATTGATTGAGAAAAATTTAAGAGATCAGATTTGATTAGAGTTTTGGATGAATTTAGAGAGGGATCAACAGATGATCTTTCTCTTTCTAACTTACCGGTAGACAACACATGTCCTGCCGTTTTACTAACAAACGCTCCCTTGGGAGTTTTATTAGTGCCTAGGGAACCAGAATTGTCTAGTGTTCCCAGGTCTTCTACATTCATTGTCTTTTCATCAAAGGAATCATAATCGTTTGTTGTATGAATGTTTTTTCAGACGATCTATGTGTCGAGTCCATAGGGAACCAATCCCTGTGAATTCTTTCCACTTTTCCTTGACTTACTGAGTCGCCACTTGTTAGTGCTTGTTGATGACTTTCAAAGTCATCAAACAGGTTGGGCTTTGTGGCTATTACAAGGATGTAGATGTGAGGTGGTGAGTTTGGTGGACTTGGGTTGAAGTCTTTGTAGGCGGGGTCGGAGAAATTAGATTTGGGAGAGTTGGGTGAATTCCTTTTCAGATTAACTGACTCAGAAAATTGGGATGCTTGTGGGCTGTGGTCATGGATTGGTTGTTCTGGTTCAGATGGGTTCTGCTCCTGGGATTCTATTCACAGTTTGTATTTCATGAGGAATGGAGATTCATTTGGTATAACTGATAGCAAGGAAGAAGGTACAAAAGATATGGAGTGAGTTGTACCTGATTCAAATTTCTTAAGTATTTCAGGATGGTGGAGTCATGTTTGTCTCCTGTTAATGCTATTGATTTTTCCTGAGCCTTCTTGGAGATCAGTAAAGAGAGAACTCTGATAAATGGAATATGAGGTGTTTCTTTCTTTTCTTTTTTCTCATCTTCAATTCTTTTTATCAGATTCTTTCAGAGTATTGCTCCATAATCCACCCGTTTGTTTAGAATTAGAGCGATCATTATGGAGTATATGAACTCACTAGCCTGATCTGATGATCCAACTTTTGCAGTCAGGCTGTAGATGAGGGTGTGCATCATTAGCTTCCACTTTCTATCTAGATGGTTGATGTTTATTCCTGAGATAGTGTTAAAGCTTGTGCCTTTGTTCAAAGATTGATCATCTTTATAATTTATGTCTTATTCGGAGGATTTCAAGATCTTCTGGTATTTTAAGATCGGCAACCTGTCTGAAATCTTCTTCTAAGAACTGTAGTGTTGTTGTTGATCGATCTTCATTCTGAATGAGTGCCTTAATCCATTCCCTTTTGTTGCCTTTTACAGTCTCTGTATTCACCATGATAGTTGACTAAACATTCATTTGGATCTGCTTGGGAACTTCTTCAACTTCTGTGAGAATTGTCATGAGTAGTAAAAACCTTAGGGCTTCAATGACGATTTGTACATCATCAGAGTATGCCATTGGGTTTAGATTTGCACGCACATTGTTGGGTTCGATGTTGAAGGTTTTGAAAAAGGAGGTTTGAGAAGATGAGGCCATTTTTTAGTTCTTTGATTGTATGAGAGGATACTCTACTTGGTGAGGATAACGATTTAGGAACAGTGTATATTTTGGAGAGTGAGTGAGGATTTTATAGTCGGCGAGGGATTTTAGGGTTTTAACGGCTCTTTTTCACTGATTGGATGAATTGGGTGGTGAAACAGATATCCATTGGGTCAATGACTCCCTACTTCTTTGTAACTGAAAAAGTCACTGTTCCTTTTTATTAGGAGTTTTGTTACCCTCATAAAAATTTAGGATTATCCATGATCTTTGTGTGAGATTAGTTTTAATCCATTAATTTTTTTTGTAGTGACTTTCTCACAAGAGATTATTGCTCCTTTTTCATCCTTTTTTTTCATTCCTTCTTCTTCCCCCTGCTTCTATATATATATTTTTTTTTGTGTGTGTGCTTGTAAAGAAAATGTTTTCTTTTTATTCAGGAGACAACCTAAAAAGTATACATAAATCACATGACTTTTGGCTAGGATGGCCTAAAACAACATAATCTGAGTTCTTCTTAACAGTTTCCAAGAGATATCACATTTTTAAATAACTTTTACAAAATAAAGATACTTAGTACATAACTAATTAGATATTAAATTTAAGTGCCTACATGCAGTTCTACAGGTACAAGGTCTGATTATTCTAGTAGGTACGGGTGTATGTGCTCTGGCTTCGAGTTGAAGATGGATATGGTTGTGGGAGATGGGTCTTAAGCCTTCTTCTGCTTCCTCTATTTCATCATTTGGAAGACCAGTGAGATGAAGTCTAAGTCCTCTTTGAGAGGGTAGGAGTTGAGTGTGAAAACCACAAGGGATTCCCTGCCATTGTTTGGCCTGGCATATCATTCTTATCACAAATCTGGGATACAGAATTACTCTCTCTTCTATAGGAATGTAGTAGTTGTTTTTCATGTTTTGTAGTAGGTAGTGAGAGAAATTCATGTATAATCCCTGAATCAGAGCATGCATCACCATTTAGGTGTCATGGTCAGCAAGATGGTGGTTATTGACGCGGGGGGGGGGGGGGAGAAAGGTTGGATTTGTGAGAAGAAGAATTGTTAAATAGGGGGAAGATGGAATCTGCTGGCTTGCTCTTCTAAGAATTCTCCAGCATACCCAATGTCAATGAATTTTTTAATGACTTGGATTCTGTTGAAGTGAGTGACCCCATTTATGTCATTCATGTTGAGAGCAAAGCAAATGGAGTCATTAGTGACTTCAAATGAAAGGTGGTTCACTCGAGTTCTGATTGGACTTCCAGGTGAGTTTCGGTCAGATCTGGCATTGACCCATAATTCCCTTAGAAGTTCATAGCTGATGGGAGTGTTTAGGGTGAGGTAAAATCCAATGGTGCAAGTCTGCAGGAATCTCATCATTCTGGTGAACATTTGTTGGTGGTTGGATGTGTGAAGACGTAGATTGTGGGTACGGTGGAGTGGAACTAGGAAGGCTTGTCTATCCATTAGAGCTTGGAGATCCATTTTGGGATGGACACTTGTTTGGATGGAGATTGGTCAGTAAGACTTGAGCTTTGTTGGCTATTTAGACTCCTAGTGAAGGTGGTTGAGAGGGTTTGTGAGATGGAATTAACTCTTATTTTCATCATTCTCCTATTTAGCGTTATTATTGCCTCTTTTGGGTGCCTTAATGCACAAAGATTTGCTTCCTGTTATGCTCATGTCATTTAAAAATGTGATTTGATGGGCATCATTGCATTTCAGGAGGGAATAGAAAGTCAACTTTTTGAAGAGAGATTCCGAGAGTAACACGTGTCTTTTCAAAGCCTTCATTTATTTAGATAGATAAGAGAAAAAGAAAAACGAAAGAAAAGAAAGAAAAGCAAACAAAAGGCTCCCCCTTGATAAGTGCCAGGGAGGAATTGGTGGAGTTTATTGACTCGGATTTAGATTTGTTAGAGTCATTAAGATCAGACTTATGTTGTGTTTAGGTTTCGGAAACTGGATTTTTGTTTTTGACATTGTTATCCAGTTGTGAGTCATTCCGACTGCTACTTTTTACAAAGATAGTCTTCGAACTTTTAGTCCAATGTATATACCCAATCCCTTGACCATAGTTTCTTGGTGTATTTGTTATGTTTTCAAGTTGGTCATGAGCATTTATGAGACCGTTTATTTTCTTAGTTTCAATATGCAACCTTTGATACAGAGTTGCACGCTCGGTCTCATAATGATCAATTTTGGATTTATTACTCAAGTTATGTGTCTCGAGTTGTCTTAATCTTGACAATTCGTTTTCTCTGTCTCCTTTTAGTTAATGAAGTGTTGTTAGTGTTGATTCAGGAACCTTACTCAACACACACCAAATACACAAACTCACGTATGTTTGTATGTATGTATTTTTAGTAGATAAAAATAGGGAAAACTTGCAGGTAATATGAACAAAAGATACAAGAAAAGCTTCACTTCGTTAACCAAAAGAAACAAGCTATTTATAGCCTTACAAAAAATAAACGTGGAGCACAACTACCTAACTTAATCAACCTATTCACCTAATAAATAGGTACACAATTTTGACCAACTATTTTAATGAAACTTGCATCCTACTTTTCCACCAACGTACGAATGCATAATATTCGGTCAAACCATTTACCAATTATTCCTTTACTAAACACATGCATAAATCTAAATACTTAGAATCAAATAACCTATGAACCGACAAACCCGTGAATCCGATAAACCAACCCGATTAATCCAACATTCACCCCCTTAATCGATGTTTGTTTACGCATTTCTTCATTGCAACGAAGTCACCATCTTCATGATCTCAAACCATCTCGAGTTTACCGAACACACCTTGGTCACGTCCAAGTCTTCTCGGTTCAACCCGAATCACGTTCACAACACTTGTAACATCTCACATGGCATCCCGCTAGAACCGTTCATTAATATCTTGACTCTTCACGGATCAACGACCTCACCCCGGCCATATCCAAGCCACTCGATTTGAACTCTAATGCCATAATGTTTACACCATGTTTTTTTTTATTACAACGTTCACCGATCACCCTTGTTCAAGAGGCTTCTCCACCGACAAGAAAACAAAGCCACCCGCTTTAATGTTTTCTCACATTACCAAACGAAGCTAATCCTAAGCCACCTACCTTGACGGATTTTTCTGCCCGCTTTTCACGCACTAACGCCGGTCTCCTCTTATCACGAACAAAATGATCAAGACTTGCCAAACCCGGGACAGCCGCACCCCCTGCTGTAAACCCGACTCAAAACATAGTCTTTCCTCCCCGTTGATCATAACCAACAGCCAAAAACCGCCTATGTTCATCAACGGTCACCCCGTTCATCTCAAACGACATCACCCCCCTCCCCCCCCCCCGAGACAACTGTTGAACCGAACAAGCTTCACGTCTCTATCTTCCGATGTTATTAGTCTTCTGGTTGCGACCAACACTCTTTCTCGCCTGCCCTCCACCACCGACAACCCCGCCGGTGGCAGAGGCTTCCTCCGATCTTCAAACCCGCTTCCCCAGTATTAGCCCTAGGCTCTGATACCAAATATTGGTTCAGGCCCCTTACTCAACACACACTAAATACACAAACTCACGTATGTTTGTATGTATGTATTTGTAGTAGATAAAAATAGGGAAAACTTGTAGGTAATATGAACAAAAGATACAAGAAAAGCTTCACTTCATTAACCAAAAGAAACAAGCTATTTATAGCCTTACTAAGATATAAACATGGAGCACAACTACCTAACTTAATCAACCTATTCACCTAATAAATAGGTACACAATTTTGACCAACTATTTTAATGAAACTTGCATCCTACTTTTCCACCAACGTACAAATGCATAAAATTCGGTCAAACCATTTACCAATTATTACTTTACTAAACACATGCATAAATCTAAATACTTAAAATCAAATAACCTATTAACCGACAAACCCGTGAATCCGATAAACCAACCCGATTAATCCAACAGTTAGGAGATAGTTTATTTCTTCTTCAAAGGTTTTAAACTTATTCTCATTTAAAAGTTTGTTTCTTTCAGACTTTTCTTGAAGAACTTTGTAGTTTATTGACATGTTGTTGAAATGAAAAATTAGATCAGTATGAGAGGAGCTTACCTGTTTCTCATGTGAAGCTTCAGAGAGATCGGACTAGTAAGATTCATCATTAGCCATAAGACATCTGTTTGCATGGTATTCTTCTTCAGATGATGAATCTGAGCCCTAATTTTCAACTTCAGCCATTAACGCTTCTCTCTCTGCATGGCATGTTCATACTTTCTTTTATAGTATGATGCGTTATTGAGTTTTGCATTTAGAAGCATAGTGACCCATTATTCCACATCTGAAGCACTTTATTTCACTTTTGTCAGCTTTAGGCTTTTTAAATTCAGAGGGTTGTTTCTTGCTTTCTTCACCTTTGGAGAAGGTTTTTCTGGTTGACCAGGAGGGATTCCTTTTGTTGAATCTCCCAAATTATTTAGTGAGTAGTGCTAGTGATTTTTGAAATGACTCATTTTCTGTTTTACTTTCAGAAGATTCTATTTCTGAGTCACTTAAATCTTTTCTTTTTGTATGAATTAACTCTTGTTTAGTGTTTCTTTTCCTCTTTTCAGAGTAAATAGCCAGTGGATCGACTTTGGTTTTAGAGATTTCTAGTGTTTTAGACTCTTGAGAGTCTAGAATATAGAAGAGATCGTTTAGGCTTTTCTCTTCCAGATTCAAAGTTGATTGAAGAGTCATGGTTAGACTTCTCCATTCATGAGTAAGGCTTTTTATAAATTTAATGTTTGTTTCCTTATATGATTTAGAAACATTGAACTTTCTTAGATTGTTAATTATTGTGGCAAAACAGTTGTAAGTATTTAAGAGTGACTCACTTGGGAGTGATTTGAAAGATTCATACTCGTTTAATGTATTAGTTCTCCTGTGTCTTTTAATTTGATCATCTCTTCCATCAAAGAGTTTTTCAATGGCATCCCATATGCCCTTAGCTGAGGTATTACAGTCAACTTGACAGAATATCTTATGGGGAAGAGCCATAATGAGAACCACTTTGGCTTTGTTCTCATTTATTTCTTTGGTATTGTCCACCTCGCTCCACCATTTTCTATCTTTGGGTATGGTGCGAGCAAGAACACCGGCTGAGGTTTCGGTTTCCTTTATCTCAGGAATGTCGACTGTGGGACAATGGGGTTCATTGGCTATGTAATCCAACAGGGAACTGTTAACTTCTTTTAGAAAGTTTGTAATTCTAAGTTTCCACTGTTGATATTCCTCCCTAGCAAGCATAGGGGGTTTTGCTAATGAGCCAAAAGATGTCCCATTATTCCAGCTTGAAGACATTTTTAAGGGAATGATAAAGAAAAGATGTTAAAGAACAATATAGGGACAATTAGATTTAAACAAGATAAACAAATTGCGGATAGTAAATCAAATTGGATGACAACAATTCATAAAAAGGGTTTTTCTGTATATCTCAAATATAAATAATAGTTTATACGAGTTTATGGTATAACAATATATGAACAGAAAGAACTTTTCTATGGGAGTAGGTTGTAATTGCTTTGAGAAGCTTGTGAATTGTGTGCTTGTTGTCTTGCATTCTTTGGTGAAGTTCGCTTGCTATTTATAGAAAGTAGTAGCAAGTTGCAAGCGAATAATGTGGTTGAGGACGGTTAAATTTGGAGTGTGTCAGAGTATATAGAGATAAATTGAGGATATTCAGTTTATCTCTTTTCAACTGTCTTAAACTACTTTTGTATTTAATACCAAGTTGGTATTCATCTTTACTTGTTCTTCACACAAAGGCAAATTTGTTCTTCTCATAAACTTTATCTTCTAATAGTCCAGAACTCCTTCAGGACTCTTCTTTGAAGACTATTAATGCTTCCCATTAGAAGCCTTCTACAGAAATGAGGATTTCTGTAAAATTTGGTCTGTACAGAACTACTTCGAAAGTTCCAAAGTAGTTCTGTACGAATACAGAAATATGTAGATCGTATAGATTTTTATATCCTTTCTCTTTCAAGGATATATCTTATCTTTTCTTCTAATCTTTGACTGTTTTCTGCTACATTTACATTGTGTTCTAACAACTACAAGACCTAATGGGAAGGTATAGATGACATCTGAATCTATGTTCCCTCAAGTTGAAGGAGAAAGAGCAACCCTCATTTACCTCAATGTTCAAAGGCCTAGGGATATTCTCTCATGATTCATCAAGTGCAATCAAGAACTAAAGGCCAGATACAACCATCAAAGCTCCAACAGTGTCAATTGCACCAGTGATCAAGGAAGATAAGCTCAAGCGAGTGGTGGTATCTCCAATCTCATCAGTATGCTTATGCAGCTGCAGTAATGGAGTTTCCACATCAAAGGCACCAATCTTTGACACCTACTGCTCCATGTCAGGCCGATCTGAAACCTTTGGATCTACTTCTTCTAAAATATGCAGACACCTTTCAGTGCTTCTCCATCATAGTGAACTGCGTTTAATCGGTTTACTTTTGAATTCTGCCCGAAGAAGCAGACATGTTTCAGTTGTGGAACTTCGGGCCACATTGCTCGAAACTACCTGTATCGCCCCTATGAGACATATTATCCCCAAATTCAAAGGGGTTCGTCTCAGTATCCCTATCAGTCTAAGCCAATGAAGGTGTAACCACCTAAGTCAATGAAGTCTGTGAGTCCTAAGGTGAAACCTTCTGATGGTCATTGGGGTGCTGCTAAAGAGCAAACAAATCTCTCAAGTCAAAATTCTGGTATTCAAAACTATCAAATCTTTCATATATAGTTGAAGAAACCAAAATAGCAAAAGTTTGAAAAACCTGAAGTTACCACCACTCCCAAGGTAACTAAAATTGTTTTGAAAAATGCTCCTAAACCAAAAAAGGTTGAAATACCTAAAGTGATGTACACACATTTATACATATTTTTATGCTAAAATATTCCCACGTTTCAAGATAAAACCTAGCTACTAACATCAAAATAAAGCTATTTTGTTTTCTTTTTAGTTTTTCAGGTTTTCTAAAGCCAAAATACCAAAAGGAGCATAATCTAGCAGAAAAGTGAAGAACAATGCAAGTTTTGGGATTTTATGACTTTAGCACGGCCCGTGCTTAGCCAAGCATGGCCCGTGCCCAACCCGGATCTATAGATTCCCCTCACTGAGTCAGCACACTCCGTGTCTCTGATCACCATGCCCTTGTGAAGCCTCTTGACATGGCATGGCCCATGCTCTGACACACACGGCCCGTACCCCTAAAGATAGGAAGATATCGGATCAACCATCTGACATGGCACGACTCGTGCCAAACTAAGTACGGCCCGTACCAAAGTCCAGTAATCGCCTATAAAAGCCAGCCTCCACCCATTTCAAAAGCCGTTCAATTCTTCTCACTTTCTCCCACTTTTAGACTAGTCGAGCCACTTGGCGTTTTCATATCTTTAAGTATGTCAAAGTGTGTAAGAACTTTAACCAATCTAAGTAATTAAGAGCATTTTCTCTATGAAATCTTCTTTTACATACCGCCAAATCTTTAAGCTATGATTAGCTAAATTCTTACACTTGATCGGAAATAATGAGCCTTTAACAAGTTTATAAGTTGTCTTTATAAAGTTGGTTTAAGGTGTGTCTAATTACTTTCTGAAAACCCTTTCTATTTAAAGTGAATTACTGATTTTCAGAACCAAACGTGCTCTACATATCACAGACCATATGGGGAGTTAAAATCCCAAAGGCCGGACTTGTGACACCCGGTCGGGAGACGATGCATGATCCTTTAAGGTGACTCCCGTCCCATGCTACATGATACGTTCGAGGTCCTTATGTATGTGTAAGCAAACTCGGCTGTCACGAAAGTGCTGGTGGGTTGGTAATATTTTATCACTTCAGGGAAGCCGAGATGGTACGTGTTTGTGAACTTGGCTATGGTCACGCCGGACGTGCATACGCGAGAGCGGTGCATGGAAGAAACGGACCTTAGTCCCTTAAAATGATAATTTTAACAATAAAATAATTCGGCACGTAGGTTCTTCCCCTTCTGGTTCATGACGGCGTGTTGAGTACGGTAAGTCAGCCGATTTGGGGACCCCGTAAGTAAGTGGCATTATACCACTATATTTGTCTATTGGCAGCACAGTTCCCCGGGGTTCGTACTCCTCGTAGACAATCACCTGGGAGAGTAGTGATACTAGATTTGAGGCTAAGAGGCGGCCTAGTTGCCTGCTAATAGACAATCTTAACACAAAGTTATAAATAAAAAACTTGTCTATAAGTTACTGGTACGATTATTCCAATCAATATTGACTACGACTGTTAAAGTCTGAAAACTCATTATATATATATATATATATATACATATATATATATATAGAAAAAGGTTCATTGTACACACCATATAAGTGTAGACATGTAGAAATCTTCTTTCACCATTAGATCTTTTGAGATTAATTTTCTTTTTTCTCATTAATCAAAAACTTTTACATGTGAATCACATGTGAAAAAGAGCTATTTCACATGCGAAAGTGTCTACAATGAACCTCACCCTATATATATATATATATATATATATATATAATATATATATATATATATATATATATATATAAAACTTACTTTTCTAAAAATAAAAGATAGAGTTTGGTTGAACGTTGGCAAAAATTGAGTATTGGAAGCTCTCACTTTCCATTGTGTCCTGATCGACCCGATTCAACTTACAACTACTATACTACCCACGATAGGTATACTTGCCCGTGTAATGTGGTGAAATGATAGTTCTCAAGTAAATCAGGTATTATAAATTTAAAATCTTAAAGCTGCAAAAAGGTTTGAAAAATTGCCATATTTTATGAACACCTCAGCACATACCAAGCTTTTTGGCCCCGTTGTCGGGGACACAAACGAGGATTCCAAGAAAAATCCAAGTTAACGGCTTAACCATAATTTTCCTATTTTATTTCTATCTTATTAACTAGTATATTTTATTAACCTAATATATATATTATTAAAAGAAAATCGACATTTCACTTTTTGATCACCCACCTACACTACACCATCAGTGAAGTTATTGTCATAAATTTTATGAAAATAATAACCCTCGGCCCAAGTAAATGTTTTGGTTTATTTCAACTTATTTTGAAAATCTAAATTTGTTTTTAAAAACATACTATTAGAATTTCCAGTGTGATAAAATTAATTAAGATTTTAATCAAACTAAGTCTCTGAAATTTATCAAATTATTAATAAACCAGGTCTAACTTTCGACCTGTAAATAAACCAAGTTGTTCTAGAATTAATGATTTTTTGAGAAAATTTGAGGTTTGAAGTTCCTTGCTTGACCACCACATCACCAGAGAAACCTGTAATGAGACACCTTCTAAATGTAACATCTTTTTAAATAATAAAGAATTAAATATTTATCTTTATAAATAAAAGTTACTTTATTTTTAAGAGAAATTATTATAAAAAACGCTCAAATTAGTTTTGCACGCTCCGTGACAAGCCAAACACGGGTCGTGCCATTCTAGACAACGACTGGACAAAAGGGTGAAACACACCTTTGTGATGTCATTTAGCACGGGTCGTGTCTCGGATTCTCTCTGGGCGAAATTCTTCCACTCGGTCACGATTTAGCCCTACCATCATCATGTAAGTAACTAAAAACCCTAATCTTCTTTAATTTCTTAGTTAGGTTAAAACTTTACCTGATTTGGGGCTAAATCCGAATATGACATTTCTAACCCGAATTGGATGACATTAACTATAAGATTGTGTTTAATAAGTGTCTTGTACTCATCCATGTTGATAATCCATGTCAAATCACACAAATTAGGGTAGTTTTTGATAATTTTCTCCAAAAACTTTAGTTTAGAAAAACTTAGATCTTTGATAAATGGATTAAGTTTTGGAAAAATTGTTAGTAGGGTTATTAAAATCGGAGGATTGCGAATCTAAACACATAAAAATCTTAAATTTTCATGAAACATTGGATTTTCTGGATCAAATCGGATGAACACCAGGAACAACACGGGCCGTGCCCATCTAAACACGCCCCGTGCTGTTCTTCCGAATGAATTGTGATGATCGTGTTTTGGAATAACACGGGCAGTGTTGGGGTGAACACACCCCATGCTATTCTTCGATGATGATTGTGGTTCAGGCTTGAACAACACGGGTCGTGCCTAAGCTCACACGCCCCGTTTTGTTTTTCGGTGATGAATCCCGTCCTTGTCCAGTAGACACGGTCCATGCCACACATAGCACACCCTGTGCTAAAACGCCTGACTTTCATAAATGGCACCTTTTTCATGTAAATTGCACTAATATCTTCGTGTTGTTCCATTTCAGGGCTGATTGGACAACTTTTAACACCCAAAATGAAAAGTACTGCCACAAAAGACTTCAGAGGCTCATTCCTCGCGATGAAAGCCAGGCCATGGTCCCGCGCACTGACACGTTGGAGAAACTGAACCAACTAAACAGGTACATGATATTTGTATCAGCTCCGATGTAGAGGTTGTTCGACCTGTTCATGCCGGTTGGGGTGAGGGAATGCACCATCGAGTTCTTAGCCTCGTTTATCTTCGACACGGACATGACGGACATGACCACGGGCCGGGCGGTTTAGTTCAGATTGGGAAGGCACTGGTATATCAGGTATTTGGGGGAGTTCATGACAAATATTTGCGTTTATCATCAACAATAGTTGCCAGCCCTAGCCGAGTCTCTTTGGTATTTGCCACATGAGGAGATACTATCCGTCCCAGCCAATAGGGTGACTCGTCAGACCTTTTGGGAAACGATCGGTACAGGAGCTACCAGGTTCAACCCAAGCACCCCGAAGAGCACTAGGCTAAGGGATCCGTTACACTGTTACATCCACCAATACTTTGCCAAATCAGTGTTTGCTAGGGGACTGTGGGGCGGGGTGGTCACCTTGAAGGATATGTTGGCTTTTTATTGCTTCACCGTGGGGGAGCCCATGAACCTCTCTCACGCTATATGTAGCTACTATTAGAGCATAATCCTATGCTATAGTGTGTCTCGTGTATTGTATCTAAGTGAGGGTGTTATGTTGAGTCTGAGGGTCAACGAACCATGTTCTGAACCATTTGGTTCGCTAGATGGTTTGTTGGACAAAATGAAGTCACCTATAAATAGGTTGACCTGTTTAGAATGTAGAACTCTTGGTCATATCTACAATTCTATGTGTAGTCCTCTCAAGCTTACAATCAATACTAATCTTATTTGTATTTACTTTTGATCTATTCTTAATCCCGATATCACTAGATTAGCAAAGGATTTGTCGCTCCACGTTTTTACAAGTAGTATCAGAGCTTTCTAGATCCATTTGCTGATCAAATTCTGTGATTTTTGAGATTTCTAGAGAGAGAAAGTGGGTTTTTGATCATTATTCATCAAATTTTCTCATGTCCGAGTGTTTTTTATGTCAAATTTGATTTCAAAATGTTCCTAGTGTGTTCTTGTTGCTTACTGCCGCAAATTATAGTCAACAACCTTCAAATTCGTGAAAATCCGAAAATTTCAGTCTGGTTCGCCACTTGAATCTGTTGGTTCGCCGGATAAAATTTTGGTTCGTTGGATTATGTACTTCATGGTTCGCTTGGTAATCTTCATAGTTGGTTCACTGTAGCATTTGGTTTGCTAGGCAATCTTCAAGTTAGTACACTAGGTAATCTTCATCAATGGTTCAGAGCAGTTACAACTAACCATTTTGGTATGCTGAGTTCGCATTGGTTCGTTGGAATCATTGGTACGTTGGATTTTTTGTCCGTCTAAATTGGTACGCTGAGAATTATTGTACACTGAGTGCTTGGTTCGGTCAAAGATTTTGGTTCGTTGGTCAACGGTTTGGTACGCTGAGAGGTTTATTGGTTCGTTGGCAGAATAGTAACGCTTACTAAAACTAACATAATTTGAGTTCTGTTTGGAGTTATGGAACCCAATACCAGCCAAAACGACCGTCTCTACGAGATCTACACTTTTACTAGCCTTACGACCGATATCCTCCGTTTTGATACCCAAATTCGACTTTTAAGACCCTCGTTTTTGTGTTTGAAGTTTTTGCTTTTGGTGTCGCAATTTCAAAATGAGTGATTATCAAGTGTTTTCCGTGACTCAAAACACGATGCAAGCTCTTATTAACTACGATAATGAAATAGGACCAAGTCAGAAAGTTCCTAAGTTGCTCAAATTGGAAGATTATCATAGTTGGGTGAAACGATTCGAGGCATATGTTGGTACTAATGTTGTCGCTCTTTGGTTAGCCTTTACTGATCAATATGAATATCCAACTGGTTCCACTGAAGGACAATTATGCAATGAAGTCTAAGTGCTGAACAAAAGAAAGCTTATCAAGCCGAAAGAAAGCTTACGGAAATTTAACAATGACATTACCCAAAGATTTGTTACATCAGTTTTCTGCTTATACTACATCAAAATAATTGTGGGATGCATTACAGATTCGATGTGAGGGCAATGATCAGTTTAAGAAAAGTAAGAAAAAGGTTTTGAAGAAAGAATTCGACAATTTCAAGCATTATCCGAATGAAGATATTTCAAAGCTTATTACTAGATTTTCACATTTACTGAGTGAAATGACTTTAGTAAGTATCAAAAAGGAAGAAACTGATTTGAAAGAGAAGTTACTAGAGGCATTACCTGAAAGATGGGAAAATTATGTAATGATGATTACTAATGATAAAGAATATTCAGGGTTGGCACTTAACAATTTGATTGAAAAGATACAAGCAAGAGATATGGAATTGAATGTGAACAGATCCATGCCTGCACAAGTACAGAATCTAGCAGCATATCATGGTGAAAATGATTCAACCATTAATGCTAAAAAGTCACACATTTTCAGTGAAGGTCCTACTACTGCTTTTCTCTTTGGAAAGTCTGAGAATTATGGTTATTCTCTAGTGTGCAATTGACGAACATGCTGCATTAATATCTGCTTTAATAGCATCATCGTATGGTTTCATAATTGGTAACATTGGTGATGATGAGTTATTCAAATATGATTTGAAAAAGTTAGATGAGGATCATTTGAATGAATTAGATATGGGATGTCAGATGGCTATGTTAACTGAAAGAGCAAGAAGATTCTTTCACAAAACTGTTAAAAGGGAAAAATCAAAGGTAAAGTGTTTCAAGTGCTCAAAATTTGGACATTTTGCTTGTGAATGCAACAACCAAAAGGAAGCTAATACTTCTAATCCAAAAGCCTTGGTTTCTCAAGTTGATAAAGAATATGATTGGGGACAAGCTGCTAGTACTGATCATGTTGCATTAACTGCCATTCAAACTTCAAAGAATTCCAATTCTGAGAAGAAAGCACAATCATCCAATGATACTACCAAGTGTTCTATTTACACAACTTCACCTGATACACTTTATGATTCTTCTCAAAATAAGTATTATACAATTTATCCTGATGAATCTTCTTTTCTTGCCAAAATTGTACATAGTGATGAAGAAGTGACTTGTTCTGATTCTGAAACAAATTCATGTGAAACAATAGTGGAAGATGTTACTGAAGCAGTTACAAATGAGCAAAAGGCAGAGTGTGTTAAGTGCCAAGCTTGTGCTATTGCAAATAGAAAAATTGAATCTTTGTTGAGGGGTAACAGTTTAATAACTGAAGAACTCAAGGTTGTGAAAGTTGATTTGGAGTGTTCACAACAACTGTCTGCTAATTTAGAAAAACTCAATGAGGTTTTGATGCAAGAGAAGAAGGAGTTGTTGGAAGCATGTGAAAAGGCTAATGCTGAAGCTAAAGAAGTCGCTGAAGATTTTGAAGCTTTATTTCAAAAGAGCAATCAAGTTCAACAGAAATACAGAAAAGCAAATCATTGCTGTTGAAGCTGCTGAGAAAGTGATAAGTCTTTAAGAAGAACTTTCAAAACTTTGAGATGACAATATTCTTTTTCGAGATAAGAACAATTTTTTTACAAAAGATGTTGATTATTTTAAGAAGAAATGGGAAAAATGTTACTGAAGAATTGTTGGAAGAGTGTGAGTTGAAAAGAAGACATAAGTATGAATACAATAATCTCTCAGATCAATTCATTGCTACTAAGAAAGAGTTGTTGGATGTTCAAGTGAAGATTTCAGAGTTGAAATTTGAGATTCTTGATTTGCAAAATAAGTGAAGAATATGCGATTTGTCTCCAACATTTCTGAATTATATATACAAACAGGAGAAGAATGATGATACGGTGAAAGAAGCAGATTTACATAACGTTCTTGCACCAGTTGACATATCAAAATTTTCATCTGCTCCGGTCCCTCTAGATGATGAATGTATGATTACTCAAAGTTTGCAACTACTGTTCATGCCAAGAAGAAGAAAGTTGAAGGTAGACAAGCTCCAAAGGTTGATTCTGGATCATCATTTTTGGAAGATGAAAAGATTTTTGTTAAGGTTCAGAAGTCTCCTAGTATGTCATCTGAAACAGAAGAATATAAATCATTGATTGCTGAGAACAAGCCGAAGGACATCAAATCTAAATTTACTCAAACAACTAATGAAAAGAGTGTTTCTGGTTCTCAATCTGGGTCATCTAAGATTCCGGGTTACAAACACAAAGGCTTAGGCTATGAAGTTAATGACGAACCAGTACCGCAAACACAGCAGAAGAAGATGAAGGAACATGTTTCATATCAAAAGAATAAACGAAAATAGAAGAAATAGAATGTGTTCAAATCAAAGAATGATCATTATTATTCTGAAGGATCTTCTTATGGTTCATGTTATTCTCCACGAAGTTCACCTCCAAGGTATGATTCTTCTGATGGTTTCTTTGATTCATTTGGTTATCATGATATGTTTCTTAAGCAAGAAAGTAGAAAACCAAATATTTTTTCTGATAACAAACAAATTTTTGAAACAAATTTGGGTAGCAGTTCCCTTAATGTGTTTCAGAAAAAGTGTTACACATGTCGTAAACCAAGACATCTTGTTGCTCATTGTCCTACGAATGCGAGCACTCACTCCTATGTGCACAAAATTGCTAAATATGTCAATGAAAAAGGTCAGATTTTTGATGAACCACAACCGACCATGTTCAAATCAACAAGTAAGCTATCTTGGGCAAAAACGCAAGTTGATAATTTTGTGGACTCATTGAAAAGTTTTCAATCAACCATGATCTAGAAACCTCGTGTTGTTTCTAAGATAATCAAAGACCATGTTGAAGACACCGGGCGACCCAAGGCTGTTGACTCGGGCCGATACCAAAACTGCTAATGTTTTATCTGGTGTTTGCAGGTTTCTTCATGAAAACCTATCATGCGTGTGCTGCCGATAGTGAAGAATCTGCATAATTTAGAGTTTTAATGCTTTATCATTCTCGAAAAAGTTTTTTCAAAAGAAATTTTTGATAAAAATGTGTTTTACAAACACTGAAACTGCAAAGTGTCAAGGTTTGGTCGACCAATTTTCTTCCTATTAAGTATTTTTGCAGGTAGTAGTTGTATGTATTTAGGGGGAGAAAATTGACAAAAGCCAAAAATAGTGTCGTGTTTTTGTTAAAATGAAAATCCAAAAATAGAGTTTTTCATTTTAGGGAGAGAAAAAGCAAAAGATAAAATAAATGAAAAAAGATCAAAATTTAAGAATTGATCATTGGAAAATTATGGTACATTAGCTAACGTTTGTTGGGAATCGAGATTCCGACCCAACATGATTTTGATAGATGTGATTAATACTCAACGGCCACTTAACGTCTACCGTCCCGACAACACGGTGAAGAACATGACAACTCAAGACAACACGACTCACTAAAGAAGATGGCTCTAGTGAATATTATTTATTGTTTAAATATTGTCACTAGTTGGTAGTTTTACTATTATGCCCTTAGTGAGTTTTGTAGTATATATAGTAAGTCTTTCTCATATGAAAGACTTGATGATGTATGTCTAGTGAGAGAGAGTTAGTCATGGTTCCTTGAAGCTTGTCAAGGGTTCTTGAACTTACCTAGTAAGCTCAAGAAACCCGGGAATGCGTGGGGTAGGTAATGTAATCATTCGGTTATTGTTAATCATTTGATTATCTTTTGTTATCTATCTTTCATGTTGTTTATCGTTGATCTATCTTGCTATTCATATCCATGTTTCTACTAGCTTTGTTCTTCATCATCATCACATCTCAAACACCATAAACTCTATATCTCGGTGTTCATTTGTTTCTACAAAAACGAGTTACACAAAGACTCGATCCGCTTCCGCAACCAAGGTAAAGGTAGCATTATTTATATATTTGCCCACCACCTCGGTTTTTCAATTGGTATCAGAGCCATGGTCGAGATTATGCAACCTCACGGTTGATATCTCAACTTTGTGTTCATATGCTCGTTATTTTTGTAAACAAATGGAGATGTAAACTTTTTAGAAAGATTTTGAAATCCCCTCCATATCTTTCAAAGTTTTTGAAAAAGGTTTTTGAAGTTTTCTCTCTTAGATTAGTCAAACCTATTTATTCATATATTCTTGAGTTTTTAAAAGTAATTCTGTTGAGTGTTTGTGTTTTAGTCCGGAAACACAAATGGATTTATGGTATTTCCAAGCTTAGTCTAAATCCAAACTCAAAACATGAATTTTTCTGCATATCATACGTATATCTTTTTTAATTCATGGGTAATTTCTTTTTATTTGTCAATCTCAAGACTCTCTTGAAAAGTGTGTGAATATTTCTTTCACATCACACTTTATCCTTTGTGTGTAAAATTCAACTTGCTTTATTTGACTTTAGCTTTCTTGAGTTCCACAATAGTGTGTCCTTTTTGTCAAGAGTTATCTCTTTATCCACAACTTTTTTCTGTCACATGCACCTCCCATTTCCCATCCCCTCTTTTCAAAGTAAACCAAAGTACTCTCTCTCTCTTAAAATCTAGAAGAATATTACAAAATACAAAAATATTGAGTGAGTGACAGGTTTTGACTAATGAAGAAGATGAACTCAGAAACACGAACACGAGACTGCAGCTCAAGCTCGTTCGTATACTCGTTTCTGTCAACAGTTCTGGGGTTTGCTAGGGTTTTCATCGGAGAAAGGTGACCGAAAGTGTCTCTATTAGGGTGCAAGAAGGTCGAAAATGGTGAAAGTTGATGATTATGGTTATGGGGTTTACACGTACTGCAGATCGATGATGGTAACTGGGTTGCGTCAATGGTTTCATGCGGAGAAAATCGATGGAACCAGCGTTCGTTGCTCATATAAGGGTTTCACAGTTGAAGATGGCAGCGACTGAACCGGAATCCTAAAAGTCTGCTTCAACCCTACTTTAACCGGAAAGAACTCCTCGGATCCGCTTCATCTTTTTCAACCGGAACTTCAAGATTTCAAGCGGAGATTTCAACCGGAAAACGTGGTTCAGCCGGAGTTCCAACTCCAACCGGAAAACTGTTCCGCTCCAACTTTCAACAGGAAGATTGAGAGCTCCGGTTCAAGTGAGTTCAGGCGAAAAAATGAAGCTCAACCGGAATTTTGAATTTCAGCCGGAAAAACTGTGTTCAACCGGAAGCTTGAAGTTCAAGCGGAGTTTTCGACCGGAACCAACTTCAAACGGAAAACTGAGTTGTACCGGAACTTAATTCGTTCAAGCGGAAGTCTGGTTTTAACCGGAGTTCGATGTTTACTCACCTCAGGTCGCCGGTACTCGTTTCTGTTCACCATCAAGTAGTCGGATATGCTTCTGACCACCGGAAAAATGGAAATAGCCTTTAGTGCCGCTGGTGTTTGTCTTCGTTTATGGCTCTGGTCGCCGGAGTTTGTTCGGCTCGTACTACTGGCCCGCCGGAAATAGTCTTGAGGGCCACTGGATGTTGTTTCTCGTCGACTGTGATGAGAGGCAGAGATAATGCCTCTTGGTACGTATAGTGTGCCTCTCAATTAGGGTTTCCTTTATTTTAAGGGAAACACGTTTGCTTGGGCTAGAGGAAATTAAGAGATTGGGCCAGACTTGAATAAATAATACAGTTGGGCTACTATTATTATTTTTATTATGTTGTCAACACAGTAGCAACCAAAGTTAAAGCCAAGAGGATCCACGTCAACCACTTCATAATTTTTCTCCAACATATTTCGTACGTCGAGAACCCAATGTTCATCAAACATTTCAGGTACAGCTAAATTATGCTTTTATATCAAGATTACTTTTTACGGCAGACGTGCTATGAAGTAAAATGGTTATGAAAATTATGCGCAAGTTTGGGTCGATTTGTTGAAGATGAAAGGGATTTATTATTGATTGGATTATGAAGATTCATCGGTTGATATTGCAAGGCTGAATTTTGTTTATGATGTGCTACATGGATGTGTTTGGTTACAACAACACGCTTTTATTTTTGCTACGGGTTGCGCAAGTCTAGGGGGAGAAGATGTGATGATCTTAGAGACTTTTTGCAACCAACTCAGCAAATGAAAGCAAAGAAAAGTGGTTTATCTTCGTGCAAAGCATTGGTTTGGTATTCGGCCAAATATTTCAAGATGGTTGAATTGTGGATTTATTTCTCGCGTTTTTCATAGTCCTTTATATGGTTTACTTTCAACAATATAGGTACTTTGAGTTATGACTTAGTCCTCAAGTAGCTTGTTATTATGTTGAAGTCTGTAAACACCTTATGCATTTACAGCCTATGGTTTGGGGCTAGAAGAATGTTTATTGTAGAGGGAGCTTCACAAAGGACAATTGAAGAATGAAAGACTTGAAACTACATGAAGATTTTCTTGAAGTCAAGTTGCAAGAGTACAAGAACCAATGTCACAAGTGTTGAGTATACCATCTACCAAATAGGGGGAGATTGTTGGGAATCGAGATTCCGACCCAACATGATTTTGATAGATGTGATTAATACTCAACGGCCACTTAACGTCTACCGTCCCGACAACACGGTGAAGAACATGACAACTCAAGACAACACGACTCACTAAAGAAGATGGCTCTAGTGAATATTATTTATTGTTTAAATATTGTCACTAGTTGGTAGTTTTACTATTATGCCCTTAGTGAGTTTTGTAGTATATATAGTAAGTCTTTCTCATATGAAAGACTTGAGGATGTATGTCTAGTGAGAGAGAGTTAGTCATGGTTCCTTGAAGCTTGTCAAGGGTTCTTGAACTTACCTAGTAAGCTCAAGAAACCCGGGAATGCGTGGGGTAGGTAATGTAATCATTCGGTTATTGTTAATCATTTGATTAACTTTTGTTATCTATCTTTCATGTTGTTTATCGTTGATCTATCTTGCTATTCATATCCATGTTTCTACTAGCTTTGTTCTTCATCATCATCACATCTCAAACACCATAAACTCTATATCTCAGTGTTCATTTGTTTCTACAAAAACGAGTTACACAAAGACTCGATCCGCTTCCGCAACCAAGGTAAAGGTAGCATTATTTATATATTTGCCCACCACCTCATTTTTTCAACGTTTCTGACTAGCCGATAGAGTAAGTGAAAAAGCAATAAGATCATTGTTCGATGTTCTAGGTAGGCTAGTAAAATCAGAAAGTTACGAATGTGATATACACTAAATCTGATGTTTGACCTAGTAGAGAACATCTTGATGCGTATTTCAAGATATCAAGAAAAAGATATGTGAAAATAAAATGAGAAGTCACTGTGTATACGTGTGTTCATTTTGCAAAGATTTAAACTTGTTTGATTTTCTTTATTTTCTCAAACGATCGGACTTTCTTTGCGTATCGAAAGATCGACCTGATTGTTGTTCGTTTGAGGTTCTGCTTTATTTTCTTTGGTGTTTCGTATAATTCATTGGACTTTCTCTTCGTGTCCACAAGACCGATCTAATTGTTGTTGAATTATACAATTTAAACTTGTTTTTATTTTCTTATTTTCTTAAATCCGAGGCCTTATCTGCATATCAAAAGATCGACCTTAAGGTAGACGATTTAACGTTCTTATTTCTTTTTGCATGGAACACAGCTGATGATATCATGAATACAAGATACTTTGTGAAATTCACAAGTATAATCACATGAGATGTATGTGAAACATATCTGAATATGTCTGATAGTGTGGGGTACACTGGTCAAAGCAAATAAATAATACCTTAATATATCCAGATGTTATGAGTATAGTTCTGCCTGAGTTTAAAGTTTGACAAATTATATATGCAATCGACATTGCTTATGTGCTACAATAATTGAAATTGAAGTGTAGTTCAGCGCGTTGTGACCAATATGATCTCAGATAGTGATCTTTCTCAAACCAAAAATACAGTGTAATTCATATTGCATTTATGTTTTCATTTCAGAAAAATCCAAAAATATTTTCGGTGTGTTTTAGCATAACTTTGAAAAATCAAAAAGATTTTAGGTGTGTTTTGATCTAAAGTTTCTAAAAGTGAAAAATATTTTGCTTCTTATTTGTTTTCGATCAATTGAAACTTAATACAAAAACAAAATTTCAAAATCAATATCTTAGATTCTCAAAAGAGAAGTTTTTTGCGCGAATATTAAATTAATTTTTGGTAATTCAACAACGAAAAACCGCACTTTTGTCTTCTGAAGTTGCAGGTTCTGTGTGTCAAGACTAAAGCATGGTGAGAGGGGGAGTTTAAAGTATTCTTACAAGTGGATCTTAAAGATCAAAAGATCATTTAGGAATGATCCAGCCATGCAAGCTCTTTGTCTAACAAGATTTCAAGTCAAAGATCGGTTGCAGCAATGTTGAAGATTGAAGACTAGAGATTTAGTTAGAATAGATACACTACACGTTAAGGGGGAGTTTGTTAGAGCATAATTCTATGCTATAGTGTGTCTCGTGTATTGTATCTATGTGAGGGCCTTATATTAAGTCTGAGGGTCAACGAACCATGTTCCGAACCATTGGTTCAAAGCTAGCGAACCAATTGGTTCGCTAGATGAGGAGATCCGATATGACCCAGCCTATACGGTGACCCATCAGGCCTTTTGGGAAACGATTGGCACAGGAGCTACCAGGTACAACCCAAGCACCACGAAGAGCCCCAGGCTGAGAGATCCATTACACCGTTACATCCACCATTACTCTGCCAAATTGGTGTTTGGTAGGGGATAATCGGGTGGGGTGGTCACCTTGAAGGATATGTTAGCTTCTTATTGCTTCACCGTGGGCGGGTCCATGAACCTCCCTCACGCTTTATGTATCCACTGTTAGAGCATATCCTATGCTATAGTGTCTGTCGTGTATTGTATCTAAGTGAGGGCGTTATTTTGAGTTTGAGGGTCAAGGAACCATGGTCCAAACCATTGGTTCGGAGCCAGCGAATCAATTGGTTCGCTAGATGGTTTTTTGGAAAGAATAAAGTCACCTATAAATAGGTTGACCTATTTAGAATGTAGAACTCTTGGTCATATCTACAATTCTATGTGTGTGTGTTTCTCTGTGTAACCCTCTCAAGCTTTCAATTAATACAAATCCCATTTAAATTTACTTTTGATCTCTTCTCAATCTCGATATCACTAGATTAGAAACCGATCCGTCACTCCACGTCTTTACAGCTACATCCTTCATGTCGCCACAGTGAACGATCGTAGCACGCTGCTTTATGGAGGCCTCATTAACAGCATCTACACTATGACACCGCCATCCCTCCAGAGCTCGTCAGATCCCCCGCCACTATCTATGCAGACATGGAGTATGCCGGGAGAGTCATCATGATCACTCCTCACCCTCCTTTCAGAATGAAGGACAGTTTAGACCGGGTATGGGATCCCCTTCCGATCAAGCCGATGGATAACGATGCAGAGAAACAGCAGCAGTACCAACCAGACCCGCAAGGCCTTGGATTCCTGACGATAGACGACCGCACCCTGTCCAGACGATAGACGACCGCACCCCGAGCATGCAGAAGGAGATATGGGGGTTGCATGAGGAGGTCACTGACCTCCAGGAGAGGTTCGATTGGCTATACGGACGGCCATCTGAGGGACCCTCAGGGAATGGTGATGGATACAGTGATGGCTCGGAATTTGATCATGACTCCGACTAGCAGGTGTGACTTCTCGACCATGGTTTACACGTTGATGTTTCCGTGCATTTGACATTTGACTTCGGATTTGATACACTTTCTTTATGTTTGTGGTACTTGATACACTTTTATTTTTATGTTTAGATGACGACACATGTGATAGTTAGTTTGTTTCTTCTTATTTTGGTAGTGTTGTGGTTTGAGTAGTTTAGAAGCAGGTACATGGCTAGCTCTACAGCTGACAGGAACGGGAGGTCAAAACAGCGTGGCGTGGTAACCATCCCACGGGTAAAACTTCCTGTTTACAGGGGAAACTCTGCCAAATTTTCTAACCCTATACTTTTCTTTTACATTTTCCTTAATCTGAATGCGTTTTGAATTGAGGACAACGTGCAATTTGAGTGTGGGGACGGGAACAGTTTGGGTTGCTCCTGGAACTAAAACAATTGATTCGTCCAAATCCAAGCCTTACACAAAACTTCTTTGGAAAACTGGCTTCTGTACTACTCAAATTTTTCAAAAGTTTGTTGTTTTAAAGAAATGTGTCTAAAAGGGTTTTTCCTCCTCGCCTTTATAACTTACAATCCATTAATTTGTAAAATACCTCAAAGTTTTGAAGTAAATTTTTATTGACAAGAAGAAACCAAATTATTTAAGTATGAACTTACAGTTTCCCTTTTTCCTAGTCAGTGAGAATTTGAGCCCTTATAACATGATCAACTATAAAACATGCTCTTCTTTTTTTTCTTCGAGAGGATGGAGTAAATGCGATAGAGGTAGAACTTGACACGGTAATAAGTCCCAACGCGGAAAAATCAGAAGCGACATTTTTAAAGGATTGATGCAACTAGGATTTCTTCTTCTCACCCCACTCTCTACCAAAAACATCCCCCTAGTAAGCCCCTTTGAGCCTAAACCCTTTCATTTCTTAAACCAACATATTTGCAGAATAAACCCCCTCTACAAAAGAATCCAAAAACCCCTAAAACTTTCCTTTTTACACCCCTTTATTTTAGTAAATAAACATTTCTTTCAAAAAGTTTTCAAAAACATATTTTCAGTATTTTCTCAAAAATCAATAACAAGGCATAAAGTCGAGATGGACCCTAGAGTTTATACCCGTTGTCTAAAAAATGGTCATATAAAGGGAAAATCCCCTTAGAAGCAAAAGCAAAAGTGCTACTACAAGATTTGTTCAGAAAATAGTGAAAGACATAAACTTTTGGAAAACAATAAAAAAAAGACCGTTTTATATACGCTTTTTACCCTTTTCTAATAAAACCATCCTACCCTTACCCTAATCCTACCCTTTTCAAAGACCTCATGATAATCTTGTGACTTTTGGTGAGATCGGTGGAGGTTCGATTCCGTCTCAAGCATATGCTCTCTGTTTCATTTTGCCTTAGTATGAGTGTCCATCCCAAAATCTTTAACCAGAGTGATGAGTGGCCACTTGGGAGGTGTGAAAGTGAATAGTTAAATAAATTTCTAAGTAGGCTTGTCATAAATAACTTACTTCAATAAAAAGGAGTAAAAATAAATTAATGGAATAACAATGTGGAAAATGGAGGAGGAACAATGTTAGAGCATATTCCTATGCTATAGTGTGTCTCGTGTATTGTATCTAAGTGAGCGTGTGTTAGCGAGTCTGTGTGTCAACATACCAAGGTGGCCGTACCATCTAGTACGCTGCTGACCAATTGGTGCGCCAGTGGTACGCATGCTTGTAAGTAGTCACTATATATAGATTGTGTTAGAATGAGAACTTAACACTCTGAGTCATTCTACACCTTTCTGTGTGTGTTCTAGTGAGAGAAACCAGAGAGAGTTCTTTGTAATCTTATGTGATTCAATAGGAAATCTCTTATTTACATTCTCGTTCACTAGATTGACCGAAACATGCAGTAGTAAGATCATTCCTTGTCCTTACAAGTGGTATCAGAACAATCCAAGTTGCTATACTGCTCTGTTTTGATCCATTTTCAAAATTCTATTGAGAGAAAGTGGGTTTTTCTTCATTTTCCATCAATTCGAGTCAATTCTGACTATTTCTGGTGCTAAACATGATTTCAAAAACATTCCTAGTGCATTTCCGTAACTTATTCTAGCCAATTGCAACTCAAAACGATCAAATTCTGAAAAATCAGTCGAATATGTCGTGGTACGCCGGATGAACATTGTGGTACGCTAGTTGGTACATAGGACAATCTTCATCGATTCGTTGGGACGTTCGCTGGTACGGAAGACAATCTTCAAAGTTGGTACGCGACGGTTATTCTTTGGTATGCAAGCATTTACTCCGTACCAAGGTGGTACGCTGCTTAGTCTGGTCTGGTTTTTGGTACGCTGAATCAGTGGTACGTTGGTGGCCCGTTGAAGAGTTTTGGTACGGAAGTCGTTTATTTGGTACGTTGGTCAACGATTTGGTACGCTGAGGGTGGTTTTGGTACGCTGGCAGAATAGTGACGTTCACTAAAACTGATGTAACTTGAGAACCGTAAAGAGTTACGGGAACTAAACCAGCCAAAACGACCATCTCGACGAGATCTACACTTCTACTCGCCTAACGGCTAGTACCCTCTGGTTTGACCCCCAAAATCCATTTCTAAGACCTTCGTTTTTGCATCTGAAGTTTACGATACCGAAAGTTTATCACACAATGTATGATTTTCATGCATTCGAGGTTATGCAAAATACGATGCAAGCTATGCTTAACTTCGACAATGAAATTGGAACGAGCCAGAAAGTTCCCAAGCTATTGAAATTGGAAGATTATCACAATTGGAAACAAAGATTTTCGGCTTACATCAGCATAAATGATATAGATTTATGGATTCCAATTCGGAAACTTTACATGCATCCAACTGATGGAGAAAATTTTAAGGAAATTTAAAATTTTTATGCTGCTGAAAGAAAAAGCTATGAGCTTGAGCAAAAAGTATTTGATTATCTTACGATGGCTTTGCTTACTGAATTCTTACATCAATTCAGCACTTGCAAGAAAAGTAAACAGTTGTGGGATGCATTATCTGCAAGATGCGAAGGCAATGATCAATACAAAAAGAGTAGATGGAAAGTGCTAAACAAAGAATTTGAAAATTTTCAACACTGTGATAAAGAAAATATTCCCTGTTCTTGTATCCATATTTTCACATCTGATAAGTGAAATGAAAGTCGTTAAAATAGAAAAGACCGAAGAGGAATTGAAGGAGAAATTGTTAGAAGCATTACCAGAAAAGTGGGAAAATTATATTTTACTGCTTACTCATGACAAGGAGTACTTGACATTGTAATTTCATGATTTAACTGGTCAATTGCAATATAATGACTTTAAACAAGTCAACTGCTCAATTGCAAAATCCTGAATTGTACCATGGTCAGAATTCTGCAAGTATCAATGCAAAATCTAAATCATTTGGTTTTGATTCATCAGACCCTTCTCCAACAACATTCGTTGCTAGCCATGGATCAGGAAATTATGAAAATTAATCAAGAGGGTGTAATTTTACTATTCCAAATCATTCAAGTCAGACTTCATATTCTGCAAAAACATCTGATGAACATTTGGCATTGATTTCTACATTACTATCTTCATATTATGGGTTACTGAATGGTGGTTTTCCAACTGCTAATCTGATTGAAGAAGATTTTTATCAGATCGATCCAGATAATCTTGAACAAATGGATATCAATTGGCAACTTGCTATGCTAGCCCAAAGAGCTAAAAGGTTCAGGAAGAGAACAAGATTCAAAAGTTTAAATCCAGATGGTAAAGTTGGATTAGACAAATCTAAAGTAAAATTTTTCAAATGTTTCAATTTTGGACATTTTGCTCATCAATGTTCAAAGGCAAATGCTTCTTCATCAAAGTCTCCAACAAATATTTCAGATTTAAATGCATTAGTCTCACAATCTTATCAAGGATATGACTGGTCGGACGATATTAAACATTTTGAATGTTCTATTGCTTTGACTGCACTTCATAACAATCCTGCAGGTTCACTTAATGATGAGTTAGCTAAAATGCAACATGATTTTATGGTTCAAATTGATCAGAGTGATTCTGATTTTGAAACAAGTGGTTCTGAATCAAGTGGTTATGAATCTGTTTGTGAGTTTTGTTCTCAAAAAGACAAGAAGATTCAAGGATTGATAAAAGAAAATGAGTTGTTGGTTGCTGAAAATAAAAGGAAGATAGAGAGTTGACAGGTGAACAGAAGAAGTTGGAAGATGTAATTCAAGAATTATCTTTTAAAAAAAGACAAGTTTTTAGAATTGCAAGCAGAAGTTGTTGAAAAGGAGTTCAAGTTTCTAAGTGTTGAAAAGGATTTTAAACAGAAATTTACAAAATTATCTGAAGAAAATGCTGATTTAGTCAAAGAAGTGAAGAAATGGAAGGATGAAGCTAAGGATACTGCAAATGATTTTCAAAATCTATTTGACAAACCAAAGTCTAGGCTTGATATGCTTACCAAAACTTCTGGTGAACAAGCTGCTCAAATTGAACAATATCAAATTGCTATGGAGAAGTTTCTAGATGAAAAGCGAGAGTTAGCAAGAGTGAATAAATTACAAAATGCAAATTTGGATATTCAAAAAAGAAATGACGACAAATGGAAGAAAGAGTTGTTCGCTGAGCTTGATAATTTAAGATTGCAAAAGTATGAAACTCACAGGGTTGCTAAGAGATTGATTGCAACAGATAAAGAATTTGTAGAAGCACGACAAAAGATCTCCGATTTGAAGATTCAAGTGATTGATGTAAATCGTCTTCTCAACAATGTCACCAATTCACAATCGTTCACAAGCTTCTTAGCGAATGATTAGAATTTTGAGAAAATGTTTAACAAGACGGGGTAGTCTCAAAGAAGCGGTTAATAATGTGAAGGAAAGGTAGATGACTGTGATTATTCAAAGTTTTCTGATTTAAATTTGAAGAAAAGAAGGAAATGAAGGATCCGAAGAATGGAAAGAAAGTTGAACAGAAATAAGAAATTCCTAAATCTTCAACGTTAGTGTCTGGTTCTTCGTCCACTGAAGAAGAAAAATCAGCAAGTTCAACTGAGAAGATTCATTCAAATACTGACATTGATGAAACAATCTTCGATGCTCCAAAAGATATCAACAAAGTCAAATCTGAGTTTTCTCATCTTTCAAAGAATGGGCATAAATCCTCTGGTTCATAAGAGAATGTTTCTGGAAAACATGGTGGTTTGGGTTTCAAGAAGAAATTTACTGATATTGGTACTTCTCAAGATCAAAAGCAACAAAAGTTGAAGAAAGTTAATTTGAAGCAATTAAAGAAAGATGTCTTCAAAGCTGAAAAAGTTCAACCTGAGAGGTTTTACAAACTCAAAGGTTCGGAACACATATTTTCTAACAAGGAATTCTCGCTTCATTGCGTGGATGCTCAGAAAATATCAGAATTTTTTGTGAAGAATGTTGATCTGAAGAACATGAAGAAGCAATCTCATAAATTTTCTTCTAGAGGATCTAATTCTACTCCAAAAAGCCTGACATCAAAATGGGTTCATGATCATCGGTTTTAGGTATATGATTCTTTTTATGATCATTTTGGAGAAAATATATTTTGTGAAGCTTTGCAGGTTCCAAAGAGACAAAATGTAAATAATCGCTTATGTTATAATTGCCGACAAAAAGGGCATATGGCACAAGGTTGTCAGGTTTCTGTTGCTTTTACGCAAAGAAGAAGAAGGTTCCTTTTGTTGGTAAATCTGCCAAATACAAATTCATTGATGAATATGGCAGAGTGTTTGATGAATGTCAACCTACATTTTTCAAAAAACAAGGAAGATTTATTCCTAAGTTTCAAAATGTTCTATAAGTAGGTTGTTCATCACAATCAATTATGACTAGTTCATAAAATGCTGATTTACCAAAACAACAAATCTGGAAACCTAAAGTGGTTTCAAAAGGAAATCAAGATACTGGTCGACCAGAAGCGATTCGCTTCGGGTCATTTATAAACTAACATATTTGACCAGTGTGCAGGTACTTCTAGAAAACCTATCGGTGATTGAAAAGTCGCTGATGGAGGAGTATTCTGTTGATTTAATTTAAATTCAAAGTGATATCAAACTTCAAAAACTGAAATTTTTCTGAAAGCTAAAACTGAAAGGTATCCATGTCGAAAGGTCAGTTTTCTTTCTTTACTGCATTCCATGTGTAGTTTAGGGGGAGAAAATTGAAAAATACCAAAAATCGTGTCTTTGTGTTTTGTTAAAATGGAAAATCAAAAAATAGAGTTTTCATTTTAAGGGGGGGGGGGGGGGATGGGGACAGAAAAATACAAAAACATTGAAAAATGCAAAATTGTATCCGACATAATTGGAAAATGATGGTACATTGGCTTGCTTTTCTGACTCATGGATAAACTAGAAGAAAAAGCCATAAGATCATTGTTTGATGTGCTTAGTAGGCTCAGAATTAAATCAAAAAGTATTCAGATGTGATATACATTAAATACTAATGCTTGACCAAGTGGACAACAACTTGATGCTTAATTCAAGATATTAAGAAAAAAGGTATGTGAAAAAGAAAATGAGAAGTCACTGTGTATACGTGTGTTCATTTTGCAAAGATTTAAACTTGTTTGATTTTCTTTATTTTGTCAAACGATTGGAATTTCTCTGCGTATCGAAAGATCGACCTGATTGTTGTTCCTTTGATGTTCTGCTTTATATTCTTTGGTGTTTCGTATAATTCACCGGACTTTCTCTACGTGGACGGGAGTACCGACCTGATTGTTGTTGGGTTATACAATTTTAACTTGTTTTTATTTACTTATTTTGTTAAATCCGAGGCCTTATCTGCCTATCGAAGGATTGACCTTAAGGTTGACGATTTAACGTTCTTATTTCTTTTGCATGTAACACAGTTGACTATATCATGAATATAATCACCATGTGTTAACTCACAAGTGAAATCACAAAGTGTGATAAGCAAAAGCATATCTGAGTATGTCTGATAGTGTGGGGTACACGTACACTGGTCAAAGCAAATCTAATCAATACCTTAACATATCTAGAAGTTATGTGTAAGGAAATGAATTTCTGAGTCAACCGGTTCAAGATGAAGTTTTCCGGTTGAAGACATGTTCAAGCGGAAGAACGCTCAAGCGGAAGATTTGTCAACCGGAAGATCAACCGGAAGAACATTTCCGGGTGAACTCTTTTATCCAACAGTATAAAGAGTTCAACCGGAAAAGTACTGAAAGATTACTTTTGCAGAATTCAGACCTGCAACTGCTTCTATTCTTCCAAAGTCACATCCTAGCCGTCTCCTACTTATAGATAAATGCATTTTGCACATTTCCTCTTTTGTATGTTTGCTAATGTTCTTTTAGTAAGTTTATTGTTTGACTTTCATGTACGGTTAGATTAGCCCGTATGAGATCAACGGCTGTAGTTGATCTCCTTAGTACTATTTATAGTTGTTAGCTAGTTCATTCACAAACACCCCGTTTCAGTGCTTACACTTGTAACAGTTTGAACTTGAGTTAATGCAAATAGTACCGAGAAATTTATTATCTTGTGTTCACTAGTTTATGCAATCAATACAATCAAACTACAAGTATAAGTAAAACAAAGCTTAAGTAAAAACAAGTATGATACAACTTTATTCCGCATGGTTGTAATCTTCAAGTAAAGAGTTCTTGTTTTGATTATTACTCTGAGTAATCAACGGTCCTACAAGTGGTATCAGAGCGTTGGCTCTCCACTTTGAAGACTTCTAGTGCTTCAAAGTTGATACTTTACTTGCTCACTTGAGTTTTTATAAGCTTTTCTGTTTTACAAACTGTTTTTCACAATGACTGACTTAACTCTTGGTTCACTAAATGGTAGCTCTAACAAACCACCAATTTTCACTCCTGATGACTTTGATACTTGGAAACTCAGGATGGAAGGTTTTGTTAGAAGCCTAGACAGACGCATTTGGAACAGGTTGACTGTAGGTCCTTACAGTCCAACTGTTCAATCTGCTGATGATGCCGAAGTGTACATACCAAAACCACTAGACAGATATGTTGAAGCTGATTATACTGAGCTTGAATATGATCACAAGGCCTACTGGACACTCCAGGCTGCATTACCCAACTCTATACTGGTAGGGTTCAAGGGATATAAGACAGCACATGGCTTGTGGAATGCTCTCAGTGAGATGTATGAAGGGTCTAGTGAGGTTAAGGAAAACAAAAAGGATGTTTTGAAACAAAGATATGAAAATTTCACTTACAAAACTGGTGAATCTATGACCAACCAGTATCTTAGATTTGTTTCACTTCTTGATGAATTGCAAAAGGTAGAAGTAACAACAGAACAGGCTGATGCCAACAGGAAGTTCTTGAGATCCTTACCTCCAATGTGGACTGTCTATACAGTAAGCATTAGGGAGTGCAAGGACCTCAAAAAGCTTAAACTAAGTGAACTCCATGGAGTCCTTAGTGCTTATGAAATGGAGCTTAATCTTAAGCAAAACAACTTTCCTGAAGCATCACCACAGTTGCAAACCACTGCTTTGGTTACAACTGATTTTCAAAAGATTTCAAATTCTTCTCAATATCACTCACCCTCAGTCAGTTTCAATGAGTCACCTAGATGCTCAGAGAGTTCTTCAACACTGTTTGACAACTCTCACTCTGCCTATGTGGCAACTGACTCATCTCAAGGATTCACACGTGAAGACTTGGAATGTATAGGGGCAGATGATCTAGAAGAAATGGACATTTTAACTCAATTAGCTATGGTTTCTGTAAGGGCCCAAAGATTTTATAAAAGAACTGGAAGAATTTATAAAGGGTCAAAGGGATCATCAATTGGGTTGGATAAATCTAAAGCTAAATGTTATAATTGTCACCAACTTGGTCATTTTGCCAGGGAGTGCAAGCAGCCAAGGAGAGATGGACAGAATAACAACAACAATGTCCAACAAAGATCAAATCATGGAAGCAACAACAACAGCAGTCAACATAACAACAGCAACAGCAACCAACAGCCAACACAACCAAAACCACTTGGAAATCAAAATGTGGTGGCAGCTGTAGCTAACCAGACTGAATGCTTTGAGTGGGATGACTTTGTCACTGAGTTTGAGCCAATCAACCATGCTTTGATGGCCAAAGAAGATTCAACTGAACAGGTAAATGAGATTCCTGAAAAAGTTTTGGAAAATCTATGCAGCCCTGCATGCATAGAACAAGTGTCAAAATACAGGAAACATAACACTGATCTAATTGATGAAGTTTCTAATTTGAATGAGTTAAAGAATTGCTTTAAGAAAACTGAAAATGCATACATCACCAAAATTGAAAATTTAAACAAAGAATTTGATGCTTTAAAGCTAACTAACTCTATTTTGGAAACACAATTGGAGGATCTGTTGAACAAACTAACTATTTCAAGACAAGAAACAAAAGATGCAAAAGCAGAAAATGATGTTCTTGAAATTAAGTTAAAAGATGCCTTGTTCACCTGTGACAAATTCCAAACAGCTAACAAGAAAGCTGAGAAACTTTGGAATGGGGTAATGCATGGGAAAACAGGTATTGGGTACAACAATGTTGAACCACCCAAGGAATACTCACCTGTTATTGCTCCAATCCAAGCACTTCAGAAGGAGTGTAATGTGAGTCTAACTGTTGATAGCACCACATCTTCTTCTTCTGAAACAAAATCTGTTGAATCATTATCAAACCGTGAAGTCAAAGATGCTAGCACATCAGCATCTGTTGACCAATCAAAGTTTTTAAAACCAAAAGTTGCTTTTCCACCACCAACTATTTATGAGCCCAAAGACTCAAAAGTTGGAGGTAAACTACCTAAGCAGCCAAAACCCAGTGAAACTGAGAAAATGGGTAAGCTAACTTATCACCAGGTCACAAATGAAGAATCAACCAAAAACACAAACACTTACCAAAGAAAAATGTTTGAATGTGTTTTCTGTGGTGAGAAAGGGCACATGGCTGCAATGTGCAAATTCAATCCTTTGAGTAAAACTCAAAACTTGCTAAAACCCAAAACTGTTTCTACTCAGAAAAATTCTACAGGTAGAACCTCACCTGTAAGAAGTAACACATTGAAGTATTTTGATACTGAGTCAAACAAAGTTTTAATTGGGAACAACAAAAATGGAAGTTTTTCAGTCCTAAAACCGAACAGGGTTCCGGCTGAACTTCAACCGGAAAAATTTTCAACCGGAAATGAAGTTCAACCGGAAATCTCCAAAACACTCAGATCAGTTACTGCACCTAGACAACGACCCAGGGTTCAGTTCACTGATGAGTATGACCATTTTGAAGGTCAAGGAAGGAGAAACCCATCTAGAGGCAAGACCACCTCTAGAGAAAATTTTGTGAAAAACAAGCACAACTCTCAACCGGAAATTCCCTCTAGTTCGAATGGAAATGTCACTGCTGCATTTCACAGTGAGAGATCTAGCCAGTCAAACAAATTTTCAAACTTTAATGCTAGAATCTCACCAGTGACTGGTGTTGATCAGACCTACACCTCACCTAATGAGTTGCCAAAGGTTTTGACCAACAAACAAAAGAAATATAGGGAATACAGAGAGAGGAAGATTGCTGAGAGAAGGCTTAGCAAAACAAACAGACAATGTCAATCAAGTGAACAGTCTGAACACTTGAATATTGATCAAGATGATCTGTTGAATGAGGATCCAATACAAAATACTTTAGTACTTAAAGAGTACAAGTATTATGATGCTTCTGGCAAGCCCAAGACCTCAAAGGCTTGGGTTCCCTTTAGAAATTAACCAACTTTCTCTGTGTGTAGGTGCATAATAAAGGCCAACAAAGCCTATGGGTTGTTGATAGTGGATGCACCTGCCACATGACAGGAAATAAGCATGTATTGGAAAACCCCAAAAACATAAACGGAGGTCCTGTAGCCTTTGGGAGTGCAAAAGGACACATTACTGCACAAGGTGCTGTTAGTAATGGGAAGCTTACCTTTGACAAGGTAAATTTTGTTGATACATTAAATTTCAATTTACTTAGTGTCTCACAAATGTGTGACAAGAATTTGAATTTGATGTTCACTGAGAGAGAGGCCATAGTCTTAAAACCTGGTGTTAACATCCCTGAGAAACTTGTATTGCTCAGAGCACCTAGGAGAGAAGGACTATATATTTTGGATTTATCTGCTGCCACTCCAGCAAGTGGAATTGCATGCTTTATATCCAAAGCCTCAGTGGATGAATCTGATTTATGGCATAGGAGGTTATGTCATGTTAACTACAAGAACATGAACAGAATAGTGAATCTTGGCTTGGTTAAGGGTCTTCCTAACAAGCAGTTCAATTGTTCTGAACACTGTGTTTCTTGCCTCAAGGGTAAGCAACACAAGACCTCCTTCAAGCCAAAAACTGAGTCTTCTATCACTCAACCTCTAGAACTCTTGCATATGGATTTGTTTGGTCCAACTAGAGTGATGAGCTTAGGAAAAAGGTCATACTGTTTTGTCATTATTGATGATTTCACAAGATATACTTGGGTGTTTTTCTTAAAATCAAAAGATGAAACTGCTGAATTGTTAAAAACACTAATTGTATCTTTAGAAAATCAAGCAAAATTGAAAGTTAAGACAATCAGAAGTGACAATGGCACTGAGTTTAAAAATCATGTTTTGAACTCATTTTGTGAGGAAAAGGGAATTCTTAGACAATTCAGTGCTCCTAGAACTCCACAGCAAAATGGTGTTGCTGAAAGGAGAAATAGGACATTAATTGAGGCTGCTAGAGCAATGCTAGCAGATTCTAAGTTACCTGTGATATTTTGGGCAGAAGCAGTAAACACTGCTTGCTATGTCCAAAACAGGACTTTGATTGTTAAGGGTAAAAATAAAACTGCTTATGAGCTTTGGAGAGGTAGAAAACCTAACATTTACTTCTTTAAATCATTTGGCTGTCCTGTTACTATTTTGATAACTAATAGGTTGTTGCCTAAGTTTGCTGAAAAGGCAGATGAAGGATATTTTGTTGGATATTCTGGTGTGTCAAAAGCATTCAGGGTATACAATAAAAGTACTAAAATTGTTGAGGAAACCATTAATGTAACCTTTAATGAGAAATCTCTTAACAACTTTGTATCTCAACCAGATTGGTTATTTGATATAGATGCACTAACCACTGCTTTCAATTTTACCATTGAGAAGCCATTGAGTTCAACAGTGCAGGAACAGGAACTTAAGCAGAATCACATGAGGTCAGCTGATAATATCTGGCAGATGAACACCAAAGGACTGCAAATGCAACCCACCTTCTTTTCATCGATCAGCACCAAGCCTGTGAAATCCAACAATTCAAAGAAAGCCTCTGAAATTGTTCTTGCTGATGCAGAAGTTCATCCGGTTGAACTTCCGGTTGAAGTTCAAACGGATCCTGTAGCAGTAGAATCTCCGGTTGAGACTCAACCGGAAAACAATTTTTCAGAAAATTTTGAGAACAATGAATCCAATGATTCAACTGATGCTGGTTCAAATGAGTACAGTTTTGAGCATCTAATCTCAGATTCAGTCCCTAGTTCTCAAGAACCAACTGAAGTTTCAGAACCTGTTTCACAAGCCAACTATATTGAGTTATTACCTCAACTCAATATTCCTCATAATGGAAGAAGCCATGAATTTCCAATGTTTACTGATAGAAGAGTTGGTAAGAATCATCCAAGGGAGAATATTATAGGAGACTTGTCAGCTCCTGTGCTGACAAGAAGCAAGTCTATTGATGCAAACATTTGCCTACATGCTGCATTTCTGTCTCAAGAAGTACCCACAAAGATCAATGATGCATTGGAAGATGAAAGCTGGGTAGAGGCAATGCAAGAGGAATTGTTTCAGATCAATAAACAGAAGGTTTGGGAATTGGTAGACCTACCTGAAGGTGAAGAACCAATTGGAACCAAATGGGTATTCAGAAACAAGAAGGATGACAGAGGAATTGTGATAAAAAACAAGGCCAGACTTGTAGCTCAAGGCTACACACAGGAAGAAGGCATTGATTATGATGAAGTTTTTGCTCCTGTGGCTAGGCTTGAAGCAATCAGAATATTTCTTGCCTATGCTGCATTCAAAAACTTTCTGGTATTTCAAATGGATGTCAAATGTGCTTTTCTGTATGGTCTTTTGGAACAAGATGTGTATGTCAAGCAGCCTCCTGGCTTTGAAGACCCTCATCACCCCAACAAGGTATGCAAGCTAATTAAGGCTTTATATGGTCTCAAGCAAGCTCCTAGGACATGGTATGAAACTCTTTCAAACTATCTCCTAGAGAATGGCTACAAGAGAGGAGCTATTGACAAAACACTGTTTGTGAAATCTGATGGCAAAGATACTTTGATGGTACAAATCTACGTTGATGACATCATCTTTGGTTCATCCAATGCTGCCTTATGCAAAGAGTTTGAGGGATTGATGCAATCTAAGTTTGAAATGAGTTCAATGGGTGAACTGAATTTCTTCTTAGGCCTACAAGTGAAACAAACTGCCAATGGAATTTTCTTGAATCAGTCAAAATATATTCAAGATATGCTAAAAAGGTTTGATATGCAGTCTGTTTCAACCTCAAGAACTCCTATTTCCACTTCCCACAAGTTAAACAGTGACTTAAGTGGAAAGCCAGTGGATGTTCATCTCTACAGGGCAATGATTGGATCACTGCTCTATCTCACAGCTAGCAGACCTGACATCATGTTTAGTGTCTGTTTATGTGCTAGATACCAGTGTCAACCAAAGGAATCACACATGTTAGCAGTGAAGAGAATCTTTAGATATCTTAAAGGACAACCAAAGCTTGGGTTGTGGTATCCAAAGAATTCAGATTTCTCCTTCAAAGCTTACACTGATAGTGATTATGCTGGCTGCAACTTGGATAAAAAGTCTACTACTGGAGGATGCCAATTTTTGGGAGAAAGACTTGTGTCTTGGCAATGCAAGAAGCAAACCTGCGTATCTACTTCTACTGCTGAGGCTGAATATATTGCTGCATCAAGCTGCTGCAGTCAAGTCTTATGGATTCAAAATCAAATGTTGGATTACGGCATCAAGTTCATGGAGACTCCAATTCTAGCAGACAACAACAGTGCTATATCAATCACAAACAATCCTGTTCAACACTCAAAAGCAAAACACATTGATATCAGGTACCATTTTATTAGAGATTGTGCTGAGAAACATTTAATTAGAATGGTTAAAGTTCATACAAATCAACAATTGGCTGATTTGTTTACCAAAGCATTTGATGAAGCTAGATTTTTCTATCTCATTAGTGCCATTGGTATGATGAACTTTGACTGATTAAACTGTTTTCACAAACTTAATAAAAGAGACCAATTTGTGTTAAAGAGCCAGTCTCTTGATACAAAAAGAAAAAGAAAAAGAAAAGTTTCTGTATCAGTTAGACACCTTTTCAATCATAGTCAGGTCATACTGTTAAACTATGATAACTGATACATGTAATTTTCAAAATCAAGTGTTTTTCTGTCTTCCGGTTGATCTTTCCAGTTCAACACAAATTTCTGAAACTGGAAAGTCATCTTCAACCGGAAACTCAACTTTTGATCACACCATCCAAATTTCTGAAACTGGTAAAAGGAACAACAATTCTTTATTAGAAAGTTCAGATTAAATTTGAAAATTTTTCAAACGGAAATTTTATTTCCTGATTGACAACCCTCAACCGGAAAAATTTTCAACCGGCAAAATCTGTCCGGTTTAACTTTCAAACGGAAAGAAATTTTGTTGTTTGGAGAGAAAAACTCTCTGCTTGAATCTCAACCGGAAAAATCTTTTGTCTTAAATGAATCATTTAATTCACCGGTTGAGGCACATATTTTCAAGCGGATTGTGCATTTAAAGTGTTTCAATTTATTGTCCGAATTAAATTCAAAAGACACGCAACAGGGAGTTGTATTGTACAACCACCTGAAGCACACTTTTTGCGGACCCACTTGCACTTTTTCTTTCTCTCTCCTGTGACTCAGCGTACTTTATCCCATCG
Source organism: Deinandra increscens subsp. villosa (assembly GCA_039602395.1). Lineage (NCBI taxonomy): Eukaryota > Viridiplantae > Streptophyta > Magnoliopsida > Asterales > Asteraceae > Deinandra > Deinandra increscens. The sequence continues at coordinate 59,246,832 of JBCNJP010000023.1, forward strand.
CTGATAACTGTCACCCATCTTTAAACCCACCAGTTAAATACCCACAACCCCTTCAATACTCCTCATAATCCAAAAGCAAGAAATCGTTCAAAATCCGAAAACCTAGAAATTTTCAGAACCATTTCTTTCTACTCTCAAAATTCTCTCATAGTAATTCAACAATGTCACCAAAGTCCAAAGCAAAAGGGAAACAACTAGTGAAGAATGATCCTTTCCCACTTGAACACAACCTAGTTGCGTTTCTTGACGAACCAGTGAACTCTACACATGCTGAAACCTTCACCGGGATGATCAATTTCCTCAAAACTTCATATCTGAATCACGCACTCACTGTTGTGGTTTACTTATATGAGGAAATTCTCTCTGAGTTCTGGAAGAACATCCAACTGCTCGAGAAGGATGTAGACGATGTAGAGGAAGATACGCTGAAGTCAACTGTAAAAGGGGAAACTGTTCTCATCACTGAATCGATGATTAGGGAATTGCTGAAATTGAATGACAAGAATGGGTATGTTCGCAGAACCCCCAAGCAATACATGGCTCTGCTCAAAGCAATTGGCTATGGTGGTGCTACTGAAGGAACTGCCACTGTTAACAAGGGTCAAATGCCCTACAAATGGAGATTTCTGGCTCACACCATCATGGTATGCCTGTCGCCAAAGAAATCAGGATTTGATGAAATGGCTGTTGAGCAAGCTTCTGCCTTCTATGCTGTGGTGAAAGGGGAGGTATACAATTTTTCTGCTGTAATTTTTAATGCTTTAAAGGGTAATGCAAAGAACTTTGCTTTTTACATGTACCCTAGATTTTTAACTTACATTTTGCAAGAAAAATACCCCAAAATTAATTTGGATGGAAACATGATGCTGGTTCCAAGAGCATTATCTGAAAACTCATTTTCCAAATTAACCACCAACAAGAAGCCATTCCTTGGGAGGGACACTGACCATCCCATGCCAATCCAAAGGGTGATTCCGGTTGAACAAGGAGAACCTAGTTCTCAACCGGAAACACATGCTTCTGAAGAGCAACTTGCTCCAGTGGACAACACTGTACCATCCACAGTAGTTGAACCCACCACTGATAAACCACCTTCTCCTTCTGATACTTCAACTATATTTTTCAAAAGAAAAAGGAGAAGAGATTCAGACCCACCATCAATTCCCATCATCCCCCCTTCCCCAAAGCCTACAAAGCTCAAAAGGCTCAAAAAGGTTGTGCAAGAGCCTACTCCTCTCTTGCAACCCGTTGCCTCCAGCCCTGAACCAACCCTTGGCACAAAGCCAACTGGGTCAGCCAAATTGGGATTTAAACTTGTTGATGAACCTTCTTCTGAGGGGGAGTCATTTCATATGGATGTACAATCCCCATCCACTTTCTCACCCTACACTTCACACTTCTCACCTGTGAATGATGATGTAGAAAGAGATGTCACAGATGATGGTGTTATTAACCCACACACCACATTACATGGGAACATTCTGAGTGACACTCACACTGCTACATCTAACCCACATTCACCCCGGGAGGTGAATCTCAGGAGTTTAGATGAGATTCATGCGGAAAGGGCTGCTGCCACTCAAAGTTTCTCATTGAACTTTGATGATGGTAGTAACATTCATAAGACCCAATCCATGGCAACCCATACTATAGTTCAACCGGAAGATCCCCTAGTGGATCCTAAAGGGAAAACTGTAGTTACGGGGAATCCCAGGCGCCAAGAAAACCAGGGTGGTGGACTTGATCAACATAGGGTTGATGGTCCATCTTTTTCCTATGATACTGGTAAAACTCCAGTTGAGGATAGTTTAACACTTACAGAATTGACGACATTGTACAAATCACTACAGGCTCAGGTAACCAGTCTCAATTCGACTGTTGCCAGCCTTGTAATAAACACTCCTGCTGCTGCTCAAGCTCAAGAAGTTCCTGTTGAAGCCTCAACTGCGCAACCGGAAACTTCCCCTGCACCAAAGTTTCAACCGGTTGCACAACATACTGCTGAGGTTAGTTCTTTGAACCCATTTCCTTTTGGAGGTCAGGCTGGATCTTCTATCAAGTCATCCATAGTTTCTTGTTCTTCTGACTGGTCAGAATCAACCATAGTATCTAATACTCTTGGTTGAGGAGTTATGCAATCTTCACTCTCCTTCAGTCTGATCATCCTCCTAGGTTTGGTTTGTTTCTTCCTTTTGAAGCTCAAAGGAGGCTCTGAATCGGAGGTGGAGTGCAGTTGGATCAATGTTTCAGCAATCTCAGCTTCTGTTGAGTTTTCCGGTTGAGTCTCTTCCGGTTGAACTTTTTCCGGTTGAGTCTCTTCCGGTTGAACATCAGCCGGAGATTTTGTACTTAGTTCTTTCAGTACAGTGCTGATATCCTCTCCTTCTTTTTCACCTTCAACTTCTTCAGTCTGAGTGACTGAAGCATCATCATCCACATCTTCATGAACCACATCAACAACTGGTTCAGAGACAATGTTAGTTGTGACCTCATCCACTTTAGATTTGGCAAATGCCTCCTCTTGTGGGATAATCACATTAGTCAAGAAGTGCTTGACCTGCAGAATGCTCTCTGGCTGAGCACCTACAACTAACATTGTTGCTTCAATCATTCCCAACAGGCTTGGATCCTGTGGAAATACCTTCATAAGTGAGCTCATCTTCACCTTGGTTAACCCATCAGCAACTGAAAAGGGATCAACTTTAGCCAATTTGAAGGCTGTATGCCTTACTTCTTCAGGTAAAGGCACTGTTTGATCAAGTTCTTATTCTTCAGTTGTGGTTGCAGCAGCAGCAGTAATAGGTGTTGAAGAATTAGTTTTCTCCCCCTTTTTGGCAGCATTAGCTTCTACAGCCTGACCTCCAAAAGGAAATGGGTTCAAAGAACTAACCTCAGCAGTATGTTGTGCAACCGGTTGAAACTTTGGTGCAGGGGAAGTTTCCGGTTGCGCAGTTGAGGCTTCAACAGGAACTTCTTGAGCTTGAGCAGCAGCAGGAGTGTTTATTACAAGGCTGGCAACAGTCGAATTGAGACTGGTTACCTGAGCCTGTAGTGATTTGTACAATGTCGTCAATTCTGTAAGTGTTAAACTATCCTCAACTGGAGTTTTACCAGTCTCCCATGTTCCCATTCCATCTTCCAGATTTTACTCACATAGACCCAGGGGAATGAACCCAAGGCCCAGAGGATCCAGATCTACCAAGCCTAAATACATTCATCCAAAATTTAGGATAGATAACTGGACTGATATCACCCCTGCCAAGCCCAAACCCTGTCCATCTATTCGGAAGTATAATCAACCTTCATCTCCACCTAAAAACTCCACCTCTTCAACTCCACAGCCACAAGCCATGAAACCACCCACCAAATCACCAACAAAGCCTTCTGAACCCACTGAGTTAGCCGCAACCAGTTCTGTTCAAGCATCGTCTCAAGCAGATAAAGGGAAAGAAAAGGTCCCAATTGAAGCTGATAAATCATCTGCTGATCCTGCCACTGGTGCTTCACCTGGAAGAAAGAAGTCCATTGCAAAAAGACCTCTTCTTTCAACCTTCAATTTTCAAACCAGGAGGATCATGAGACAATTGAACAAAACAAGAGTTCAATTTGAAAGACCGCAATCTCCAGAAGAGTGAAGCTCTTGGAGATAGTCAATTTTTGAAGAACAACATACAAAGGATAAATTTTGGCAGCATCATCTTAGGGGGAGATTGTAAGGAAATGAATTTCTGAGTCAACCGGTTCAAGATGAAGTTTTCCGGTTGAAGACATGTTCAAGCGGAAGAACGCTCAAGCGGAAGATTTGTCAACCGGAAGATCAACCGGAAGAACATTTCCGGGTGAACTCTTTTATCCAACAGTATAAAGAGTTCAACCGGAAAAGTACTGAAAGATTACTTTTGCAGAATTCAGACCTGCAACTGCTTCTATTCTTCCAAAGTCACATCCTAGCCGTCTCCTACTTATAGATAAATGCATTTTGCACATTTCCTCTTTTGTATGTTTGCTAATGTTCTTTTAGTAAGTTTATTGTTTGACTTTCATGTACGGTTAGATTAGCCCGTGTGAGATCAACGGCTGTAGTTGATCTCCTTAGTACTATTTATAGTTGTTAGCTAGTTCATTCACAAACACCCCGTTTCAGTGCTTACACTTGTAACAGTTTGAACTTGAGTTAATGCATATAGTACCAAGAAATTTATTATCTTGTGTTCACTAGTTTATGCAATCAATACAATCAAACTACAAGTATAAGTAAAACAAAGCTTAAGTAAAAACAAGTATGATACAACTTTATTCCGCATGGTTGTAATCTTCAAGTAAAGAGTTCTTGTTTTGATTATTATTCTGAGTAATCAACGGTCCTACATTATGAGTATGATTGTGCCTGAGTTTAAGATGGACAAATTATACCAGTATTCGACATGGCTTCTATGCTGAAGTAACTGAAATTGAAGTGTAGTTCAGCGTGTTATGTTTAATATGATCCCAAGTTGTGATCTTTCTCACAAAAGACAAAAAATAGTGTCTGATTCTGTATTGCATTTATGTTTCATATCTGAAAATTCCAAAAAGTTTTTAGGTGTGTTTTAGCATAAACTTAGAAAATTAAAAATATTTTCGGTGTGTTTTGATGTAAAGTTTCAAAAAGACAAAAAAAAATTGTTTCTTATATCTCTGGATTCTCGAAGAGAAGTTTTGCGCCAAGATTAAATTAATTTTCAAAAGAAAAAGAAAGCCGCGTTTCTGTCTTCTGAAATTAGAGGTTATGTGTGTCAAGAATCAAGCATGGTGAAAGGGAGAGCTTGAAGTATCTTTCACAAATGAATCTTAAAGTTCAAAGATTAATCAAGAGTGATCCAACCATGTAAGCTCTATTGCTGACAAGAAATTTCAAGTTGAAGATCTGTTGCAGAAATGCTGAAGATTGAAGACTGAAGTTTTGTTAGCATAGATACACTACACATTAAGGGGGAGTTTGTTAGAGCTTATTCCTATGCTATAGTGTATCTCGTGTATTATATCTAAATGAGCGTGTATTAGTCAGTCTGTGTGTCAACATACCAAGGTGGTCGTACCATCTGGTACGCCGTACCAAAGGGTACGCTGCTGACCAATTGGTCCGCCAATGGTACGCAGGCTTGTATGTGGTCACTATAAATAGATTGTGTTAGAACGAGAGCTTAACACTCTGAGTCATTCTACACCTTTCGGTGTGTGTTCTAGTGAGAGAAACCAAAGAGAGTTTTTTGCAATCTTGTGTGATTCAATAAGAAATCTCTTATTTACATTCTCATTCACCCAGATTGATTAAAACATGCAGTAGAAAGATCATTTTGTGTCCTTACACATAATCTTTAAACAACACATATCTTGACAAAACACAAAAATGAATTTTTAGGATGCGTCAAAGCCCCTAAATTATGAAGTTTTGCTTGAGGGAAAGCAAATTTTTAAGTGTTGGGATATTTGATGTACACACATTTATACATATTTTTATACTAAAATATTACCAAATTTCGGGATAAAACCTAGCTACTAACATCAAAACAAAGCTATTTTGTTTTCTTTATTGTTTTTTTCTGGTTTTCTAAAGCCAAAATACCAAAAGGAGCATAATCTAGCAGAAAAGTAAAGAAATATGCAAGTTTTGGGATTTATGACTTTAGCACGGCCCGTGCTTTGCCAAGAACGGCCCATGCCCGACCCGAATCTACAGAATCTCCCCGTTAAGTCAGCACAGCCCGTGTCTCTGATCAACACGCCCCTTGTGAAGCCTCCTGTCACGGAACGGCCCGGGCTCTGACACACACGGCCTCTGCCCCTGAAGATAGGAAGATTCCGAATCAACCATCTAACATGGCTCGGCCCGTGCTCTAACACACACGACCTATGCCGAATCAACCATCTGACATGGCTTGGCCCGTGCCAACCTAAGCACGGCCCGTGCCAAAGTCTAGAAATCGCCTATGAAAGCCAACCTCCACCCATTTCACAAGCCGCTAAATTCTTCTCTCTTTCTCCTACTTTTAGATTAGTCGAGCCACTTGGCGTTTTCGTGTCTTTAAGTATGTCAAAGTCTGTAAGAACTTTAACCAGTCTAAGTAATTGAAAGCATTTTGTCCATGAAATCTTTTTTACTTACTGGCAAATCTTTAAGTTATGATTAGTTAAATTCTTACACTTGATTGTATATAATGAGCCTTTAACAAGTTTATAATTTGTCTTTATAAAGTTGGTTTAAGGTGTGTCTAATGACATTGTGAAAACCCTTTTTATTGAAAGTGTATTACTGATTTTCTGAACCAAACGTGCTCTACGTATCACAGACCATCTGGGGAGTCGATGTCCCAAAGGCCAGACCTGTGACACCTGGTCGGGGGACGATCCATTATCCTTTAAGGCGACTCGTGCCCCATGCTACATGATACGTTCGAGGTCCTTATGTCTTTTTATGTGAACTCTGTGACATCCGAGAATTCCAAGGTTAACTTCCGTTAGACAAACTCCGTTAGTTACGTTATAAGTGTTAACTTAGTAACTAATGCTTAACTAGGCCGAATACGTCCACGACCTTTGGTTGATCACCGAACCCGTCCATATGTGTTATTTATTAAATTGTCTCTATGAGGAAGTATGTGCAACATGTTTGTTGATTAATTGTGTAATTGTGTGAAATTCATGAACCGTGCTTATCTTGCTTAGAAAGTAAATTAGTCACTTTTGGGTTCTAGCGAAACTACCGGGTGAAACTATAGTGTCGCCCGGCTAGCCTAACCTTTGACTCACAGGGTCAGTTTCGCTTGGCCAGCGAAACTGCCAGCGAAACTAGCCTCTGATATATAATATCTTAATAAAACCCTAGTTTCACCATTTGCCTCCTTTACACAAAAACACACACACACTCCATCTTTCTCCTGGAAATCTGGTCAGTCGAGATTCACACCGAGCCATCGAGATCTCAGCCCCGAACCATCATCCATCAAGCTTGGAGATCGAACCGTGAGTCCCAAAACCACCATTTTTATGTTTTCTATGTGTTTTACTTAAAAAGCATGACCAAACCTCCATGGAATCACTTGATCTTCTGATATGTCGTTTAGGAATGATAGATCTACAATAAAGTCAGTAACTTTACGTGTGAAATCCATCCATAATGAAGATATATGCCATTTTAGTCATTTTAGGGTTTTAAATGTATTTTGGTGATTTGATGATGAAAATACATGAATAAGGTGTCTAAACTGCTTCTATGATGTTGGTAATTGACTATGCATGCTATATACTGAATTACATGAAGTATGGGGACTGTTAGATTGATTTTTTAGGCTGATCCGTAAGTTTTTCGCGACTAGCGAAACTACGGTGTTCTCTGGGCGAAATTGTCCAGCGAAATTATGTGAATCTTCAACCAGCGACACTATGCAGCGAAACTGCAGTGTCGCCGGGTAAACCAACCAGACCAGCTCGAGCGAATCTACCGAGCGAAATTACCTGAACGAAAGTTCAAACCAGTTTCGTGCGAAACTAGGCTAGCGAAACTGTGCCAACAGTTTCGAGCGAAACTAGCCTGGCGAAACTGTGTCATCGGGTATTGCCTAGCGAAAGTGCTGCCCGTGCACACAGCGAAACTGCCTAGCGAAACTGCTAGCGAAATTGAGACCAGAATCCAAACTTGTGCAATTTATTTGAATGTTCTACCATGACTTGCATGATTATGCTATGATGATACATGCTTTGATTTCTGATGTATATGAACCCTTGTCTATGATCAACCATCGGTGTCGTGTGTCTGTATGTCGAGTCATAGTTCCAACGTGCTATGTTATGGGCCATAGTGACGTTAAGTAAAGATTAGACACAAAACTAATACTTAAGACCTAAACGTGTTCATAGGTCTTCGTTAAGCAAACTTGGATTATTAAGCAAGTGTAGCAGTGCAACCAAAGGTGAGTGTCACTAACCCGATTACCGTGAACCCGTTTGGGTCACACCGAATAACTAAATGAAAAACAATGCTGACAACTTCGAGAGTGCTATGCACCTCCCTGATGAACTTGAAAACTTGGAGTGCTCGGCACCCACTTGATGATCTTGAAGTGCTTTATGGGAAGCACTTGTGAATTACTTAAACAACTATTTCTGAAACGAAACTGAAAACACTTTTGAGAATTCATGAGAATCCAGTAAACCTTTTTAATATGGCTAGTGTAGGTTAAAGTCTAAACCACATGATATCACATGATTTCTAAGGATGCCTTGAAACTTAAAAGTCCTCAACTAAATTGTACCATTAATTGTAAAGCGAGGGGATGTTGGGTAGATCTACTGGAGTTTGACAAACTCCGCCCCGTGGCACGGGGAGTGCACGGAGGTACAATATCAGCCTATCTGACCGTGATCCCGAGAGGACACGGGGGAGGCAAAACCGCGATGACGTAGGTCCGCAGTCCTGATGGCACGGCCACTACAATAATAGTCAGCTTTGGTACAAACTTCCTTAGTGCATGGAACAACGGATTAGCTACCCGCGATATCGGTTGAGCACTTTAACTATACAAAACTGGTACATACCCGATAACGTAGGTTACGGACAATACTTTTACTAAACCACGATACTATGATTTTGGTTATCACAAGCATTGCTTTTCACAAATAATTGTACATAAGAATACGTTTACACGATCATGATTTATGAGACCGGGCCAATGCATGACAAGCCCACTGTGAACTCACCAATCGTTAGGTTGACACTTGCGTGGTTTAAACTTTTGCAGATCGCTAAGGAGTATCCGGAGCGGGTTGGCATGGCACATGAAGACTTTTATTTTTAGTTAAACTTAATTGGGAATTTAAAACACAGATTTGTAAAGCACGTGGTTAGTGCTAAGATGATATTTTGTTCCGCTGCGTAATTTGAGACTTTATTTATGATATATCTTTGGACTAACTCTGACTCGTTTAGTATTTGTAACTAATGGTTGTGGTCCTGGTCTGGTCGCACCCCTTAACGGTATAAACTCAGTTAGTGGTTGATTTAGGGGTGTGACAGATTGGTATCAGAGCCATAAGTTGCGGAGAACTGGAATCATTTTTGAAAACGATTTGGAAACTGCAACTTGAAACCTTAGTTACAAACGAACAAACAAATTCCCAAAACCAAAATAATTACGTGCCAACCTGGGATACTCGCTCTGCTGTGTAAGTAAAAGCTTAGTACGTATGTATATATATATATATATATATATATATATATATAAATATATATATAGACCGTGTCTAGGAAGTCTAACGGAAAGCCTTAGGAAATTTTCACACACGAAAACGAAACGCGAACGCTAATGCGCGCACCATGCCGGGGGGAAAGCGACAACGAAACGACGCTACACGCTACGTCCTGATTTCTACTACGATGACTACGCCGACGGTGACTTTTATGGGAAAGCCGACTTTCGACGATAGCTACTTACGACTTACGACGTTCTTCGACGACGCCTCCATTTTGCACGAAAACTTTTCTGGACTAATAGTGGGATAACGGGAAATTGTTAACATGCATATTATGGGGTATGTATAAAGTAAAATTGTGACTGAACACTGGCTACTTTAACTGTTCAGCAAGATGTCTGGAAGGGGACACGGAAGGAACAACATTAACATGACACCTGCACAATTGCAAGCTATGATCAACGAGCACGTGCAAGCCGCGGTGGCAGCCGTCCAAGCTGCATACGCCGCACAGGGTAACTATTATGCCGGTTAAGGCACAAAGCGAATTATATTTGACCTGTTTAAATTTGAAACCCGAACTATTATTGTATCAGGAAACCACCATCACTGCACGTTTAAGTCCTTCATGGACTGCAAGCCGATAACGTTTTCTGGCGAAGAAGGAGCGGTAGGACTCCTCAGGTGGATCGAGAAGTCTGAAAAGGTTTTCTCCATGTGTAACTGCCCTGCTGAGAGCAAAGTGAAGTTCGCTACTGGTACCTTTGAGGGAGCTGCTCTCTCCTGGTGGAATGCCGAAATCCAGATGATTGGGATTGATGCGGCTAATAACATGCAATGGGAAGCATTCAAGGAACTGATAATGGAGGAGTACTATCCCTGTGACCAAGTGAAGAAGTTAGAGGGAGAATTCTTGAATTTGAAAATGATTGGGTCTGAAGTTGAGCAATATACTGCGCGTTACCATGAGTACGCGGTCTTGTGCCCCATAATGGTTGATGCTGAGTTCAAACGCATTGAGCGTTATCTGGAAGGCCTCGCGCCTCAAATCAAAGGACTGGTGACTGCCAGCAACCCCGCAACCGTGTAGCAAGCCATCCGTTTGGCTCACAAACTTACTGATCAGGAGGTTGAGAAGGGTACACTACCTGCAAAGGCCACTGAGAAGACTGCCCTTAGTGGCAAGAGAAAAGCTGATGATGAAGCTCCTGAAAACTCAATGAACAATCAGAGTGTGGGAAACAGCACTGGGAGGTCCTATAACTCCCAAGGTCAAAGCAAAAGGTCTGGGAACAACAGTAGTAACTACCGCCAGGGCGGTAATGGGCAAAGCAACTACAAGGGTAACCTGCCTCTGTGCAACAAGTGTGGGAAACATCATGCTGGTGTTTGTAGAAAGAATCTGAGCTGTGAAAGGTGTGGAAAGAAAGGCCACGAAGCAAAAGACTGTTGGGCAACTCTACCTGAGCAACAAAGCCGCCTAAGGCAAAACAACAACCATGGCAACAACAACTACGGGAACAACCGCAACGGGCAAGGAAACAATCAGAACAACAATGGTGGAGCCCGTGGCTGTTTTGAATGTGGTGCCCAAGGCCACATTAAGAGAGACTGCCCATAGCTGAGAAGACAGGGAAATGGTCATCAGGGAAACAACGGTGGGAACGGTAATGGCGGAGGAAATGGTAACGGGAATAATAACGGGAATGGTGGAAATGGCAGGGGAAGAGCTTTTGTTATGGGTCAAGGTGAAGCTCGCAATGATGCCAACGTGATTAACGGTAAATTCATCCTTAATGGTTTCTTTGCTACTGTATTGTTTGATTCTGGTGCTGAAAGAAGCTTTATTTCCACTAAATTTGCTAAGTTGATTAATGCTAAACCGATTGCCTTAGATGCTAAGTATGTGGTAGAGCTAGCTAATGGTAAACTTCACGATACGACTCAGATAGTTAAGGACTGTAAGTTAGAACTAGCTGGCCATACGTTAGGAATCGATCTTATGCCTTTCCCGATTGGTAGCTTTGATGTTATAGTAGGAATGGATTGGTTATCTGAGAATCGAGCTGAAATCTTATGTAAAGAAAAAGTGGTTCGCATCCCACTCGAAGGAGGAGAAGTGTTAACGGTTCAAGGTGAGAAAGGTGGAACAGTAACCGGAATTATTTCGTTTCTCAAAGCTCAAAAGTGCCTTCGTAAAGGTCACTTCGCGATTCTTGCAAACGTCACCGATTCGACACTTCCCGAGCGTAGAATCGACGACTACCCGATAGTCCGCGACTTCCAAGATGTATTTCCTGAAGATCTGCCTGGTTTGCCTCCATTTCGACAAGTAGAGTTTGGAATCGACTTAGTTCCTAGAGCGTCTCCGATTGCACGCGCACCTTATCGTTTGGCGGTAAGCGAACTCATCGAACTCTCCGCACAACTTCAAGAGCTACTCGACAAAGGGTTTATTCGTCCAAGTTCGTCTCCATGGGGAGCACCAGTATTATTTGTTAACAAGAAGGATGGAACGTTCCGAATGTGTATTGACTACCGAGAGCTTAACAAGGTTACGATCAAGAATCGGTATCCACTTCCTCGAATCGACGATCTCTTCGACCAACTACAAGGTTCGAGCTACTTCTCAAAGATTGATCTACGGTCTGGATATCACCAACTTCGCGTTCGTGATGAGGATATCCCCAAGACTGCTTTTAGAACTCGGTATGGTCATTACGAGTTTTTGGTTATGCCGTTTGGGCTAACTAATGCGCCTGCTGTATTTATGGATCTGATGAATCGAGTGTGCAAGCCGTACCTCGATAAGTTTGTAATCGTTTTCATTGATGATATTTTGATCTACTCCAAGACAAAGGAGGAACACGAGGAGCACCTACGACTTATCTTGGAATTACTCCGCAAGGAACAGCTTTACGCTAAGTTTTCAAAGTGCGATTTTTGGATTCGCGAAGTCCAGTTTCTTGGACACGTTGTCGATCAGAATGGAATTCACGTCGACCCAGCTAAAGTGGAAGCTATCAAGAATTGGTCTACTCCGAGAGCGCCGACCGAAATCCGACAATTTTTGGGACTTGCCGGATATTACCGCAGATTCATTAAGGGATTCTCGCAATTGGCTCAACCCTTAACAGCTTTAACGCACAAAGGAGCGCAATATAGATGGGGTGAAAAAGAAGAACACGCGTTTCAAACACTTAAGGATATGTTATGTTCGGCTCCGATTCTCACGTTGCCCGATGGAATTGACGACTTTGTAGTTTACTGTGATGCATCCATTCAAGGACTCGGTTGCGTGTTGATGCAACGGGATAAAGTGATTGCCTACGGGTCCAGGCAACTGAAGGATACTGAGAAGAATTATACAACGCATGATTTGGAATTGGGAGCCGTTATTCATGCACTCAAGATTTGGAGACATTACCTCTACGGAACGAAGTGCACAATATTTACCGACCACAAGAGCTTGCAACACATCTTTGAACAGAAGGATCTCAACATGCGACAACGAAGGTGGGTCGAGCTACTAAATGATTATGACTTAGCAATCAAATATCACCCGGGAAAAGCCAATGTTGTGGCCGATGCCTTAAGTCGGAAAGAGTATGAAAAGCCTCGACGAGTACGAGCGCTGCAACTTACCATTCACACGGGATTGCCGGATCGGATCCGCGATGCCCAACAAGAAGCTTTGAAAGAAGAAAACTTCGCAGCTGAAGCACTGCGAGGGGTAGATGGCAACTCTGAAGTTAAGTCCGATGCACTCAGGTATTACAATGACAGAATTTGGGTTCCTTTACTTGGAAATCTTCGTGAGCTCGTGATGGACGAGGCTCACAAATCAAGATATTCGGTGCACCCTGGATCGGATAAAATGTACCAAGATTTGAAGAATTTGTATTGGTGGCCGAATATGAAAGCCGACATTGCTCGATATGTGGCTAAGTGTTTAACATGCTCAAGGGTTAAGATTGAGTACCAAAAGCCTTCAGGGCTATTACAGCAACCAAAGATCCCAGAATGGAAATGGGAGGATATCTCCATGGATTTTGTAACGGGATTACCTCATCGATCGAATCGACCGGATGCGATTTGGGTTATCATTGATCGGTTAACCAAATCTGCACACTTCATTCCAATGAAAGAAACTGATAATATGGATAAGTTGACAAAGCTGTATATTGATCGAATTGTGGCACGTCATGGAGTGCCTAAGACCATTATCTCCGACCGAGATCCTCGATTTACTTCCCGATTGTGGCAATCTATGCAAGAAGCACTGGGAACCAGACTGGATATGAGTACAGCTTATCACCCGCAGACCGACGGTCAGACGGAACGAACTATTCAGACTTTGGAAGACATGCTCCGAGCTTGCGTTATCGACTTCGGTAAAGACTGGGAGGCTCACCTTCCGTTGGTGGAGTTCTCCTACAACAACAGTTATCATACAAGTATCGGTGCAGCACCTTTTGAAGCTCTTTATGGCAGAAAATGCAGATCGCCCGTGTGTTGGGCTGAAACGGGTGAGAAAGGACTCACTGGACCGGAAATCATTCATGATACGACTGAACGGATCATTCAAATCAGAAAGCGGATAGCCGCAGCACGTGACAGACAAAAGAGCTATGCCGACAAACGCCGTAAGCCTTTGAAGTTCGAGGTAGGCGACAAGGTGCTATTAAAGGTGTCTCCCTGGAAAGGTGTGATACGCTTCGGAAAGCGTGGGAAGCTGAATCCTCGCTATATCGGTCCATTTGAAATCATTGGTGAAGTAGGCCCGGTGGCCTACCGATTACAACTCCCTGCAGAACTCGATGGAGTTCACAACGTGTTTCACGTTTCTAATCTAAAGAAATGTCTGGCTGAAGACATCGAAATAATTCCTTTGGAGGAATTGGAAATTGATGAACATTTGAGATTTATTGAGCAACCGGTAGAAATCATGGGACGCGAGGAGAAAGCCCTCAAACATAGCAAGATTCCGATCGTCAAGGTGCGATGGAACTCAAGGCATGGACCTGAATATACTTGGGAACGAGAGGATCAGATAAAGAAAAAGTATCCTCACCTGTTCGAGCAAACGTCCACGGAAACTCAAGGTATGATTTAATTTTGGGGACCAAAATTCCTTTAACAGGAGGAGGATGTGACGACCCTAAAACTTTTGCTTTCTTTCCCCAACAAATATAGCAACAACGACAGCCGAGGCTGCGAAAGCTACGACGCAAGAATAATTTTCGGGACGAAAATTCCAATTACAAGGGGATGATGTGACATCCGAGAATTCCAAGGTTAACTTCCGTTAGACAAACTCCGTTAGTTACGTTATAAGTGTTAACTTAGTAACTAATGCTTAACTAGGCCGAATACGTCCACGACCTTTGGTTGATCACCGAACCCGTCCATATGTGTTATTTATTGAATTGTCTCTATGAGGAAGTATGTGCAACATGTTTGTTGATTAATTGTGTAATTGTGTGAAATTCATGAACCGTGCTTATCTTGCTTAGAATGTAAATTAGTCACTTTTGGGTTCCAGCGAAACTACCGGGCGAAACTATAGTGTCGCCCGGCTAGCCTAACCTTTGACTCACAGGGTCAGTTTCGCTTGGCCAGCGAAACTGCCAGCGAAACTAGGCTCTGATATATAATATCTTAATAAAACCCTAGTTTCACCATTTGCTTCCTTTACACAAAAACACACACACACTCCATCTTTCTCCTGGAAATCTGGTCAGTCGAGATTCACACCGAGCCATCGAGATCTCAGCCCCGAACCATCATCCATCAAGCTTGGAGATCGAACCGTGAGTCCCAAAACCACCATTTTTATGTTTTCTATGTGTTTTACTTAAAAAGCATGACCAAACCTCCATGGAATCACTTGATCTTCTGATATGTCGTTTAGGAATGATAGATCTACAATAAAGTCAGTAACTTTACGTGTGAAATCCATCCATAATGAAGATTTATGCCATTTTAGTCATTTTAGGGTTTTAAATGTATTTTGGTGATTTGATGATGAAAATACATGAATAAGGTGTCTAAACTGCTTCTATGATGTTGGTAATTGACTATGCATGCTATATACTGAATTACATGAAGTATGGGGACTGTTAGATTGATTTTTAGGCTGATCCGTAAGTTTTTCGCGACTAGCAAAACTACGGTGTTCTCTGGGCGAAATTGTCCAGCGAAATTATGTGAATCTTCAACCAGCGACACTATGCAGCGAAACTGCAGTGTCGCCGGGTAAACCAACCAGACCAGCTCGAGCGAATCTACCGAGCGAAATTCCCTGAACGAAAGTTCAAACCAGTTTCGTGCGAAACTAGGCTAGCGAAACTGTGCCAACAGTTTCGAGCGAAACTAGCCTGGCGAAACTGTGCCATCGGGTATTGCCTAGCAAAAGTGCTGCCCGTGCACACAGCGAAACTGCCTAGCGAAACTGCTAGCGAAATTGAGACCAGAATCCAAACTTGTGCAATTTATTTGAATGTTCTACCATGACTTGCATGATTATGCTATGATGATACATGCTTTGATTTCTGATGTATATGAACCCTTTTCTATGATCAACCATCGGTGTCGTGTGTCTGTATGTCGAGTCATAGTTCCAACGTGCTATGTTATGGGCCATAGTGACGTTAAGTAAAGATTAGACACAAAACTAATACTTAAGACCTAAACGTGTTCATAGGTCTTCGTTAAGCAAACTTGGATTATTAAGCAAGTGTAGCAGTGCAACCAAAGGTGAGTGTCACTAACCTGATTACCGTGAACCCGTTTGGGTCACACCGAATAACTAAATGAAAAACAATGCTGACAACTTCGAGAGTGCTATGCACCTCCCTGATGAACTTGAAAACTTGGAGTGCTCGGCACCCACTTGATGATCTTGAAGTGCTTTATGGGAAGCACTTGTGAATTACTTAAACAACTATTTCTGAAACGAAACTGAAAACACTTTTGAGAATTCATGAGAATCCACTAAACCTTTTTAATATGGCTAGTGTAGGTTAAAGTCTAAACCACATGATATCACATGATTTCTAAGGATGCCTTGAAACTTAAAAGTCCTCAACTAAATTGTACCATTAATTGTAAAGCGAGGGGATGTTGGGTAGATCTACTGGAGTTTGACAAACTCCGCCCCGTGGCACGGGGAGTGCACGGAGGTACAATATCAGCCTATCTGACCGTGATCCCGAGAGGACACGGGGGAGGCAAAACCGCGATGACGTAGGTCCGCAGTCCTGATGGCACGGCCACTACAATAATAGTCAGCTTTGGTACAAACTTCCTTAGTGCATGGAACAACGGATTAGCTACCCGCGATATCGGTTGAGCACTTTAACTATACAAAACTGGTACATACCCGATAACGTAGGTTACGGACAATACTTTTACTAAACCACGATACTATGATTTTGGTTATCACAAGCATTGCTTTTCACAAATAATTGTACATAAGAATACGTTTACACGATCATGATTTATGAGACCGAGCCAATGCATGACAAGCCCACTGTGAACTCACCAACCGTTAGGTTGACACTTGCGTGGTTTAAACTTTTGCAGATCGCTAAGGAGTATCCGGAGCGGGTTGGCATGGCACATGAAGACTTTTATTTTTAGTTAAACTTAATTGGGAATTTAAAACACAGATTTGTAAAGCACGTGGTTAGTGCTAAGATGATATTTTGTTCTGTTGCGTAATTTGAGACTTTATTTATGATATATCTTTGGACTAACTCTGATTCGTTTAGTATTTGTAACTAATGGTTGTGGTCCTGGTCTGGTCGCACCCCTTAACGGTATAAACTCAGTTAGTGGTTGATTTGGGGGTGTGACAAACTCGGCTGTCACGAAAGTACAGGCTGAAAGTATTTGGTTGGGAATGGGGGTTGGTAATATTTTATCACTTCACGGAAGCCGAGATGATACGTGTTTGTGAACTTGGCTCTGGTCACGCTGGACATGCATGCGCGAGAGCGGTGCATGGAAGAAGCGAACCTTAGCCCCTTAAAAAATATAATTGTCACAATAAAATAATCTGGCACGCAGGGTTGTTCCCCTGCTGGTTCATGACGACATGTCGAGTACGGTAAGTCGGCCGATTTGAGGGACCCCGTAAGTAAGTGGTATTATACCACTATATTTGTCTATTGGCAGCACAGTTTCCGAGGTTGGTACTTCTCGTAGACGATCACCTGGGAGAGTAGTTATACTAGTTTTGAGGCAGATATGTAGTCTACTTGCCTGCCAATAGACAATCTTAACCCAAAGTTATAAATAAGCAACTTGTCTATAAGTTACTGGTACTATTATTCCAATCAATCTTGACTGCCACTGTTTAAGTCCGAAAACCCATTTTACTTAATATTCTAAAAATAAAAGATAGAGTTTGGTTGAACGTTGACAAATATTGAGTATTGGGAGCTTTCACTTCCCATTGTGTCCTGATCGACCTTGATTCAACTTACCACTACCATACTGCCCACGATGGGTATACTTTCCCTTGTAATGTGGTGAAATGGTAGTTGTCAAGTAAATCAGGTATTATAAATTTAAAAGCTTAAAGCTGCTAAAAAGGTTTAAAAAATTGCCATATTTTATGAACACTTCAGCACACACCAAGCTTTTTGGCGCCGTTTCGGGGACACAAACGAGGATTCCAAAAAAAAATCCAAGTTAACGGCTTAACCATAATTTTCCTATTTTATTTCTATCTTATTAACTAGTATTTTATTAACCTAATATATATAGTATATATATTAGTAAAAAAACCAACCTTTCACTTTTTTAACACCCACCTACACTACACCCTTAGAAGAATATGTCTGGCCAACAATCATTCCTCTCAGGCACAAGAAGGATCCACAGGAAAGAACGGGCAATCGAGAAGGAAAGAAGAAATCATCAAAGGCCAGGGAAGTTATAGTCATAATTTTTTTGAAAATAATAACCCTCGGCCCAGGTAAGTGTTTTGATTTATTTCAACTTATTTTGAAAATCTGAATTTTTTTTAAAACATACTATCTGAATTTCTCGTCTGATATTATTAAATAAGATTTTAATCAAACTAAGTCTTCAAAATTTATCAAATCATTAATAAACCAGGTCTAACTTCTGACCTGTAAATAAACCAAGTTGTTCTAGAATTAATGATTTTTGAAGAAAATTTGAGGTTTTAAGTTCCTTGCTTGACCACCACATCACCAGAGAAACCTGTAATGAGACACCTTCTAAATGTAACATCTTTTTAAATAATAAACAATTAAATAATCTTATAAATAAAAGTTACTTTATTTTAAAGAGAAATTATTACAAAAACGGTCAAATTAGTTTAGCACGCCCCATGCCAAGCCAAACACGAGCCCTGCCATTCTAGACAGCGACCAGACAAAAGGGTAGTTT
Organism: Deinandra increscens subsp. villosa; assembly: GCA_039602395.1. Taxonomy (NCBI): domain Eukaryota; kingdom Viridiplantae; phylum Streptophyta; class Magnoliopsida; order Asterales; family Asteraceae; genus Deinandra; species Deinandra increscens. The sequence continues at coordinate 59,265,486 of JBCNJP010000023.1, forward strand.
GACATCATAAAAACTTTAATTTAGAAAACTTAGATGTCCAATAAACAGATTAAGTTTTGGAAAAATTGTTAGTGGAGTTATTATCTAAACACATAAAAATCTTAATTTTTCGTGGAACTTTGGATTTTCTGTATTGAATCGGATAAACACCAGGAACAACACGGGCCGTGCCCAACTAAACACGCCCCGTGCTATTCTTCCGAATGAATTGCGATGATCATTTTTTTAACAACACGGGCAGTGTTGGGGTGAACACGCCCCGTTCTGTTCTTCGATGATGACTGTGGTTCAGGCTTGAACATCACAGGTCGTGCCTAAGCTCACACGCCCCGTGCTGTTCTTTGGTGATGAATCCCGTCCTTCTCCAGTAGACACGGTCAGTGCCACACATAGCACGCCCCGTACTAAACCCCCTGACTTTCAGAAATGGCACATCTTTCATGTAAATTGCACTAATATCTTCGTGTTTTTCCATTTCAGGGCTGATTGGACAACTTTCAACACCCAAAATGAGAAGTGCTGCCACAAAAGACTTGGAGGCTTATTCCTCGCGATGACAGCAAGGCCATGGTCTCACACACTGACACATTGGAGCAACTGAACCAACTAAACAGGTACATAGAGTTTGTATCGGCTCCGATGCAGAGGCTATTTGACCTGTTCATGGCGGTTGAGGTGAGGGACTGCACCATTGAGTTCTTAGCCTCGTTTATGTTCGACGCGGACATGATGAACATGAGCACAGGCCGGGCGGTTCAGTTCAGATTGGGAAGGCACTGGTATACTAGGTCTTTGGGGGAGTTCATGACAGATATTGGCGCTTATCATCAGCACGAGTTGCCAGCCCTAGCCGAGTCTCTTTGGTGTTTTCCCTATGAGGAGATCCGATCCAACCCAGCCTATGGGGTGACCCGTCAGGCCTTTTGGGAAACAATCGGCACAGGAGCTACAAGGTACAACCCAAGCACCATGAAGAGCACCAGGCTGAGGGATCCATTACACCTGTACATCCACCGTTACTTTGCCAAATCAGTGCTTGCTAGGGGACAGTCGGGGCGGGGTGGGTACCTTGAAGGATATGTTGGCTTTTTATTGCTTCACCGTGGTGGAGCGCAAGAACCTCCCTTACGCTCTATGTAGCCACATCCTTCATGTCGCCACCATGAACGACCATAGCCCGCTGCTTTATGGAGGCCTCATTCACAGTATCTACACGGCCTATGACACCGCCATCCTTCCAGAGCTCGTCAGATCCCCTACCACTCTCTATGCAGACATGGAGTATACCCGGAGACTCATCACGATCAGTCGTCACCCTCCTTTCAGGATGACTGATAGTTTACACCGGGTATGGGATCCCCTACCGATCGGGCCGATGGATGACGATGCAGAGCAGCAGCAGCACCAGCCAGACCCGCAGGGCCTCGGATTCCCGACCATGATGGACTACTACCACTCCCTCCAGCTAACCCACACCACCGTCCGGACGATAGACGATTGCACCCAAAGCATGCAAACGAAGATATGGGGGTTGCATGAGGAGGTCACTGACCTCCAGGAGAGGTTCGATTGGCGATATGGCCGGCCAGGTGAGGGACCCTCAGGGCATGGTGGTGGATAAGGTGGTGGCTCAGAATTTGATCATGACTCGGACTAGCAGGTATGACTTCTCGACCATGGTTTTCAAGTTGATGTTTCCGTGCATTTGTCATTTGACACTAGATTTGATACCCTCTTTTTTATGTTTGTGGTAGTTGATACACTTTTATTTTTATGTTTGGATGATGACACATGTTCTAGTTAGTTTGTTTCTTTTTCTTTTGATTGTGTTGTGGTTTGAGTAGTTTAGAAGCAGGTACATGGCTAGCTCTACAGATGATTGGACCTAGAGGTTAAAATAGCATGGCGTGGTAACCAACCCACGGGTAAAACGTCCTGTTTTGCCAAATTTTTTCCAACCCTTTACTTTTCTTTTACATTTTCCTTAATCTGAAAGCGTTTTGACACATTGAGGACAATGTGCAGTTTTAGTGTGGGGATGGGAACAGTTTGGGTAACTCCTGGAACTATAACCAATTGCTTCGTCTAGATTCAAGCCTTACACAAAACTTCTTTGGAAAACCGGCTTCTGTACTGCCCAAATGTTTCAAAAATTTGTTGTTTTTAAAGAAATGTGTCTAAAAAGATTTTTCCTCCTCGCATTTATCAACTTACAATCCATTAATTTGTAAATACCTCAAATTTCATAGATATAAGTTATTCATAGTGTTTCATGAAAAAAGAAAGCAAAACCCTAAACAAACAACAATCAGGTCGAACTTGTGAGCAGGCAGAGAAAGTCCGATTGTTTAGGAAAATAAGAAAGCAAAACAAGTTAAAACTGAATAATTCAACAGCAATCAGGTCGATACTCCCGTATACGCAGAGAAAGCCTGATGAATTATACGAAACACCAAGAAAAATAAGCCGAATGTCAAATGAACAACAATCAGGTCGATCTTTCGATATGTAGAGAAAGTCCGATCGTTTGACAAAATAAAGAAAATCAAACAAGTTTAAATCTTTCAAAAGAAAGCATGCATACACTAGAACACTTATTTATTCTATTTTTGTATATTTTAGCTATAATCAGTATTGCACAAACACAAGAATCATGTTTCACCACAGATTTCAGGCCAACTTTATATATATATCATACTAACATGTATCAGATATGATTAGCACATTCAATGAAGCAAGCAAGAACCTACAACCTTTCAATCTAATTTATCCATGGTCTGTAATATTCACTGATGTACTATCATTTCCGGGGTTGGATCACATTTCTTAATTTTGAATTTTTCTATTTTTCTTATTTTTTATCATTTTTCAAAATTTTTTATATGCTTTTTCATATTGAATACAAGAAATCACACTATTTTTGTATTTTTCCATATATCTCCCCTAAAAAGTAGAAAAACAAATGAAAACCTAAATGAAATCAAAAGTGATAAACTGCAACAGGTTACTTGGCACTTAACCGAGTAACACCATTGATTTGCAACAGAAATTGAAAACGAGTTTTATCAAATGTTTTTTGTAAACAAATCAGCTCTTTGAAAATCTGTGTGAACTTTCTACAAATCAATCAATTTCTTTTCATAGCAATCACGAATAAAGTGGTATCTAATGTCAATGTGCTTAGTCTTGGAATGTTGCACGGGCTTTTTCGTGATTGAAATAGCAGCCGAGTTATCTATATAGATAGGAGCAGTCAGAAATTTCAAACCATAATCGCGCAAACCTATGAACAGCAACTGGAAGCAGCAACGTATTCTGCCTCCGCCGTAGATGTCACGACTGAAGTTTGTTTTTTGGATTGCCATGACACGAGCCTCTCTCCCATAAATTGGCACCCAGAGGTAGTAGATTTTAAGTTGATTTCACAGCCGCCATAATCCGAGTATGAGTAGGCTGATAACTCGAACTTATTATCTTTAGGATACCAAATACCAAGATCTGGATGACCCTTCAAATAAGCAAAGATTCTCTTTACTTCTAACAAATGTGAAGCTTTGGGAGCTACCTGGTACCTAGCACACATGCAAACTGCAAACACTATATCAGGACGAGAAGCAGTTAGGTACATAAGAGAACCAATCATGGCACGAAACAATGTTGGATCAACATTGTCACTAGTTTCATCCGGTGAAAGTCCATAAGCAACCTGAATAGGAGTATTAGGAATCCGGATATCATCAAGCTTGAATCGCTTCAGGATATCCGACACATACTTCGTTTGATGCAAAAATATACCGTTTGTGGATTGATGCACCTGGAGACCTAAGAAGAAACCCATCTCTCCCATTAAACTCATCTCGAATTTAGTTTACATCACACGCTCAAACTATTTACACAGCGTATCAATAGCAGCTCTTTCCCAAACTTCTTTGTAAACAACATGCAATCAACTTTGCCACGTCTGAACCCATTTTCCAGAAGATGTGTATATAGTGTCTCATACCAAGCCCGTGGAGTCTGGTGAAGACCATACAAAGCTTTATCGAGTTTGTACACATGCTCAGGAAAATCTAGATCATAGAAACCAGGAGATTGCTTCACATACACCTCCTCATGAATTTTCCCGTTGAGAAAAGCACTTTGGATATCAATTTGATACACTTTGAACCCGTGATATGCTACGAGAGCCAGAAAAATTCTGATAGCCTCAATCCTGGTTACAGGAGCATAGACCTCATTAAAATCAATATCTTCGATTTGTGAGAAACCTTGAACCACTAATCGAGCTTTTTTCTGACGATGATACCGTGATCGTCCTTTTTGCATTAAAGACCTATTTAGTACCACAAGGTTCTTTGGAATTTATGGGTAAATCAACGAGATGCCAAACTCCCAATTTTTTAAATTGCTGCAACTCCTCCTGCATAGCCTCCACTGAAGAAGCATCTTGTAATGCTTGGTTTACATTTGTAGGCTCGAATTGGGATAAAAAACAAGAATGAAATACTTCATTTTGAACCCCAGAATCCCGAACTCAGCAATCAAAACATCAACAGAATCAGACAACTGATGTCGTGTGCGTACTCCAGAAGTTGGACCTCCAATAATATTCTCTTGCGGAAGAATGTTATGAATCCGAAGAGTGATTGTGTCGGGAACCACAATATTTTCTTCAAGCATATTAAGATTCTCATCTGCATCCTCTGAGCTAGAAAGATCACCAATCGGTAAAGTAACCGGAACTAAAGAACTAGTACTTGGTAATGTAATTAGATCATCAACGGGTGCCGATTCAGCTTCATGAAAAGTGTTGTCATCATTATCAGATGAACTCATAGTTTCTAGATTAGAAACATGCTAACTTAATGAAGCATTAGTAGAAACACATGGAAGCTTTGGAATACATGATCCATGACTATTCATTGAATGCAATATAGAAGCAGTTAGAAGTTCTTCATAAGGCTCATCAGCAGATTCAGTACGTGCAACCGAGAAAGAATCAAATAAATGATTGTAGTAAAAAACAAGAAGATTCTCCGTCTTGGGTGGTATAAAAGTATGTCTTTGACAATCAACATTCAAGTGACACTCAATTGTCTTTGAAGCAGGAAAATAAACCATTTTCATTGGATGTTGATATCCAAAAAAAAATGCAATCAACAGCCTTTGCCTCAAACTTTCCACCTCCCTGGAGAACAGTGCACTTACACCCAAACGGCTCAAAAAAACTTAAATTCGGCTTATGACCTTTCAACAAGTGATAACTGGTTTTGTTCAACCGTTTTACAATCAGAACATGATTTAGCACATGACACGTAGTATGAACGGCTTCAGACCAAAAAGTAATTGGTAAGTGTGCATCAGACAACATTGTTCGTGCTGCCTCAATCAGTGTCTGATTCTTTCTTTCAGCCACTCCGTTTTGTTGTGGAGTATACGGTGCACTAAACTCTTGAACAATACCAAGAGCATCCCAAAATTCTGTCATCTTTGCATTTCTGAATTCGGTACCATTATCAGTCCGAATGCGATAGATTTTGTACTTGTACATAGATCCGAACTTGGATAACAATCGCTGAATAGTATCCGGAGTTTCATCTTTCGAATGCATAAGCCACCCATGAGAAACGTGAAAAGTCATCCATGATCACCAAACAATAAAAGCATCCATTAATACTACGAACATTTATAGGACCGAAGATATCCATATGAAGTAACTCTAATGGCGTAACAATTTTATTAATTCGTTAAGAAAGGATGAAACTTTTTCTGTTGTTTTCCCTTCTTGCTGGAAACACACACATCATTAATCGAGAAATGATTCTTAGAAACACCATCCACTAGATTATGATTAACTAAATAATTCATCTTCCGCTAGTTAATGTGCCCCATACGGCGATGCGACAAAATCAACTCTTTTTCCATAGCTTTTGAGATGAAACAAGTAGCCGAAACAGCAGACGAAGTTTGATTCATATTCAGCACATACAGTTCTCGAAACCTTGGTGCACGCATCACGATCCAATCTTCAGGAATCTGGATTCCGGGTTTCAGAATTAAGCATTCAGAACTTGTGAAAGTAGCACTATACTGCTTATCACAAATTTGTGAGACACTAAGCAGATTATGTTGCAGTTCTTCCACAAATTGAACTTTATCGAACATGACTTTCTCGTTACCCATTTTGCCTTCACTGGTTATTCTTCCACCTTTATTGCCAGTAAAAGTAACATTCCCGCCATTAATTGGTTTGACATCGGAAAGCAGGGAAATATTACCAGTCATGTGCCTGGATGCTCCACTATTAACCACTCGAACACTCAAAAGTTCTTGGCAGCTGGCTTTCGAACACCCTGCACAAGGTAGCAAATAATTCGTTAGAATCTGGACCCAAGCTTTTAGCTTTGGGTCGACCGGTACCCTCAGAGTGATCTTCGGTGGCTTTTGAAGATAGTTTTGGCAGCCACTTTTGCCTTAACGACGAAATAGATGAATCAGTGATAGAATTAGAAGTTGATGAACTACCAAACGACTTTTGAGTATGTTTGAAAAATTTTCTTCTCTTGAAAAACTGTTTGGTAACCACTTTCTCATTTATTACCTTTGGCTTCAAATCAGATTTTAAATCTGAAATAGATTTTGAATCTGAATCAGATTTATCACTATTGACAGCTAAAGCACGTTTCTTAGCCAAAATTGGACATCGATTACGTAAACAACCACGCTTATAGCAGTGATAACACCTCCTTCGATCAATAAAGAACATAGGAAAAGCATTTCCAGAATCATTTGAGGTGTTATCATCACTCATTTGCTGAGAAACTTTCTTTGGTTCAAACCTCCAAGATTTGGAAATCGGAAGAGGTTTAAGCAAAGGAGTAATATACCCAAATCTGTTATAAAACCCATAATCATCCACCCCACACTGGTGAGCATAACCCTTTGGTTTGACCTCTTTGATTTAAATTTATGATATCTTTGATCTGGTGGAGAGTATGATCTGTTGTGAGAGCGCTGATCATTTGACTTGAATTTATAATCTGGTAATGAAACATTTTCCACAGTTTCATGATTAGACATAGCTTGCTCTTCAGACTCAGCATAGAAAACTTTAGCAACTCATGTTGGATCAACACAACATAGTGGAAACATCGCATCAGAAAAAACGGTATCACTACCTTTAAGACAATAAAGTTTCATTTTATGAGAGGATGATTCACCAATCTCAGTTTTACTTTTCAGTTTATCATCAGACTTTCCACATTTGGTGTCACATGTGTTGACACTTTTCTTGCCATGCTTCTGAACATTTTGAGGTTTCTACTGATTGACCTCAGAATTTTTTCAGAAGTTGATCCAAAACCAACACCACTAAATTTCACCAATTTTGGAGGAGGAACCGGAATGGAATTAACATGGGGTGTGGTTTGATTGCTTTCAGTTACTGAATCTTTTTCATAAAACAGATCACCACCTTTGACAAATTTTTCACTTTCAAAATTTTTCATTTTCTTTTCAGTCTCCTTAATTTTCATGGCCTCCTCTAAAGGTGTCAATTTCACACCACCTTTTGGTTTAGTCTCAGTGATAGGTTTGTCACCCACAGAGTCACTTGATTCTACTTGTTTTGGAACATCATGGTTTGATTTGGACACATGTTTGCCCGGTCTTTTCTTATAGGTGCCTTTGTATCTATCAGATGATCCAGTCAAGTTCTCAGTGAACTTGGAATAGTCAAACACAATGGATGGTTTGATCTCAGTGTCAGTTGGTTCCAAACCATGAACAATTGGTGGTGGAACTAAATTGCATCCTGACTCTTTGAACACTTGTTTTAAAGTTTCATCTTTGCACATGAAACTTGCAAAGGAAGTTGAATTTTTGAAATTTTCAATTTGACATTGAAGATCTAAGATTTCAATGTTTAATTCAGGAATTTCAGCATTAGCTTCTACAAGCTTCTTTTCACAAAAAATGTATTCCTCAGTTTTGTTATTCAGTTTCATTTTCGTGTTCAGAGTCAAGGCATGTTCACTTTTTAGTTCAGTCTTAATGGCCTCCCACCTTTGTTTATAACTCTTGTTGTTTTCTTCTGCTAACATGTACTTGTCATAATACAAAACATTCTCATCAGAAAGTTCCCTCAATTGGTTAGCAGTTGACATGAAATGTTCACAAAGTTTAGAATCAACCTGAATATTAGACATGAAAGCTTGTTGACCATCTCAAAAAAATCTTCTCCTGGAAGCTCAGAATTATCTTCCATCTTCACATTTTGATCTTCAACACTGCATAGAAAAGCAGATTCATCAGGAAAATCTGCAATCCAATCGTAATATTCACCCGTTTGAGAAACTAATGCTTTAAAGTCTGAACTCGAAGCATTAGCATTTGCATTTGAAATAGATGGATTAGAGTTACTCCCTGATGCTTTAGCACTTTGGGCCGCATATTTCTGATACAGTTTTGAAGTCTCTTGCTTCTTTCCATTACTATATTCCTTGGCAAAATGACCATAATTCTGGTAGTTGTAGCAACGAACTTTAGATTTATCGAAACCAAGTTTTCCTTTCGGATTAAGATCCTTACGCCCCATCCTTTTCATGTATTTCTTACCCCTCCGGACAAGTATAGCCATTGACCAATTATATCCATGATTTCTAAGTCATCGGGGTCAATCTGCTCGTAATTTTCATCAGTTAATTCAGCACTTATCAGCTTTCCTGCCACTACACCATCATAAGAAGAAATCATTGCCGAAAACAATGCCATGAAATCATTTGTAGCTTTTGATGAAAAGGCACTCTGGTTTGATGCAGAAGCAGCTTGATTTGTGTATAATGGATATGTCACAGCAGCCTTGTGAGTATAAGTATCTCCAGAAGAACCCCGATATACATTTGCATGACCAGATGAAGAATTTTCCACATAGAATGTCGTAGTTGGTGGATTTGAACTTGCTTTGACTTTTGCATGCATAGTGGATGCATTTTCCCCAAAATATACATCAGGATTCTAGACTTGTGCTGGAAGTGTTTTAACTCTTATCATATCCAATTCCCATGCCAACAAATTCCTTGTTAAATCATCATATGATACATCGTCAAAACCTTTATCATGAGTTAATAGCAAAATATATCCTTCCCATTTGGCTGGTAAGGCATCCAATAATTTCTCTTTCAACTCATTCGCTTCCTTCTTAACACCAACAATTTCAAGCTCGCTCACCAGATGTGAGAATCTTGAAACAAGATCATTGATTGTTTCATTTTGAACATGACAGAAGTTATCATACTCCCTTAACAAGACTTTCTTTTTGCTTTTCTTGTACTGGGCATTTCCTTCACATCTGTTACATAAATCATCCCACAACGCTTTTGAAGTTGTGTGTATCTTAAATTGATGAAGAATATCTTTCGATAATGCCATTGACAGATTAGAATAAGCCTTCTTCTCCAATTTGAATGCGTCTTTTTCAGTGTCATTCATCTTATAATATGGCTTGATTTCACCAGTCTACATCTTTGGCACAACATAACCATCCAACATAGGAGTCCAAACCGTAACATCGGTAACACCAATATATGTTTCATAAAGAGTCTTCCAATTGTGAAAATCCTCGAACTTCATCAACTTAGGAACCTTGATCGTGGTTCCAATCTAGTTATCGTAGTTCAGCAGAGCTTGAACGGTTGTTGACATCGCAACAAATGCTTGAAACGGATCCATGATGACTATCTCAAAAACTGACTAAGCGTACCAGATGATCGATTTCCGTACCAAATCAACTTCAGTGTACCAATTCCAATACCTGTACCACCGATGTACCAGACAACTCAGGCATACCAGCTACGGACCAGAATACTTCAGTTACCAAACTAAGTAGCATACCAGATTGGTACGACGTAACCGTCTACGTACCACTGAGTAACTGTCACGTACCACTTAAGATGATTGTCCTACGTACCAATTCGAACATACCAAAACACTGAAGGAGATTGCCTTGCGAACCCGCAGTGTACCAAGATGTTCTACAGACGTACCTACGGCGTACCAACTGAAATCAAACTCACTTTTGACACTTTTGGCTTTTTGGACAGGGAAATGACACAGAACTCGGCTAAAACACTCAAGGATCATTTTGAAATTAATTTTCATATAGAATACACTCAGAATTGAGACGAAATGAAGAGAATTGACTCTAGACTTTGAAAAACTGACCAAAATCAAAACAATAGAGCAACCAATTGCTCTGATACCACTTGTAAATCCAGATACGGATCTTACTATTGCATGATATGGTCGATTCAATGAACACGAAGGTAAATAATGCTTGTTTGATTGATTTCGAGAACAAACAGTTACAGAGAGTAACAGAGAGAGTTACACACTGAAAACACACAGTTAAGACTGACTGCACTCGCTCATCTCTCTTAACAAAAGACTCAAACCTATTTATAGTCACCTGCCCAGCGTACCAACTTAACCAACGTACCAGTTGGTCTAGATCTGCGTACCAAATGGTCCGCCCACTGGTACGCTGGAACAGAAACTTTACAAAATAGTCAATACAATTCAAAACGCCTAGACCTAGCATCAGACACTCTAACATGTTTTAACAGATACTAACCCAGAAACCAGTCATCATATGTCTTGTTTCTTGTTGTGAAAAACATGTTTGCTGCTCATGTTGAAGAACCAGCCAGAAAAAGGCTTACCCCAATGAAGAATTTAATGTTTAGGGGAAGTTTGTTGGTTCCAAGGAAGTTGTTCACAAGCTTAGGGGAAGGTGTATGCATCAAAGCATGTGTTGAAGAAAAGAATACAGAGCAAGCAGATCATGTGAAGGTCATCATTGCTCGAAAAGATGACATGTTTCAAACAACAAACAAGTTTGCCAAAATCAGAACTTGAAGAATTAACAAACAGTTATGGTTGATTCAGCAAAGACCAGAGTCATTCAAGAGAATCAAGTTGATGAGAATTATCCTCTCACTACTTATTCATATCTAGATGTCCAAGCTGACGCTGATATAGAGAAAGAACCGAAAAGAGTTTCTCGTGCTGCCCAATAAAGATTGTCAAAGAAAAGATCTTCATCAACGCCTATGCTATCTAGTCAAGAAAAAGTATTTGAAAAGATGAAGACATTTAATACCGCAAGCCTTGGTTTGTTGGGCTTGGTTAATTAGTTTAGTGGACTAATTAGATAGTTTCGTGGGCTAGTTAGTAGGTATTTCGTAATGGGCTATGGGCTTGGTAAGCCTAAAACGAATTAGGATTTCGGTGTTTAAGCTTTCCTTGTGTGTATATAAACATAAGGAGACTTCATTTGTAAGGGTTAGCAAAATCAGAGAGAAAAACGTGGGAGACCTGGGAGACATAGGAGATTCATTTTTCTCTCTAGAGATTGTACCAGACGACTTGTTCGTGTGCATATTGATCCAAGTTTTAGTCATTTTTCAGTGTGTTTATATTTATTTGTTTCATCTTAAATATTGAATCGTCTCTTGTAAATGGATTCTACACTCTTATTAGAGATTAGATGGGTCGACGGGTGGTGATTCAGCTAATCGAATCGCGTGTCCCGTGTGTACGCGTCTTGATTCAAAAAAATAATAATTACAAATTTTTAAATCGAATATCGCATCAATGTAAAAGTTACAACAACAAAAACAAGTGAAATAAACAAAATAACATTAAATGACCTGAAAATGCATATCTTTTATTGATTGTCAATCGTGCATACATGAACTTTACAAAATGAATCAGGTACAAATGCAATGGATAATCCGAAAATGTAACAAAACTGGTTACTCATAAGGAAGTTGTTTCATTTTGTTTAGTATATCATTTTCATACATGACCAAGACTGATATAATGCTCCCACTAGCCTTTATTTAAACACAACATTCCTGAGATGAAATTATTTATTCAAACATATCAGGAAATTATAGGTCAGCAAAGCGATCTGATTAAGCCATTTAATTATCTTCAAAAGATGCATATTTTCCATATTTTGTAACTATGGTACGAGGTTATGGTTACTAATATCCCGATCAACTTGATCATAGTCACAGGCGAACATTTATCACAAAGGTCAATATCTTGAACGTGACTGTATCCCTTCGCAACTAGTCATGCTATACTAGTTCGGATGCTTTATGCGTACAATATGCATGAGAGGCATCTCAGTGTTCATGGCTTCCAGCCATTTCTCGGATTCTTGATCCGATGTTGCATGAAATTTTTAGATTAGCCAATAGTGCAATCTACTAATTTGATCTCTGAAGAATTAAGACAACCAAGGTGTCTTTCAGGTTCTAGTGGAATGTGACACCCGAGAATTTCAAGGTTAACTTCCGTTAGACAAGTCCGTTAGTTACGATTATAAGTGTCAACTTAAGTAACTAATGCTTAAACTAGGCCGAATACGTCCACGTTGCATAAGTTAAAAAACAAACACTCTTCTTCTTACAGACTGCAGAGGTTTAGTCCACCTCTTCTGCTACAGATGTCTGCAGATGTGGTCCGCAGACTGCAGACATTTTACCTCTTCAAAAACAAACA